>JAAXCT010000038.1:0-604166 GCA_012490785.1 Eragrostis nindensis | reverse complement strand
TGGTTCGATTAAACCTTGGAATACTCTTCTAGGGGAAAAAGACTACAACTGTATACCGTGCTCTTGCGGTATATAAGTGGGTGCGTAGATACGACCAACAGTTTCAAAACCAAATTGAAATAAATTTTATTTAGAAGATTACAAACCAAACATTCTTTTCAAAGAGACAAAATAAATAAATATTTTTCTGAAAAGACTCTTCAAAGAAATTTATAACATAAATACATAATTCTTTTTAAGAAAAGATCTTTTCATGACAAAATAAAATACCTTTAAATGGATTTTCAATTTAACATTTATTTTGTGAAAATAATTTTCTAAAAACAAGTTAAAAAAGTAAGTTAAAAGAATATTTCCAATTTATAAAAATAAAATATTTAATGCAAAATAAATCATGTTAATTCAAAATATTCAAATATCATGAAAACTCTTTAAAATTTGAGAAAATTTGTATTTGTTGTACGAAAACGGTTCACATCCCAAAACTGAAATTTTGGGGTGTGACAAGAGGTGTTTAGATTTGGAAAAGGGGCAGTTGTGTGTATGTTTTTTTGGTGCATGAAGTAAAATATTCTCTCTGAGTACTCCCTCCGTTTTCTTCTTTTAGTTAGACAAGAATTTCTAATGCAAAATGAACTAGCAATCCTGTCTGAAACGACATCTATTCACGAAAGGAATGAGTTTAAAGTAGATCTTGCATCATTTTAACTTGGACATTACATAGGGGTCTGGATAACCAAACTCCGAGCGGTTTTTATCCGTCTCCACTCACTCCATCTCTTAATTCAAACACGCATATTGTACACGCTCGGATATTAAAGGTCGTCTGCGATCAACACACATTCTCTCTCGAACCTTATCCTCACAGCTACAGTAAGGAGCGGGCGACAGGGAGGAGACCTCCTTTCCGGCGGCGATTCCGCCTGTTCTCCCTCCCCTCCGGTGGCCCGTCGGGCTCGGGAGGGCTGGGAGACCTGCGGAATCGTCGTCCGGCGTAGGTTTTCTAGTACCTAGTAGTTTCTAGGCTAGAATAATCCCTTTTAGGGTTAGGGTTCCGGTCGCATCTTCGATGTTGGCCGGCCTTGTCTTCTCCCCTGGTGAATCTGGCGACGAAGGCGTCGATGACGGCGGCGGGGTCACCGGCTTTGCCTTGTGGAGGTTCGTTTTTCTTCTCCTTTGCGAAGGGTGGAAGATTTTGTTCCCCCCGCCGGCTGTGCTGGTGGTGTGGGATTTTGGTTTCCCCCGCCGGCGTTGCTGGTGGTGTGGAATGGTGCTTCCGGGTGGTTGACGTCGACTTTCGACGGTGACCTCGCCGGATTTCTGCTTCTTCTTGCTGGTTGGTGCTCCGACGAGGTGGTTTGGGTTACCTCTCTTGCTCCTGTGATGATGCGATGGCCGGGCTTGTTCCTTCTTCGTGTTGATTCAATCGGCTGCTTTTCCAAAGTTTGGAGTTCGCCTTCAAGGAGGAAGGAGGGAGCCTGCCGGCTCCGACGGTGTCCACCGGCGGCGAAGAAGCTGTTGTCGGGAGGCTTCTGGATGAAGGAGGAGTTACGTGTAATTTTTTTTTTCTTCAGGGGCCTTTCTGTAAAAAGGCTGGGTTGTACTGTGCTCAGGTTTTAATATATGTCCCACCCTTTTCGCAAAAAAAAAAAAGGTCGTCTGCGATCTTATTTTGAGTTAAAATAATGTTATTCTTTTTTAGTTAGTTAGTTAAAATAGTGTTGTCTGTCGCTCGCCGATGGTGCTCCATGCTGCCCACTTGCCTACTCCATTAGACCATTATTACCCGAGACCCACCAGCTTCTTGTCCGTCCGCTTGCACTGATAACGATAATGATCGATATCCAAGGCCCACTAGCTTCTCGGATGGCAGCAAATGAAATTAGACAATGCAATGTCACGCACCTCGGGTGTCTCACTTTCGGTCGAGGCCTCGAGGGGCGCATGTGCTGAATCGGGAGAACACTAGGCTCGTGTTTGTGACAGTCAGGTTCACCTCAACATGCATGTCTGAGTTCATGCAACCTCTTTTTTTTTTTTTTTTGTTCGACACCTCTTTTTGTTTGGTTGATACTAGCATCCGTTCACCCTAGCTGAGAAGAGATATCTTTTTATTAAACGCACGACATATTGATTAAAATAGATGAAATAAATGTTTCTCATGATTGATAGTTCTTAATTCATCTTATTAATCCTTAAAAATCAGTGAGTTGAATTAGTACAATCTAATATGTGATAATCATATACACTAATGACATCATTAGTTAGACTTGAGTATGCATCTAGCAAGTCTGGCTCTAAAATCGAAAAACAGAAAGAAATCTCGTATCCGCTCAGCCTAGGCCGAAATCACATTTTGCATCTAAAGAACCAGGCTCAAAGTGACATGCAGCTACCAAGACCCCTAGTGTGAGAGGAGTGTAACCGTTGGTACATGGATATGCCATATTTTCTACTCTTGCTAACAAATTTCTAGACCATTAAAAATATGAAAAGAAGATCTCTTTTACTCTAAGTGATTCAATTTTGTTAACTTTAGCCGCTATATATCGTCAAAATTGTTGACATGACACCATAATTAATACTCCCTCTGTCCAAAATATCTGCCATTTTAGCATTCAAAATTTGTCCCACAAAGTTTGTTATTCTCACTTCACAATACAACTCTCCCTGTATATCTGTCCTCCATCCCACCTTGTTTTCTATGCATTCTCTACTTTTTCATCACTCTTTAATTCCCATACATACTAAAATGACACCTATTTTGAGACGGATGGAGTGTAAAATGAAGCTCCCATTGGGAGTGGCCCTTATAATCTGGACCCACCTAATGCAAGACGAACAACTCTCTTTTTTCACAATCATTACTATGGTAATTGGTAAATTTGTGGCATAGTGAGAGAACGTGGTGGTTTCATTTAACTTTATTTTAAAAGCAGCCGCAATGAACACATATGTGGGACATTATATAATAAATGCAGCATACAAAATAATACATATATATTATAAGGAAGGGCATTATAGCATTAAATATAAAAGGGGCATCACCTATATTGTCTGGCAATAGCAAATAAGCTATACATTTTGAGGTTGAGTAAACAATAAAACAAATGAAGGCACTAACGCACCGGGTTGGTTCAGGTTGAAATTTTTTATTCAACATGGGGTTCACTCATATAGTTTGCACCGGACACAATATTGTCAGAATGGAACATAGTTACTTTCATTTAGTGTGGGGTCTATCTATATCTATATATCTTATATAGATGCAACCCACTAAAAGTCATTGATTGCTATAAAGAAGCTCTCACATTGAGCCACATCACCTATAAAACTACCATCGTCAGATCTTAAGCCTCTATTAAATCATGTCCGTCCATTCCCCTTATACAAATTAACATTCACCGACTGAAGGTTGGCATCCTAACTGCTACATTGATTTTGTACCACTAAAAGCTCAATTAGTCTCTCTCTTAAATGTCCACTCATTTGGACGTGCCACAATATGGCAGAAATTTAATTTCTTCAAGCGCTGCAAGCTCCTCCATATTCGTCTTAATTATTTTGCACTTGGCCAGTTTCCTACATGATTAGATTTTGTTTGTCTTCCACAATATTACATCTTAACTCTGGTATTGGGTAACTGATGGGCACTTGCGCATCGATCTTAATCTCGATCCATCCCCATTTAGCTTTTTCATCTCTCTAAATCCTGACATATATAAGGCCATGGATGTCACGGTCACATTATACTCCTTCTACCCCCACATAGCCACATACCCAGAACTTTTCTCTGTCCAACCAATTTTGTCCTTATTATTAATCGAGCTCTTTTTTATTTCGCGTTGCTGAATCAGAGCTCCATATATAGGCATCGGTATATTGACTAAACTATGTCTCATGGCCACACGTAGTATTCAATTCCACTAATTTCTACTGCCAAGAAATATTAAAACTTGCAAGCTCTTTGCTATGCTTCTTTTACAAACCACTTGCTTACGTTCAATCATAACACGGGTCTGTTGATCGAACCCATGTATATATGTTTCTAAAAATTAAATAACAAGGCTAAATTGAAGCATCTGCACGTTAAGGTGATGCGCATTGCAACTTTTTTGCGTGAATTTTTACGCCGTCCTTTCAATCCATACCACCTTTTCTCCTCTTTTGTTCCTTATTTTTATGTTGGTTTTCTGTATCCATTGTTGTGTCCACTCTAAAAATTCGTTTGATTTTTCTTACCATCCCATTAGATGTCCCGCAGCAACGCGCGGAGAATCACCTAGTTTACCAAATGATAAGAGCGTGCCCAGCGGTGGAGGCAGCAGCCTGCTCTTTCCAGGCATAGTTTTTTTATTGCAGGGAGGGATGTCAGTCTCTCTAACTTGGATAAGCGCTAGCGCTTAGCATCATCAGCTTTCTTTCTCTTCCTTTTTTTCATATAAACAAGTATTAAAGCTGGCTCTAAGGGATACCGATGGAAATGCTCTAAAGATACTTTGCAGTTGCCGTTAGATACTACTCCCTCCGTCCTAAAATAATTTTCGCTTTTGACTTTTAGACATCATATTTGACTGTTCATCTTATTCAAAATTTATACAAATATTAAAATAAATATTTTATGATTAAAATATCTATAATGATAAAATAAGACGAACGGTCAAACATGATATCTAAATGTCAAAGACGACAGCTATTTTGGGACAGAGGGAGTAGATGCAATCTGCGGATAGGAGCATCTTGTCACATTAGGGGCAAATTGTAGATTACTTAGGTCCTGTTTGAATCCACTCAGTTTTTAAGAAATCAGCTTTTAAAAGCTGAAGTGGATCCAAACAGTATAGTTTTTAAGTATCTTTTATGAGATAATTACAAACCAACAGGCCCGTGCCATTGCCGTCAGCGCAAATCTTGCCTTATGAGGCTATCTCCAACGGTGATAGCTCACCCAAACCCAAAATCGGTACTGATTTTCTTCAACAGGGGAGACTTAAAATTCTTTATCTCCAACGGACAACGCAAAACCAATACCTTTCTCCCTTCTTCCTCCTCTCGCGCTCCCACCGCCACCGCGCCGACGCCCCTACGCCGCTGGCCCACCCCGCGCCGACGCCTCCGCGCAGCAGGACGTCGTCGCCCGCGCCGGCCCCCCACGGAGCAGCAGGCCCCCGCGGCGCTCGTCATCCGCCGCAGCCCCCGCTTGCGCCGGAGGAGGGGAAGGCGCATCAGGCCGCCGTGGCGGAGGAGGGGAAGGCGACGGAGACAGTCATCCGTTGGCGACGAGGCGCGCACGGCTGGACGGCACCGAAGGCGTGTACTCCTCTGGCTCCGGGGTGTAGCTTCCCCTCCTCCGCCGGCGGTGCTTGCTCGTGCGCGGGCGAGGCTCGACGGGGCGGACGAGGCGGAGGGAGCGATGGAAGGGACGAAGGGAGCGACGGAGGGGGCCAGAGTTGGGGGCACAGGCCAGCCCGACCCAGGCCGCGCCGCATCGCCGCGGCGGGCTCCACCACGCGGGATCCGGGCGGCGCGGGTGGACGGGGCTAGGGCTTGGGGACAGCCCGGCGAAGGAAGGGGGAGGAGGCGGACGCGCCGGGGCGACGCGGAGGAGGGCCGGCGAGGAAGAGGAGGCGGCGGGGCGGCCGCCTCGTGAGGAGGAGGAGAGAAAGAAGAAGATTGAGCGGTGGGTCGCGCGCGCGGGCGACGCATTTGTGCGTCGCGGCGTGGGGGAGGAGAAAAATAGGTACCACTTTTGGGTGCTCCGTTGGAGAAGTATTTTCCGTGTTTCAGCACCCATTTTGTGTATTATGTGCCATATAGTTCTCCCGTTGGAGACAGTCTGAGAGACCAACTAGATGACCCACATCAATAGAAAATTGAAACGCGTGATTCCAGCAGCTCGGGACTAAAAGCTTAGCTTCACGCTACTCTTGTTGCTCTTGCTCCTGTCTTCTGCTTGCTTGTACTGCGAGCAGCGAGCTTCTGGCACCCCAGCCCCCTTCATCCAGGTTATTAATCCTTTGAAGACCTCCGGTTCTATTTCGAAACCTTTTGGAACGGTAAATCCTCCTCTTATCTGTACAAGTTCTTTTAAATCCGTAGCTATCGCGGTGTTCTAACTTCCCCCCTCGAGATTATCTGTTCTGTTCGCTGCTAGATCTACAATGTAGATGCAATACGAGTTCGCACTCTTTGTATCAATCAAATTATACAAATACACATAAGGCATGTTTCGAGATGGAGCTTCAAATTTTTCATCAAAACAGGATTATAAATAATGTCGATTCCCACCACGCGCAGGGACGGATCCAGGGGTAGTCCAGGTGCGCCTAGGACTACCTGGAGTTTTGCTCAAATTTGTTTTACTAATTCGATTTTGGGCCATTAGAACTTAAAAACTGAAAGCCCAGTCGCACGCTATCGCAAAAATCACGGTCCAGTCAATTCCAGTTGCTAGGGAAACTCGGTGCATTCTTTCTCGTTGGTGGCGGCCGCTCGCCGCCTGCCCCCTCTTCATCTCCCTGCTGCCTTTTTCCACGTCTTACAATCTAGCTAGGGCTGCACCGATGCAGGCCAATGCAATTTCTTCAAGCTCTCGACACTCTTCGCCCAAATGGAAATAGCATTCAGCATATGCCAGCCCCTAATCAGTAAGTAATCATATTCTCTAAGGCTAGCTGCAATTGCATTTTTTTGCCTTTTGTTATTACAACAAAGTAGTTATTTTGATTAGACTAGTGATGCACTATCTGATTTGTTATCCTGATGACCCGATGGGTTGAGATCTTGTATAAATACTACTAGTAGTACTGCAGTAAGTTTGCGGTTTCTGATCCCTTTCCTTATGGTGAAACATGAAACAGGATTTTGGAATTAGCGCATACTGTACTGCCACATCACTTGTGAATTTAACATAATTTCAATTGCCAATTTGGTTAGACCATTACTTTAGATATCATAAGACCGTCCACCATATATACAGGTAATACTAATCTATGTTTTTAAGGCGTTGCCTAGGCGACGACTAGGCGTCGCTTTGGTGTCAGAGCGCAAAAAATTCTGGGCGTCCCCGTCGCCTTACCAGGAAAGTAGCCAAGGCGAGGGAGAGAGGAAGAAGAGAGGGAAAACGAGATGGAAACAGGCTAGCAAGGGCAAGCAGCGACCGGTACTCCTCTCCCTGCTGTCTCCGGCGCCTCTGGACGGCACAATCACCCTCTGATTAACTTGGTGGCGGCAGATCCAGGAGGAAACAATGGCAACATCCAATCTGGGAGGGCAGAGAGGCGCATGCAGGCACCGCTGTGGAGGAGTCGTGGCCTTGCCCGGCGGCGTCGCACGCCCGAGGGAGAGCAAGCACCGCCAGAGAGAGAGAGAGAAGGCGGTGGCGCTGGGTGTGGGAGTTGTCGAGCAGGATGCATCGATCGATAGCCTAGGTCAAATACCTGCACGGTGGGGGTGGGTTGAAAGGCTATTGGGCTGGCTATGGGCTGGGCCTTCTTTTTCTTTCAGCTTTCTCTCTTTTTCTTTTTTCTTTTTCTTCCTCCAGGATGCGTGTATCCTTGTTTCTTAGCTGGGTATGGCGTCACCTCACCTCGCCTTATACACGCCTAGGCGTCGCCTAGGCGATGGAAGGAGGTGAGGCGCCTCGCCTCGCCTTACCGCCTTAAAAACATAGATACTAATTTTATACATATATATAGATTTTATGGTCTTAAAATTTTTAGTGCATACCCAACGAAAAAATCCTGGGTCCGCCACTGACCACGCGGGTAGAAGTTTACCTGAAGTTGTGAAACCCGTCTAGATATTAATTTCTAAGTACACTTGTTATATATACGGTTGAATTAGCACATACATGTCGCTTTTACCAATCATGATATTTAATGCGTCCCACAACCTCTTAGCTCCAACACTTTTCACATTTATGAAGACATATGATTATCACAACTCAGTACATTATCAATCTTGTGTAACGAATGCTTTCTCTATTTCGAATGGTAGAATTCTGTTACAGTTTCGACAGTGCTGTTTGATTAATTTACCGTTATTAATCATTTTGCCATGGATGAAAGTGAAAATATCGAGAGAGAGAGAGAGAGAGAGAGAGAGAGAGAGAGAGAGAGAGAGAGAGAGAGAGAGAGAGAGAGAGAGAGAGAGTTGAAGTTTGTCGTATTCATATTATTTTGGTGACGTACAGAAAGATGTAGAGATGGATTATAGGGAAAATGAAGTTGAAGACCTGGAGCGTGTATTTAAAGATGTGAATGCAGAACCCATCCAGATATCATATGCAGTTCTAAAAACCATCACAAAAAATTTCGGGCATGTGATAGCTCATGGTGGATTCGGAGTTGTTTACCTGGTATGCTATAAGTTCTTGGTTTCCTCACGAATGGGTACACCTTCATGGGAGTGCTCATGCAGAAAAAATACTCCTGTCAATTCTTACATGTTATGTTAACTAGGGTGCTGTTGGAAATGGGCTGGTTGCTGTGAAGAAGCTTTGCCATTCGAACGACTTATGTGGCACGAAATTCTTGGGGGAAGTTGAATGTCTACAAAAGGTAAAACACGAAAGTATTGTAAGATTTCTGGGTTACTGCGCAGATATGCAAGGATTAGTGATGGAAGTTGAAGGAAGACAAAGGATTGCTGAAGAACACAAAAGGTTACTCTGCTTTGGGTATGTACCAAATGGAACTCTTCAAAATTATCTTCAAGGTATTTGATATTATTCCTTCCAGTCATAACATCAAGTACCTAGACATATCAGCTGTCCATTCAACTGAAAGTTGGAGGTGGAAAATTTTAATGTTTTGACCACGCCTTAAAATAGCACCAGTCACCATTTAATCTATATTAATTGAAAACCTTTTGCTATGACTCCAGAATATTTGAGCACATTTTCATGTTGTCTAATGTAGTCGCTGTTTGAATTTTTTGATTATTGTGCTGTAACGCACACATATATCATGCGTACTGTGCCTCTCCTAAAAGGGTGACTGCTTATTACTAGGAGGATACTCAATATACTTGTGTTCATCATCCAAACATGAATATGTGTTGTGGTTACAAGCCCACAATAGTAGAAGGGGGATCCTCCAAGGGTCTACCACAAGTGAGGGACCCCTGGGAAGGACCTAGGAAGGGACCAAACAAGAGCCAAGAGAGGTAGGTAATTAAGAGCTTGTATTGAATGCCTTGCCTTGAGGGTGG
The DNA here is from genome assembly GCA_012490785.1 of Eragrostis nindensis. Taxonomy (NCBI): domain Eukaryota; kingdom Viridiplantae; phylum Streptophyta; class Magnoliopsida; order Poales; family Poaceae; genus Eragrostis; species Eragrostis nindensis. The sequence goes on along the minus strand of JAAXCT010000038.1, from coordinate 594,953 downwards.
TAGGGGGGTATTTATAGGCTGATACACCCCCACAACCCTAGAATTACAAGTACCATACTGCCCTTCCTCCAGGGCACTATGGTCATTTCCTTATTACAAGGTGGGATTCCCTAACCCTAGTGGGCCAGAGGCCAATATACATGGGCCTATCCTATGCTATACATCTTCTTGGGCCTTGATGGGCTTCATGGCAGGCCAGGCCTTTGGGCCAGGGGGAGGGGACACAGTGGGCCTCCCCCAACAGCTAGCCCCACACAGTCGAGATCCACCTTCGGTAGGGCCGAAACTGTGTCCATCCGGAGGTCCGCCCGTCGTCCCCTCTTTCGGCGCTCCGAAGGTCTGGTCTGCGTTGGTTTCAGAAGGGGGGTCTTCTACGTGCCTCCGAAGGTCCTGCTTCCGAAGGTCGCCTTCCGGAGCTCCCGATACCGAAGATCTCAGTTCCGAAGGTCCCGACACCGATGGTCCGGTCGCCGAAGGTTCCGACACCGAAGGTCCGGTGGCCGAAGGTACGGTGGTTGACGAGGACTGCCGCAGATGGCCCGATGGTTGCTTCAGGCGATGGCGCCGTGTTTGCCGAAGGGCGCGTTCGCCGAAGGATGTTCGGTGGTGGCGCGGAGATAGCTGCCGGCTATATCACCGCGATGGCCGAAGGTCGCGGTCGCCGAAAGTGGCGCTGATGGCGCGAAGGTAGCTGCCGGCTACCTGTTAAAGGTGTCTTTAATGCTCGGCGCGAATTGCGGAGCGGCGCCGTCTCATTTACTGGGACTGGGCGCGGATCGCGATGCGACGCCGTTTCGCGTGATGGGACGCGTCTGATTGCGTGGCGGATCTGCGGCCGTTGATCCTTCATCGGACGGTCAGACCGATTCACCGGGGACTATATATTTACCGCCCGGGCGCCCAGGTTTTGACCCCGCCAGTCATTCCTCCAATCGCACCGCTGCCGTTCAGCTAGCCTGCTTCGGCGTTCTTGTTGCTCCCGCGCGCTTCGTTGCTTGAGCGAGTTGCTTCCAAGTCGTCGCGCTGGCGTCGGAGATGGCTCGGAAGGGGAAGACCAGCGCTTCGCAGCGCGTTCGCATCGATGATCGCCTCTCGGCTTCGCCGTTCGTCGACCGCAGCACGGTCGACTCAAAGGTGCTGGACGAGATGGCCGCCGAAGGGCTCCTGGAGCGGAGCCGGGCCGAGGCGCCAAGGAAGGGGGAGACGACCCCTAGTCCGAAGGACGGGTACATCGTTCTGTACCGGCGGTTCTTCGAAGCTGGGTTTCGGATGCCCTGCTCTCCCTTCGTGGCCGAGGTGTTGGATTTCTTCGGCCTCGAGATCCAGCAGCTCACAGTCAACGCACTTGTGCGGCTGAGCGTCTTCGAGTGGGCGTTCTGGCTCGAAGGGTCTCGGCCGCACGCTGGAGCCTTCGCGGCGACGCACTATGCGCACGCCGTGAAAAAGAGGTTAACGCTGGACGGGAAGGAGCTCATCGGATCCATGGGAGTTATCTCCTTCGTCCCCCGCCCCGAAGCCGTCGTTCCGGCGAAGGCGTACAAGCTGCACTGGGGGCGCTGGACCACCGGGTGGTTCTACTACCGTGTGGAGGAGGGGTGCCCCCTTCGGTCGACGATGTCGGAGGTGCTCTTCCATCGGTACCCGACGGTGGAGTTGGACGGGACCGGCGAGTCCCGGGTGAAGCTGCTGGAGACGGTGGCACGGAAGTTCTCGATGCGCGACCTCGCCGAAGAATTCATCGCCGCCGGGGTGTGGCCTTTGCTCCGCAACTGGGAGCAGAGATTCGTTGTTGAGGTTCCGGGCGGAGAGCCGGAGGTTCACTTGAGGCCGGAGAGTTTCCCAAGTAAGTTTGCTCCAGTATATGTTTTCCTTCGATTGTATTGCCATGGCTTGACGTGGTTAGTGCAGCCAAGACGCTGAGGGAGGTCGAAGACGGCGCCGCGGAGATTCTCGGCCCCTTCCATGCGGACGAGGCTTCGCGCCGGGCGAAGCTTTGTGTGGGTCCCCGTATCAGCCGGGTGCTCGCCATCAAGTGCCCGGAGCTCCAGCTTCCGGAGCGACAGGTGCTCGTCGCTGCTCCCGTCCCTGCCAGCGGCGAAGGGGAGGATGAGGAGGCCGAGAGTGACGCTCCCTTGGCTCCGGTGCGCAGTGTCCCGGTTGGTGCGAAGCGCGCTGCCGGGGATACCAGCAGGCCAGCGCCGAAGAGGTCTCGGCCCGCTGCGACGCGCGTCGGAGCGTCGAGTACCGCCGCGGACTTGGGCTACGGCACCGACCTGGAGGAACTCACCGACGACGCTGCCCGAGCGGCGATTGCCGCCGCGGCGACTCAGCGCCCGGCCAAGGTGGTGAGTCTCGACTCCGACGATGAAGACGTCGGGTTCTTCGGCATGCCATCCTTCGCCGCTGACGTCGAGGAGACGATGGAGCCAGTCCCTCGGTCTCCCGGTATCGTTCTCTCTTCCCGTCACTCTTGCTTTGCTGGTTGTGGTAGTCCCACTAACTCTGTTGCTCTAGCGGAAGGCGTCCGCATCGAAGCCTCCGAGGAAGAGCCTTCCGGGGGAGATGAGGGGGTGGCCGCCCCGGAGCCCACTCATGGGCGGGGAAAAGGTTACTTCGGGAGGTCGCCCATTGAGCAGGCCGGCCCTTCGAAGACGTCGGAGGCTCGTCTCGAGTGGAGCGACTTCTTGGACCGACCGGAGGCCGCCGACGTCCTTCGCGGAGTCTATGACTTCAACGGGCTCGATGAGCTGGAAGAAGGCCTAGAAGAAGTTGCTCCGGAGGACGCTGCTTCGGCTCTCTCCGGGCTTGCAATGAAGGTTTGTTGTCCTTGTGCTTAGCTGCTGTTACTTTCTCGTAGCTTACTTGCTTTGCTTCGACAGGCCGCGGTGCTTGCCCGACACCTGCAAGGGGCGCTTGAGGGCTTCGACCTTGCGCGGCTCCGAGCGCGCGCCGAAATCGCGGAGGCGGCTGCCGAGACCGCCAAGAAGAATGAGAAGGCGGCGGAGCAGGGGCGCGACGCTCTTGCGTCGGAGCTGGAGAAGGCGTTGGCGGTGGCGAAGGCTTCCTCCGATGCCTTGACGTCGGAGAAGGCGGTCTCCGAGAAGGCCCTGAAGGAGCTGGAAAGCCTGAAGATCTCCTTCGAGGCTTTGACCCGCGCAAAGGACGCCACCGAGAAGGAGCTGTCGGAGGCTCGGACGCTGCTAAGTGCCGCCAAGACGCAGAGGGAAGAGGAAGCTGCTGCAGCATGGCAAGCACTTGGCGATTTCAACAGCCTGCTCGAAGGGCTGGGCGTCGAAGTACAGCCGGCCAAGCATGCCGCCGACGACCTCGGAGGGAGCATCGGGCGCCTTGTGCGCTCCGTGAAGTTGGCCTCCCGAGCCATGAAGGCCTTCGGCACCTTCTGCGCCGAGACTGCCTGGACTGCTGCCTTCAGCTCGCTCTTGCAGGTGGGCTGCACTCACCTTCCCGCTGCCGCTTCTGCCTCGACTCAGTTAGCGGAGATGGCGGCTGGAGATGGGAGCCGGTTTCGGGAGCTGGCCTCGAGGGTGAAGAACTTCGGGAACCAGCTCGGCCAACACTTCTGGATGGTGGTGGGGGAGAAGCTGGCTCGGCAGTCTGCTCTCGCTGCTGCCGCCTCTCGGAAGTCGAAGCCCGGGAGCGGCGGCTCCGTTCCAGTTCCGCCTCCGGCTGCTACTTCCTCCGTGGTGACGCCTCCGTCGGGCGAGATTCCTGCCGGGGCCGGGAGCGCCAGCACCCTAGTCTGTAGCGGGGGTGGAGGCTCGGTGTCGGGCCAGGGCAACGTTGCGGAGGTTGACTCTTCGGCCCAGCCTCCCCCTCAGGTGTGAGTTCGCTGGCTTCGAGCCATGCTCCTTTTGGTGTATAGTTTGTACTAGGTGCCCTTCGGGCCGTTTAATGGAATTCTTCGTGATGTTTGCGCTTCCATTGCGACTTATAGGTTTCGGCTGGGGCCGAAGGCAATCATGCCTTGATGTGTCTTGACGTCGTTCCGGAAAGCATTCTGATTCCAGCTCCGGAGGGTCGCCCTTACTATGTTAAGGGCACGCAGTGGCGTCGTTGGCTTCGGCGTAACCCGAGCGGGTCCTTCGGGGACTTCTTTCGGGACTTGCGCCTTCGAAACGCGCGGTTGATGGCGCAGGTACCGAGGGTTCCTTCCGAAGCTTTGCTTGAAAGGCGAGTTCGTCGCGAAGCGCATTGTTTGGCTGTAGCGCTGAGCCCTCCTCTTCTTCTTGCTCCGAAGGTAGAGGTGGTCGACGTGTCGAGTGACGACGAAGACGCTGCCGCCGAAGTGGACTTGGAACAATTGCAGGCCGATGTGGCTTCCGCATCGACTCCGGCAGACTTCGCTTCACTCCGGCGCACACTGGCGCGAGCCCGAGAGGAAATAGCTAGAGCCGAAGCGTCATTAGGGATGCGCTTCGGGAGTGAGCTGTGAGGGGGGCCTTCGGGCCCCGTGTCGAGGTGCCGACTTGGTCGGTATTGTAATTCATGTCGAGCTGTTTAGCTCGACGTATGGTGAAATGTAAGCTCTTTCGAGCGTGTGATGATATCATCGGCGTCGTCCCTTCTTTGTGGAACGAAAATTGTTCGTCGAGGGTGGCCTCGAAGGTGTTTCGTCGCTCCGCTTTCGGCGAGGAAGTGAGCTCGTTTCGAGCGTCGTCCCCCCTTTGCTCGTCGGGAGTGGAACGAAAATTCGTCGAAGTCGAGGATAGCCTCGAAGGTGTTCCATCGCTCTACTTTCGGCGAGGAAGTGAGCTCGTTACGAGCGTCGTCCCCCCTTTGCTCGTCGGGAGTGGAACGAAAATTCGTCGAAGTCGAGGATAGCCTCGAAGGTGTTCCGTCGCTCTACTTTCGGCGAGGAAGTGAGCTCGTTACGAGCGTCGTCCCCCCTTTGCTCGTCGGGAGTGGCGAAGATTTGGTCGAGGATAGCCTCGGAGGACTCCGTCGCTCTACTTTCGGCGAGGAAGTGAGCTCGTTTCGAGCGTCGTCCCCCCTTTGCTCGTCGGGAGTGGAACGAAAATTCGTCGAAGTCGAGGATAGCCTCGAAGGTGTTCCGTCGCTCTACTTTCGGCGAGGAAGTGAGCTCGTTACGAGCGTCGTCCCCCCCTTTGCTCGTCGGGAGTGGAACGAAAATTCGTCGAAGTCGAGGATAGCCTCGAAGGTGTTCCGTCGCTCTACTTTCGGCGAGGAAGTGAGCTCGTTACGAGCGTCGTCCCCCCCTTTGCTCGTCGGGAGTGGACGAAAGTTTGTCAAGTCGGAGGCGTCCCCCCATTGACTTTGTTTGGTTTCGTGCACGTTTCGCAGGGTCTTTAACGAATGCCCCACCCTCGACTATTACCGATGGGAGTCTCGGTTTATTGCGTCGGCATCGATTTCCCCTTAGGGTTCGGAATCTAGGACTTATGTGTGCCTAGCTTCAGCGTGTTCCGGAGTTGGCCTCCGGCTCCCGGCTGGATTTCTTGTATTTGGGCACCGAAAGAGGATTTCTCATTTCATTCATTGGTACCGGTTACATAGCCCCTTAGGGAATGCAGCTAAGGGGATCATCGTCACCCTACTGCCGAAAGGAAGAAGAACACACCGAAAGAAGATACAGGTAGCTTGTAGCGCGCAGGCTACGCGGCTTCGGGGCCGGCGGATGCTAAGTCCTTAGACGTAGTATCGGCGGAGGGCATCGGCGTTCCATGTCCTCGGGACTGGCGTCCCGTCGAGTTCCATCAGATGGAATGCCCCCGGGCGGATGGAGTTGTAAATGATGAAGGGCCCTTCCCACTTGCTGTTAAGCTTGCCGACGGACGTCGGGTGGATATTTTGCTTCAGGACGAGGTCGCCTGGAATGAAGTGTCGGGGGTTGACCCTTTGGTTGTACGAGTTTTCCACCGAAGCCATGTACCGCTTCAAGTTGGCGACTGCTTGGAGTCTTGTTTCTTCGAGGAGGTCCTTGGACACGTCCTCGTCGTCGGACGGCGGCGAAGTGGTGCGAAGTGAGCCGTTTTGCACTTCCTCCGGGGTGACTGCTTCGGCGCCGAAGAGGAGGCGGAACGGCGAGAAGCCCGTCGGCCTTGACTTAGTTGTGCGCAGCGACCATAGCACGTTGGGCAGCTGTTCGGCCCACTTGCCCTTCGGCAGGCCGAGGAGGCATTTTTTGATGCCGTCGAAGACGGTGCCATTGGCTTTCTCCACCGCCCCGTTGGCTCGGGGGTGGATGACGGAGACGAAGCACTCCCGAACGCCGATGGAGAGGCAGTACTCCTTGAAGAGGTGGGACTCGAATTGGGAGCCATTGTCGACGGTGATGCGCATCGGAACGCCGAAGCGGCAGACGATGTTCTTCCAGAAGAACTTGCGGACGGACCGCGCCGTGATCTTGGCGAGGGGCTCGGCTTCGATCCACTTGGAAAAGTACTCGTAGCCCACCACCGCCCATTTGAGGTTGCCGGGAGCGGTGGGAAGGGGGCCGACGATGTCGATGCCCCATCGGGCGAGGGGCCAGACCGGCGGGATTGGCTGGAGCGGAGTGGCCGGCCGATGAGATTGTCTTCCCATCCACTGGCAGCCGGGACAGGTGCGGACGAGTTCTTCGGCGTCGCGGGCTGCAGTAGGCCAGTAGAAGCCCTGCCGGAATGCCTTGGCGACGAGGGCCCGGGGTGCGAGGTGCGATGAGCACAGACCCTCGTGGATGTCGCGGAGGAGAGTCTTGCCTTCGTCGAAAGAGAGGCAGCGCAGGAGTGGCTCCGAGACACCTTTCTTGTACAGGATGTCGTTGTGGATGAGGTAGCTTCGGGTGCGCAGCTTGATCCTCTTCTCTTCGACCGGGTCGTCGGCACAGTAGCGCCCTTCGAGCTGTGCCCGGATCGGGGCGCGCCAGTCTTCACCAGTCAGGATCATGACCGACGCCGGCTTCTTCGGAACGAAGGATGCTTCCGATAACACCTCGTGGAAGGCGTCGGGAGGCACCGGGAGCTGATTCGCTGCTGCCTTTGCAAGGGCATCGGCCTCTTGATTGTGGACCCTCGAGATGCTCTTCACGTCGAAACCGGAGAAGTGCTTCTCCATGCTCCGGACGATCTTGAGGTAGCTTGCCATCTCCGGGTCTCGGGCCATGTACTCCTTTGAGACTTGCTCGGCGATGAGCTGGGAGTCGGTGAAGACGGTGACCCTCCGGGCTCCGAGGGCTCGAAGTTGCCGGAGCCCGAGGAGGACACCCTCGTATTCCGCTGCGTTGTTTGTCGTTGGAAACGCGAGCGAAGCCGAGTACCGAAGCTTCTGGTTGCTTGGTGAAGTGATGACGGCGGCGCATCCTGCTCCGGACGAGCCCCAAGCCCCATCGACATGTACTGTCCAGAGCGGCTCTTGGGGCAGCGTCTCCGGCGTGGGAGCGGGTGTCCACTCGGCGATGAAGTCGGCGATGATGCCGGACTTGATGGCTTTACGGGCCACGAACTTGATGTCGAAGGCCGCTAGCTCGATGGCCCACTTGGCCATAGTGTCGGACGCGTTCCTATTGCCGAGGACGTCCTTCAGCGGGAACGAGGTGGGCACCGTGATCTCGTGGCCTTCGAAGTACCGGCGCAGCTTCCGTGATGCCATCAGCACGGCGAGCGCCAGCTTGGTGACGACGTTGTAGTTGAGGCGGGCTCCGGAGAGGGCTTCCGATACGTAGTATATGGGCTGCTGCACCAGCTTGTCACCGACAAGGACTTCGTGCACGAGGACCGCGCTGATTGCTGCCGGAGCGGCCGACACGTACAGTAGAAGTGGCGCCTTCGGAGGCGGAGGGCGAAGCGTGGTCGCCTTGACCAGGTAGGACTTCATCTCTTCGAATGCTTGGTCTTGCTCGTCCCCCCAGCGCATCGGGCCGGAGCCCCGAAGGCATTGGTAGAAGGGGAGGCACTTCTCTGCTGCGCGGGAAATGAACCTCCCGAGAGCCGCAAGTCTGCCGGTGAAGCGTTGTAGCTCCTTGGTGGTCTTGGGCGGCTCCATGTCGGTGATGGCCTTGATCTTCTCCGGGTTCGGGTCGATGCCTCGCTTGGAGACGAGGAAGCCGAGGAGTTTACCGGCTCGCACGCCGAAGGTGCATTTCGCCGGGTTCAGCTTGAAGCCCACCTTGCGCAGGTTGGCGAATGTTTCGGCCAAGTCGCCGAGGTGGCCGGCGTCGGAGGTACTTTTGATGACGACGTCGTCGATGTAGGCGGCGGCGTTTCGGTTGAGCTGGTCCCCGAGGGTCTTCTGTATTGCCCTGGAGAAGGTTGCTCCGGCATTCTTGAGGCCGAAGGGCATGCGGACGTAGCAGTAGGTCCCATCGTCCGTCTTGAACGCCGTCTTCTCTTCGTCTTCGGGGGCCATCCATATTTGGTGGTACCCGGAGTAGGCGTCGAGGAAGCTCATGAGCTCGCATCCAGCCGTGGAGTCGACCAGCTCGTCGATACGAGCCAAGGGGAAATCGTCCTTCGGGCATGCCTTGTTAAGGGTGGTGTAGTCGATACACATCCTCCACTGGCCGGTGTGTTTCTTGACGAGGACCGGGTTCGCGAGCCAGGTGGACTTGTTCACCTCCCGGATGACTTGCGCATCCTTGAGCTTCTGGATCTCCGCCCGAAGCGCCACTTTCTTTTCCTCCGACCACTCCCTCTTTCTTTGCTTGATGGGAGTCACCTTCGGGTCGATGTCGAGCTTGTGCTCGATGATGCTGCGGTCCACTCCGGAGAGCTCGCTGGTTGACCACGCGAAGACGTCTTTGTTGTTCCGGAGGAGGTCGATGATGCTTGCTTCCAGTTCCGGCGGGAGCCCCTCGCCGATGAGGACGGCTTGGTCGGGGCGATCGGGAGACAAGACCACGCTCTTGACCTCGCCATCGACGCGCGCCTTCGGAGTACCGGCCGGAGGTGTCGGTGTGGCCGCTTCGACCGTCTCGGGTTTCGGCTCGCGTCGGAGCGGGTGCACTTGCTTCTGGCCAGGTGTTTGGCCATGCTCGATGCGGCGGGCGGCGAGTTGATCACCGTAAACAGTGATGACGCCGTTCGGAGCCGGAAGCTTCATGCAGAGGTAGCCGTGGTGGGTGACTGCGTTGAAGGCGTTGATGAGCCCCCTGCCGAAGATGGCGTTGTAGGCGTAGGGCATGTCGACGACGTCGAAGGCGATCGACTCGGTGCGGTGTCCCGCGGGCCCGGAGAAGGAAACTGCGATCTTCACGCTCCCGAGGGCGTGAATTGGCTCTCCCCCGAAGCCGACGAGGGGGCTGTCGGAGGCCCGTAGCTCAGATCGGGGGATGCCCAGTTGGTTGAAGGCGTCGATGAAGATGACATCAGCGGAGCTGCCGCCATCAATAAGCACGCGACGGACCTCCGTCCCGCGCATGTTGGCGTTGATCACGAAGGCGTCCTTGTGCGGGTACTCCATCGGACGAAGGTCGGCCTGAGTGAAGGTGATTGGTACGTGCGACCAGCGGCACTGGGCCAATGGCGGGTGGGCGGCCACGTGGTTGACCCTTCGTACGTAGTCGCGACGCTGCCTCTTCGAAGCGTATGGTTGACTGGAGCCCCCAGTGATGGCCAGGATGACGTTGTGGCTGGTTGGATGATGTTCCGGAGGCGGGGGCAAGGCCTCGCCCGCTCCGGAAGCCCCATGTATGACGTTGACTCCTCGCGCGGCGTCGGCGTCGCGGCGCTCCCTCGCCTCTCTCAAGGCGGCGATTTGGGGGCACTGCTTCGACGTGTGGCCCTGGTTGACGCCATGCACCTCGCAGTATGGGTCGCGAGAGCTTCGGTTGTTGTATCGGCGACCGCTGTCGGAGTGCCGCGAGTTGTTTCGCGAGCCACCGGAACGATTGTCCGTCCTCTGCGGGCTGCGGCTTCGGGAGTTGTCGATGTTGTTGACCTCTCGGCGCTGGGAGCGGTGGCCTCGGCGATCATCCGGGGGGTCGTCGCTTCGGTCGCTGTGACGCTTCCCTCGGTCGTTCTTCTTTTGGCTTGCTCGCGCCTCCTTCTCGCGCCTGAAGTCTTCGTCGGCGCGTGCGTGTGCTTCCAGGATTTGCAGCAGGTGGGTGCACGTCTTCGGCTCGGTCCTTCGGATCTCGGACCTCGCCGGGCACAGGCTCATGCCCTTGGTGACGGCTTCGATGATGATGGAGTCTGGTACTCCCTCCACCTGGCACTTGAGGTGGATGAAGCGCCGGGTGTAGTCTTGCAGGGACTCGCCGTCCTTCTGCTTGCACGCCTGAAGGTCTGCTGCCGTGACCTTCGCGGCGTAATTGCCTTGGAAGTGGATCTGGAGCTGATCCCGAAGCTGCTCCCATGAGTAGATGCTGTTCGCCGGTAGCTTGGTGTACCATGTCTTGGCGATGCCGCTCGAAGCGAGGACGAAGGCCTTGGCCTTGATGTCGTCGTCGCCCCCGGCTGACTCGATGGCGGTCTCGTAGCTGATGAAGAACTCGCGGGGGTCGGAGGTGCCGTCGAAGGTTGGCAGCTTCGCCGAAATGAACTTCCGGGGCCACGCTACAGACTGTAGCCGCGCGGAGAGCGGTTGGTTTGTGTCGGAGGAGCTTGCTTGGCGCTTGCTTCCGCTGGAGTGGGTGTGCCTCTCGTCGCGCTCTTGGCGGTGTTCCGGCGTCTCGGCCTCCCGGCGACCGGTGCGTCGGAGGGTGTTCAGCTGCGCTTGGAGGTGAACCTGCTGTCGGCGAGCAGCTTCGGCTCGAAGGCGGTACGTTTCTTCGTCGCGATCGAAGTTCTCGAGGGCGCGCTGCCTCAGCAGCCGTTCGTCAGCTTCGCGAGCTTCGCGGTTGTACGCCTCCTGGAGCTCCGCCAGACGCTGCTCCTCGGCCACGGCTTCGGCGAGCCCCCTCTGGCTCCGTGCTTCGGCTTCGGTGTTCCTGCGAGGTGGTTCCATCGTTTCGTCGCGGCGTTCGATGTCGCGCGTGTCGATGTTCTCTTCTTCGTCTTCGGAGGAGCCTTCGGCGCCCTCGGGCACCTCCTCCACCGCTGGAAGGTTGGCGTCGGTTGCGTTGTTCTCCGAAGGTGGCACCACCGGGTCCGATGCCGAAGGATGCGTCAAAGCCGAAGGAAGCGTCGAGCCACTGGGGAAGGTGCGAATTGTCGTCAGCGGGTCGACTCCTTCGTCCGAAGCCGAAGACCTGGTCTTCCGGGTGCCTCCTGCCGGAAGGTCAGTTTTTGATTTCTCAGCCCTCTTGGTCATCTCGCCGTGGCTTCTTGTTCGATCCCCACGGACGGCGCCAACTGTTGTGGTTACAAGCCCACAATAGTAGAAGGGGGATCCTCCAAGGGTCTACCACAAGTGAGGGACCCCTGGGAAGGACCTAGGAAGGGACCAAACAAGAGCCAAGAGAGGTAGGTAATTAAGAGCTTGTATTGAATGCCTTGCCTTGAGGGTGGTAGGGGGGTATTTATAGGCTGATACACCCCCACAACCCTAGAATTACAAGTACCATACTGCCCTTCCTCCAGGGCACTATGGTCATTTCCTTATTACAAGGTGGGATTCCCTAACCCTAGTGGGCCAGAGGCCAATATACATGGGCCTATCCTATGCTATACATCTTCTTGGGCCTTGATGGGCTTCATGGCAGGCCAGGCCTTTGGGCCAGGGGGAGGGGACACAGTGGGCCTCCCCCAACAATATGAAAGCTTCAGTCACATTTTTTGTGAGTTTTTCGGTGGGAATATTTAGTGCTCCTCTGGTCAATTATGCAGAGAAAAATCATGGACATGAATGGAGTACTTGTTATCAAATAATTAAGGGAATCTGTCAGGGCTTCCAATATCTTCATAACAAACGCATTAATCATTTGGATCTTAAACCCGCAAATGTGCTGCTGGGTGCTGAGATGAAGCCAAAAATTACAGATTTTGGTTTGTCAAGGTGCATTGTTGGAAATCAGTCCACAATATTCACTAGCAATGTGTTTGGAACAGTGTAAGTTCATCATTTTAGGACCTCATTTCTTTTAAGACCAAACCTAGGAAATATTTTTATGCTATGATATCTGAAATCATCTTATTGCCTGCAGGGGATATATTGCACCAGAACTCATAAGTGAACATAAAATGTCACTCAAATCAGATATATACAGTTTGGGCAAGATCATGACAAAATTATTGACAGGGAGTAACGAGAGTACTGTTGACAACGTAACTCTAATTTACGTAGCCTTTCTAGTACATCTTTAACATAATATTTACTATTGATACTGTCGTTATGTAGCATATATTGTGTGCACATTAACCTTTTACGACATCATGAGGGGATTACTGGCTGAACAATGAGTATGGGTAGTTAAGTGAGGAAATTGTAGTATTATTTATGGAATATGAATGTTGTCATTCTAATTACATGTTTGAATTTTGCAGCGGAATGAATCGTTAAATGTAGACTGCCAGCAAATGAAGAGATGCATTGAAATCGCAGAGAATTGTTCCCAGCATGACCCATCGAAGAGACCTACTATCTATCAGATAATTTGTAAGCTGAATCAGATAGAAGCCATGATTCAAAGTGTTCCTTCATTCATTAATGAACCAAGCAAAGACCCAACCTCTAAATTCTATCAGGTATGATTATTCAAGTCTAAGATAAGTAATATTTTATTTTCACCCGGCCAATTTCTCACCTTTAAACCTTACGGGTTACTGAAAAAAACAAATACCCAAGACTCATGAGTAGCATATTTAGATTTGGATACTCAGATAAAATTAAGTTCGCACCAAATTCCAATAGGGACTAATTAAAATAATCAAACGTTAGTTCCATAATGGTCCATTGGCGAGTGGGCACCGGGCCTCATTCTCTTGAAGTGACCAAATGAAGGCACAAAAAACATCATTGCATCTGTATTAATGTATGTTATTATCCTTGTTGTATTGTTGTAGTAATTAATGAAAGGCGTCACATCTAATAACATCACATGCATGCATCTATACTAATGTGGACACTTCATGCTACTGCTGTTCCATTCTAGAGTGAATTGCACTGAACACCATATTGTGGATCTAGATTGTCCCATTTCACCAGTGGTTTAAAAAAGTTTCATCCTAAACCTGTTTTTGATGCAAGAATTTTCCAAAAAATCCATGAATGTGTATATGTGACAATGAATGATTCTCGCATCAATACATGTTGGTCACAGAAACCAATTGTCAATGTAATCACCAAAACAACACCCAATGCCGTTGATTTATATGAGATTTTGGGGACTTTGAAAGATATACCTGATGATGCATAATTAATGCTTTTTCCCGCCTTTTCTTACCAGCATTGCATTAAACTATTGTGATTCTTCAACAGCCTCATTTTAGGAGTTAGGGGTTCTCAAGTTTTTTTTAATACAAATTTAACCTGCAACTGCCTTTGTGGGCTCAATGCCACTCAATATGGTTGTTGATGCAAACTGAGAATTCCTCCGGCTCTAACCTTGTCCATTGTGAAACATATGCTAAAACTTGATGAATGTGATAGTACAGCTCCAAAATGTGATGTTTTGTGCAATTCCCTCTTCATTATATAATGCACGCAGAAGTTTTGAACTTCCGATTAAAACATAGGCTAACAAGGTAGTATGAGTATCAGATACAACTATGGTACAATTAAATTGATTGATTTTTAATAGTAAGAATATATTATAATGGACATTAAGTCCATCTACAACTTAGAATATCAAGTCAATCGGTCACTTCACCAAGCTTTCATGTTTCAGCCATTCACCTGTCCCAGATACCAAAATTTGACACGAATAGAAGCTATTGTATTTGAAAAAAAAGTAATAATGACTAATATCATTAATGTATTCTGAAAATATAGTTCACAAACAATCGAAAACATCTATTCTGAAACGAATAGTTCAAGCAGGAGAGGTTTGGTTGCATTTTGTGAAGTGCAGCTCCTATTTCACCATTTGGAAGTCACCTAGGCTCTTTTATCATGTAAAATTATGGCTCATGCATTTTATTACAAGGCAGCCGTCAAACCGGCAGAGAGTTTTGTTCTTGCCCTTTAGAGAGAGCTAGGGTTAGGGTGAGAGGAGGAGAGGTTTGAGTTGCACCAAATCCACAAATTTGAGGGAGAGATTTGGAGATTTGCAGCCTCCCTATGCCTATTGCCTCCCACCTTTTGTATTCTTCATTTTCATAGTGGATCGATTGCACGCTGCCGCCCATGGTTTTTCCAAGCAAGGGGTTTCCAAGTAAATCCCATGTTCACCTTTGATTTGATATTTTCTCTATTATATGTGTTGATTTGGTCATCGTCTTGTTTGCTATTGGTTCATATGTCAAGTGATTGCTTGTATGGATGATGAGTTGGCATGAGAGGCAAATCTTGTGTTTTCTTATGGGTGGAGGATTTGATGATGGGACTGATGTTGTAGTGAGCTAATTGATGCGAGTATATTGTTGTTGATCCATTCAATAGCTTGTAGTAGCGTGATTTGAAGCATAGGTGCTGTTTTGGTTCATGCCGACAAGGTGTTCATGGTGAAATGCTTGTGAGAGATTAGCTTGCTAATTGTTGCGCTTCCGTTGCCCCATTACACTCACACATTTTACATTTATTATGTCGTGTCATGCTTATTCTTTGAATTCAATAGTCATCTACTTTCTTTAACATTATATATTCGGACCTACGGGATGTAAAAAAATTTTGGTCATTGCCCGTGCAATATTACAGGTATGCAAGTGCTAGTATTCTGAACTGAGTGTTAGTATTTTCCCTGTATTAGGCGTATGAAATGGTGGGTTCATCAAAGCAAGTGTATTCCACTCTATCCACGAACAATGCTATACACTCGATATCACAAGATTGATGGTCTATATAATAATTAGATAATAGAGGTGTTTCAAAAAAAAAGTTAATAGAGGAGTATAATGGAAGTTAACATGAAAAAATGATAGGGCTAAAGGGGGCTAAAACACAATATTTACTGATGCATGCAAGATAAATGGCATAGAAGGGATGAAAAAAATCTAAAAGCAATGACAACTCTAAGGGAAACATATATTTTGGATGGCATATAAGGAAAAAGTATAAGTTCCAGTGGCAAATAAGGAATTTGCTCTGTTCTAGTTATGTTGAACTTTATGCTTATGTACATGCTTAACGCACGAACCATCCACAAATTAAAGCCACATGATCTCTTTACAGTGTTTCTGATTACAGTTGAAAACATTAGAGCGCACGGTACGGTGGTTCCACACAATTGGTGTATATCCGAGCTAGACGTCGGCATAATGTTGTTTGATTGACGCTGTTCAGGTGGCCGGAGAGACCGCAACTACTGGAGCGTCCGACGTGGAAGCTGGTGTTCAAGAGCCCGCCACAGCTTCCGATCTTCACCGACAGCAAGATTGAAGACACCAGCGGCACGCCAATGGAGGTCGTCCTCGTGGACGCGGCCGACGTCATGCCGTCGGCTCTCCAGCAGGAGCTGCGCATCGAGCTGGTCCCGCTCTTCGGTGACTTCCCGCCAGACGACCGCGAGGACTGGTCCGCCGACGAGTTCCAGAAGGGCGTTGTGAAGGAGCGGGAGTGGAGGCGCCCGCTCCTCGCTGGCGATGTCAGCCTCACCATTCACGATGGCCGCGCCACCGTGAACGAACTCCAGTTCACGGACAACTCGTCATTGGATCCCCTGCCGCAAGTTCCGTATTGGCGTGCGGGTCGCGCCGGGCAGCTACGACAGCGCCAGGATCCTCGAGGCCGTGAGCAAGGCCTTCGTGGTCAGAGACCACCCTGCTGAGCTGTACAGAACGCACTACCCTCCCGTCCTTGGCGACGACGTCTGGAGGCTGGAGAAGATCGCCAAGGAAGGGGCGTTCCACAGGAAGCTGGCGAAACACCTCGTCAAGACCGTTCAGGATTTTCCTCTGCATGCTAACGGTCATGCCGGACAAGCTGCGCGCGGTAATTTTTTTTTTTTTTACCGGGCAATTTGTCTCTAGGACACCAGGAGGCAGTGTGTGCTACAGACAAATTTTCCGTTTTTTACCACATTGTTGCTCTGTAGCGACCCGCGTTTTTGCCCGTTGTCTAACATCACTAAAAATTTGAACTTTTTAAAATTTTTCCAATTAAAAGCAATTTGTTAGCTTTAGATAATAGCAAAACCAAAAGTTTTGAAATTTTTAAACGTGCACAAACATCACCATGTGCATTTTGTGTTTTCCTTGCTTTGTTTAAGTGTTTGTTTGAATCTTCCCTTTTGAATGAATTCAAAATTCATTCAAATTCAACCCCAGCAAAAAGATTAAGTCCTTCTTTTTTCCATCGGGCCGCCCTTTCTCTTTTCTCCCGGTCGGCCCAATCTCTCCTCTCCTCTTTCTCTTTTTCCCTCTCCCGCTTGGGCCGCTCTGCTCCCGGCCCAGTTTCGCCCGCGCCAGCCGTTCCGGCCTGCCAGCCCAGCCCACTCTCCCTCTCCCTCTTTCCGTCGCTGACGCGTGGGGCCCGCGGCCGCGTCGTCTTCCTCCTCGCGACCGGCGCGATTGGCGCCGTCGCCCATTACTCCTTGCCGGCGAACCGCCTCCGTCACGTCCAGGCAACAGAGAGGACCGTGTTCAGCACGTGCGCGCGAAACCGCCTTCCCTGCCTTGTCCCATCGTCGTCCTCTCCCTCGACGTACCGCGCGCGCCAAGCTTCCCCAACTCCGATGACGCCCATGCCGCTCTCGCCAGCCACAGCGTCGACCGTCATTTCCCCATCCTCTCCCTCGCACTGCAGCCACTCCTCGCGCGCGTCACCGAGCCTCGCACCGCCATTGCGCGTCCCATCGAGCATTAACACCGGCGAGATATTTCTCGCCGGCAAACCGACCTTGCGCCCCCTCGCACCGCCATTGGAGCTCTATAAATAAGCACCGAGACCCCCTTCTTCTTCCTCTCATTTCATTTCCCATCTCCATCCACTCCCGAGCTCTTCACTGCTCCTTTTCCCCTCTCTCTCTCAATTCTGGCAAGAACTCCGGTGAGCTCTCCCTTCTTCTCCGCCGTGACTTGCAGGTGGAGATTGTCGGAACCCTAGCCACGTCGACCGCCATCTCCGTCGTCGGCACCCCTCCGCTCCTTCACTCGCTCGATTGAGAGCACGGTGAGCATCCTCATCACCTCTTCTTCCTTCCGCGCTACTTCTCGTCCACTCTCTCCACTTGCGCACCTCATTTCACCGAGCGCCGATTAGCTGCCGCCCTTCTTCTCATCGCCGGCCACCGTGGGAGCCTTCCCCGCCCCGACCGAGCCCGTCAATCAACCCGTAAGCCTCACGCGCACACTTCTGGCCACTCGCACTCACTCCCCGAGCACGGACACCCCTTTTTCCCTTCGCGCGCCGACGCGCCGCCCTACTCCGGCGACGTCGCGCCGCCGCTCCGGCCACTCCCCTCGTCGACGAGTAGCACCAACAGGTTCGCCGCGTCGCGTGGAGCACGTAGATGTACACCATGTCGCGCCTCTCCACCTGTAGCCGCCGCCGGCGAGGTCGCCGGCGATGCGCCGCCGCGCGCGCTCCCTTTCCCGGCCGCGCTGACTCAGCCGCGCCGCCGTCCGACGTGGCCGCCACGTCGGCGCGCGGGCCCGCGACGACCGGGTCGCCCTGCTCACGTGGCAGACCCGGCGCACCATGGACCCGCCGCTCTGCACCGCCGGTCCACCGTTTTGTGGACTCGGCTCACAAAACAGTAGCGCGCGGACCCCGCTGGGCCCTTTGGCCCACCGGTCAGTGAGACAATCTCGCTGGAAAATGCTACGCGCACCCAACTTTTGTACACAGAAACCCATTTCGACCACTTTCCAATATCAGAAAAATTCCCAAAAATTCCTAAAAATACTTTATCACTTCTTAAACACTTCCCAACACTTGTTAGCCTCTGATTAATTGTGTATCTCATATACAAAATTAATCAAGCTAAATTCAATTAAATCAATTCATTCAAACTTCAAAAATCCATATCTTTTCCATCTTAACTCCAATTTTGGCGAATCTTGCGCCAAAATTTCATCTAAAATCCTAGCCTATCCAGTGCCACCAAAATCAACTCCCATCTGATTTTATTCGGATTTTATTCGAATTTATTGCTCTGTTAAATTGTTTGTGAGCGATAGATTTATCTTTTGTTAAATCGTTAGATAATCAAGACGAAGAGGCTGAGGACCCTGATTACGAGGATTTAGAGGAAGAAGAGTTTGGTGAAGGCAAGTCTAACTTCCTTTGATCATATTGATCCTATGTTTGCAAATATCCTAATTAGAGCTGTTTATAAATAAATTGCATGGAATTTAAATGAATTTAAATGCTAGAATGGTCCTATGCAATATTTGATTGCCTGCCTTGACTTGATTATATCCTGTATCCTTGTTAGCCCTAGGAATCAACATCATTAATTTAATTAAAGTTCGGCCTTCGCTCAAGTGGTGCCTGTAGGAGTGGAGCCCTGTCGTCTTCCGCTAGAATAAGTGTTAACTCTGGCTGCTGCGTCAGCCTTTGAGCGTGATGCCTGTGAGTGTTGAGGCTGCTCGCCTCTTTCGTATAAAGACCTTTATGTATTAAAAAGGCTTGTAATGACTCTCGGTAATATAAATAAAGTATTTGCTGTGAAGCATTCCGTGAAAGTGTCGTATCAGCTACTGATCCAGGGACTGATACGGTAAACACTAAGTACTTCAGAAATGAGGTACGACAGAGTGGTATCAGAGCGATGCTTGTCCGTAGGCCAAACCATAGGTTGAAATCGAGTGAGATGAGTGCGATATTTTGTAAAGATTTATTTTATAAAATCTCACTTACCTTATTTCTTTTTACAAAATTATTTTCACCGGTACTTACCCGTCTTTCAACATTTTGTTGAACAGATGGAGGCCCTTCGTCAGGAGTTGGACCAGCTGGCGGCGCAGCGCGCCCAGACCGCCCGCGTTCTCGAGCAGACCGCCGAGATGTGGGGCGAGGACCAGCGCTGTCTTGCGGAGACTCGGGCTCAGCTAGCGCAGGCGCAGGCTCAGCTTGCCGCTTGCCAGGCTGAGAGAGACCGCCTGCAGTGGACTCTGGACTACACCCGTCGCTTTTGGGAGGAGGATGCGATGTACCTGATCCGTAAGCTTAACCGCTACTACAGGTACTGCCACCAGGAGCACGGAGGACCCCGCCGCCACTTCACAGTGAGGATGGGAGGACCGCACGGACACTACCACTACCCCTGTCCGACCGACACAGAGGAGTACTCCACTACACCTGCAGCTTCAGACACGACCGTGGACTCCCCTGAGGTTGAGCAGGCAGACGACTCTGAGGAGCTAGCCCGTTGGGCAGCAGAGCTTGAGGCCGCCCTTGAGGCCGTTGGAGACTCCGAGGAGGAGCCGATGGAGGACGAGCCTGTTGTGGACGTCTTGTCAGGGAGTGAGTCGGTGGCGGATAACGTCATCGATCTCACTGGCACTGACGATGAGATGGATATGGACGAGTTTGTGGTGATCGACTCGCCTGCACCGGAGGCACCAGCAGGACCTCGCCTTGTTGGAGACGTGGACCTTGAGGAGTACTACAGGCTGATCAGCACCGGCACCACCGACCTTGCCCAGGACCCGTTCGACCTCTACGCAGAGTGGCGCTAGGACCGTGGCTTCGACGCTTGAGCAGTAGAGTTGGCGCCGTGGAGTAGCTTTTGCTAGCTAGTAGTGGCAGCCGTTGCCCTGAGTAGTGGTGTCTAGTAGTGTCAGGTGTGTCAGTAGTGTGTCTCAGTAGTTCCGAGTCAGAGTCGCCCTGTAGTCGAGTCTTGTGTCGAGTCGTAGATCGTCGAGTCCTTGTATATAAATAAAAGGACTTGGGTATGTATGATCGAACCTTGTTATTATGAATAAGCTTGCTGTAATGATGTAATGATGCTGGTTTTATCTTGTTTGTGTGCTTGCAAGATCTTTGGAATTTCTTTTCCATTTATCTTGTCTGTTTTGCCTCGTAGTTTTCTAGCCCCGCCTCGTAGTTTCGTTCCATCAGATGCCTCCCAAAAGATCTGCCAGAATTCAGCAGCGCCAACGCCGAGAGCGTAACGTTCAAGATGATGACCAGAATGACGTCCACAATGCAGGGCGTGGACGTGGTAGAGGAAGAAACAATAATCAGCGTGGCCGAGGTAGAGGAGGAGGTAGAGGTGGAGGCAGACATGACAATGAACAAGATTACCAGGAAGAGGAAGTGAGTCAAAATCAGCAGGAAGTGCAAGATGAGGTTGGAGAAAACAATGACCAGGACAGAGGTGAAGGACAACAGAACCGTGGTAGAGGTGGTAGAAGAAGTGGTGGAAGAGGTGGAAGAATACCCGCAGCACCTGTCACCAACCTAGTGGCTGTGATGGATAATCAGACCCGCCTGATGGAGATTATTGCACAGGGACTTATGGATAGAGCTCCAGGCCAGCAGAGCAAACTGTCAGAATTCATGAGGCTCAGGCCCCCGACCTTCGAGGGTACTGAGGAGGATCCTCTGGCAGCTGACGATTGGCTGCGTGATATCACCAAGAAATTACACTTGGTAAATGCTGATGACAGAGAAAAAGTTCTTCTGGCAACTCACCAGCTCAAGGGAGCAGCAGGTGAATGGTGGGATAACTATCGTGAGGGTGCAGAGAATGCAGATGCTATTACCTGGGAAGAATTCCAGGAGGAGTTCAGGAGGTATCACATCCCAGAAGGTGTGATTGAGATGAAGGCCGATGAATTCCGCTCTCTGAAGCAGGGAGCAATGACGGTAAATCAGTATATCAGGAAATTCATGAAATTGGCTCAATATGCTCCTGATGATGTTAATACCGATAAGAAGCAGGATCGCTTCAGAAAAGGACTTAATCCTGGATTGAAAGTGCAGCTGGTTACTCATATTTATCCTGATTTCAACACTCTCATGAACCGTGCACTTCTGTTGGAGGATGCTCGTTCTCACATTGAGCATGATAAGAAGCGCAAATTCAATGCGCAAAAGTTTAAGCAGCAGGAGAGAAATCAGAAGTCAAGGTTTAATAATAATTTTCAGAAGCCAAAAAATCAGTCTACAATGCAGTATAGGACCTCAGCGTCCAATCAACCGAGCTCAGCACCATCATATCGCAACCAAAATTCTGGTAGTCAGCAGAAGAGCAGTTCCAGTGTTGTTCAACCCAACAATAATGATAAAAGGACTTGCTTTCACTGCCGTGAACCTGGTCACATGATTGCTAGATGCCCTTATTTGAGCCAGAATAATGCTCCTACTCAGCAGCATCAACCAAACAGTGCCAGAACTGCAGCTTCCGAAAATGGTCGTGGTGGATAGCAACCCTCTGGACAGCAGCGGAGGAATAATCAATCCTTCGGTCGAGGAAAAGTCAACCATATTAATGCAGATGAAGTTGAGGACACTCCTGATGTTGTTCTTGGTGAGTATCTTGTCAACTCCATCATTGCAACCGTTCTGTTTGATTCTGGAGCTTCGCATTCGTTTGTTTCTTCAAAGTTTGTTGCTGCAAATTGTTTGCCAACTGTCAAGCTAAAACAACCCCTGATAATCCGGACTCCCGGGGCTGAGACCAAAAGTTATTTGGGATGCCCACGGGTTAAGATCCTTTTAAGTGGGGTAGAGTTCCTAGCGAACTTAGTAGTCCTAGAATCCCAAGGGATAGATGTTATCCTCGGAATGGACTGGTTGAGTAAGCACCAAGGCAATATAGCCTGCGACACCAGAAAAGTTACCCTGGTAAACCACAAAGGAATTAAAGTGGTATGTGAACCAAAAAGGTCAAAGGTTGCACCAATGGTTCACAATATGGAAGCAAGGCCGTTGGAAGAAGTGCCAGTGGTCCGTGAATATCCTGATGTGTTTCCAGAAGAGTTGCCAGGCATGCCACCTGACAGAGACATAGCGTTCATCATTGACCTCATCCCCGGTACCTCTCCAATAGCAAAGAGACCGTATAGAATGGTAGCAAATGAGCTAGCAGAATTGAAGGCACAAATAGCAGAGTTACAGGAAAAAGGATTTATCAGACCAAGTTCATCACCATGGGGATCACCTGTTCTTTTTGTTAAAAAGAAAGACGGCAGTCTCAGAATGTGCATAGACTATCGCTCTTTGAATGAAGTCACCATCAAGAATAAATATCCACTGCCCAGGATCGATGATTTATTTGATCAATTGAAAGGAGCCAAGTATTTCTCCAAAATTGATTTAAGATATGGGTATTATCAGCTAAAAATCAGGGAATGTGATATTCTCAAGACAGCTTTTGTCACCAGATATGGTCAATATGAGTTCACAGTGATGCCATTTGGATTGACAAATGCACCTGCATATTTCATGAACCTGATGAATAAGGTGTTTATGGAGGAGTTAGATCGGTTTGTTGTTGTCTTCATTGACGACATACTTATCTACTCCAAAAGTGCAGAAGAGCATGAACAACACTTGAGGATTGTGCTAGAAAAATTGAGAGCTCATGAGCTGTATGCCAAGTTCAGTAAATGTGAATTTTGGTTAAATAAAGTGGCTTTTCTTGGTCACATTCTGACAGAAGAAGGAGTATCAGTAGATCCAGCCAAAGTCGAGGCAGTCCTTAATTGGAAACAACCAACCACTGTGACAGAAGTTCGAAGTTTCCTTGGTCTAGCTGGTTATTATCGCAGATTCATCGAGGGCTTTTCAAAAATAGCAAGACCAATGACAGCTTTGACACAAAGGGAAAGAATTCAAATGGACAGAAGCCTGTGAGAGAAGTTTTCAGGAGCTAAAGAAAAGGTTGACCACAGCCCCAGTGTTGACCTTACCAGACATACACCGAGATTTTGTCGTATATTGCGACGCGTCTCGACAAGGATTGGGATGTATGCTCATGCAGGATGGCAGAGTTATTGCATATGCATCAAGGCAGTTGAAAACACATGAGCAAAATTATCCCACTCATGATTTGGAGCTAGCAGCAGTTGTGCATGCTCTTAAAATTTGGAGGCATTATCTGATTGGCAATAAATGTGAAATATATACGGATCACAAGAGTCTGAAATATATTTTCACACAACCAGATTTAAACCTCCGACAGAGAAGATGGTTGGAATTAATAAAGGATTATGACCTAGAAATTCACTACCATCCTGGAAAGGCAAATGTGGTTGCAGATGCATTAAGCCGCAAATCTCAGAATAATGGGATTAAAATGCGGAGACAAAGCCCGGAGCTTGCGGAAGAATTCAAACAATTAAATCTTCACTTTGCTAAGCCAGGCCGTCTGAATACATTGTGTGTGGAACCAACTCTGGAAAAGCAAATCAGAACAGCTCAGGAGTCAGATGAGGAAATAAATGAACTAAAGAAAATGACAGGGTTGGATAAAGCCCCTGGATTTCGAGTGGATAATCAGGGCACCTTATGGTACAAGGATAGAATTTGTGTACCAAAAACCGGTGGATATCAAAAATTGATTATGGATGAAGCTCATATTTCAGCATATTCTATTCATCCTGGATGCACCAAAATGTATATGGATCTAAAACAGAAATATTGGTGGTCAGGAATGAAAAGAGATATAGCAGAATTCGTTGCTCGATGTGATATCTGCAGCAGGGTAAAAGCAGAGTATAAAAGACCTGCAGGATTGTTGCAACCTCTCCATGTTCCGGAATGGAAATGGGATGAGATCAGTATGGATTTCATCATAGGGTTACCCCGTACCCAGAAAGGACATGATTCCATATGGGTTATTGTGGATCGACTGACAAAAGTGGCACACTTTATACCTGTGAAGACGGTGTACAGAGGAAATCATTATGCTCAACTGTACATAGACAATGTGCTCAAACTGCATGGAGCTCCTCGCAGGATAGTGTCAGATCGAGGCACACAGTTCACCTCGATATTTTGGAAAAGTTTGCATAAATTGCTCGGAACAAGACTGGATTATAGTTCAGCATATCACCCACAAACAGATGGTCAGACAGAAAGAGTAAATCAAATCCTGGAAGACATGTTAAGAGCATGTGTGCTAGCCTATGGAAAAGATTGGGAGAAAAGCTTGTCCTTTGCAGAGTTCTCATATAACAACAGTTATCAGGCCAGTTTACAGATGTCACCATTCGAGGCACTGTATGGCAGAAAGTGTAAAACCCCGCTGATGTGGTCAGAAGTTGGAGAACGTTCTTTCTTCGGACCTGCAGTGATCAGGGATGCAGAAGAAAAAGTAGCTCTGGTCAGGGAAAATTTAAAGGCAGCCCAAAGCAGACAGAAAAGTTATGCTGATACCCGATGCAGAGATTTGAACTTCGAAGTTGGAGATTATGTGTATCTCAAAGTGTCACCGATCCGAGGAACCAGGAGATTCCAAATAAAAGGAAAGTTGGCACCGAGGTACATTGGACCTTTCAAGGTACTTAAGAAGATAGGAGCAGTGGCATATCGCCTCGAGCTTCCCGAAAAAAATGTCAGATGTGCACGATGATTTCCATGTGTCACAATTAAAGAAATGTCTGAGAAAACCAGAAGAAATAGTCCCTCCAGAAGTGATGGATTTACAGCCAGATCTCAGATATCAGGAAAGGCCAATTAAGATTTTGGATGTGGCAACTCGACTAACAAGGAGGAATGCTATAAGGTTTTGTCGAGTTCAGTGGAGTAACCACACCGAAACAGAAGCAACGTGGTAAAGAGAAGATGATCTCAAGCGAGAGTTTCCTTACCTTTTCGAGGAAGAGCCTGAATCTCGGGGATGAGATTCTCTCTAAGTGGGGTAGGTTGTAGCGACCCGCGTTTTTGCCCGTTGTCTAACATCACTAAAATTTTGAACTTTTTAAAATTTTTCCAATTAAAAGCAATTTGTTAGCTTTAGATAATAGCAAAACCAAAAGTTTTGAAATTTTTAAACGTGCACAAACATCACCATGTGCATTTTATGTTTTCCTTGCTTTGTTTAAGTGTTTGTTTGAATCTTCCCTTTTGAATGAATTCAAAATTCATTCAAATTCAACCCCAGCAAAAAGATTAAGTCCTTCTTTTTTCCATCGGGCCGCCCTTTCTCTTTTCTCCCGGTCGGCCCAATCTCTCCTCTCCTCTTTCTCTTTTTCCCTCTCCCGCTTGGGCCGCTCCGCTCCCGGCCCAGTTTCGCCCACGCCAGCCGTTCCGGCCTGCCAGCCCAGCCCACTCTAGTTCATTTGGTTGAACTAGTAAAAATGCACGTGCGCCACGCACGTGTCCGACCAAATGACATCACTTGACAGGACTTTATCATAAATAAAAATAATATGATGTACCGTGTACTTATATCATAAAAAAAAACTCACTTCTGACATATCATTGCATTTAAGTACCATAACGACATTAACACGACAATAGCTCCCTGTTTTGACTTCGACATTGCTCTAGTATACAAGAGTGACTCGTCCTACCAGGAGAGTAAAGTGTTTATGAGGCAAAGGATATATAAAAAAAAAGGGATAAAATGTCCAAGCCCCGTGGCCTGCCTGTTTCGTGAGAATCAAAAAACTGTACCAATCTACATGTCCTTCAATATACCATACCTGAAAATTTGTAGACGGAGAGTATTTGCAAGGTACTATAATTTATATGATCTCTACTGAATCGTAATACCTATATATTTCCCAAATGACCACGATGATTTGCACTTCGTCAAACAATTCCCGAAGCAATACCAGATTAACCAAACGCGCCCTGCGAGTTGGTCAAGAACTACTACACTCGTTCTCATTGTACGCTAATATCGAAGTAGGGAAGAATACGGGAATCGTGGTAGGGTGCTTACCAGGTGTCCAGGTTGAAGAGGATAAGTCGATGACGAAAAAGAACACGAAGAGGATCTCCAACTCCAACTCAGCTAGGGGACGAAGCGGAATGCCTTGTGCCTTGTTCACCATCCTGTGAGGCTGTGACGATAGCACTGGACGTGGCGGCCGCGACCACTTCCGTTTCCCCGTTGCCGCAGACCAAATTGTTGCCCCGTCGGTCTCCAATGGCAGATCACGGTGGCAGTGGAGCCTAGGGCGGCAATGACGGCAGGGTACGGGGGTAGCGGCCTGGGCGCGCGTAGGCGGATGCACGGTATGGTGCGAGGCTGCGCGCGTGCGCCCGCCGAGGAAGGGGAGCAGCGGTGGAGGCGGCATGGCGCCGCTGGGATGAGACGCGCTTGGGCGTAGATGAGGATTGAGCGAGCACCATCTCGACCATGATCGCCTGCGCTACGAAAGAAACTTTCCTAAGAAGCTTGGTCGCCCGGGATGGAAATATTAACGTAAAAAAGGAAAGGCAGCGTTTGCTCACGGTATTCAAAGGACGTGGGGCTAGGAGGAAAGGCTAGCTTTGGTCACGGTGAAAAAAAACCGAGGTGGGAGGTCACGGTGTCCCGTTTTTTGCACTGCGCGATGACAAATTGTCCCGTCCCCTTGTCCCCTTCGCGATTGGTCCCACACAGCCTGGTAGGATCTAACGGTTTTAAAAAGTGTTTGATTTAGATCAAGGGTGGATCTAGAGGTGGGTGTAATCTGACAGGGTAAAACTGATATGTACCCAAACTGGTTCTTTATTGGTTTAGACTAAAGAGGGTCGGAGGATACCCTAAGGGGCACCAATTTTCACCCCTAGCGAGGCTCGGCGACCTAGGGCAAGGCGCGGCGGGATGTACGGTGAGGTGGCGCCGCAGCGAGGCGGGTGGTGGTGCGCGGCTTGGACGAAGCTCGCGAGGCGGTACAGGCGGCACAGGGTAGTCGCGGTGTGGTGGCGTAAGGCGGCTGCGTGCTGCGAAGAGGTGCGGCGGGGGCGAGCTCCTCGATGGCGAATCGTACGACGGCAACGGTGAGGTGGCGCGCGCGCAAAGAGGGCGGAGAGCTCGAGCACATGCGGCGGTGTCGAATTTTGGAAGAAGAAACACAGTAACCGTGATTTGGGGATTTTGATTTAGGTCAACGCGAACGGACGGCCGAGATCGATTGAAGGATGAATCAAAGGCTAAGATGGACTGGGCGTACCGTAGGCTACGGTCCTCAAATGCTCTGTTCTCAGCACAGAGCACCGTAGGCTATGGTTTTAGAGACCGTAGGCTACGGTCTCTACCGTAGGCTATGGTATGTAGCTGACCAGAGAGCCATCGAGGAATCGTGCAAAAGCACACCGTAGATTACAGTCTCAAGGACCGTATGGTACGTTGTGTATCAAAATTTGCTGATTTCAAGGAATTTTATTCTAAGTCTAAATTTCTCACACAAGAACCAAATAAACACCAAATTTAGACTAGAAAGGGAACTATCAAACACTTCTTTGAAAATATATCAATATAGGTTGCTCATAGGCTTATATTAATTTTTAAATTCGCAAATAAGATCCAAATCAATAAGAACCAAAGGAGAGAAAAAAAAGGAGGAGTATGTGTGAACTATTTGCCTATGACCCACTCAAGTAGATTTAACCTTAGGGATCATTCATGAGTCAATAGGCATGAAGCACATAATCCTTTCATCCACGCCGGCATGTATTGAAAGCCTCATTCAAAGGCTATGGATTTCAGTAGTACCTCCCTTCAAGCACAACTAGCATCCTCCCACTCCAGCAACCAATGAGTCCTTTCGTCCGCGCCGGCATGTACTCAAAAGCCTCATTCGTCGCCCAACCAACCACACTGGGAAGACCCAATATATTTTTCTGTGAGCGCCTCATTATGAATATTCTAGCTACTCCGTACTATATTTCAAATCATATTAAAAAGAACTTTCTAGGGTGCCTCATTTGCCCTGAAAAAGATGGCCGACTTCTCATTATTTAGCAACTACCCAGAACCTCAAGTATATATTTCTAGAATTTCCTTAAGGCGATTGGCGATGCGGTCATCCGCGAAAAGAAAATGCGATATCCACGGAGTGGATTCCCACTTGAACACCACGAGAGATATGCACTGGACCAACCCTTCCAGGAGACAAGTTAATCCTTCCGAGCACATCAAACATAAGTAAGGGGAAACAGGATCGCCTTGCCTTATGCCCCTAGATGGTCTGAAACTTGAAGACATAATGCCATTCACTTTAATTGAGAAGGAGACTGAAGAAACACACCTCATCACCAGTGACACAAGAGCTTAATGAAAACAAAGCTTTAACATAATACCCTCCAGATATGGCCATTCAACACGATCATAGGCCTTGGCAATGTCAAACTTGGCCACACATGCTCCCGTCTTGCCATTCTTTTTCTTCAGATAATGAATACATTCATAAGCGAAAAGGACATTGTCCGTGATTAATCTTTCCGGCACAAAGGCACTCTGTTCCTCAGCCATAATCTCATCAAGAAAGCTTCTCATTCTGTTAGCCAAGACCTTAGAATATATTTTATAAACAACATTACATTATGAAATAGGTCTAAATTGCTTTATTTCCTATGGGTTTTTGCATTTGGGAATCAGCACAATAGTGGTCTGATTCAGATCATCCTTTAGCTGGCCACTATTTAGAAAGTCAAGAACCGTTGCGATAATTCGGAGCCCATCTAAATTCCAATGAGTTCGGTAGAAGCCCGCGGTGGGACCATTAGGGCCTATAGGGCCTTATTTGGTCCCATCATGAAGACCCTGTTTGGATCCATTCAGTTTTTAAGAAACCAGCTTTTAAAACTAGAATGGATCCAAACAGTCCAGTTTTTAGCAGCTTTTAAGACACAACTAGAAACCAGCTTGTAAGAAACCAAGAAGCTGACCTCTCCCAGATTCTTGGTTTATTAAAAATTGAGTGGATCCAAACAGGCCCTAACACAGCCTGCTCGACCTCCGGTCCCATCATTAATGCCCTGTTTGGATCCACTCATTTTTTAAGAAACCATAGCAGAGCGTAGCGGCCTGTGTGCGCTCTCTGATTTCAGTGCTGGCTAACCGGCCAAACCGCGCGGCTAGACGGCGCTGGCAAAGGGGCGGTGCGAACGGACGGAGTGGCGACAATAAGATTGTTTTTTTAATGACATGTTTCCAGGCAGCTTCGTTAGGAGAGACGAGTGGAGAGGACGAGCGTTAGCTCGACTGGTCAAGGCGCTAGAGTGGGAGCGCGACCACCCGGGTTCGATCCCTGAGATCGGACCTGGTTCCTCACCGGGGCTTGTCCCCATTTAATAATTTGCAGGTGCCTCTCCGTGCATGGTGACACAAAGGGAGTGCGACGTCCCTCGTCGCGCGCTAGAGCCTGGTGGTTTCTGGCGATCTTTCGAAGGATGCAATCTTCAAGGATGCTGAGTGTAGTTGTAGGTCTGGTCGTGTACGTGGGTGTGAGTTGGTGTGTGTTGAGGTGTGCGTGCGTGCGTACGTATATGAACAGATGCTACAGCTGTACCCAGTAGGAGAGGCTTCAAAAAAAAAAAAAAAAAAAGGAGAGACGAGTGGAGCAGAATCGTCCACGTCGCCCAATATTTCTATTTTCCTTTTTTCTATATCTCCGAAATTCTTTCACAATTCTTTTAACTAATTAAACGTTTGAGATTTTTTTGAATAATAAATTCCACCAATCGTCCTCATTTTTCATCTAATTTTTTTAAAGAAATTTATTACAAATATTTTCAAATTTAAAAAAAATTCAAAAATTCAAATTTAGAAACCGGGCAACCGGAGTAATCGGCCAGGACCGGTAACCGCGGTATACCGGCCGGTTACCGACGGTTTTGCAAACCTTGCGTGAGCCATTCAATTCATTCATATCCGCAGACACTTCACGTGGTACAGTACATGTTCCAGGATATCTTCTGGTTGGAGCACTAGTTTCGGCTGCCAAGGGACCCTCACCCTCCTCTGTCACGGTTGTGACTCGTGAATGGTTCTGTGAGCGGAGCGGCCTAGTGGAGCGACAGAGAAAAGAGGCGAAAGAAGCAGCGAAGGGTTGCGGCTCCGGGAGGCCTTGCCGGCGGGCGGAGCTGCGGAGGCGCGGCAGCGCACTGCCCTGTGGTGTCCTGCAGCGGGCGCTGGTCTCGCGGGTGGTCCTGCACGGGCGCTGCGGTTGGAGGAAGGCGAGGCGAAAGCGCGGCGCGGACTGGCTGCAGGTAACTTGGAGGAGAGAGCACCTCTTGTGCTGTGAACAACTCTTTCGTAGAAAGTGGTCGCCACAGCCTCCAACTCCTCCTGTTGGAGCGCCACAGCCCCATCTCTGGCAACCGGAGAGATTTTATCCTATTCGTCTTCAGTCGCCTCTCAACATAACAGGACATCAAGGGCTAATCCAAACTACTTCACCACCTCAGCAGGTGTGTCGCCCATGGGGCGCGCCGTCTTCCAGTTGCTCTTGTACTTCATCATTGTCTCATCACAGGTCGCGGAATGTTCCTTGAAGCTCTTCATGACTTCTTTGGCTTGCCCAACACTCATCAGGTTCCGCATGAGAATTTTCTAGTCTCTCCAGTCTTGCGTGCAAACTCTCCGTCACAGAATTTTCCAGCCCCTTGAGCATGATAATGGCCTTCTGTCACACCTGAGCAGCTGAAATTCTGGAGGCGTACGATACGAGCACCACCACAAGATATTTTTTCGAAACATGAGCACCACCACAAGATATGTTCCTCGCGACTTTGTCACGATCCCATCGGGTAAGTATCTCAACAGATTTCCCGAAGTAGTGTTGAGCATTCTGGCCTGGGGATATCCTTTTCCAACCGCTTGTACTTGGGCAACTCGCGATTCAGCAAATCTCCTGCGGGTGGAGCCTACAGAACTCGACTCCCAGCCACTAGCCGACGACGAACTTCAGCGACCAGTGGCGGTGGCCAAGCCAAACGGAGAGTTCTGCTTTTTAATACTGTCAAAATATTTTGTGTCTTGAAAAATCCAAGTAACGGAAGATATTTCCTTTTTTTTTGGACAACGTGGAGGTCTTTGGAACTCCGGGTATTTGTCGTGTCATGTTTTTCATGAATCCTGACGGTAATGAAAACGTGATTAATTCTCTCGCATGTGTGCTAGTCCATCTCTTATAAGACTTCGGTGAAATAAGCTTGTACAAAAAACTCATTGCGTGTCAAGGTTTAAAAAATGCAAAAAAAAAAAAAGTAGCAATGTGGACACAAGGCGAGCGGAAGAATACGTCTCTCCACAGTGGTGTGAAAATACGAGTTGGGGAGAACCCCAGTAATGTGCTCTCCGTCTACCCGTGTAAAGGGACCGAAAGCAAAGCAGAAGAAGACGTCTCTCCTCCACGATGGTTTGAAAAGAGAAGTTGGCTTTTGGACTTTGGGACCGAGACAGCTTCCTGGATACTACGGTGACATGAATGATGTTTCCTTTAAAATAAAAAAAATACAGTGACATGGATTATTGCTTCCTAGATAGAGTACTGACACGTGAACCATACGACACGGATTGCACAAAGGACCAATGACATGGATGAGCGAGCATGCGCGTTGAACTTACAATGGGAACAGAATACATGAGCCGTAACAGTAGCTTGTTGAGAAATTTTCCATACATACTAATCAATGTGGAAGAAAGATCACCTTAAACAAATTGAAGGTCCAAAAACTGCAACATTTTTTATACTCACACCTCTTGCACTGCCTTTTTCCCCCTTGCTGGTCCAAGTAAATATCAGGACCATGGTATGATTTAGACGATATAAACTATAGGGGCTTAGCTATTGTTAGGACAGAGATCTAGCAGAATCTTTCAGTGCATGCAGTTAAAGCTATGCAATGATCAATCTGATCCAATAAAATAGCAGAAAACAGTTCACTGCTTCATCCTTCGGAGAGCTGAGATAACTTTGGCCCATTCAGCTCTCCGTGTGCCAATTATTTAAGCTCAGTGCCGAGACTAAGTCCTGTGCACCTCTCTCGCAGGCCAAGCTCAGTTGGTCAGCTTCATTCCCCGTTCTCTTGGTAAGTATTTGCCAGTCTTTATTGCACGTTCTCAGAGTATTTCTGGTCTCCATTCTTCAGAGTTTGCTCTGTTATATGCTTCCTTTGCAGTGCTGCTGTCTAGCATCAATCTTGATCTCGCTTCAAAGGGGCTTCAGTTTTCCATGACAACCAATTCAGAGTACACACAACAGTGCTTCAGTTCCTGAAAGCATAGAAACCAGAGGACACTTTAAGAAACCATGAAGCTATTAGTATTTGTGTTAGTTTTATTTGGATGTCTGCAATCTTTTGTTGCTTCTGACTTCCAAGGTAAGACCAAATTAGATATCCTTCTCTGGCTTGCATCAGATAAGATAATTGCATGTTTAAATTGAAGTTTTGACTCCAAACTGGCCAGCGGAGAGAGATAATTATTGTTAAACCACTGACTAGACATATCTTTACTGACCTCAGAAGTGTCACTAGGAGATTTGGCTCCCTGTCCATGTCACCAGACAAATATCAACTCTAGAAGAAAACAACATCATATATAGATTGCAACTCATACCAGTTGAGTGGTGCAGATCAACTGCTTGATCCCTTGCAGTGCACTAGTCCTTCGCCATAATCTTTCCAGGGAGGCATAAAAGCACCTTAGAACCTCTATTAAGAACTACTTATTCTCGTTAGTTGTGAGATGAGACAGACCTCTATTAAGCACTACTTATTCTCGTTAGTTGTGAGATGAGACACTGCACAGATGTCCATATGAATAATTTCACCACTTTTTGAGAACTTGGACTCTACAGCAAAACCCCAAAAATAAGACTGTTTCTTTTGTCTGCAGTTAAAGCACTGTACGAAATGAGCATGCAACTCAGCGACAAGCGTGGTGCCCTAAAAGACTGGAAGGATAATCAAATGAGCCCCTGCTATTGGGCTAATGTCATCTGTCAACAGAACAATTCTATATCAATGTTAGTTCAGTCTAATTGTTTCAATTATTTGTAACTTACAACACTACTACTGCCCAAGGAAGCTAGGTTTAATCAAGTTCACATTCTTTTTCTTGAAGCAATTCATTGGCGAGAAAATCCCCACTTAATCGAAAAGGAACTGTTTAAACGCCAATACAGGAAATGCCAATTCTTCTAGTTAACTTTTTTTTTCCCCTCGAATACGCAGGAGAGTTGTGTATCATTATATTAATAAGAAGAGTTGCAGAAATACAATAAACCCCCACACGGCCACACCCACTCAAGTTTTCAGATTACATTCGTGCTAAGGAACAAAAGAAAAACAACCATGACCAGATCTGTGCCTAGCAGACTTAACATATCTGCGGTATCAGGGAGCCGTGCAAGTTCCCTAGCACCAGCTAAACACTAGGTGTCCCTCCCCACTAAAGGGCCTCTGAACATTAGGAGAAGCCCCATTGAACATACACTCATTTCATTGCTTCCCAATCATCGAAGCTACAAGAGTGACCAAGGTGTTGACTCTCTGTCTGAAGATGGTGGGCACCAACCTGTCAATTTACAGTATGTCTTACGTGATTTAACCCAACTATTCATAACAGGAGAAAAGCTTTGTTTGGATGGAATTTTTCATTCTCCACTCTTTGCAATGTATTTGTGTCTGCATAATTGTTTGCTTAGCTTCTCGTTTATAAGTTTGCAGAACTTTGAGCTCATCTGGATTGTCAGGAATCTTGTCGCCCAGCATTGCGAAGTTAACAACCTTGCAAGACCTGTAAGCTCAGCACTCTATTATCCAAAATATCTAAAATTAATGATCTGTTCCCCATGACAGAAGGGACAAGTCATAGATTAAGCAATAAGCTATATCTTCCCAAAAAGAAGAGGTTAATTTTGCTAATTTCTTCATCCTTTGGTTTCAGATTATTAGATGGCAATAACATAACTGGAGAAATTCCTCAAGAATTTGGGAACCTATCAAGTTTGACAACGCTAGAACTGGGAGGAAATCGTTTAAATGGTTTCATACCTAGCTCTCTTGGCGTTCTCTCAAATCTCCAATATCTGTAAGTCTTTATCATGGTTGATCAACAATCTTAACAATGACATAGCTTGAATAGGGATATAAGACAATATCAATTATGTTGGAGAAACCCAAGATCTTTCTCAAATCTTATATCACTGAATGATATGTAAGATGTCTTTTTTCATGCCGCCAGGATGTAAAAACTTACTAAGTTTGTATCTAGAAATGCATGCACACCTTGTAATGAAAACGGAGAGAGTACTAAAATATACGCAGAAGTAATTTCCAACAATGTAGAGGATCACCTCTTCTCCCACCTTCTACAACAAATGTAAACAGCCGGGGAACACAGTAGATGATAAGGATCACTACCAGCTCTACGAAAATCAATTGATGCCACAGGAGAAGGGGCCTCTATTAGTTGGAGTCAAATGGTGACATAGATTGTACCTGACAGAATAATTTACCTTCATTCACCATTGCCAGAGAT
Source organism: Eragrostis nindensis (assembly GCA_012490785.1). Taxonomy (NCBI): domain Eukaryota; kingdom Viridiplantae; phylum Streptophyta; class Magnoliopsida; order Poales; family Poaceae; genus Eragrostis; species Eragrostis nindensis. The sequence continues at coordinate 560,638 of JAAXCT010000038.1, read as the reverse complement.
AGTAGAGCAGTGGTGGCTGCAGATATGTTAAACTGCATCTGAGCATGTTGCGTGCAGGGACACATAAATGTGTCAGGGAGTTTGTTTGTAAATATTGGTAGGTCCCAGGAGGAAATTTGCATTTGTAAATGCAAAACCCATATAACATCCCATGCATATACAGGCTGGAAGTGCTAACCACTTGCTGCGTTGGAGCAACGCTTGGCAACATCAAAGATTATTACTAACTAAAACTCATAGCAAGCCATGGCAATCATATCCATGGATGAATTGTTATTGTTGATTCAAGACAAACTTATGATGACACTCACATAAGAAACATAAGTAGTATACCCCATGTATGTTGGCCCACACAGGCGAAGGAGGGAGGCGCTGCATCCAGTGTTTGTCCTATTCGTTCCTAGGATGGGATGTTATATGGGTTTTGCATTTACAAATGCAAATTTCCTAGGCGCACACGCACACGCACGCACACTTTTCCAGCAGCTTGAGCTTCCATGAATGGAGCTGAGCTCCTTGCTTATATACACAAAGTAGAGCTACAAAGTACATAGTACAACTACTCCACTACCTTGCACTATTGCATACACTACTCTACAAGCATGATACACCATGCTGCCACTACCAACAAGCAACAACTACTAGCCCTGCAGCTCATTACTATGGCTGCCAAGTTTGATTAACATTTTATTATTGGGAAATTGTTCATGTTATTTAAATTTTCCCCCACTTGAAAGGATAAAAGGATCTCACCAAATCTACCTGCCGATTCAGGTTCATGACACACAAATGATATATCTTGATTCCAGGTCATTAGAAGGGAACTACATATCTGGAGAAATTCCACAGGAGTTTGAGAACCTAAAAAACCTGGTAACTCTAAACCTAGGAAGAAACGATCTGAGTGGATCGATACCTGATATTCTTGGACACCTACAGAAACTTCAAAAACTGTAAGTAGCCTGCAGTTCATGCTATAATGGTTAATTTACATGTATCTTTTATGGCATATCATCTAACTGCTCAAAATGTTAGATAAATACCCAATATTATCCATCCAATATATAAGGGTACATCAAGGGAGAATACCAGGGCATGCTAGCTGCCAGACTTACGAAGCTATACCTAAAGCAAGGGAGTTTCAATTGCATAATCTATTACAAATCTCACTACAGTATAATTCAACATTGTCAGCTGAAACATAAATTTTTTTTTCAGTTTTTTGTCCACGTCCAACGAACTCACGCTACATAGATCTGAATGTAACAATAATTATGTCATGAAATTGTGCCGGGCATAAATTAGAACCATATAGGAAAGAGTGTGTGACTAACCATAACATTAATGGGATGGGATCCCATGATTTGGGATCAGGCCAAGTATGATAGATGGCAGAGACCAAATGTTCTCACCCAAGTGGTGCCGTTTATTATGTTAGTACAGATAAATAAACTGCTTAGGTACAACACACTGGAAGTTGAGAAAGTAAATCTGCCCCAAATATAGAGAGAATCAGATATGTTGAACTAAAGTTTATGATCAATTGCTGCACAAAGGGCTGTAGGACAGAAATATAATGGGTGTTGTCTAAGTTATGAACTTCTTGTATTGGGTTTAAACAACATATTATAAAACTACATTGCAGTATCAGGTAAAAATTGACGACTTCAGTTACTCTGGAATATAATTTAACATATGAGATTGTTTTCTCAGTGTACAAGAGTGATTTGATGAAATAAATTAAAAATAACTACTGTGCTATTTGCATACTACTAGTCAAAAGTCCATAACCTTCGTATTGTTGCTAGCTAGTAACTTCTCATTCGTTACCTCAACCACTATAACTTCTCAGATTAACAGAACTTATTATGACGGACGTAAACGTGTACCCTTTAAGCCTCATGATACTATAATATGTTAAACAGGGATCTAAGAGGCAACCGCTTAAGTGGGAGCATTCCAAGCACTTTGTTAGGACTCCAATCCTTGCACCACATGTATGTTCGCTCATGTGAATTCACCAAAATTACAATTTTATTCCATTTTGTGATGGGATATGATGTATTTCACTGATTAAGTGCAGTAATCTGGCGTATAACAATCTTAGTGGTGAAATACCAGTGCAGTTACTTCAAGTGGCTCAACAATTTTGTGAGTATGTATGTAGAATAGCATATTTTACAACCTTCTTTGTGCATGGGATTTTTTGTAATTAGTGTGAGCCTTTTCGCAGCTTTACAGGAAATAATCTGAATTGTGGTCAACAATCAACTCCATGTGCAAAAGGCATTAATAAAGCAGGTAAGCTCAGCTAACAGAATGGTAATATAAGAAATGCACCCAGCCACATGTTATTTTTGTTGAACCCTTTGAACGAAACCTGTTAGTTCAAACGAGCCATGAATCAATTAGATATTTTTTTTCATAGCATATTGTCAAAATACAAAGAAAAATGTGCCTCTGGTCATGCCTGCGGTGATATAGCAAGGAATTTGGAAAGGAGAACGAGTTGGCAAGTCAATCCAACTAATCCAGACCGGCATTAACTTGCTTGCTATATTTCTTAATCTGGCCGCATTATATAGCCGCACCTCCTGATTACAACCGACTAAACAACGAATCACTCCAACTAATCCTGAATTTCTAGGATATCTAACAAGGAAACAAACAGAAACCCAACGAATTACTATCTAGCCACTTTTATCACCTAACTCTGCCTGTTTCTTGTGCGGTACTGCTTTCCAGAAAGGCCAGGGCGTAAGGGCAAAATTTGGATTGCCACGGTTGTTTCTTTAGTGGTAGCACTTATCTGCTTTATACTTTTCTTTGCAAGGATCAGAAGGCACAGGTAAGGTCAGCTAGATATGGTTTTTATATTTTTTTTTTGAGGAATCTAGATATAGAAATGTTGTTCTATTAACTATTATTACTACCATGTAATCATCAAGTTTTTACAAATGTTTGTAACTAATGCATCCAACAACTGTTAATACAGGTAGGATGAGTTTAAGAGATAGATTGAAATTGAATGTACACCGAGACAAAGAACTAGGATGGAGCGTAGAACAGAACAATTCAGATTTCAAAATTTTCAACTTTTCACAAGTTTTTGAAGCTACGAAAGAGTTCTCAGAAGAAAATAAACTTGGGCAAGGTGGCTTTGGTCCTGTTTATAAGGTAGAGGAAAATAAACTTGGGCATGGTCATACATAGAGAAAAATAATTGAAAGTTACGCGTCAAGTGAAGACTGATCCCACATGTCATACAGATTATTTTGCTATACGAGAGCAATTTACCAACATGAGGATCACATCCATGATCAAGCTAATTTACATCTTTTCTGCAGGGCCAGTTTATTGATGGGTTGGAGATAGCGGTGAAGAGACTTGATTCACGTTCAGGACAAGGTTTCAGAGAGTTCAAAAACGAAGTCCAAGTAATTGCCAAACTCCAGCACAGAAATCTGGTTAGGCTCTTGGGATGTTGCTCTCAAGGAGAAGAGAAAATGCTGGTTTATGAATATTTGGCAAATAAAAGTTTGGATTTCTTTATTTTTGGTACTGATTTCAGAAATCATACAATCACATATTTGCATTGCTTTCTCTGCTCTATTTACTCTTAATGAATGTGCAGATGAAACAAGAAGAACCTTACTTAGTTGGAATAAGCGCCTGATGATCATTGAAGGGATAGCACAAGGACTTCTGTATTTGCATAAACACTCTCGGTTACGAGTCATACATAGAGATATCAAAGCAAGCAACATTCTCTTAGATTCCGAAATGAACCCAAAAATTTCAGATTTTGGGCTTGCCAGAATGTTTAGCTCAGATGACAGCGATGGAAACACAAAAAGGGTGGTTGGGACATAGTAAGCTCTTTTGTGCTAAATAAGCCCAATAATCATTCAACAAATCAACTAAATACAACTAGATATCAAAAGTTTTTTCTATTATTTTGTGTTACATGTGTGCCTTTGCAGCGGTTACATGGCACCAGAGTATGCTTCTGAAGGCCTCTTCTCAACCAAATCTGATGTCTTCAGCTTTGGCGTACTGGTTCTTGAGATCGTAATTGGAAAACGGAATTCAGGTTTTCATGAGCGTGGAGATTTTCTGAACCTTCTTGGATACGTGAGTCTTGTCTATTCTAAAATTTGTTTCCTTTATGTTGCAAATCACAACCTCAATTTCCTAATCTGTGATGAAAATTTTCGAAGGCATGGCAGATGTGGAGAGAAGGAAGGTGGCTTGAACTTGTTGATGCATCACTAGTTGCTAACTGTCATCACACATCACAGATGATGAGATGCATCAACATTGCATTGCTGTGTGTACAAGAGACGGCAGCTGATAGGCCCACCATGTCAAATGTGGTTGTGATGCTAAGCAGCGAGATCATGACTCTTTCTGAGCCTAAACACCCAGCATATTTCCACGTAAGGGTGGCGAAAGAAGAGAGGTCCACGGCTGCAGAATTGTGCAGTGCAAATGGTGTGACCATATCTAGCCCACGAGGTAGATAGTATATCAATTTTATTTTAAGGTGTGCAATTTTAGTAGGACTATATTTAATATGGCTCGCCAACTCTGAGGATCTTGCTTTAACTACAGAGAGATATTCCGAATGTCATTTGCTTCCCAAGAATTTGGGGATTAAAGAGTAATGATACTACCTCTGCGTACAATTATTATAACAGAGGAGTGCGTGTTGAAATATAAGTAGCTTAAATGAATCAAACAAATTGAGTGGAATGTTAGTTTTCAAACCATCAGCCAAGCACTGCAGCTGCAGAGCAGTTTCAGGAAAAACGTGTGTACTAATATTCAGCAACCCTTCCTAATATTAGGTCCAAAATAATGTCGTTCTTCTTATATATATATATATATATATATATATATATATATATATATATATATACTGAATGTCTATTCTGCGGGTATGTGCACTGTAGTTCACATCTGCACAGACCACCAGTTGCAACACGTAACATTGGCCAATTGCAATACCCAGTACAGCGAGTTACAAAGTGGTTAACAGTTGCAACCTATATAGTCCATGATTGCAACTGACGACTCGTCGAAGTTGTAACTGATGTCACAAAATATATTATACATTCCGTTGCAACTGGCGTAACTCGTGTTGCAACTCGCCATTAATTTCATTGTAACCGAGATGCGTTGCAACTGGTTTATTGTAACCGTTGCAACTGCATGTCCCCGTCGTTGCAATTGCGGGGGTCTGTGCAGCGGTGAACTAGAATGCGCATATGTGCAGAATAGACTCGCCGTATATATATATATATATATATATATATATATATATATATATATATATATATATATATAGTAAACTACTATTCTATAACCAGCCATAGAATAACTTATTCTATGGCCACTTATGTATCGTAATTTACGACATTCGTGTATAGTGATTTACGATATTTTTCTACGTGATTGACTACACTTTTACCATGATTTTTCTTTCAAAATGTGTGTGAACGCTGATGTCGTAAATTTGTTTGAATTTATCGTAAATTCGTGATAAATTTGTCGTAAAACTGAAGTGGCTATAGAATAAGCTATTCTATAGCAGGCTATAGAATATACTCTCCGTATATATATATATATATATATATATATATATATATATATATATATATATATATATGCAGTATTCAACATTGTTTAGGCCTAGCGGGCATAAATCTACTAGTCACTTCGGATTGCTACTGGTAATTAATAAGTTCGTTACATGCCTAGAACCACTCATTAATACCTCCTAACACGAAATGCCTCCTTGGGTCCTACAAATTTCATACGAATTATGGAGAAATTTCAAGGAAAAATTCATTCACACAGTAGTTCAACGGCATAAGAAATCACAATGAGGTCCTACGTGTAACATCCCCAAGTTCTGCATAGTGATTAAGATCTCCTAATTATGTTTATGGACTGATCACAAAGTGTTAAGCTCAAGTTTCCATCTGAAAAATTCAAATTTCTCGGTTCAACTCAAATTTCATTTCAAATTGAGCTCGTTTTAAAAAAATCCAACTTTTTGAACATAAGTGGGCACTTTTAAAAATTTATTTGGATTCCTTTGGTCCTCTGTGAATTTTGGGCAAAATTTCAGAATTTTCTCTTAAGCCAATCTTTTTAAATAAATCCTAAGAGCTTAAAATGTTCCTGTTTTGCAGTAATTTTATTTTGAAATCTATTTCGATTTTGGAACAACTCCAATAAGGAAAACTGTTCCTCAGGCCTCTACCACTCCACAAAATCTCAGATATTTCTGAGCTTGGGAAGGTTAGGTTCTAGCCTTTTCAATTCAGCACGTGGGAAGTTCGTTTGAAAAATCTAAATTGACCGTGGGACCCGCATGTCATCTCCTCCCTCAGTTCTGTCCCATCGCACGCTGCCCATACCGAGCTCCACTGTGGCCGGCGTCACTACCGGCGCTGTGCCACAGCAGGCAGCCCGCCGAACCCCTCTCTACCCACTTGCCCTACCGACTTCCTCTCCCACTCCCTCATCTTCTTCCTCACGCCAAACTGCTCAAACCTTAGCCACCGCGATTGCCGCTCCGAGCTCGAGCTCATTGCCCCACCGCCACAGCCACTCCCTGGCTGAAACTCGGCACCAAAAAGCTCCGCAAGGAGACCCTCTAGCTTCTCACGCCCTTATATTCCCCCATCCTCGCGCCATCGCCGCGAATCGACGAACTATTTTATCCATGCCCGATTTTTGAGCAAACCCGACGTCACCATCAAATCGTCCCTACTCGATGAACCATTCGTCAATTCCTCGGACCCATGGCTGCTCCACATGCTTGCGCACCTCACTAACCTCTCCTCCCTCCATTTCCCCTACCCAGATCATCGGATTTTGGCTTTTCCCCGCCGTCTGTTACAATAATACAAGTGCCTCATCGATGAACTCCTACCTCTGGCCACTCCCGTCGACAACAAGCTCGAGGCCGCTCTTCTACATGTCAAGGTGAAGCTCTACAACATTTTTTATCGATTTTTGGATCATCGTGCTAAGCTCAAGTGATCGCCGAACATGGCCAACCCGCCACCGCTCGCCGCCGGCCTTTTCTGCTCGCTGCCGTCGAGCACATCACCCACAAATGGTCTTCCCCCACTGCTACGGTCCCGATGATGCTCTCACATGTTGAATTCGTGGCCGTTTGGTCCTATTTCGGCGAGACGCCGTCGCCTCCGGCGAACTGGACGCCATCGGCGAGCAGGAGCTCGATGGGGAGCATCCACGCCCGGATCTGGTGAGTCCTGCCGTGTGCCCGCACTGTGGCGCGGATCTCATTGGCCCTCGCATTTTATCTTTTCTGAGAATTTCTGGAAATCGACTGAGTTTGTAAAATCGATAGCAAATAAAATATAGCTCGGAAAAATGCAAAATAAATCTTGTTGGAATCCTCTTGACTAGATCTTTCCATTGGTACATGATGTGCATCAATATTCCACATAAATAAATCTACAAAATTCAGAGAATGAAAACATAAAAGCATTTTTATCTGCATTTCTGTTTATGCAAAATTCTTGCATTTTGCTGTTTGATATGATAAATCTTTATATTGCAACCTTGTATGTATAGCATAGGTGGCTAATATTTACTTTTATGCAATAACCCTTTCTATTTGGCTAAAATTTGAAAGTAATAATCAACTTCTAGTGCTTCTTTTTGCAAATTTCAGCAAGCCCGTGTCAGCCCCCTGCATACTAGAAGTCCCTGCATACTAGAAGTCGGTCTTAGAAGGCCATTTTAACGGGTAAGTCTTGCTGAGTATTAGTTGCTCAGAGTTTGTTTGTTTTAAATCTTTGTTGCAGGTAATGCTTTGAGTTAAAAGGAATGAAGCATTTTTATGGGCGCAATGTGCTTCATTGTAGAGTAAATATCGTCGAGTGTTTTGCTTCCGCTGTCATATTCGAATTTCAAAACTTTTATGTTCTCAAATCTGAATTAAAGTTGTAATAAATAACCATCACCTTGTTCTCTATTTTATGATGCTCATGTGTGTGGTATTTGCATGTTTGCTCGTCAAGTATCACCCGACCGCGATCCTGTTAAGTTAACCTCTCATTAATTTGAGGCAGTATGCTACACTACAGCATTGCAAATAAAACCTTTTACAGAACAAGCGTGTACTGAGCGGTTTAACACTTACGCAGAGACGGTAGGCAAGAAGTCGACGGAATCGCCGATGCCGCCGGCGAGAAATCCCAACGCCACCGGTGCCCCGACTAGGCTGCCTCAACGGATTCCCTGGAAGTCGAGGACCAGAAGCAGAGAGCATCGGTGTCCATGGATCAATGGAAGTTCACTGCACACCACCGGAGATCAAAGGCATGGAACTCCGCCGCAGTTTTTTGAGGACCGCGACGGCGGCGAGAGGATCTGCTGGCGTTTGCCCCCACCGCAGTTGATTTTTTTTTAGCAAAGCCTCCACCGCAGTTGGTGGACTCGACGCAGGTCTCCATGGGACTGCCTATACGCACAGCGCGCTGCGGCCTGCGCCTAGCTTCGGGAGAACCTATATGGCACCTGGGTGCCGCGCCTAGCAACGAGTGGGCGAGGATCTGAGAATCGGTGAAAAAACTCGTGATATGTGTTCGCCCTCTGGTTCGTAGGAAGTAGGCATGGGTGACAGGGTGAGCAGTACAGCCACACAGGAAGAGGCAGGTATGGAGAACATTTTGATATTTTTAACCATGTGTAACACTTTTATGTACTGGTTCTCTGGAGAACTTGACGACAACTGATGTAGGATCACACGCGGAATTCTTAGCATGAAAAAATAGCATTACTGGAACAATATTAAACATGATTGTTCCAGTAGTAAAACATCAATTGTTCTGATAATAAAAGCCAATTGTTCCAGTAATGAAAATGAATTGTTCTTTTATAATGAAATCCAACAATAAAATTCAATTGTTATAGTAGTGAAAACCAATTGTTCCAATAGTGAAAAATAATTGTCCTAGTGAAAATCAATTGTTCCAAGATCCCTAGGATGTAAAATAATATTTGTATGATCAACATTTAGAATAAATAGATTTAACATTTTCTAATAACTAATTCAACATTTTTAGTATACTATTTCAATATTTTTATAAAAATCAGTTTAAAAATGTTTAAATGGTATATTAAAAATTTTGAATTTTTAAAAAATTAAAAAAATACGAAAAATATGTCCATGTGAGATCTCATTTTGTTACATTAATTCTAAGAAACATGATGGTTCAAACGAAATTGAAAACGGAGTCACGGTTTGAAAAAAATCAATTTGAAGTTGTAAATCCATCTCAAACTCCGCGTGTCCATTCAACAGCTCCCACGTGTTTCCCCACTCAGCCCCTCCCCTCAGCGCACGCGCATGTACCATAGCCGTCGATACTTGCAGAGTACTAATCTCAAAGTGTGCTTTTTTTTTTTTGAGCCAAACCTCAAAGTGTGCTGCTCCCAGGCTCGGGGCAGCGCGCGCTATCTATAGGATTCTCGGGTCTCCATGGGCTTTCACTAACTGGGTGGCCCGATCTAGATTCCCCCTTGGCCTTTAGTTTCGGGGGCCCATTTCATTTCTGAAAATTGACCCGCAGTCTGAGGCCCATCTAAGTGATAAATTATCTGCAGAAAGTTCAAATTTTGTGTCCGCTAGCTAAATATCCGTCCCATGTCACGTCGCAACAATCAAGCAATGATCTGATGCTATTTGCACTTGTTTGTTACTTTAACACTGGTGCACGGCTGGCATAGGTACTTGAGGGGAAAGACTCTCGCGTACCCCTCTGCGTCGCCTCCCAGGGCGACGGGAGGGGCGACCCAGACAGCAGCCCCAACCCCAACGAATCCAAGCTCCTCCGGCCCCCGCCGCCGGCGCCGAGGTCGGCGGCAGCGGCCAGCGGCGGCGGTCGAAACGGCCATCCGTTTGCGTTTCTCCTTTTTCAGTTTTTTCTCCTCAGTTTTTCCCCGTTTATCCTCCTCATCTCCATCATTTTGCCTCCCGATTTGTGCTGTGGAGGTGCTAGCTTGGCTCAGATTGGGTGGTGCATGGCCGGATCCGGTTCTGTGCTTCCCAGATCTGGTACAGGTGCAGCGCAAGCCTTCTTCCTCCGGTTGCTGCTGGTCGCCCGGCGACGTTGCGGCGGCGGCTCGATCCAGCGGTCCGGCGGCTGGATCCGGTGGCCTGACGACGTAATCCTGATGATTCCGGGACGGATCTGCCGGGGCATGCCGGCAGCTCGAGGCGACGGCGCTGTTTAGGCAGCGCGGCGGCTGTGCGGTAGGCGACGGCGGCCGCGGCCTCGGCCGTGGCGGCCGTGCTGGTGCAGCAAGGGCACGGCATCCCGACGGCGGCGACGCCTTCGCTGCCTCGGGCGAATGGCTGGGCCACCTTCTCGAGCTCGGCGACGCCGTGGTGGCGTGGCCAGGCTTGAGGAGCTGTGCAACATGGCGCCGCGCACCTCAGCCTTGGTTCATAGTGAAGGCCAGGCTCTGCTTGGTTTGGTGCTTGGTGGTGATGGTACCAGGCGAAAGCCTAGCTCGGCATCCTGCCGGTGCCAGTAACAATGCATTCCTCGTTGAAGGTGTTGCTGTGGCGCCCTCACCCACCAGCTCCTCTTGGCTGAGATGTGTGTTTCAAACTGCCTGCTCCCGACGCAATGGTCGTGTTGGGACCTCTGCTCCCTTTCATTGTGTGGCTGGTGGGTTGGCGTCCATGGTGGTCGTGCTACTTTGCTACATATTGTTGGTGGGTTGAGCGTGGAGGTGGTGAAGCATTTCACATGCAGATGATGTCCAATGAAAGTGCCACACGAGAAGTGCGGGGAGGTGGTTCACCTTCGGGCATTCTTGCTTGGATATTGGTTTGGCTGCACATCAAGCTCCTCCCGGTGGTTATATGGTTCGGTGCTATGGAGATCTGTCTGTCTTTGTGACCTTTCTCCTGTCCTTTGCTTGGTGCTGGTCTGTGGTCTTGGCCTTGTTGTTGGTTGTCATTGTGGTTCGGCGAGTGGTTTCTGTTGACGCCTCTGCTTCGTTGTCGGACTCCTTGTTGATGGTGTCATTAAATTATATGCCGTGTGCGTCTACGCTTGCTTGCCCTCCCTCCTTTGCAGGTTTCTCCCCACGAAGGGCGTCGGATGGTGGCTCGTGGAGACCGGATGCTCTGGAAAAGGTGAACCTGACAGCTAGAATGGAGGTCGGCGTTGTCCAGCTCATGGTGGTTGGAGTGCCTCCCCCGCCTTTAGTCCCCATCCTGTTGGGCGGCCCTTTCGTCCCTCAAGGATTCCTCCTCTTGTTGGAAGGTGGAGGGTGACAACAGGGCGGCGTAGCTACAAGGGGTGGTGTGGTGGTGCAATGACCATTGTGGTGACGGCAAGTATGTTGTTCGGTGGTGACGCTTTGTCGACAAATGATGGTTTCTTTTAGCTTGTGTTCAAGACTAGGACTAGATTGTTGTTTTCACAGTTGGTGTTTTGTCGCCTCCACTTGTATGAGCCCGTTATGCTTTGGGCATGCTGTTATAATCTGTGGCTTGCCACAACCTTTGTAACCATTGATGGCGGGCTTCGGCCCGCCTCTTTTATCAATGAATTCAGGTGGGAATTCTCTCCCCCCTCCGGTGACCATTCAAAAAAACACTGGTGCACCGTAACGGTGGAGTACTACACAATTAGCGCCGCGATTGCTGCTTTCCAACTCCTCGTTCCAACCTTGCCCTGTTTTCAGCCCACCTGGAGAATGCGCCTGCTTGTGTTGCAGATTAATCCAGAGTTTCAGCAGGTGCTGTCGTTTTGACTGGTACATTCCAATCGCATTCGCGATTGCTTTTTTTTAGAAAAGGGAATATCTTAATCAATATCCCAGTCTCTGTATCGAAAGATACATGTAGCTGTTCATTATTACAACCTCAAGAAAATCATGGTATTAAAAAGACAGTACTGATCCATGGCATTCGCGATTGCTTCCCGTGAGGTTTACAACGTTTACGGTTTGTAGCAAAGAGTGTACGTCCCTATTTCCTGGGTATGCATAGAAATTCCCAAATTTGGTGACGTCGCGTCATGACACATGCATGTGACGTTTCGCAATATCTATCGGAGGACCCAACAAAAATCAAGAAGTAAAGAACACAGGGGAATGTGAAACCGACAGAATTAGCAGTATTCAGAACAACTTGCAGATTCAACAGATTACGTGGACATGATAAGTTTGAAAATGTGGGCATCAAACGAACAGCAAGTCACCATTAGACTGCGAAGCGTGTCATTCAGATTGAATAGGAAGCTTCTGAAAATTTTCCAACTTTCGTCCTGGATTTCAGATGTCATCTTCGACCCGTCGTGTTTGTTTTCACGACATTTAAAATACCGAGCAGGGACAAGGAGTCAAGGACCTACACACTGTCTCATCCGATCTATAGCTAGCTGCAGTACTTTGACCTATTGACCAGAGATCCTTCTTCTGGCTGTTGTTTCTTGGGCTAACACTGCATAACCATACTTTATGCTGTTGATTCTGAACTTTCTATCAGTGTCATCTATCTAGTTCAGTTTTTTGTGATTTCTACCAACGTTTCTTCGATTTTTGCGCAGGTTGAGCGTGAGCAATGGGAAGTTCATGGACCACAGTCCATACCTGATGTGCTTGCAACGTCCATTCAGCGATCAGTATCAGTTATTCATCCCTTGTTATTTTGGTCTTGTCTGTGCATTAGGCACAAGGGCTCACCATCTGTCGCCATCTTGCCATACGCAAAGTTGGGAACACACCATGGGAACAAATGACAAACTTTATGCATGCTGGTGAGCCCCATTGCCTTGGTCGTGTCTGTACATTCCACAATGATATTGCCTTGGACGATCCAGTTTGCTTTCAGGACCAAACACTCAAAGATGAAGTGACGAATGACATGGTGGGACTTTTAATTCAAAAAGCCATGGCCACCCGCATTGTTTCTTGCGAGTATATTTGATTTGCATAAGAAATTTCGTACTTATTTTGAACTTTCAAAAGTATCTTTGTGGTTCGGTGTTAAGTTTCTGTTATTATCTCTTCTTGATTCAGCATGTTATTTAAAAGTGACACTTGTTGTGCTGTTATTTTGTCTAATTAATATTTCAAGTGAATTAGTGAAAGGCACATGTGCGACCTAGAAGGCTAGAAATCATACGAGGATAGTGTTATAAACGTGATGCACTTCATGGAATTTATCTAGTTACTTTTTCCTTCATTGCTTATATCTAGCATGATAGCATGATCACTGTGGATGTCTCATTGCACCATAAGAAGAGACAACCTAAGTTTTTCCCTCCATGCATGTCATTTTCCATGTGTCCAGAAATTCAACAGTGTATCTTCTCTAAAGAACTAGCGACATAAAGGCCCTCTTCAACAACCATTTTATCTATCTTCTCTAAAGAAAGAATCACTTTAGTTGCTATCCTTTTCTACACATTTGAATGAGGGAAACCTTGTAACTTTTATAGTTCAATTCAACTATAAAATAAATCATACAGGGATTTGGATTCAGTGTAAGCCAAACAAAAGTGGTTGATGTTCAATTCCTGTGCATGTTTAGGGCTGAAACAAAACCTCAAAAGGGGGTACCCTTTGTGCTGCACCCACACTCAGGGACTTGTTTGACGCGTTGAGCGCCAGGAACGCTGATCGGCAGTGTGACAAAACTGTTCTGTTCAATGCAATTCTTTATTATGTTTTGGAACCTGTAAAATAAGTAAATGAAAAACATGGCAATATTGTTATTTATTTAAGAGGAGTTTTACGGTGCCCCATACTACTAGTATATACTAGTAGTATTTACAATCTGACGCTCCAGATTAGTTCTATCCCTCACCTAATACCACTAGTATTCTTGAGTGGCATTAATAATATTGGGGCGTTTTAGGCAACAAAATAAATGGCATACTTGTAGGGTTGTGGGGTACATGACGGTGATCCATGCGAGAACGTGTTGGGTGGCGATATTAGAATAGAGAGCAGTGGCGGAGTTGAATTTGGTCAGCCGGGCATTATTTTTTTGATTGGCATTCCTTTTTCTATATTTTTGAGGCTGAATATTCATTTTTAACTCAAGTTCCTGTATTTATTAGTATTTTTGAGTTACATTTAGCCTATTTTTAGGATTTTTGGGCATTCATATGCATGCCATGAAGCATAGTCAGCTCCGCCAGTGATAGAGAGCGAGTGTGGTGGCGATCTGTGCGAAAACGTGGGTATGGTGGCGGTGGAATGACGATGAAAAATAAATTTATGAACGTAAAATGAATATATTGTCCTTTATCATACTACTAGTATTATGCCACTGATATGGGGCACCATAAAACTGCTCTTATTTAATGGGATCTGTGTCTATGGGCTGCGGAAAAAATAAATGAAAAGGTACATATGTGACTCAGAAACCACATAAACAACGGGTCTGCAAGAGCAGTAGATAGTTGCATACTAGCTTTTTTACTTTTCCTGAGGGATGTTTTCCACTGGTTGCTTCAACTGTCGCATGTATCTAGCATGATAGACACTTAGACAGTGACGAAGTGAAAGCCAAGTATGTGGGTTGGATCCTAGCCTCGCCATTCCTCTATCCAAACAAAAAGAGCATGATTCATTCTCTAAATAGAAATAATCGACAAAATTTCAACCTTATTCTTAGGCTTATCCAGGTGTTTGAAAACACTCCAGAAAACATTTCTTTTCGTAGGGTGAAAAAGGGAGAATATTGAAACAGAGCAATGTTTGACAGCAGGAGGTCAGTGTTGTATTGCACCATCAGAAAAAGGACATCTACGGTCTTTTTTTTAAAAAAAAAAGAAAAGGATATCTACACTACTACGGAGGGCAAGGTGGAAGTGCCTTTCACACATTCCATTTTCCCTGAAAATCAATCCATCTGTTCATTGTGAGTTGCAGTTTTTCTGGAACTCCTATCGTGCGAATGAAATCGAGTACTTCATGAACTCTATGAATTAATAAACCGTAGTGCTCTAGACACATAAATAGTACTCCTAAATATCAGTGACCAGCATTCAGTTTCTCCTCATTACAACAGGCACTGTATGTCAGGGCTTTATCAAGGCAGACAGAACTCTAAAAGGCGACACTCTTTACGCCAGGCCCACGCACAGTCACACAAGACTTAATGACTGGTCTGGCACGTTAACCGTGAGCAACGGGCTTAGCTGCTCATGGACCACGCATTATACATAGCTGCAGCCTGATGCTGTCCTCCTGTTCCCTTCTACTGCGACCTCCGTGCAAGAACAGAACAGTAGTGCTCGATCAATTTCTATTCACCCTGCACAGAGCCGGGAAGGAACAAAAAGCCATGGAATCCAAGCATGTTTTCAGGACAGAACAACTCACAGTTGAAGTGTCCAAAAGAAAATGCATGGAGGAAGAATGATTGCTTCCTGGACAGGGGAGCTGGATTAGGATGTATTTGAGCAGAACAATCTGAGGCAGTGACAGACCAAAGTGGGGACAGAATATATGCGCCCAAACACTCGGTAGATTTCGTGGACTTGTTTAATTTTGTAAAAGATTCTGATGGTCATTGTTTTATGCTGGGGTGGTGGCCTTTGTGGCTAACACTGAACATTTGAGTTGTTGGGCACCGATTTGAGCATCATTGCAAAGAACTTTTCCTTTTGACAAAGTGTTCTTTACCTGCCTCTGCACTGTAAACAATTCATATTCTATGTTTAGCTATGCTAAACTCAGTTAGAGGCTAACCTTGAATCTTTGAGCAGTAGCCTATAGTAGGTAACTCGTTTGAGCTTTTGTCTCTCTTCTTTTTGTTGTGTGATCTTATCTGTTTCTACACTGTAAGTCATTTTTAGGCTAAGACTAGCAAGCATATGATGTATTATGAGGCATTCCTTGAAGACAGCTGTAACACTCTACGTCCAAAATCCGCTTACCACATAGCGAAAATTATTTAGGACTATTTTCACTTTAGACCTAATTAGTAGGCAAAGAGGGGAGCTAGACTAGCCTTGTTTGTATGATATATGGTTGTTTTTTAGTAGTATGTTACACAGCCCACCGGATTCCTATAATCAAAAAACTCTCTACAGTACCCTAGTAAAAAACTGATTGTATTTTCACAAGGAAATTTTGACTTGAAAGAATGGCATACATTTTGGTTCGGGTTCTACCTAGCTCTAGGAAAAAGCTCACGTTAACTAGTACTACTAGTTTACTACTCTCTATGTCCCAAAATATTTGGCATCCTAGCACAGTCCAGATTTCCCAAAATACTTGGCATTCTCACTTTTCGATGCACCTTTTCTCTCTTTTTAATACATTTCTATCTCTATATCTCTCCTCCTCGTTTTCTGTGCACCCACCTTTTTCAATTCTCCTTAATTTTCGTGCCCGAAGCCAAAGTGCTAGAAACATGATTATGAACAGGAAAGGTTTCTCAATTTCATCTGTGCAAAAGCGTAACATGTGAACCATGCGGTCCGCTTATCTGATTTCTGTGATTAATACATGTCACCGTATTGGATTTTTCAGGAAAAAGAAAAAGAAAACATGCCGTATTGAAAGTGCATTGCTGATCCTCTTTCCTTTGAAAAGAATAAAAAGCTCGCCTAAAAGATGGTGTGACAAAGCAATTCATTTTTTAATTTCCCCTAGGTGGAAGAACAAACTTTTTCGTTAACAATTCTAAGAAATGGTTTCTTTTGAGCTGAAATTGAGACACTTTTTCAATAATGCAGTGGAAAAAAACACTTTTGATGCTTAGCATTGGTAATCTAAAAGCCCCAATCGGATAATTATATCTGGAAAATTCTGCTAGGAATGCTAATCTCTATCTTGATTGCAGTACAGTATGCCTTCTATATTGATCCTGAAACAAGATGAAGCGTTGGATTAATTCATTGACATCCATGTAAACAAATACAGATCAAATACTGTAGAAAAAGAAATGATCTAATGACCTCCTTCGTATCATACACGGTATGGAACTAACCTATTTAGGCACATAGAGGTTTCTCAATTATATAGTCTATTCAGTAGAAGAATGCAGGGCGGTAATATGCTAAGACTGAACATTAGAGTTGCATAATGCTTATTTGAAAACTGAGAGGTTTCTCAGTTTTATATGGATTAAAAAGTAACAAGTGAATCGTGGCATCTACTTGGTTGGATTTTTTTTGTTCGTCGAGAGTTGACAAGAAACGTTGGTTGCTTACCAAAACAGAATGAAACTATACAATAATACAGCATTCCAATGAATAGAAAAAATTTGTACTTCAAAATGATCCCATAAAAAGAATATCCCTTTCTTTCTTTTTCCCCGAAGTGGAAGAACGAACATTTTCCTGATAGTGTTGATGAATACTCCCTCCGTTTTTAATTGATGACGCCGTTAACTTTTTTTGGTTGACTTTGACCATTCGTCTTATTCAAAAAATTTTAAAAATTATCATATAATTTGTTATGGTTTGTTTTATCACAAAAGAAATTTGAAGCGTAACTTATAATTTACATATTTGGACTAATATTTTGAATAAGACGAATGGTCAAAGTTAACAAAATAAGTCAACGGCGTCATCAATTAAAATACGGAGGGAGTAAGTATTAACTGTGCCTAAAAAAAGTATTAACAGTCAAAACTGTGTAGAATGGATAACTTGTGAAGAAATTCGAGGAATACTTTTTCAACATTGAGTGGGAAAAATGCGCCTTTAGTGGGATGCTTATCTTTAGCATTCGTAAAAACTTCATTGAACAGATTGGGTCAAGAGTCTTCAAGAAAAGTCAAAGCACCCCCGCTTTCAACATTATACAGTCTGGAACATTGCGCCCGTAGGCCATTTGCAGTAGAGTAATATAGGTAGTTAGTGTTGGATGCAAGTAAAAGTATGCATAACAATGATTCTTGGATTACTTTGCTAACTATTCTGATAACAACATGCACAATTGATTTTAAAAAGGATAGCATTATGCATTTACCGATAATGATTTCAAGAGACAAGTAGATAATAATCTCAAAGATCTTTAGTGACCCTAGTCATCATGAAAGGTACAATTTTGCCCGGTTAAACATAGAGCAGAGGATCGTGGACCTGTAATTTGTCTACCACGTATTGTCGTTTCAAGATCAGAGAATATATGGCCCAACATGTGCAACATCAGCCGCAGTGAAACTGACAGTCTCACTTATTTTCTTTTAAATATATATTTTTAGAAAGTTCGGTTCACTTGCTCCATCATTCGTACTAAACAAAAATAATGAGTGTGGCCAGTATGCTGCACAAAAAATGTGGAAAAAAACAAATTTAGGATGATTTGGTAATTTCTCCCTTATTGGTCAACGGGGAAGGAAGCATAGTCACCTTAAAGGCTTAAACAATTTTAAGGCTCAAATCCCCGTCATTTTTGTTCATCACCAAAACGCTCACACCTTCCCTTTTTTTTTTCAAATACTACTCAACTAGCCTTTTTCCAATAAAATCTTATGCCCAAAAGATGTAGGGCCATATTATGAGATTTAGAAGATCTATCAGCCATATTTAAGGAGCATAAAGCTCTAACAGAAGCTTTCGGTGCTCGAATGGCTACAAAAACAGTCACAGCCATTGGATTATCAGTAGCCGGTTCGGATCTATTAATCAGAGAATCCGTCGCCAATCACAAGCGACTTCCTTGCTCCTTCCTTCAGGTAGCGTCCCAGATAAATTTGACCCATTCAACTCCGTGCGTGCCACTAGCTACACACTTGTCTCTCAGCTCAGTGCAGAGACCGAGCTCTTTGCACCTCTGTTTTATCCAAGCATACAGCAGAAAGAAGAGAGTTCTGAGAAGCTAGGAGCACCGCAGGCTTGATGGTTCTATCCGTTTTCTGGGTAAGTTCGCCACTCCTTGTTGCATGCTCACGCACAAGTAGCTTGTTTGACTTCTTCATGCCTTCGTCTTCCTCCATCTTAGTATTTGCTATTAGAGAGGTTTTCTGGTTGACTTCTGAGGAGAGTTTTAGCATCTCGCTGGCCTTCTGTGGAAATAGCTCTGGGGAACTTGGGAAGGTATGAGTGCTGCCTGGGAAGAAGGGGGAGCACCATTAATGGGAGGTAGAGCTCAATCGACTTTAGCCCAAGCACACCACCCAAGTACCTAACCAGGCAAACACTGACCACCTTTAGGTAGTGGAAACATCCATCTGCACCCTGCAGAGACGAAATGAAGAGGAAAGTATGAGAGGAAGTTCTCTTGCATACCACGGTTACAATTTCTTGGAACAGTGTAGTCAGTAATCTTTGAGAAATTGCCATGTAATTGGAACAGAGAAAAGAAAAAAAAAAGCTTGCTTGTTGCTCAACTTATTTTTCTGTAAGGTACAGGAGCAAGTATACCCTTTCCACTTTGTTACATATTCTAGTCATGCAAGAAAATAGTGGCTGCCAGTAATCAGGGTTTTAAAGGACCCAAAGGTTTAGTTGGGAGGGTCATAGGTCCCATATTTATACAAAGAATCTCAATGGGGCCTGATTTCTAGACCTACATGTACATATATCTATATTTAGGAACTTCTATTTCTGAGATTCTGAGAACAGCGAAATACATGTGAGCTGTTGAAGTCCAGCGATCACAGACACACTTCACGCGTATCAATGATTGCTCATGTGAGTAGTCATATAAGAACTTTGCAGCGTAACTCAATCCTTATTGTTGTGAACATGAATTTAAGATTGTTGGAATGTTGAGGTGCACCATTCCATCTTTCTTCCAGTTGAGCGCTGTGCCAGATTTCTTCTGATTCTGAGCATTTCTGTTCTCCATGCTCCTCAGTTTTCTCTCCTCTTGTACGCTTTGTTTCAGTAATTCAGCAGTCTAGCATCTATCTCGCTTCAAGAGGCCTTCTGGTTTTAATCAACCAAACAGATTCAGAATACACTGGGAGTGCTTCAGTTCCTTAAAGCATAACAAAATGACAAAAGAAAGCATGAAGCTCCTATCGCTTGTGTTAGTATTATTGGGATGCCTACAATATTTTATTGCTGCAGACTTCCAAGGTAAGGTCTTCTTACTGCCAAATCACAATCATATATTCTTCCTTGGATAGCATATTCAAATGTAGAATTTGACTCCAAAGTGACTAGTGTCACACGAGATGGAAATTATCGTGCTATTGACTTACAATCTCTACTGAGTACTGACTACAGAAGTGTGTTAGAGATTCCTCCCTGTCCATGTCAGCAGTCAAATGTTGAACAATAAACTCTAGAAGAAATCCACATAATAGATCCTCGAACATAATAGTAGACTGGTGCAGATCAACCATTAAAATCGCTTTCAGCATACTAGTGCCCTTGCAATATTCTATTCAGCACTTATTTCTTTTAGTGGAATAGACAGCTCCATATTGGCAGAATAGGTTAACTCATCCATAATCAAGATAGCTAGTCACATACACAACATGTGTCAATAATAAGGATTTCACCCCTTTTGAGCACTTGAATCAACATCATGACTCCAGAAATAAGACTCTTCTGTCTGCAGTTGAAGCATTGTATGAAATGAGGACGCAACTCAGTGACAGCCGTGGTATCCTAGAAAACTGGAAGGATAATCAAATGAGCCCCTGCTATTGGGTTAATATTAATTGCCAAGACAACAATGTTATATCAATGTAAGTTTAGCCTATTCATTTCAATTGTCTTAGCTTGGAACTCTATTACTGCATCAGGCAGCTAGGGTTAAATTCACATTCTAGCAATAGAGTTTTGTTAAATTCATTTCAAATGAATCTAACCCTAGCTGTGTCATGCAGTAATAGAGTGGTTAACTTCATCAGGCAGAGTTTAGATTCATTTCAAGTTTGACTACTCTAAAACTAGGGTTAAATTCATTCTATTACTGCATCAGGTAGCTAGTGTTAAATTCACATTCTAGCAATGGTTTAGATTCATCCCCAGCTAAGGTTAACTTGAAATTCATTTGAAATGACGCTGAACACAAATCTCCAGCGCTTTACTTATTTATGTCTTATAAGTGATTGCCTTCAACTATTCGTAACAGGAGCCGAGTTTTGTTTGATGGGTTTTTTCATGCTACAGGCTTTCCTATTTTTCCTATTCTAAGTGTGTAGTGCCATGTATTCGTGTCTGCATAGTTATTTGCTCAGTTTGTCGGCTATATGTTTGCAGAACTTTGAGCTCATCTGGATTATCAGGAGTCTTGTCGCCCAGCATTGCAAAGCTAACAACCTTACAACAGCTGTAAGCTCAACAATCTTTTCTCCCAAATATCTACACATTTATGATTTATTCCCGAATTTTTTAATGATTTCTACATACTTTGATTTCAGGTTATTGGATGGCAATAACATAACTGGAGGAATTCCTGAGGAGTTTGGGAACCTTTCAAGTTTGACCACTCTAAAACTAGGAAGAAATAGTTTAAGTGGCTCCATACCTGGCTCACTTGGCTGCATCTCAAACCTCCAAAATTTGTAAGTCAGCCGTGACTTATGTAATCATGGTTGATCCACAATCCTAACAATGTGACTTCATGGATAGGGATCTAAGCCATAATCACTTTAGCGGGAATATTCCAAGCTCTTTGTCAAATCTTCCGTCCCTGAATGATATGTAAGCTGTCTCTTTCATGCTGACTTTTCCCTCAAAAAAAAAAAAAAGATGTAAAAACCTGTCAAATATGATCATTCTGACACACTTTCGTTTAAGAAAGCCAATATTTGTTCCCTTACCAATATCCTAACTTGTTTAATTTTCAGCAATCTGGCAGATAATAATCTCAGCGGTGAAATACCAAAACAGTTACTTGAGGTGGCCCAATACAAGTATGTCATATCTGTTGTAAAGTAGCCACAGAAACAAGTTGATGTGTGCTACTTTAGATGCTCATTAAGTGCAATTTTGTTTTCAGCTATACTGGCAACCATTTGAATTGTGGACAACATTTATTTTCATGTGACGGAGGAAGCACAAGGACAGGTACTAAGAAACTGGCAACCATATCGAACACTAAATCTGGAGGAAGATCATGTATGTTTTCCCCCACAGACTAAATTCTTTGCAATACATTCAGGTGGATCAAGAAATTCCAAGCTCAATGTGGTTCTTGGAAGCATTGGCGGAGCAGTCACTCTCCTTGTTATTGGAGTTTTATTTGTTCTATGGTGGCAAAGAATGCGTTACCGGCCTGAAATTTACATTGATGTTTCAGGTTTGACAAGCAGCACAACTACAATAACTCAATTTAACTAATAGCGGTGGTGCCAATACATTCAAATGGTTCACCAAATTAGCATTCTTTCTAGTTCATTTAACTAAAACAAGATAATAATGTTCAATCATTCCAGGTCAAAATGATCACAGACTAGAGTTTGGGCAGATAAAGCGGTTCTCATGGCGGGAGCTACAGATTGCAACAGATAATTTTAGTGAACATAATGTTCTTGGCAAGGGTGGTTTTGGTAAGGTGTACAAAGGAATCCTTCCAGCTCCAGACAGTACAAAGGTTGCGGTGAAACGTTTGCTGAAAGTGGAAAGTCCTGAAGGGGAAATGGCTTTCCTTAGAGAAGTTGAATTGATTAGCATTGCTGTGCACAAGAACATATTAAGGTTGATAGGATTCTGCACAACACCAACAGAGAGACTTTTGGTCTACCCTTTCATGGAGAATCTGAGTGTTGCTTCCCCGTTTAAGAGGTTGAAGATCATCTCTTTATATATGTTCATTTATACTCGCTATTTTTCTATCTATTTGGTTGATCTTCATTCAAAAAATATCTATGAGGAAAACACATTGCTAGAAAATTAGGAGCTAAGGTGGTAGATGCTCAACACAGGAACGGTAACATAAAATACATTTAGTTTAACCTTCTCTTATTTTTACCCAAGATAATATTACAACTTCAAAGAGGTGCTATGTGAATTATATCATTAATCTTCTAAAATTAGCTGCTGAAGAAACTTTAAAACAATTGCAGATATAAAACTAAATGAACCAGTATTGGACTGGCCAACAAGAATGCGAATTGCTCTTGGTGCTGCCCGTGGTCTGGAATACCTCCATGAGCACTGCAATCCCAAGATCATACACCGTGATGTCAAGGCTGCTAACGTCCTGCTTGATGGGAACTTTGAAGCTGTGGTAGGAGACTTTGGGTTAGCGAAGATGGTTGACATAGGGAGGAATACAGTGACAACGGGACTCCGTGGGACTATGGGCCACATAGCTCCTGAGTACATAAAGACAGGGAGGCCATCTGTGAAGACAGATATCTTTGGTTATGGTGTCACGTTGCTAGAGATTGTGACAGGAGGGCGTGCAATGGCATTCTTTCCTGATCGTATGGAAGAAGCAGGCGAGATCATGCTCATTGACCAGGTAAGATAACATTTACATGGCCTTATGATTGTTTATATAATTAATAAATACATGATTGAAGATCATGCTGTATGATGTTACTGATAGATCAAGCAAACTTATGTAAAACAAGCATCTTAAGATCTAACAGCTAATGTTGCACACCTTAGTCATCAATAAATCACTAGTAGCAACTAAGAAAAGCCATGCTTCACATGTTCATATTGCTTCAATAAGTTCACAAATTGACTCAACTGATTTGATGATTGAAGGTCAAGCTGTGGATGGAAGAAGGGCGGCTGCATGACATTGTCGACCGTAACCTAGGTGGTGTATACAACCTCGAAGAGCTGGAGAAGATTACCCAGATAGCACTCCTCTGCACCCACTTAGAACCTGATCAACGCCCCACGATGTCTGAAGTTGTGCAGATGTTGGAAGGAGATTTTGTCCCGGAAGAGCGTTGGGAGGAGTGGCAGCTTGCTGAGCTCAACCGACGACAACAGCATGAGATGAGGCAGCAGCGCAATCTGTTCAGCTTCAGTGAAGAGTCTCTGAACATCCAGGAAGCAATTGAGCTGTCTGCTGGCAGATGAGCTGCAACATCATTAAAATTAACATGATTTTCACATGTTCCTTCAATACAAGGTTGCAAGGAAACTTCAGAAGTACACACCACAAACGTGGGCTATTGGGAATGCTATATAGGGTCCTCATATAATAGTTGGCATCAATAACTGTATTTATAATGTATGATGTGAGCAACACTGCCGTTGCCGGTCCCAAGCCCGGATGAGAAAAGTGGAGGGGGTTGTGTTAGGCTTGGCTAGCCAACAACCATCTGTTTAGCCAGTCTTATGGATATGAAAATAATGTATGATGTGAACACAATTGCTGCAGCTGTCTACTTCAGATCAGTATATATTATGAACTTTAGAATTTACATTTATTTAAAGTGCATTTTGTATTAGTTGACTCTTTGCATTATACATAAATATTGCAAATGAAAATTTCTGATTTCAGTCTTATTGCTTCGTAGGCATGGCCAACCAGGCAAAGAGCAAACCTTGATTAAAAGTTATACACTTTAGCAGAACAAATGAATGATCCATCCAATGTGTTTTCTGAACCAATTTACAGTATCCATTCATAATTAACAAAGAAAAATCAGAGATTAAGATATAAAAGTGGTAGAAGATGCAGGAGTAATGAAGATGACTATCTGTAATATGCTACCCAAAAACAAAACTTAAGATATTTGAAAAAACATGATACATATGGTGTCGATCAACATGACTTAAGCAAGTTAGAGTACAGTTATAGATACAAGATACAAAAATGGACATATGAAGTTCACCACAACACCCATAAGAAGGTACAGTTGGCAGAGAAGTAACCTTCAATCCTTCATACAACACGCATATGGGTTATGAATATTGAGTATCCTCAAAGTATCCAAGAAAGACTTGTTACCCTGCAGGAACATATGCATCAGAATGGGAAAAAAGTAATCGATTGTCATAACTCATAAGATGAAATAAAATTAGGCTCCTATTAGAGTGTCAAATCACCAGAGTTTCCTATTGCGTAAAAAACATACCTTGTTTCTTCTCAAAGTTTGTACAAAAGCAAACTCCTTTCTGTCATTAAGCAGTGTTCACCCATCCATTGAAGAAAACTAAGTATGAGCAAAATTTTGACCAGTACCAGATGACCAACCTTTTTTACTATGAATATTTATGAGGTCAGTAAGTATGAGCAAAATTTTGAAAAAGTAGTACTGATATATGGTCTTCATATAGAAGCTCCAGAGAAGAGATAAGAAATTACACAAATTACCTTCATTTGATAAATTAGCAGTGTAAAAAAGGAACACTGGGCATATAAAACTGCTCTCATGTATTGGAGATTGCTCCTGATCAACCAATGGCTGCAGCATCCTTTTTCTGAAAGTTAGAGATTCTCTTTGAGATCTTTTCAGATATTTCAGAAGCTAGGGCATATCTATTCTTGTTATAGCATGAATCGATGAAGTCCGTGTAAGTTACATTGTCAATAGCATAATCCTTGTCTAAAACATTTTGAAGGAAGAGACTAGCAGCATCCAAGTTTCCCACAGTAGTGAGCTTTCTAACTAGTGCATCCACTGTGTGACTCTGTTTCCTTTTGTCCAATCTATCCAAGATTGATACAGCAATGCCCATCTTCTGCCTCTGGCAGTATTCAAAAGCTAAAGTGACACGGTTTACTTCGCACGGCACCAGTTGTTTATCAAGCATGCCCTCGTATAATGCCCTTGCTTCTTCAAGCCTTGATTCCTTGCATAGACCACTTATTAAGGCCCCATAAGTTATAGCATCAGGAGCACATCCATGTTGAACCATCTTCTCAAAGACACCCAAGGCTGAGGTCGATTTTACAGTATCCTGCGATTATTGAGGTATAAGTCTGCTTAGTTGCCACTAATCCAATCGCAAGACATTTGTCAAACAGCTTCTGGCTTTCATCCATCTGCCTCTGTTGGCAATACAAAGCGATGATGGTGGTATATGTATCTATATCAGGATGACAACCATTTTCTGCCATCCGAGTGAACAAATCTAGAGCATATGTTATCTGTCCCTGTTTGCAGTGTTCAGTTATGAGCAGTGGCGGAGCTTGGGCCAGTTTTCAGGGGGGGCCGTGGGCTGCTAGACTAGATTGGAGGGGGGGCCGGCTAGTGGCCCAATTTCTGGCCCGATGTCAATTACATGGTGAAAAAACGTTTTTTCCTTGGGCCAGGGGGGGCCACGGCCCACTTTGGCCACAACCAAGCTCCGCCCCTGGTTATGAGTATAGTATATGTGACCTTATCGAGATGCAGCCTCTGAGTTGTGGCCATCCGGAGCACCTTATATGCTTCTTGAATCTGTCCTTTCTTGCATAAACCCCTGATGATGCAATTGTATGTGTAAATATTGGGCAGGAAACCTTCCTGCCTCATCTTATTCAGCAGCTCAAAGGCACGAGCAAAGCTGCAAAGTGTATGTGTTTGTGTTTGGCGCCAGCCCCTGGTCAACCATCCGTCCCAACAGCATCTCAGCTCGAGCAAGCTTTCCCTCTTTGCAGTATCCTCCAATCATCACAGTGTACGTGTGCACATTCGGCTTGTACGAGCTACTCTTGATGAGCTTCAGGAAGAGCCGGAACGCCCGCTCGGTCCACCCAATCTTGCAGAGCCCATAGATCAGCGACGTGTGCGTGTACACGTTTGGCTTCAACCCTTTCCTGACCATCTCCTCCAGCACGTGGAACGCCTGCTTGACGTAGCCCCTTTTACACAGGCCATCGATCCACGCGGTGTAATTCACCATGTTTGGAGGAGTTCCCATCTCCGACATCCTCCTGAACAGCTCCGCCACGTCCTTGAACCGCCCTTGCCGGCAGAACGCGCGCACGACGACCGTGCACGTCGCGTGGTCCAGGCAGAACCGCCGCGCCCACATCGCCGAGAGCAAGGCGTCGACATCTTCCAGGGGGCCCTCTCGGCAGCACCCGAGGACCAGCGCCCTGAAGCTGCGAGCGTCAGGGCGCACCTCCCTGTCGCCGCCCCGCGCCGCCATTTCGTCGAACACCCTGCGCGCGAGCGCGAAGCAGCCCGGGTGGCGGGACAGCCCGACGCGGAGCACCCAGTTGGCCGTCTCGACGCAGAGCGTGAGGCCGTGGCTCCGCATCTCAGCACCATGTCGGCCGCCTCCTGCAGCCGCCCGGCCTCCGCGAAGGCGGCCACCATCGTGCGCATCGCCTAGTGTGCCATGGGCAGGTTCCCCCGCGCCACGAAGGTGGTGGCGGCCGTGGCGTAGAGACGCATGAGGCGGCGCATGTCCGGGCGGGCGGAGAGGCGGCGGAAGAGCACCAGCGCCGCTGCGGAGCCCGCGGAGTCTGCGAGGGACGGGAGCATGGCGATGGCGTCGTCCGGGGCGAGCTCGGCGGGGTCCGGGGAGGCGGCATTGGACGAGGCGGGAGCGGGAGGCGCGGGTGTGGAGGTGGAGGTGGAGAAAGGCCGGAGCTTGGGGTGGAGGAGGCAGCGGCCGTGGCGGTGGTGGCGAGAGAGCATCTCGGCATGGAGAGACGGAGCTGCCGGCCTCCAGCTCCGCCTCCTCTCCGGAAGAAGCGAGGCGTAGTGGAACTTGGTTTCGAGTTATGATACGCTTTCGTTTCGCGAATACGTATTATCCAACGCCATGACGTCTTTAACCGTTCATTATACGATGGACGGCTGTAATCTGATGGAGACTTCCTTCGCCGCTCCGGCAACCGCCGCCATAGCCTTCCCCTCCTGGCGACTGGCGACTGGCGGAGCGTTTTGGAGCTCTCCCGATGAGGCCGGGCAAGATCATCTGACGAGCTCTCCCGATGAGGCCGGGTAAGATCATCTGACGAGCTCTCCCGATCATCTGACCGGTCGGTCGTTGTGCCCGGCCGCCGCGGTCCGCCCTCCTCCGTTTGAGTCGTGAGCAGTGCTCTACTGTTCATCACTCATCCGCGCGCGCCCTGGTCTCCTGATCCGCCTGATCCGCTCCGCTCCACCGCTGTAACTTTCCAAACTTCACATTCTACTCGCTTCATTGCGATGCAGGGAAGTTACTTGCTAAGTTGTGCACTTAATTGTGTGTGTCGGAAACTGCTCTCATTGTGCTCCTGGTGACACGAATAAGAGGAATATTAGTTGCAAATGGGCAGCAATCCACATACACGAATCATAGCTTAATTGTGGACTGAGAGGGATTGAGGGACAAATTAGTTCAATTCTGCACTCTAATCCTCGCCAAACCCTTGGATTGGTTTTATCCAAACAAGTCTTAATGAAGCGATCGGCTGCCATGGGACATGGGAGTTCACTCGATTATCTGTATCCCTCCTAACACAAATAAATCGTTGGAAACAATCACCTAATTTGTTTGGATGATGAGTCATGTACCTAATATGAAGTGTCAGAAAATTCTGGGAAAAGGCCCACACACAAAAAAATTAAACGAAACAAATCACAAACTTTTCTTGCATCCATGTTTGCAGGAGGAATCTCTCTTTCTTGGAAACAATCATCACACCACACGTTATACAACAACCAGAACACTCATCAGTCATCAGTACCTTGTTTACATTTCGTAGACAAGGCAGATGAATGGGCTAGTATTCAAATTCACTAATGGCATGTTCACAAAACAATGGTACCTACAAATTGATAGAGGTACAAGAACCCTCTCAACTCTGATCATTCGTAGTACTCGTCAATTACTACCGTGGGTTTGTTTGGATGCATAAGTACTGAACTCCTGATGTCGGACACTGTCATCAACATAGATTACCCGGTCCTGGACCCAAGAGGCGCGGCCTCGCCAATGGCGGCAGCCGCACCCTAAGGACAGGTAACTAGGATACTAGATCTATTCTCTTCTTGCCTAACCTAATGACTGCCTAACCTCTTTCTTATATAGAGAATGACCCCTAACCCTAGGCATCCTACAGTAGCCGCCGCTTCAGTGGGCCGTGCTACTGTAGCCCATCAGCTCATGACATTTCACCCCTCCTTTTTAAGCAGCTCGTCCTCGAGCTGCGGCCTAGACTTATGATGAGTCGACTCGACACCATGACCAAAACAAGACACGATATTAAGCCTTTTACATCTCGGCTTAGTATCTTATTTTCTACTAAAAAATGATAACTAAATTTGGGACCTTCTTGATTCTTGCTGTTGACTCATGATCCGTACCAAAAGGTGGCCCCCATCCTGATGCGCTGAGGGAAAGAAAATTCTTGAGCCTCCCTGGATGGAGACCAGCAGCAAGAGCAACATCTAGAGCCTTCAGGGGAGTAACCTGAAAGGAACGGCACGTGCTACTGCTCTTATCTTCACTCCTCTCCACAGCAGGTGAATGGTATGCGCCTATGCAGTGCTTCTCGCTGCTCTGCTCCTCTCCACCACGTTCAGGATGAAGCGTGTCTCATTCCCTGCCCAAGCCAGCCTGCTCCCCTGGTTCATACCCTTCCAGCTTGAAGTGGCGCACCATTGGGGCTCCAGGAGGGAGGCCGTGGGACGGATCTTGGCCTGGCGCAGCTGCCTCACGGCGCGTCTCGCTCGGCAAAGCGTGGCCCGCTCGAGCAGGTGTGACTCCACATTGAGGCGGCCTGATGGCGCCCTGCACGAAGCCGTCGGGACCAGTGGGCGCGGGGTCCCTTCCCTGGTGGCTGCGGGATCGATCAGATCGTGTAGCAGCCCTGCGCGATGGGGAGCAGTCGTGGACGCCTCGACCAGCCAGCCAGCGATGGCTGTTGCTTGTCGCTGTCGCCCCAGGTAGGTGAATCACCTCCTCTTGAAGATGACGCGGTGGGAAGGAGCAAAGGAGGGCGATGTGGAGCGCTGGCCAGCAGAACGTGGTGACGGCGACACGATATCAGATTGGATTTCTTCCTTTCCCTCCTCAACCGCCTCCATCTTCTGGACCATAGCCCTCGTCTCCTCAAGCAGGGCCAATGCCCCGTCAACGCAAGTCCTCATGTCGACGGGTTCGCACGCCATGGCTGGCCCCATTGGCGGCGCCCGTAGGGATGGCGGCGGCGGGAGCAACGGCGTGTCGGGATCGGCGGGAGATTGTGAAGGCTGCGCCACAACAGGCCTTGGAGGCGGCGCCCATGGGGATGATGACGGCGAAACCAGCGGCGGCGCAAACCGATCGGCAGCAGAAGCCATTGATCGAAACCAAGGCTAGCTGATACCAATTGTCATCAACATAGATTACCCGGTCCTGGACCCAAGGGGCGCGGCCTCGCCAATGGCGGCAGCCGCACCCTAAGGGCAGGGAACTAGGATACTAGATCTATTCTCTTCTTGCCTAACCTAATGACTGCCTAACCTCTTTCTTATATAGAGAATGACCCCTAACCCTAGGCATCCTACAGTAGCCGCCGCTACAGTGGGCTGTGCTACTGTAGCCCATCAGCTCATGACAGACACTTTCAGCTTAGTATCTTCAGAGACCTGCTGGCTGACTCTAAGATGGACTTGTTGAAGACTCGTAAGATTCTCCAGACCGTAAGCACATTCCAATTGCCTGAACTGTAGCTCAAGTCTTTGAAGCTTCGGCATTGCACCTTCCGGGAAGATCAGCGGTGGCATTACTGGTGCTGAGAATTTTAGTAGCTTATGACTTTCAAATCCTCCAGCCGGCACAAAAATCTTGCCTCCGGATTCCAAAGTGTTTTTCTGCAGAATCTCCACAACAATATGATCTTGTCCTTTTGCATTGATTGAAAATGTAAGAGAAAACAACTGAGAGAGCTGGGAAATAACTTGTAAACAATCTGTCCGCAGTGAAGTCAATTATAGAGTTAACTTTTCAAGAGTTTCCAGATCATTGATCCATCTAGGCACATGAAGTAGTTTGCCGGAAAGATTGAGTGAGACAATGTATTTCGGTGGAGTGGATAAATCATCTATTGAATTAAGAAAACCCGTGAAACCATCATCAATTGCAAGAGACTTTAAGGAGAAGCCACTTAGATACTCAATGGCAGAGAGTAAATCATCATACTTGTGGGCCCTAAGATTGTAGATGCTTAATTTCTTCAACTTGGTGAGGTTGTGCATGCTTCCGAAGTCTGTGGAACTCTTGCTAATCTCAATGCCAGATAGTGTCTGTAATGCTGTCATCTTTGCAATTGCTTCAGTGAATTTTAAAGCAAGACGTGTGGATTTGTTGCCACCAAGCAGATGGACCAGTTTTTGGAGCCGCCCAATGGATAAAGGCAACTCTGTGACATATGTCTCCCTTATATCCAGTGCCTCTAAATATTGCAGTTTTCCTATTTCTGACGGGAGCTTCATGATGTACGCCCTGCGTAGGCTCAGATACTTCAAATGAAACATCTTACATACTTTGTCCAGATGACTTGTATTTAAGCTCATGCAACCTTCCAGGTCAAGCACCTGCAGTATTCCAGACTTGAATGAATATGAAGGCATCTTACATACTTTGTCCAGATGACTTGTATTTAAGCTCATGCAACCTTCCAGGTCAAGCACCTGCAGTATTCCAGACTTGAATGAATATGAAGGCAATTGGTGTAAATTCTCGAACACTGTCAGTGATCGGACATGTGACAAGTTCATGTTCTCTATTTTCTCTTTTACGTCCTCAGGATTGTTGCTATGCAGGGAAAGCCGACGAACTTTGTTGCTTGGGGTTGGTGTGAGCCAGTGGCCTCCTACTACAGTAATGAAATTCTCTTCACTTGACTTAAACACAATGTATTCAAGGATCATATCATGAACCTGACAAGCTTTTACCTTTCCGCTACTGCTACGCTCAACTGGCCGAATAATATTTCTGCTTATGAGCTCATTAAACGTGTCATCAGCAACCTCCTCAATAGTTTTTCCATCCTTCTCAACAATGAAACCTTCCACTATCCATCGTCTGACTAACCGCTTCCTGTTAATGTTGCAACCCTTTGGGAATATGATCAAGTACAATAAACAGTTCTTCTGGTCGCCTGGTAAATCACTGTAACATAGGTTGAGAATTTGTGTCACCCCCTTAGGGTTGAGATTCTTATCCAAATCTGTGTTTAGAGACTCCTTTACTGTTTTCCATTGACTCTCTTCTTTCAAACATCTTCTGGTTAAGAGCCCTGCTACTGTAAGTATTGCTAAAGGTAGACCTCTGCACTTCTTTAATTTGCTCCTTTGTTTCTATGTATTTCATTGGTTCTGGATCATGAACTCTATCAAAGAACAAGATTTTGGATTCCTCATGGGAGAGTGGTTTAAGCATGTGGATACGGTCTTGTTGATGGCAACAGGCATTTGTTACAGACTTGAACTTTGTAGTCACCACAATCCTACAGCCAGTTTTATTTCTGGGCAAAGATTCCCAAATATTTTTCCATGACGATACAGACCATACATCGTCTACTAAGAGAAAGTACCTGCGGGCAATGCACATACAAATAAAATCAGAGGCATGCCGAAATAATTTGTGAAAATAGTGATGTTAAACAATGCTATATATAATTACAAATCTTGCACAAATTGCCCACAAGACCTAGAAGACCAGGATATTTGTATTATTCATTAAACAGTATTGTGCATTGCATGTAAGAGACTTGTCGTGGTAATGCATGAGTTGTATCATGTTTTACCAGTCACCTGGACTCTCTCAGCTAATGTACAAAATTTGTGCATGCTAGAAACGTTTTCCGTAACTGCGAGACTGACAGAAAATTTGAACCGTGCATGCGAGTCACCATGTGAGATTCGAAGTAGAACAGACAAGCAGCACCCGACTGAACGAATAAAAGTGCGCGCGCTGCTTTTCTCTCGTGGTCTGGTCATAAAAGTGAAAATGAGTCGCAGGCTGACACCTTAGCACAAGTTTTGAAGGCCTAAAGTCTGTTGAATGGCGGCACAAAGCTAAGTTTGCCGATTTTCTTCTGTTGAGTGGATCGAGGCGCAAACCTCAGCACAAGTTTAAAAGGCCTAAAGAGCGGGAACCATAATTAAATTTTCGAAGTGAAGTTGAAACTAGCAAAAACAGAGCATAAGGTGCGACCAATCGATGTTGGGGAAATTCAGACTAGGATTGAACCTCTGGTTTGTGACAGTTTCCATGTCTTTTGCAGCAGGAGCAAGCATCTCAAGTCAGGCAAAACGCTGCTCCCATAGCTTGAAGCCGAATCGAGGGCCTTGCTTCCGGTCAGTTGAAGACAAGTTCATCATGTAGGAGTTGCAGCCTGGCGATACAGGTCGCGCCAGTGCATGGTACTACTGGATCGCCGGCAACCACTCGTGCTTCAGCAGCAGGCGGACGCGAGGCCCGGTGGCGTGGAGCCTGCTGAGTCCGGGAGGGACTCTCCAGCGCGGCGATGGCGGGTCGGTGATGAACGTTGGCATGGAATGCGCGGTTCCGGAGGTGAAGGGAGCGGGAGGCAGGGCAGGTGTTCGTTCGTTCAGGTGGTTTGTTCGTATGCAGTGATCTGCGGCCCGGTGCGGAACGCGTTTCACTCATGTCTGAAAGACTTTATTGAGACAAAACGATGGGCTGTTAAAAAGGTAGAGGAGGTAGGATGGGCTGTCCTGCCATTCTGATGGGCAGCAGATCGAGTCCGATCGAGCCCATTCGCAGTACTTGCAGGCTTGGGCTCTGTTGGGCCGTACGCTACCAACAACGTCGGGTGTAAAAGAGATTTCGAGCACGAGATGGTGGCCCACAGGTGATCATAAAGCCGAAGCCGCGCGTGCCCATGTGGGTTTATGTGTCCTTTTTTAATTCTTTTTCTAGATTAAGGAAGAATTGACCGAGTTGTGGCTAAGTAGGAGTCGTGTTTAGTTCTAAGTCGGTTGCCTCGGGTGTATAAATATAAACCCAGGTGCTTGTAAAAAAAAGTAACAATCAATATAATCAACTCTTCGGCGCATCGCCAAAATTTCTCGACGAGATCTCCGTCGGCATCGGCGTCCATCGGGGCTCCGGTTTCGACTTGGATTTTGTCAGGTAAGTGCATCGATCTTTAGTATGTCGACTTGTCCATATTAGAGGTTGATGTAGCTGCTAGTTATCCGGTAATTTAGATCGATCTAGGGTTCGACGTTATGCATCGACTGCTTGGAATTGTTTAAGACCTAGTCTAGTTCTTTGTTACGGTTAGTTGACTTGTCCTAGCCGCAACCTTGTTGCTGATTGCTGATGCCGATTCCCTGTTCTTTATAGTTACTCGAGTCACGGTTAAGGTGCTTAGTCGATTAGATCTGCTCTTGGTGATTGGGTAGGCAGTTTGACTTGTCCTGTCTACTTCGCTTAGTTGACGTGTCCTCGGCGAAACAGTTGCTAAGAGTTAGATCTGATTTGCTAAGTACCTGGGACTGGTAGTTGCCGATTATATCTGTGTTTACCGATCGTGTAGAACAGTTTGACGTGTCCTGTTTTACTTCACTTAGTTGACGTGTCCTCGGTTTAGCGATCGTTAAATTATAGGTATAATTAGTGGCTACTGGTTTAATCGTTCTTTCGGGGTGTTTAGCCGATTGTTTACCACGTTCAGATCTATGCTTGCAATGCCTTTAAATATCCTTTTGTTTCTGTTCAAGTGTAGGTTTGAACCCTTTTGTCGATGTCGATTTACTTTGCTGTAATGCTTGCCGATAGATTTTGCCGATTGCATGCTTTGCCGATTGTCGATTCTGATGCATGTCTTGCTTTATTTATCGTGCGAGTATTTACTGTTGCACATGTCGATTCGTTTCTAGCCGACAGCCGAGCACTTATTTTATTATCTTTTTATTTACTAACATCGGCTGCGGTTACGCATTGGTCTGTCCGGGGCCGATAGCCGAGTAATTTTACACGCTTTGCTTGTCTTTGTCGATTTGTAGGGAAAATCGACTGGCACGCTCCGGAATTCACCGCGTTTCAAGTTTTGGTCCTGTACAAGAGTGAAGCAAATCTCTCAGGCCGCGTGTGGAAGCTGTGAAACACACATTTCACCGCTAACACACTTTTTGGCACGCCCGGTGGGACAAGATCAAGTTTTCAAGAATCAGATGGCGTTCGTTTAGGTTATTGCTGATGATGGTACCTTGCTTGTTGATGGAAAGGGTTAGAAGATCATGATTCCCGCACCAGTGGTTCGAGATGATAAAGATTCTTCTGAAGTAACTAGCAACAATGAGTTGAGTGCTTGGGAGAAGATGTCTTTGAATCAGAAAAAGGCATATCGGAGTTATCTGTAAGAGTGTCAGGTGAAATACTTTGAAACCATCAAGATGACACGTGGCAAGATTACCAGTAACAGCTTCGCCAGCAGTGATAAGAGCGGGGAATTGGCTGCATTAAAAGCTGCGAAGTTGCCAGATCGAGCTTTGTTGGATGAAGTTGTCAATGCTGCGGTTGCCAATGCCTTCATTAACCAATCAGGGGTGCTTGTTAACACGTTGTACAACATGTTCAAGGCAATGGCTGATGGGACCATGCAGAGTGAGCCTGGATTTCTGGGTCCGTCATTTACTGTACCATCTACTACACCAGCGCGTCCTGCACTTCCTGGTGGTCAACCTACAGCTCAAGAAGAGACAAGTACTGATCGGCAAAAGCAACCATATGGTATGCCACCAGAGCTGTGGTCTCTAAGTGCTCAAGCTTTGGCTGCAGGAACAGCTCGGGTATCGGCACCAACTCTTATTGATATGCCGATGTCCACGCAGAGGGAAGTAGGTGAGACGTCTACTGAACCAAGGATTGGTCAAACCTCTCAGACGAGGCATCATGTGGCTCCCAATGTCAATCCTGCATTGTTCAATCAAGAAATACCGCAAGGTTATCATAGAGTGGTAGACTACAGTGAGCATTACAACAGGGAGCAGCCTGCTCAGGTTCAGCCACAGTTAAACCAGCCATCTCAATTGGCTGGGGGGCAAGGACAGAATTTGTCAGAAGGCATAGTCGCCAGGTTGGCTGAAGTTATGAAGGAGCAGTTTGATCTCAAGCCCAAGGAACAGAGCTTTATGTATCGACGTCCATATCCAAAGTGGATGGAACAAGTTGCCTTGCCACATCGATACAAGTTGCCAGAATTCTCCAAGTTTTCTGGGCAAGATAATGTCTCTACAGTGGAGCACATCAGCCGATATTTGGCGCAGTTGGGGGAGGCATCAGCTCAAGACGCATTAAAAGTTCGTTTGTTTCCCTTGTCATTATCTGGATCGGCATTCTCATGGTTCACTTCGCTTCCTGCGGGTTCCGTGCGGAATTGGGTCGATTTGAAAAAGAAGTTCCACTCCTATTTCTTCACTGGCATGGCGGAATTGAGCATATCAGATTTGACGGCTGTTCGTCAGAAGGCTGGGGAGTCAGTTGCCGATTCGTACAAAGGTTCAGAATCATCCGTGGCAGGTGTTATAACCTGAATTTGACGGATCGGCAAATAGCTGAGATTGCTTACCAGGGGTTGCTGCCTCAGATTAGAGAGAAGTTTGCACCTCAGGAAGTCGACGGTTTAGCACAGCTCTTCCAGAAGGCGTCGATTCATGAAGGGCGCATCCAGAATACACGTGGCAGACAATTTCAAGCGGCTTATGCCGATTATTCTTCTGATTCTGATGCTGATGATGAAGTTGCTCTTGCTGAATGGACCAGGAATAGAAAGTCTGTTTTCTGTCCGTGGGTCAAGCAGAAGGAAGAGGAAAAGAGATATGATTTTGATATCAACAAAGCCGATAAGATATTTGATCTGCTGTTGCAAGAGAAGCTTATTCAACTCCCGCCTAATCACACGTTGCCATCAGCCGAGGAGTTGAAAAAGATCAAGTGGTGCAAGTGGCATAATACTCCCTCTCATCACACCAATGAGTGCAAGGTGTTTAGACAACAGATCCAATCGGCAATCGAGAGTGATCGTATCAAGTTCTCTGGTCAGAAGCCGATGAAGATTGATGGACATCCTTTTCCAGTCAACATGATTGGAGGATCTACTGGACTGATCGGCAAGTACTCGAGGAAGAGAGAGAGGGAAGACAGGAGGTCTAGCGATGATGACTTTGACCCGCACTGGAATTGTCCTTTTTTCCAGTATTGTTGGGAGCAGGGTATGAAGCTGCCACCAATTGAAGGCTGTCCAGGTTGTAGCAGGCGATCTGGGGATTTGTACAGAGAAGTTGGCACTTCGAGCCGGGTTCCTATGAGAAGACAGCATGATCGCTTTGAAGGAAGGCTGACATCAAGGGTTTCTGTGCAAGAGAGACTTGGGCCCGTTAATCAAGTTGAAGAAGATTATGAAGAAGAATATCAGGGCGAGTTCACAGAAGAAGGTCAATGGTGTCCGAGTGGTATTTTTACCAAGACTCAAAAGAGAAGGGTACAGAGGGCACGTTGCCGGGAGCTGAACAAGGAGGCGAACCCGAAAGATGATCATGACAAGGGGCCCAAGAACAAGAAGGTGTGGAGACCAAAAGTCAAATCCCAGGTAAATGAAGTTGAAGCTCCTGTCAATATGGTATTCTTGCTGCCATGGGAATTTAGTTCTTTGAGCATTATGTCACACCTGGTTTTTATATAACCGCACATGTATGCCAGGATCAAGTCTCGTACATGTAGTGACTCAAGTAAATAATCAAGAACAGTGCATATTTAAGTATTACACCCTTACTTAAGCAAATGACTCAAAGTTCTCAAACGACTCGAAGACTCGATAACGCTAGCGGAAGACTTCTAAACTCCATCACTCCACAGGGACGTCGACCGGGGGCTCCACAAGCTAGATGTAGTCACCATAGACGCCATCATAGAAGAATTCACCTCCATCTTCTGAGCAGCATTTCATGTTTATAGGGGAGATAGCAAGTGTGAGTACATATCGTACTCCGCAAGTGTGGGAAAAGTATGACATGCAAGGCAATAATGAAGGAAGGCTATACATTGGTTTATTTGCTCAAATGCCAAGTTATACTTTAACACATTTTAAAAGCAACCTATATTTCTAGGTGTTATGATACAAGAAAACAAAATAAATAAACCGTAAAAGATCATCAAACATAGTGCTCACAAAGCAAACCACTATCAACTAGTATTCTCACAAAACCACTATTCCAGACTGATGCACACCAAGCATCCCATCAGCCCTCCAGTGCACACTAAGCAAACCACTGGACACTCTGGTTCACTAAGCATACCACCAGCCTAAAGCACGAACAAACACTGGTGCACACTAAGCAATCCACCAGCCTAACCAAAACAAACACTGGTGCACACTAAGCATACCACCAGTCAATGATGCACACTAAGCATACCACCATTGCCACAACCAACAACCAGTGGTGCACACCGAGCAAACCACCAGTCCTAAGTTCCATGTTGCTAAAAAGATTATCATCATTTTATTAGGTTGAAGTGAACCATTAGTCAAGATTAAATTAATTTAGGTGTATGACTCCACAAGCATGGCTAAGCATTTACTACCAACACATAGACAAAGCACTCATTGGGTGACAAGGAATAATATGGAACATGGTATAGACTCATGGGATTCAATATTAAACAAGCATGCATGTTTGCAAACAAAACATTTCAAACATAGGATCAATATGGTCAAGGACACTTGCCTTCCTCTTGCTGCTCAGTGGTGACCTCGAACTCTTGATCTTGGAAGTTCACGAACTCGTCTCCTATTTAACGCATCCAAAGGAGAAACACACAAACAAACAAAATAACAAACAGTACACCAAACAGTACTAAACTAGAGCAAAACCAGTACCAAAAGATAGTACTCGTTCCTACGATCACGTGAGCGCAAAAATCGCTAAAAACGGAGTTATGAGTAAAAAGTTATGCTAGTTTGAAGTTTTAGGGATTAAAACAAAAAAACAGAAACGTTTAAGGGTTAATTTGTAAATACAAAAAGGTTTGAGGACTTATTTGTAAATATAAAAAAAATTAGGGACTAAAACATAATTTATATAAAACTTAGGGTGGTTTCTGTAAAAGTGCAAAGCTTAAACAGAATTTTACAAAAGACTGAGGGCTTAACTGCAAAACTACCTTTTCTGGAAAATTATATCGATTTTAAATAAATCAGAAATTATTTTATAAAATAAAATAATCCGTGGACCGAGTCCATAGACTTGGTCTATGAGTCCACGGTGGACCGATTACACACCCCGAAGGGGTATCTAATCTGGACCGAAGATCTGAGATTGGATGGCTGAGGTTGATTGGGAGATATCAACGGCGGCCGGCGACGACGGGCGGCGCTGCGCACGGCGGCGACTCACCGGAGTTGGCCGGATCGGCACTCTGGTGACCTAAACCTCGCCGCGATTACTCGAGAAGGGAGAGAAAAGGATCGCGAGCTCACCTAGGGCTGCGGCTTGCAGTGCAACAGCGTGTAGACGACGTGCGACGACGAGGAGCGGCGGCGGTTGGTCGGCGTTGTCGAGGAAGCGGCTACAGCGTCGAGTTCACGTCGAGGACCTCCGGGATCGACTTCTCGGCGTCTCGCGAAGCTTCACGGCGACTCGGCGACGTCGGAGGCGGCTCCTGGCGGCTTCTCGTCGAGCTCCGGTCGTCGGCAATGGCGGCGGCGGCGCGCTAGGGTTTGGGTGCTCGGGGCGATGCGGCGGCTTGAGACGAGAGAAAGAGAGGGCGGCCGCGGCTTGGTTTTATAGGGGCGGAGCGGAGTTCTCGTGCGAGGCTCGGAGTCAGAGTCCGGGCGCGGTACGGGAAAAAATCGACGGCGGCGGTGGAGTCCGGTTCGGGGACGACGCGAGGAAGGAGAAGGCCGGACGGGCTTCACTGGGCCGCTAGCTGGAGATGGGCCGGAACGAAAGAAAGAGAGAAAAGAGAAGAGAAAAGAGAAAAGAGGAATGGGCCGGCAGAGAAATGGCCCAAGCGGCTAGAGAAAGAGAGATTTCTTTTCTATTTTCAAAACCATTTCGAAATCGAATTTTCTACACGAATTTTAGAAATTCTTTTTCACCCAATAAAATCCTAAATGCAAATCTAAGCAGCATGAATGCAACAAACACCTTAATATATCCTATGTTCATTTATGTAATTTAGAAAATAATTCTTTTGCACAAGAAAAATGTTAACACCCTATTTTATTTCTAACAAATTTTAAATTATTTCAAAAATTTGAAAATCAGGGTGTTACAAGTCTACCCCCCTCCTTAAAAGGAATCTCGCCCCGAGATTCGATAAGAAAGAAAAAAGAGAAAGGTTAGGAAACTAGGCTCTCACTTGAGTAGACTTCTCATTGTCCAAAGGTAAGGATTCTGCAACATACTCCAATTCTACCCCACTTTCATGAGTCAACTTAACTGCCTTTCTAGCACAATCTATTAGCCCCTTGTGTCTAGTTAACCAATCCATGCCAAGTATCACATCAATTCCTTTAGTCTCCAATACTATAAGATGTGCAATGAAGTCTACCCCCCTTAGGTTAATACTTAAATTCTTGCACCCAAATTCTGCTTTCACTTCCCCTCCAGGTGAACTCACTATCATCTTATTCCTTAACAAGGTAATGGGTAGACTATACTTGGCTACATACTTGGATGATATAAAAGAATGCGATGCTCCAGAATCAAACAATACGATAGCAGGATTTGAGTTGATAAGGAACATAGCCATGACCACATCTGTTGCATTCTGAGCTTCTTCAACAGCCACATGATTGACACGTCCTTGAACATGATTCTGCTTGACTGGAGTGGAGGTAGTGTTCCCATTACGGTTAGATGGAGGAGTTGCACCTTGAGCGGGAGTAGTTATCTGACGCTTTCCAGGACACTGATTAGCATAATGGCCCCTTTCTCCACAATTGTAGCAATTCCTGCTTATCTGCCCAAAGCTAGATTTCTGGGAAGCTTGACCGGTAGGAGTTTGAACATTCTGTTGCTGATTCTGCCTCTGCGGCGTAGAAAACCCTTGATCTTCTGTCTGAACCCTCTGTTGATTCCCTTGAGCTCCAGAACGAAACATTGATCCCGATTGAGACGAGTTATAACGAGGCCTAGAGTTGCTACTCCCTTGATTACCTTGATTCATCTTGCGCTTACGATCCATCTGACCCCTCCTATTTTCTAGGATAAGAGCTTTGTCCACCATAGCTTGAAAGTTCTGGAAGTCGCGAGACTCAAGAGCATAAGCAAGACCATCATTCAAACCGCTTAAGAAACACTCCTGCTTCTTCTCATCAGTATCCACCTCCCCTGGAGCATACCTAGACAACTGAGTGAAGCGCGTGACATACTCATTCACAGACATAGCACCTTGCTTCAAATCTTGAAACTCCTTCCTTTTCAGCTTCATAACTCCATATGGCACATGATGAGTACGGAAACTATCCTTGAACTCCTGTCAGTTGATGCTATCAGATTCCTCATGAGCATTGACATATGCTTCCCACCAATCAGCTGCAGGTCCAACAAGTTGATGAGACGCAAACAGGACCTTCTCTCTATTGTTGCATTGCGCCACTTGCAGCTTCCTCTCCACAGTCTTCAGCCAATCTTCAGTATCCATAGGTTCTACAGAATGTGAAAAGGTAGGTGGCTTGGTCCTCTGAAACTCTCCAAGTTTGCTAGGTTGACGCTGAGGAGCTTGCACAGGACCTTGTTGAAGTTGAGCTAAGTTCTGGGCCATAGTCTGGAGAATCTGGGTCTGCAGAGCGATGAATTGCTCCAGGTTGGGTGGCTGTGGCGCCTGCGGGTGCTGATCATTGTTGTCATTGTTGTTGTTGTTGTTGTTGTTGTTGTTGTTGTTGCCCCTTCTGTTCGCCATCTGAGGAACATTTTTGATATATAGATTAAACCAAAAACAAACGGATGAGGATAGTGTGGTTCTAGAGAGGATAGGTTAGCATAAGGCTAGAATAAGAAAGATAGGAACAAAGGTAGAAAATCCTAAATGAAAACAAAAAGATAGAGAGATAACCCATATTATACTAACTACATTGTATTAAGATAAAGATGTGTTTACAAAGACATGCTTCTTCACACATCGACACACTTTGTCACACCCGATTTTTATATAACCGCACATGTATGCCAGGATCAAGTCTCATACATGTAGTGACTCAAGTAAATAATCAAGAACAGTGCATATTTAAGTATTACACCCTTACTTAAGCAAATGACTCAAAGTTCTCAAACGACTCGAAGAGTCGATAACGCTAGCGGAAGACTTCTAAACTCCATCACTCCACAGGGACGTCGACCGGGGGCTCCACAAGCTAGATGTAGTCACCATAGTCGCCATCATAGAAGAATTCACCTCCATCTTCTGAGCAGCATTTCATGTTTATGGGGGAGATAGCAAGTGTGAGTACATATCGTACTCCGCAAGTGTGGGAAAAGTATGACATGCAAGGCAATAATGAAGAAAGGCTATACATTGGTTTATTTGCTCAAATGCGAAGTTATACTTTAACACATTTTAAAAGCAACCTATATTTCTAGGTGTTATGATACAAGAAAACAAAATAAATAAACCGTAAAAGATCATCAAACATAGTGCTCACAAAGCAAACCACTATCAACTAGTATTCTCACAAAACCACTATTCCAGACTGATGCACACCAAGCATAAATCCAACTCAAGCATGGCACACTCAAACACTTAAAGCGACACACTAGACTCGTTCTCGGACACTTAAACCCATTACAACTCAACGCACTAACGACTCTTAAGAAACTACTAAGGGACAATCCTCCTAATCTTCATCGGGATTTGGAATATAAACAGGGGGTGCACGGGTAGCACGCTTGCGAGAAGGCGAGTATGGAGTGTCTTCATCCGTCTCTTCATCAGAAGAAGGCTCCCAATCTTGAGGAAAATGGCGCTTCATTCCACGTATGGTCTTGACGGCTTCTTCATACTTCTCTCTCCAAAACTCAACTTCCTCCGTAGTAGCATCCAAATCCTTAGTCAAAGCGGTAGTGAGCTCCACTTGACGCTTCAGCTTGTAATGTCCTGGCGCACACACTGGCTCCACATGAATGTAGGTAGATCCACTTGCTCATTGAGGGAAATGAGCATACTCCGTTTGATCCAAGTCATCACGAAAACGAGAGCGCATAACAAGATAGGCTTGGCGTGCAGCGTCACGTATCCCACTATTGAAGCTTGCTCTTGCAGTAATGGCTTGATGTATCTTCTCCACTTTGTGAACTCCATTGATAGGATGCGGAGCAAAAAGGCGCACTTCAACATACCACTTGGACGAGCCATCTTCAATCACTTGAGTGCCAAGATACTCCGGTCGTCTCTCATATCCCAACTCTTGAAGCATCTCCCAAAGCATGGTTGGAATTCCTCGAACATTCTCTCCATCAGAACTATGCACCAAGACCTCACGAAAGGGTGGAAGATTGGGCTGCTCTTGTACTTCTTGCTCCTCTGGATCGTCATCACCATCATCATCATTTACTTGGTTAGGCTCCTCTTGATGCTCTTCCTCCTCATCATCCTCGACGGGATCCTCTTCTTCTTCCTCTTGGAGAATGGGATCTTCCTCTTGCACAAGCAACTCTTCAACAATCACCTCCTTGTCCACTTCACGCTCAGGCGACGGCGTCGGAGAAGGCAGCTCGTGGGAATGGTTGCCACCACTACTCTTGCGAGCGGTCAGCTTGGTATGAGCCATCCAAAAGAGATTTAAACAAAAGTTTAGCAAAACCTTGGAAACAGAAATGTCTTAAAGATAAATATTTCAAGAAAAAGAGTAGGCAAGAAGAGAGAAAACAAGAGAAAAGATTCAGAAAAGAAGTGCCAAATTTCCAAATACATTTTTATTTTAAAACCAAATTAATCCTTAAGGGCGACCATTCTATCTAGGCTTGCGTCCTACGGTCAACACGGCTCTGATTACCACTTTGTCACACTCGGTTTTTATATAACCGCACATGTATGCCAGGATCAAGTCTCATACATGTAGTGACTCAAGTAAATAATCAAGAACAGTGCATATTTAAGTATTACACCCTTACTTAAGCAAATGACTCAAAGTTCTCAAACGACTCGAAGACTCGATAACGCTAGCGGAAGACTTCTAAACTCCATCACTCCACAGGGACGTCGACCGGGGGCTCCACAAGCTAGATGTAGTCACCATAGTCGCCGTCATAGAAGAATTCACCTCCATCTTCTGAGCAGCATTTCATGTTTATGGGGGAGATAGCAAGTGTGAGTACATATCGTACTCCGCAAGTGTGGGAAAAGTATGACATGCAAGGCAATAATGAAGGAAGGCTATACATTGGTTTATTTGCTCAAATGCCAAGTTATACTTTAACACATTTTAAAAGCAACCTATATTTCTAGGTGTTATGATACAAGAAAACAAAATAAATAAACCGTAAAAGATCATCAAACATAGTGCTCACAAAGCAAACCACTATCAACTAGTATTCTCACAAAACCACTATTCCAGACTGATGCACACCAAGCATCCCATCAGCCCTCCAGTGCACACTAAGCAAACCACTGGACACTCTGGTGCACACTAAGCATACCACCAGCCTAAAGCACGAACAAACACTGGTGCACACTAAGCAATCCACCAGCCTAACCAAAACAAACACTGGTGCACACTAAGCATACCACCAGTCAATGATGCACACTAAGCATACCACCATTGCCACAACCAACAACCACTGGTGCACACCGAGCAAACCACCAGTCCTAAGTTCCATGTTGCTAAAAAGATTATCATCATTTTATTAGGTTGAAGTGAACCATTAGTCAAGATTAAATTAATTTAGGTGTATGACTCCACAAGCATGGCTAAGCGTTTACTACCAACACATAGACAAAGCACTCATTGGGTGACAAGGAATAATATGGAACATGGTATAGACTCATGGGATTCAATATTAAACAAGCATGCATGTTTGCAAACAAAACATTTCAAACATAGGATCAATATCAATATGGTCAAGGACACTTGCCTTCCTCTTGCTGCTCAGTGGTGACCTCGAACTCTTGATCTTGGAAGTTCACGAACTC
The DNA here is from genome assembly GCA_012490785.1 of Eragrostis nindensis. NCBI lineage: Eukaryota > Viridiplantae > Streptophyta > Magnoliopsida > Poales > Poaceae > Eragrostis > Eragrostis nindensis. The sequence continues at coordinate 515,717 of JAAXCT010000038.1, read as the reverse complement.
GTCTCCTATTTAACGCATCCAAAGGAGAAACACACAAACAAACAAAATAACAAACAGTACACCAAACAGTACTAAACTAGAGCAAAAACAGTACCAAAAGATAGTACTCGTTCCTACGATCACGTGAGCGCAAAAATCGCTAAAAACGGAGTTATGAGTAAAAAGTTATGCTAGTTTGAAGTTTTAGGGATTAAAACAGAAAAACAGAAACGTTTAAGGGTTAATTTGTAAATACAGAAAGGTTTGAGGACTTATTTGTAAATATAAAAAAATTAGGTACTAAAACATAATTTATATAAAACTTAGGGTGTTTCTGTAAAAGTGCAAAGCTTAAACAGAATTTTACAAAAGACTGAGGGCCTAACTGCAAAACTACCTTTTCTGGAAAATTATATCGATTTTAAATAAATCAGAAATTATTTTATAAAATAAAATAATCCGTGGACCGGGTCCATAGACTTGGTCTATGAGTCCACGGTGGACCGATTACACACCCCGAAGGGGTATCTAATTGTTGGCGGTTCTTATGCGATAAAATTAAATTCATTAATTCCGCAAGCGCACGGATCACCATTGTAGCATTTCACCTTGGAGTATTCCAGGGTTATCGTATTTATATTTTCGCAGGGAAGTAGAGCAAAAGAAAGCTGAATAATAGCTATGCATTGGATAATTTGGAGAAAGAAATAATGTATCAACTATACTTGAGACGGGGGTAAGATAGGCATGATATATATGGGTGGCACACACATCCTCAAATCCAAGGTAATAAAATAAATCGTAGTATACATTTGGGAGAGCAACGAGATAGAGTTAAGGCTACCTGTATGTTTATCTATTATTTACTTTTCTAGCAGTCAAGTCTACAAAGATTATTTACTCTAGTTAAGCACATACACATACAAGTCATGTCCTTTCGGGGCACACACGTGCTAGGTTAACCGATGAAGCTAGTTCAAACCTAGGGAACTGTATGCTATAATTAAGACCCTGCTGAGTCCAACCCGGACGTGGTGGATTACAGAGACCGGTGCAGCTGTCACATACACTCGCGGCTACCATCCTCCGTGGGGCTGGGTGCCAAACGTGCATAGGCCAAGTTCTAAGCGCCATGCTTACAACCCGCCTAGAGGATCTACTCTTGATCAACAGAGCAGTCCTATCTAAGAATGAACAAGCATAGATTTCACACGACGTCATCCCCGACGACGGCACTCTCTCGTACTCGCTATTCCAACAATCACGAATCCCACAACAAGACTTCTACGAGCACTTACTTAACGAATAGATAAACTAAATAGAAAAGAACTACTAAAATAAATAAATAAAGATAAAACTAAATATAATTATATTGAATAAAATAATATCTCAAGAGTAAGATACAAAGAACTATACCGAACTCCGAGAATACTCCGGAAGCCCGAGAGAGCTCTCACTCTACTCTACTCTACTCTAACTCCCAAAGCTACTACTCAACTAAACTAATGAACACTTGGATGAAGTGTGATGGTGCGCATTGATTCGGAGGCCGAGGGGTCCCATTTATAGCTTGTGAAGGCGGTGGAAGCACCCTGGCCGACTTTGGAGAGGCGGCGCCGACAAAGTCGGCCGGCCGGCCTAGGGGGGTGGCCGGCCGGCCGTCCCTTCGGTCTGTTGGCCACCGTCTTTTGCCTGAACGCTCCAGATCCTCTCCTGATGGCGGTCCGAAGGTCGGCTACTTCGTGGCGTCGGCAGAATTGAAGTGAGGGCCAAGTAAAGGCCCAAATGGCCCACCTTCTAGAATGTCGGTGGAATTCTGTCGGGCTGGGCTTGAATTGTGCGTTGAAGAATATTTTCCAGCCCACTGGAGGAAGCCTGGGGCCTGTGGCCACCAGGTGGGGCCGGTCGGCCTAGGGTGGGGCCGGCCGGCCAGGGAATTTCCCTGACTGGGCCCACTTTTCTCCATTATTCACTCCTGCATCCAAATATTCACCAAAACTTGTGGAGTAGCATTATTCCTAACTACTATGCACAAAATCTTGGTGTTATGTATTTATTTACCGGTAGGGTGGCGGTCTAAACATGGTTTAACGACCGCCAACACTAATCTGGACCGAAGATCTGAGATTGGATGGCTGAGGTTGATTGGGAGATATCAACGGCGACCGGCGACGACGGGCGGCGCTGCGCACGGCGGCGACTCGCCGGAGTTGGCCGGATCGGCACTCCGGGGACCTAAACCTCGCCGCGATTACTCGAGAAGGGACAGAAAAGGATCGCGAGCTCACCTAGGGCTGCGGCTTGTAGTGCAACAGCGTGTAGACGACGTGCGACGACGAGGAGCGGCGGCGGTTGGTCGGCGTTGTCGAGGAAGCGGCTACAGCATCGAGTTCACGTCGAGGACCTCCGGGATCGACTTCTCGGCGTCTCGCGAAGCTTCACGGCGACTCGGCGACGTCGGAGGCGGCTCCTGGCGGCTTCTCGTCTGTCAGACCCTATTTCTGGAATCTGCTGTGCATCCTGTATCAGTCCCTGGATCAGTAGCTGATACGCACAAGAACACAGATATGATAATCAAAAGCATACTTCGAATAGATAAATAAGTAAGATACCTGATATAAGACCCTTAGTGGCGGTATGACAAGGATTCAAAACTATCCAAGTCCATCCGACCGACTAAAGGTGAAGCAGACAGCGGAAACCATGGCCCAACGCCACAACCAAACTTGAGAAGCAGAACCGAAAACCCAATCGTCGTCGTTCTCTACGAAATCTTCTCCTACTCAACCAACAATTGCACACACGTGAGTACATAAGGTACTCAGCAAGCTCTACACTACACAAGGGTATATATATATATACATGCATATTTGGTATTAGCAAGGAACAGGCTGTATGGTTCGTTTGCAGCAAGCAAATTTTATGCAAGGTTCACTAAAGCAAGTGAAAGAATTTTTAGATAAAACAGAGGAATCTGTCAATATTTTAGTTGGTTGGCCCTGGGGGAGTACGAAGCATTCCCGCCAGTTCCCAAGTTTTAGTTGGGCCTTCTGACCTTAATGGTCATACCGACCCGGCACACTTGCCATCACTTCCCAAAACACGGGCTGACTACAACCCACTCACACTCCAAGGGATAAGAGAGGTGGCTAATCCAACGTGCGCCACAATAATGTGTCATATGCCGTGACAACGTCCATCCGGATGAATTTTACACTCTGCAGAGGTTGTACATCTTTTCCCACGAGCTACGCACCCTTTGCAAGGGGGTACGCAACGCTTATTCCATCTCCTCCGAGTATTCTCACAAGTCCACCACGGAATCTCACTCAGGGGCCTGTGACTTGATATGTCACACTACGGCACAACACCTATAACAGGTACGTCGTGCTCCTGTAATAATTTGCAGGATCCTGTGACAAACACCAGGACAGGCGGCATTCCCGTGACCTACAACGGTTTCCCCGACAAACGATAGGATTCCGCAACCGAACCACGGGTACGTTTACCGGGTTTGCTCCTGAGCTTCCGTTGCCTCTACTGGCCTCCAAATGGACAATGTAAGAGTACCAAGAAGGTAGGGTAAGTCCTTCCCATACAGGTTCCGTGGTAGTACGAGAATCATTATGTTAACGGGGGTCAGAACCGGTCCTTATGTGGCCGGGCAAGCACCAAATCTCCCACACTAGGGGACTATCACACCATCAACATTTCACTAGTGGCCTTGCCCGCAATCCAACCTATCCCATCACCGTCACCATCATCATCACCTAATACAGTTGTGCTACTCCCAACCCCAATATTATGCACACCACCAAACTCATTTAACACATTTATAAAGCATAATATATGGTACGGTGTGGCAATGTAGAAACATTGCGGGGTCCTAAGCAGTTCTAGAAGCAAGGTGAACGTGCCATCATAGAAATGATGGAACTATCCTAAGGTTATCAAGGCGACGGGTAATCAAGGGTAAACAAGGATTCAGATATTAACGCCTAAGTAACAGACATCAATATCAATAAGCAAGTAGGATCATAGCTACACAAGCAGTAAAATAACAAGTAATGCATATTACGAGAATAGGCCATATAGGTGCATTGCGAAAACAGTAGGTTCAATCATGATCAAGGAGAAGTAGAGCTTGCCTGAAACCGCTATCCTAATCTTTCAATTCTTGGTCTTCAGACTCTTTTATCGAAGTCGATGTCTTCAAGTCCTTCCTTGAAGCTTGTGTCTTTCGACTCGTCCTTGGGCTTGGATTATCCGGCTCGTCCTTGAAGCTTGGATCTTCTGGATCTTTGTTGAATTCTTCTGGCTTCTCCTCAAAAACTCGCGTAAGCTAGCGCATAGAACATACCGTATAAACAAACTACCGCAAAAGAAATAAAGATCAAAAATAGACAAATAAGATCCGACTGAACTCCAAATAAGAACCGATAGGATAACAACAAGAATAAGTTACAAATCATGTATGATGCAGTAAGTTTTACTTTAGGAAGATTTTATTATCTTGAGACTATTAGGAGTGAGGTATCAAATACTAGGGCTTTTGATGTGGTTGAGGGATGCTAAACATGATGAGAAGTGTATGAGTGTATGTGATGGTGGGACAGTGTATGCACGTGTTCTTCGTACATTTGTGGCACTAAGTTTTTATATAGGTTGTAGCCTTTATAAAGGTTCATGCGACACGTGTACATAGTGCAAGGTGTGTCTCATTAATTACTTACCTATGAATTATGATATTACCTAATGGTGATTAGGTATTGTATCATCTACTAAGTTAATTACTAAGGCTAAGCTACTAGTTATTTGTCATGAGTGGAGTACATGACTGTGGTACGTGCATGTGATCATGCGTGGTATGAATGCGCGATTGCAAATGAAATAGCAACAAACAACAACTTCAATAAGATCCAATGAAAGACCGCATATAAACAAGATCGATAAATCAAATAGATTAGATGGCAGTCGATGGCAATATGGGTTTAGGTTCGATTGATCGACAGCTGAGCTATGTTAGGGTTGAACCTTAGTTGCGATAGGAGAGGTTGCTATGCTTTGATGTGGAACGACACGGCAAAATTGGTTGGGTCAGCGCTTAAAAGGGTGAAGGAACATTTGCGCTATGCGAGATCAGCGAAGAATGATTTGTCGAGATAGGATTTATCGGGCGAGGGGAAAACATGGGGTATTGATGGCTTGCGGATGTGGGGTGGAGCTCCACGGACAGTACCAAAAGATACTAAGCGTTTCTACAAATGCGTGAGCGCAAGAATCGCTCAAAACGGAGCTCTGATGGAAAAGATATAGGTGTTTAAAGATTCTAGGGGCTTGCTTGCGAGTATAGAAAAGTTTCTAGGGACTTATCTGTAAAAACAGAAGAGTCCTAGGGACCTATGTGTAATTATGGAAAAGTTGAGGGACCTTGATGTAAAAAGGCAAGGACTAAAAGGTAATTACAGAAAAGTTCAAGGACTTTTCTGTAAAAAGGTAGGACCTAAACATAAATAAAATAAAGAAGAGGGGCCTATCTGTAAATTGTACAGGACCCTGGGAATTTCTGGGATTTTTGGATTTATCTTCGTATAGGAAAAAGATTGTGGACCTAGCTCATGGTGGACCGGAGTGCTTACGGTCTGTCGTCCACGTGGACCGAGTCCACGGAGGGGGAAAGTGATGGTCGGGAAGCGGCGGCGCGCGGCGGCGGTTCGCCGGGGTGCTCGCCGCCGGCGGCTAGGAGGGCGGATGGTTGACGAGATCACCATGCCGAGGTTCAGCGCGGAAAGGCGGAGCTGTGGGTGGAGCTTGTAGTCGACGGGGACGAGCGGAGCGGCGGCGCGACGTCGCCGGAGCTGGGGAGGCGGCGGCGTGTGAGGGAAACGCGCGTGCGTGCGCGTTTTCGCGAGTGCGTGCTGCCGGGCGGGTGCGCGCTGCTGTGGCGGAGGTGGTGCGCGCGCGAGACGCGCCAGGCGAGGCCGGGAGGAGGGCTGTTGCCGAGCTCGCGCGGCGGCGAAGGGAGGCGCGCGGTGCGCGCTAGGTTTCAGCCCGAAAGGGCTCGGGTTTAGGCTCGGGGTAGGCTAGATAGGGGAGCAGAGAGCAGTAGAAGCAAAGAGAGGAAGAGGAGCTCACCGGAGCACGGAGATCGGCGCGGCGACCGGAGTTGGGGAAGAAAGGGTATTCCGGCGATTGGGAGGCTGTTGTGCTCGATTGACGGAGCAGTGGTGTTGTGGAGGTATAGAAGAGGATGGCGGGTCTATTTATAGGCCGGAGGAGGCGGCTTGGCCGGGAAATATCGCCGGCAACGATACTTCCGGCCGGCGAAGATTTTTCGAGTGCATTGAAGGCGAGAAGCTTGCGTAGCGGCTAAGGTTTGCGGTGCTCACGTGGGTTTGTCAGGCCGGCTTTGACGCATGGTCCACGAAGCGGCGCACCTGGACGGCGAGGATGGAGTCGGCGGCGAACTTGTGAGAGCGCGAAACGCGGAGAAAAGATTGCGGCGTCGCACTGCGCGCATTGACCTCGGGAACGGGCGAGCTGGCGTCACTGAGGGATGGCTACAGCAGCCAGGGCGTGAGCTGGAAAGGGAGGAGAGAAGGGAGAGATAAGGGCGACGGCGAGAGGGAAGCTGCGGTGGCGGCTGAGCTGGAGGTAGGGGATGACGGTGGCGCGGGAGTGGGCCGGACCGAAGCGGGCCAGGCTGGGCTGGAGGGAAAGGAAGGAAGAGAGAGGCCCGAGGCGGAAGAAGAAGGGAGAGGAAAAAGAAAAAGATGGGCTGGGCCGGTTAGGAAGAGAGGAGATTCGGCCCGGAGGGTTTAGGAAAAAGGTTTTGGTTTTTATCTTTTCAGGGATTTCGAATTCGAAAGAATTTCAAATTCGCACAAAAACAAAAACCAAACAAATATTCAAAATAAACACAAGGAAACAAGAAGATGCATATGGTGATATTTTATGCAGGTTTTAAATTCCAAATTTTTAAATTCAAGGTGAATTTACTAGGGTTTAACATCTAATTATCTTAATTTGTTCTAAATTCAAAAAGCTCAAATTTTTAGTGGATTTTAAATGTAAGCAAACACTTGAGCATAACTTTTATATTCTGAAATTTCCATTCTAGCTAAGTTTGAATTACTTTTACTAGTTTTATTTTAAAAATCTTGATGAGAAGGAAAGAAATAAACAAAAATTTAAAATCGGAGTGATTTTTATTCCATTTAAACTTTGATTTGAAATTTGGGCTGTTACAGATCTACCCCACTTAAAAGGAATCTCGTCCTCGAGATTCGAACGATCTTCTGGATGGTGCAGAACTTGTATTGCGTCTTGTTACTTGACTTGTGGTAACACCAAAACCTTTTTTTTCAGAGATTTCTTTATACTGCGAGCTTCGATAAAAGATTCTTTCTCTTTTTGTGGTCTTGGGTACTACAGACCAATGTAGCGGAGGTCCTTTCTTCGAGGTGGTATGGGGTCCTACCCCACTTAAAAGGATTTAACTCGGGATACCAAAGATAACATCCCATTGTTGCTCTGCTTATCTTATCCAAAGATTTTAGGCTTTTCTTAGTATTCCCTGGGTCACTTTATCCAAATGCCTTTATTTCCAAATTATCCTCAAGGGTCGGTGTACTAAGACTTTTACATCTCCATTGATGTGGCTTGAAGCCTATTTTTGTCTAAGATTAATAGATCATTTAACCCATCACTATATTCCTTGAAATTCTCGACAATTCTGGATACCATACTTTATTGATATTCCAAAGTACAGGGTACAAAAGGCTGCTTATATTATAGTGCTCTTATAGTGCTCTTACATAAAGTTCCTTACTCCTTGACGTCCAAACTCCGGGTACGGTAGATTTGCGCTTCAACGAGGTTGTCACTCGTTGTCTCCGTATGTGATTGTTCTAGGGCAATCTGCTGCGAGGTGCCCACGATTCCGGCACAAGTAGCACTTCCGTTTTGCCCCTAGTACTTTCTTTTCCTGTGGTTTGCCTTCACTGCCTTGCCTTTGAGTGTTCTGCCTTTTAAAACCAGAAGGCCTCACGCTTAGCTTGTTCTTCTTCTTTTTCTTTTTATTCTTTTTCTTCTGTTTCTTCTTCTCTCGATTTTCTTGCTTTTGGGGAAATTTCCACTCATGCACTTCACATATCTCTTTCGGCTCACCTGACTGGATCTCATGGCTTTTGTTATTTCCTTGATCTATCAGTGTTTCTTCGAGTAAAATAGCTCGATTCATCAGTGTACTGAAATCTGGATAGATGTGAGTGACCAGATGTACCCTTAGGTTATGGTTGAGACCTTTTCTGGAATGGTCTTGCTTCTTCTTATCGGTGCTAACCTCATCTGGCGCATACCGAGCCAACTTCGTAATTTCCTGAGGTATTCATACACTGACATAGATCCTTGTGTAAGGGTACGGAATTCATCTGCTTTCATATCCATGATTGCTGTGGGGACATGGTACTCACGAAAAGCTTGTTGAAATTCATCCCAGTTGATGGTGTCAGGTTCTGTTAAGGCTTCACGATAGTTGTCCCACCATTCTGCTGCTACACCAGCAAGCTGATGTGTCGCTAACATCACTTTCTCTTGATCGTTGGCATTGACCACATCAAGCTTCTTATTGATGTTCCTGAGCCAGTCATAGGCTTCCAAGGGGTCATCTTCTGTGTTGTCATAGACAGGTGGCCTGAGCTTCAAAAATTCCGTTATCTTAGAAATGATTCCAGGATTGTTCTGTTGTTCTCTAGAAATAATTTCCAAGAGTTGAGTCTGCTTGGCCATTATTTCTGTGAGGTTGACCAACGGGGGTGACGCTTGAGACATCTCATTAAAATTCTGGTTGTTGTTGTCACTCTCTTGGTATTCTTCTTCGCTGAGATGAGCAACCTCGGGTTCTTCGCTACGGTCTGCGGAGGGTCTTCTATTGCTTGCTTGTTGTTGACAAGGTTGCACTCGGATGGCCTTCTTTGGCGGCATCCTGTTTCCACCAAAAGAGGTTTAGGCAGAGGTTTGGGAAGGGTCTTGGCCTTAAGCTGTTGATAAGCTGCGATTTTAGCTGTTAAATTGTTGTTATTGTTGTTATGATGTTTGGGTTTTTATTAAGAGCACACAATCATGGAAAAACAAGAAGTCAAAATTGACAAAATATCGAATCACACAAACAACGCGATTTATTTGTTGTGGACTGAGGTGTTGCGTACTACGAACGTGGTTTAAGGTGTTAAGGAGGATATACTATCGATACTTCTGCTGACATCATAACTCGACCAATAGTCCGTTGACTAAAAGAATCGAGGGGGGTCATTTGACTTGGTCGGATAAAAGAAAAACCACTGCTCACATTTTCGCATCAAAGGGGCTTCATCATCTTGATGTCTGACGTTGCTCGAGCTTGTGTTGCACTACCATTGTGCTCCATATGAGGTTGAGCTTTTCCTTATCCAATTCAACTCATGTTTAAACATTGGTTGTAAAATCATTCCACGTTTCCATAAGACAGATACTGATTCTTTTATTGCTCATGAACAGAAGTACAATTCCATTCAACACGATTACAAGGTGCCTTGTCTGTAGGGACAACTAGCTATCATATGTCTTGGGTCCTTACAGTGGAAGCAAACTCTTTGCTTTTTGGTAGTGTTGCTCTTGGTTGCTTTTGAGTGAACTTCTCGTGGTTGGCTCGTGTTGCTTGTCGACTGACGTATGACGACTGGTTGCTGAAGACTAGGTCCCACTATAGGACGTGGAATGGGCAACGAATACTTTGACTTCTTGAGATCCTCTGCTGCATTCTGACCAGATCCGTGCACATTAGACTTCCTCTTCTTGCCACAGTTCTTGTTGACATCTTTGGGTCGCAGCAGCTTTGCGAGATCCGCAATTTCTTCACCTATCTTCTTCACGGACTCTTCTAAGTTTCTCAACCTTTCAACTGCACTACCGATGACAGTAGGTGACATTAGGTACGTGCCATCCATGTTATTCCAAACTCCTTGCTCTTGATGCTTTTTTTTTTTACTGAAGATTGAATCTCAGTAGATGGTGCTGAGATTTGAGAAGCTTCATTTCTCATACTGGTCTCTGCAGTTCTGTTGGTCGTTTGTACGCACCCACTTATATACCGCAAGAGTACGGTGTACAGTTGTAGCACTTTTTCCCTTAGAGTATTCCAAGGTTTAATATCGATCCACAGAGAACAAGCGGGACTTAAACTATTATTTAAACTACTAAATTAATATAGCAAAAGATGTGTGTGAGAAGGGATGATTAACAGCTAGAGATGAAAGAGCCTGCGGTTGTATCAAGGTTATGAAAAGGATTCTCTCCTATGGTTTGGGGTACTGGCATGCAACTCAGGTCATGGTTCAATTGATAGGTTTAGTATTCTACAAGACATGGTGGTTTCGTTCGCCCCGATCCTGTCACGACAAGGTACTAATAGCTCCCCACTGGTTTCTTGCACTATGTAATAAACACTTATTGATCGGATACGAGTTCAAAGCATCACATAGACCAAACACATCAAAAGAGTATTGTAAGCTTGAGAGTTACATAACCAGATTCCCCTCGCCACGGAGAGAATATGAGATCTACTCACGCATCATACTGCAACACATGAACATGGGTACAGTAGGACGCGGGAATTTGGCGTGGTCCCACAGGTGCCGATCGGCACGGCAGTGTGCCGGTCGGCACAATCTTCCTTTTTGGTGGTGATGATCGGTGATCGCCGTCTTCGCCGCCACAACCTTCAACCTAGGTCAAAATCTCCGTATGTATGTCTCTCTCTTCGCCGCCCTTTTCCTTCGCGACCAAGATCTTCTCTTTATAGTCTCTTTTGGTTGTGGACTGGATTTCACCGACTCCGACTCTGATATTTCTTCTGGGCTCCATATCCTCCGAGCGGGCTTCAAGTTTGGGCCCGACCTCCATTGTGCCGGTCGGCACAAGGGCCGTGCCGACCGGCACGGTCTCCAATTTCCTCGTTCTTCGGGCCTCCGGCTGCTCTTTACCCGTAGTCTCCTTATCTTCTCCTGTTTCCTGCAGATACTTCCGAATACACAGAAACTACGCGTATATATGATAATGGGGGTTAATTGTTAGCAATAATGACATAATAAGGTATTAAAAACACCTTATTTGTCATATAAAATGAGTACCTAGAAAGCACCAACAGCTCCCCCCACACTCAAATCATTGCTAGTCCTCGAGCAATTCAAACCATGAAAATCATCACCGTGCCTTCGTCATGCTAAGAAACAAAAACTTTCACAAGTCTCTAACTTAGCTATTGTCAATCATCTCATCGAATTAGTATCCCTCCACGAAACCTTCTCTCGATTTTTGAAAACAATTTCACCTCAAAACTTGAGTCGACCAAATCAATCACAAGGCTTATCAAATATTTTTGTCTCCCTTCATATCAATCAAGAAGAATGCAAAAGCTTCAGACTTCACTCAATCGCTCAAATGTATTTCCTTCCCTCTCCTATTCTACAATATAAGGCTCTTTTGTGGATCTCGGAAAGTAGTATAACCAAATTGAATCGAAAGAACTACTAAGTCAACAATTTGCTCAATCATGCCTTCTAAAAGGGAGTTTTCATTATGAGAATACAGAATATAAGTACAAGAATCAAGGGAAAAGGAAACAATCGAGAATGAATGAAATAGAATTAAGAAGGGATCAAGCCTGAAGTATATACAGATCTTTTTAGAATTTTGACTCTTGCTGCAGTCTGCTTCCTCTGATATTCATTTTTCTCTTTATTTTTGACTCTTTTCTTTATTTTTCCTCTTTGTGCCGATCGGCACGCATGTGCCGGTCGGCACCAGACCAATTTAATTCTTTTTTTCTTCTTTTTCTTCTTTTATTTCTTTGCAGACTGCTAACGGAGCATATTTTGGATCGAGATCTGTCTAAACTTCACATTTGCTTGTAGGTTGTATCAAGGAGGAGGGAGAAACGATGAAATATCGGTTTTTCGGATAGAAAGAACTTGATGATAGATGGCTAGCAAACTGAGATGAACAAATGAAACTTCTCCCTTCTAGCTTAGTCGTAATCAAGAGCAAAGAGTTGACAAAGACGTCTTCCTATCAAAAGGTTTATGTGTAGGCTTCTCTCATCTCATTTGGCTTAGTGTAATAGGCACAAAATCAAATCCTCAGCTAAATGCTTCAACTTATGATGATAGAAGGGGTTTTCGAAAAGTGGACATATAAAGCCAAGCGATTATTCAATGAACTCAAGTAGATTGGCAAAACGATCGTCAAAAACAAAATCAAGAATATGGGGTAACGCATCGATTCGACAACTAACACTAACTTTATTCAAGACATTGCAATAATTCTTGACCTCAAAGCTTAACTAAGCACACCATCTCAAATCTCTCTAAGAAAACTCTCACACTTGCACACACTAACTCAAACCATACTAAATCGAAGCAAACGACCTTAAGAAGTGTAAGGGCGAATCCCCCACACTCAAACCTTGCAATGTCCCTATTGCAAAAGAAAAACGACTAGACCAACCTAATCTGAAATGCCATGCCTCCTCAACATGCTAAAAATGCTTCGAATGTTCCTCATGAGAAAAGAGTAATCCGCCGCGGCCATGCTCTCCATGTCATCAATCCTTATATCAATGTCCCGATGGTGCCTATAGCATCTTTCCATATCATAATAGAGACGTTCGATGTTTCTCCTACAGATTGGGCAGCAGTTGGCAGGACGATCATGACGCTCATCTCTCAGGGGCGAGTTTGCGTCAGAACCCCGAGGTGCCGGTCGGCACGGCACACGTGCCGATCGGCACGTGGCACCATTCACCTGAAAACGCGGCCCTTCACTTCCTTGAGCTCCTGCAAGGCCTCCTGTAGCTCCCTCTGCACTGGGTGGTTCGGCATCAGTGGGTTCTGGCTCGTCTTCCATCTCTTCCTCCTCGGGATCTTCTTCCGGATCCTCTTCGGGATCTTCTTCATCCTTTGCAACAAGATTAGCTAATGGGTGTTCATGTGCAGGGGATGCTTCTATATAGCTCACTGATTCCGAGGTATATCTTGCTCTTGGCTTTGAAGAAAGACGAGCGGAACGCCGAACTCCCTCTACTTCTTTGGATCTCTTAGCATCTGGCTCATCATCAGAGGAATCATCAGATATTTCAATGAAATTCACAATCTTAACGTCGTGCCGGTCGGCACAAGAGCCGTGCCGGTCGGCACGCCTTCCGTTCCTTGCAAAGTACGCTTCTAGATCTGCCAGGTTGCGTGCTCTCCTCTTTGCAGCATTGTCCCTGTCAATACGCCTCTGAATTTCATCATTGATCTCTTTAGGAGTCATGCGTCCTTTAGCAACAGGAAAGCCATCATCATAGACAAAGGTCGCAGGGATGCATTCAGGATCAGCTAGATAATTCTCAATCTGCCTCTGATGGTCTTTCATACAGTAAAAACACTTACGTCCAAAACCTCTGGTGTTCCTGTGCAGAATCTTCTCTTGGAGGTCTTCTCAATCGGTCAGGACGCGCGGGGGCACCCCGTGCCGGTCGGCACCTGAGGTGTGCCGGTCGGCACCGCTGTCAGAAATTCTCCCATTGTTCAGCCGGGACCTATGGATGGTCAGAAAGCAGTCCCTGTCCAACTCCTCCTTCTCGCTAGCAGTTAGGATCGATTCAAAGGTGATAAGATCATCATATGTCAAAGGACGTTTCATAGCGAGAAGTCGATCCATTGTATACCTATCGGAGACCGGTGTGCTATCATCAACCTTGGATTTACCTTTGCGTACTAGCACTTCTCTAACCTTCTTCCGGAGGGCTTCATCCATCTCCTTCTCCTCCCTATTGAACGCGTCCGCTTCACTCTTCATCATCCATCGTTGCTTCAGGTGCGACCAGACTATTGGATCGTCTTCGGTGGGGTTTAGGCTCCTGTTTCTCACCCATGGCAGAGTTGGGCTCATTGGCGAAAGTACGGCGCGGTGCCGGTCGGCACCGCGGTCGTGCCGATCGGCACCGTCGCCTCCGCTTCCGGTTTCGCCGCCTTGCATTGTATTCTGCTCTAGGGCTTGGTGGGAACTCCGGCAGCGCTCGATTTTTGATGATGAGATCCGAGACAACTCCTTCATATATATATCCATAATTCTCTTGATTGAACCGAACTCTATCTCTTAAATTTGGAAGTCATGAAGCATGTCTTGGAGGAAGGGCAAAACTCGACTCAAAGACGACACGGACTCTCCCGTGCCGATCGGCACGGCGTTGTGCCGGTCGGCACGGAGGCAAAATTGCCTCAACCGACTCAATAAAATCAAAGAAACACAAAACACACAGAAAAACAGTAAAAACAACAGTGCTTTTGTTTTACGTCGTTAAGCTCGACCACCCAATCACTCAATTCACATAGTATACGTCAAAAGACTTTAGCTCAAAAGTGTCGGGTTCAAGATATACCTTTAGTCGTTGGCCATTCACCGTGTATGTATTTTGCTTCCCATCCATAATGACAACAGCTCCGGAAGGAAGAACTTTATGAACAAGATACGGTCCATCCCATTTACTTTTCAGTTTGCCTTTACCGAACAACCGAAATCTTGAATTGAATAGTAGTACCCTGTCTCCTTCGTAAAATTCCTTTTTCAATAGCTTTTTATCATACCACTTCTTTGTTTTCTCTTTATAAATGGCCGCATTCTCATAAGCTTTGAGGCGCATCTCCTCAAGTTCACTAATTTGAATCTTCCGTTTTACCGCAGCAGCATCTAAATCCAAATTCATCTCTTTGATCGCCCAATATGCTCTATGTTCTAACTCTACAGGCAAATGACAAGTCTTTCCATAGACGAATTGATAGGGTGTCATACCTATTGGTGTCTTGAATGCTGTGCGATAAGCCCAAAGTGCACCATTCAACTTGTTTGACCAATCCTTTCCTTCTTTTGTAACAATTTTCTGCAGAATTCCTTTCAACTGTTTATTAGAAGTTTCTGCTTGGCCGTTGGTCTGTGGATGATAGGCTGTCCCAATTCGATGCTCAATACCCATCTTCTTCAAAGCTTTAGTTAACTCATGTCCGGTAAAATGAGTTCCACCATCTGTGATTATAACTCTAGGAACACCATATCTTGGAAATATGTACTCATTCAACATTGTCTTGGATTCATTAGTTGTACTGTTTCGACATGGTATTGCTTCTACCCACTTTGACACGTAGTCCACAGCAACCAAAATATATTCATAGCCATGAGAATTAACAAACGGTCCCATAAAATCCATGCCCCAAACATCGAATATATCAACTTGCAAATTATACTTCAAAGGCATAGCATTACGAGCATTAACATTTCCAATTCTTTGGCATTGGGGGCATCTAGCAACGTACCTCTTGGCGTCTTCATGCATCGAAGGCCAATAAAATCCACTAGCCCATACCTTTGCTTGTGTTCGAAAGTGCCCATAATGTCCACCATACTCGGATGAATGACACTTTTCCAATATGCTTTCGCGTTCGTCGCGAGGTACGCACCTTCGAACAGCTCCATCTTCACAATATCTGTATAAATAAGGATCATCCCATATGAATTTTCTCATCTCACTGACAATCTTCTTTCTTGAATTCTTGCTACAATCATCTAGCTTCCCTTTGAATCCATTTATGATGTCTTGCATCCATGATTCTCTATGATCTTTAACTCGAAATAGCTGTTCTTGTGCCATGGCATCACCAATGCATCCCTCCTTGTTATCAAGCGTCAAACGAGACAGATGATCTGCTACTGAATTCTCAACCCCTTTCTTGTCTCTAATCTCCAAATCAAATTCTTGTAACATCAGAACCCAACGAAGCAATCTAGGTTTCGACTCCTTTTTAGAGACAAGATATCTAATAGCAGCATGATCCGTATAAACAATGACCTTAGAGTTGAGGATGTAGGATCTAAATTTCTCAAATGCAAATATAACAGCTAGCATCTCTTTCTCTGTTGTCGTATAATTAATCTGGGCTTCATTGAGTGTTTTACTAGCATAGTAGATAGCATGCACTTTACCTTCTTTTCGTTGTCCAAGAACCGCTCCTACTGCATAGTCACTTGCATCGCACATAATCTCAAAAGGTAAATTCCAATCCGGAGGTTGCATAATAGGTGCAGAACATAATGCTTCTTTCAACTTCCGGAAAGCAGTAAGCCTGTCATCATTCATCTCAAATTCAACATCCTTTTGCAGCAATTCTGTCAATGGCTTAGCAATCTTTGAATAATCCTTCACGAATCTGCGATAAAAATTTGCATGTCCAAGAAAACTTCGCAGTGTCTTAATATCAGTAGGTGGTGGCAACTTTTCAACTGTGGATATTTTAGCTTTGTCTACTTCAATGCCTCGGTTAGAAATAACATGCCCCAAGACAATCCCTTCGGTTACCATGAAGTGACATTTCTCCCAATTAAGAACCAAATCAACTACTACGCATCTCTTTAGTACTTTCTCTAAATTTGCTAAGCAGTGATCAAAATCAGTACCATGAACAGAGAAATCATCCATAAATACCTCCATAATGTCTTCAATGAATTCAGCAAATATAGCATTCATGCATCTCTGAAATGTAGCCGGTGCGTTGCAAAGACCAAATGGCATTCGTCGATATGCATAAGTTCCATAAGGACAAGTGAAAGTAGTCTTATGCTGGTCTTCAGGTCTAACAGGGATTTGAAAGAAACCACTATATCCATCGAGATAGCAAAAATAAGAGTTCTTGGCTAACCTTTCAAGCATTTCATCGATGAACGGTAATGGATAATGGTCTTTCTTTGTAGCGGTATTCAGTTTCCTGTAATCAATGCACATTCGCCATCCTGTAACTGTCCGTTGAGGGATCAACTCATTATTCTCATTAGGCACAACTGTGAGTCCTCCTTTCTTTGGCACGCAATGCACTGGACTCACCCATTCACTATCAGCAACTGGATAAATCATTCCTGCATTAAGAAGTCTCAGCACTTCTTTCTTCACAACTTCCTTCATACCCTCTTTCAATCGTCGCATGCCTTCAACGACTGGTTTAGCTGATTCTTCAAGATTGATCTTATGTGTGCAAAAAGCTGGACTTATTCCTTTGACATCATCAAGACAATATCCGATCGCTTTCTTGTATTTTCTCAGAACAGCAAGCAATCGTTTTGTCTCTTCTTCATTCAAAGCACTATTAACGATGACGGGATAAGTTTTATCTTTGCCTAAGTATTCGTACCTCAGACCGTCAGGAAGTGGCTTCTGTTCTACTTCTGGTGCTGCACCAGGATCCAGATTACCCAAAGGCTCAAATTGAGGATTTTCACCTTCGTGCCGGTCGGCACACCCACCGTGCCGATCGGCACCGTCTTGGATTTCGGCCTCTTCCTTATCTGACTCTTCAAACAGTTTATTCAATGGGTCTGAGTATCCTGTACTGATTTCTTCATCTTTTTCTGTGAAGAATTCTTGGAGAGAGGGTGGGTCGTCACTTTCTTGGACGACGGGTGGGTCTTCGAATTCAAAGAGGACTTCCTCTCCGCCCAGAGTCAATTTGAGGTGACCTTTTCCAGCATCGATAACAGCTTGTACAAGCTTTAAGAAAGGTCTTCCCAAAATAATATCTTCGACTCCAACTTCACCTTTATCAAGAACAAAAATATCCACCGGAATAGTATTCTTTTTTACCTCTATGTTCAGATCTTTGATAACTCCCAATGGTTTAGTTCTTCTTCCATCCGCCATGATTAGCTCAAGCTCGGTTCCTAGCAATCTTCCTTTTATATCATAAGGCATATCCATGAATGCTTCATACGTCATCAAACTGACGCGGGAACCAAAATCACATAATGCTTTAGGAAAGCTTCTATATCCAATCTCGCACGGTATGTAAGGATCAACTTCCGTTCGTTCCGTAAGGCCGACTGCATATACTCCGCACAATCCTTCATACGGCGATGGGACAAAACAACTATCAAATAGCTTCTTTGCTTGTTGAACCTCCATCTGGTCAATTTCCATATCATCCTTATACAATTTCCCCAATACTTCTCCAATGACAACATTATCCAGTATTTCCGAAGTTCTAGTGTCTTTAGGGAAGTTATACTGAACTCCTGTAGTAGAGGCATACCTTGGATCATATGTTCTCCTCATACTTAGCAGATTTGAGCTGAAATCAATGGGGATCCAATCCAACGGTTCAAACTCGTCCAACGGTTTAGCATTGCTTAAGGTTGGATCTCCTACTGGTCTTGGAAATTTATTCACGAAACTGTTCTCGTGCTCTTCTAATATTGCAGCTTCAGTCTTGGAAATCCCTTTAACAGCACTCAGGGTGCCGGTCGGCACCAGAGATGTGCCGGTCGGCACGACGACCTGAGGTGTGCCGATCGGCACAGGGGCCGTGCCGGTCGGCACCTCCTCCAATCTGGGTCTTTTCAGATCTCCTTGCGCTGGCTCTTCTGTTCTTACTGTTAATTCCGCTTCGGATACTGTACAGCCTTCCGCTTTAGCTCTCAAATCCAAAGAACCTTTTGTTGGCGTCGGCTTTTCAGGGGGAATTGGATCTTCTTGGAATTCTTCCCAATGCTTATGCATAGCTTCAGTCTTCGATATCTTACTCAAAAGATCCAGACCTGCAGTAGCAGTCAAGTCGAGGAAACTCCCTCCAGCTGAACTATCCAAATGCATCCTGGAGGTTCCTTCAAGAGACATGTAGAATGTCTGAGCAGTCAAGTTATCATCCATGCCCAAATCGGGGCCTTGCTTCAATAAGATTTGAAGCGTAACCATGCTTGCGTGAGGGTCTCTTCTTTCATTTGCTCGAAGTTAACCACTTCTCTTCTCAGTTTCTGCACCTTCGGAAGCGGGAAGAAATGCAAACAGAAATTTCCTACAAGCTTATCCCAATTTCCCTTAGCTTCACGGGCTGCAGATTTATACCAATCTTTGGCTCTTCCATCTAGAGAAAATGGAAATAGCAACCATTTGTACCAATTCTGAGGCACTCCCTCATGCTTGAAGGTCTGACAGAGAACTTCTAGATCTTGCAGATGTGTGTACGGGTTCTCGTCCTTCGTCCCAGAGAATTTGCTGTGCTCGACCATTTTGATGATGGTCGGGTTGAGAACGTATGACGAAGCAGTGACTTTCTCATCGGAAGTTTGTGGAATCAGCAATCCCGGAGACGGTAGTGAATGCTCCCTAACCGTATGAGCCGGTTCAGGAGTACTCATCCTGAAAACACAGAAAGAAAACACAAAAACAAACTAGAAAAGAGAGGATTAGAGGTTAGTAGAATAAATAAATAGCAAAAGAACTGGCTTGTTCCCCGGCAACGGCGCCAGAAAACGTGCTTGTTGGTCGTTTGTACGCACCCACTTATATACCGCAAGAGTACGGTGTACAGTTGTAGCACTTTTTCCCTTAGAGTATTCCAAGGTTTAATATCGATCCACAGAGAACAAGCGGGACTTAAACTATTATTTAAACTACTAAATTAATATAGCAAAAGATGTGTGTGAGAAGGGATGATTAACAGCTAGAGATGAAAGAGCCTGCGGTTGTATCAAGGTTATGAAAAGGATTCTCTCCTATGGTTTGGGGTACTGGCATGCAACTCAGGTCATGGTTCAATTGATAGGTTTAGTATTCTACAAGACATGGTGGTTTCGTTCGCCCCGATCCTGTCACGACAAGGTACTAATAGCTCCCCACTGGTTTCTTGCACTATGTAATAAACACGTATTGATCGGATACGAGTTCAAAGCATCACATAGACCAAACACATCAAAAGAGTATTGTAAGCTTGAGAGTTACATAACCAGATTCCCCTCGCCACGGAGAGAATATGAGATCTACTCACGCATCATACTGCAACACATGAACATGGGTACAGTAGGACGCGGGAATTTGGCGTGGTCCCACAGGTGCCGATCGGCACGGCAGTGTGCCGGTCGGCACAATCTTCCTTTTTGGTGGTGATGATCGGTGATCGCCGTCTTCGCCGCCACAACCTTCAACCTAGGTCAAAATCTCCGTATGTATGTCTCTCTCTTCGCCGCCCTTTTCCTTCGCGACCAAGATCTTCTCTTTATAGTCTCTTTTGGTTGTGGACTGGATTTCACCGACTCCGACTCTGATATTTCTTCTGGGCTCCATATCCTCCGAGCGGGCTTCAAGTTTGGGCCCGACCTCCATTGTGCCGGTCGGCACAAGGGCCGTGCCGACCGGCACGGTCTCCAATTTCCTTGTTCTTCGGGCCTCCGGCTGCTCTTTACCCGTAGTCTCCTTATCTTCTCCTGTTTCCTGCAGATACTTCCGAATACACAGAAACTACGCGTATATATGATAATGGGGGTTAATTGTTAGCAATAATGACATAATAAGGTATTAAAAACACCTTATTTGTCATATAAAATGAGTACCTAGAAAGCACCAACAAGTTCTTGCGTTCTTGATTGGTTCGTAGGAGGGGCAATCAGCGAACTTATGTTCGAGGCTGCGGCAATTGAAACATGTTCTCTTGGTGCTCATAGCGGCATTGCCCTTATTCTTTCTTTTAGGAGCCATATGGTTTGCAGTAAACCTGATATAATGTGTTCTCCACTTCTATGGCTTCGTAGTCGGGGTCGTCCATTTTGGTCGAGCGTGCCTGTGTAGACATGGCGAGTTGAGAAGTGACTTCTGCGGATGATCAGGAGAGGAACGGAAGATTTTCAAAGATGGGGGAGAGGTACTATGGAAGATTTTGTAACTAGTTTTGAAAATAGTCATTTTCGAACGCGACAATTCCTAGGTTTTCGTTCTACGGTCAAGTAATGCTCTGATACCACTCTGTCAGACCCCATTTCTGGAATCTGCTGTGCATCCTGTATCAGTCCCTGGATCAGTAGCTGATACGCACAAGAACACAGATATGATAATCAAAAGCATACTTCAAATAGATAAATAAGTAAGATACCTGATATAAGACCCTTAGTGGCGGTATGACAAGGATTCAAAACTATCCAAGTCCATCCGACCGACTAAAGGTGAAGCAGACAGCGGAAACCATGGCCCAACGCCACAAGCAAACTTGAGAAGCAGAACCGAAAACCCAATCGTCGTCGTTCTCTACGAAATCTTCTCCTACTCAACCAACAATTGCACACACGTGAGTACATAAGGTACTCAGCAAGCTCTACACTACACAAGGGTATATATATATACATGCATATTTGGTATTAGCAAGGAACAGGCTGTATGGTTCGTTTGCAGCAAGCAAATTTTATGCAAGGTTCACTAAAGCAAGTGAAAGAATTTTTAGATAACACAGAGGAATCTGTCAATATTTTAGTTGGTTGGCCCTGGGGGAGTATGAAGCATTCCCGCCAGTTCCCAAGTTTTAGTTGGGCCTTCTGACCTTAATGGTCATACCGACCCGGCACACTTGCCATCACTTCCCAAAACACGGGCTGACTACAACCCACTCACACTCCAAGGGATAAGAGAGGTGGCTAATCCAACGTGCGCCACAATAATGTGTCATATGCCGTGACAACGTCCATCCGGATGAATTTTACACTCTGCAGAGGTTGTACATCTTTTCCCACGAGCTACGCACCCTTTGCAAGGGGGTACGCAACGCTTATTCCATCTCCTCCGAGTATTCTCACAAGTCCACCACGGAATCTCACTCAGGGGCCTGTGACTTGATATGTCACACTACGGCACAACACCTATAACAGGTACGTCGTGCTCCTGTAATAATTTGCAGGATCCTGTGACAAACACCAGGACAGGCGGCATTCCCGTGACCTACAACGGTTTCCCCGACAAACGATAGGATTCCGCAACCGAACCACGGGTACGTTTACCGGGTTTGCTCCTGAGCTTCCGTTGCCTCTACTGGCCTCCAAATGGACAATGTAAGAGTACCAAGAAGGTAGGGTAAGTCCTTCCCATACAGGTTCCGTGGTAGTACGAGAAATCATTATGTTAACGGGCGTCAGAACCGGTCCTTATGTGGCCGGGCAAGCACCAAATCTCCCACACTAGGGGACTATCACACCATCAACATTTCACTAGTGGCCTTGCCCGCAATCCAACCTATCCCATCACCGTCACCATCATCATCACCTAACACAGTTGTGCTACTCCCAACCCCAATATTACGCACACCACCAAACTCATTTAACACATTTATAAAGCATAATATATGGTACGGTGTGGCAATGTAGAAACATTGCGGGGTCCTAAGCAGTTCTAGAAGCAAGGTGAACGTGCCATCATAGAAATGATGGAACTATCCTAAGGTTATCAAGGCGACGGGTAATCAAGGGTAAACAAGGATTCAGATATTAACGCCTAAGTAACAGACATCAATATCAATAAGCAAGTAGGATCATAGCTACACAAGCAATAAAATAACAAGTAATGCATATTACGAGAATAGGCCATATAGGTGCATTGCGAAAACAGTAGGTTCAATCATGATCAAGGAGAAGTAGAGCTTGCCTGAAACCGCTATCCTAATCTTTCAATTCTTGGTCTTCAGACTCTTTTATCGAAGTCGATGTCTTCAAGTCCTTCCTCGAAGCTTGTGTCTTTCGACTCGTCCTTGGGCTTGGATTATCCGGCTCGTCCTTGAAGCTTGGATCTTCTGGATCTTTGTTGAATTCTTCTGGCTTCTCCTCGAAAACTCGCGTAAGCTAGCGCATAGAACATACCGTATAAACAAACTACCGCAAAAGAAATAAAGATCGAAAATAGACAAATAAGATCCGACTGAACTCCAAATAAGAACCGATAGGATAACAACAAGAATAAGTTACAAATCATGTATGATGCAGTAAGTTTTACTTTAGGAAGATTTTATTATCTTGAGACTATTAGGAGTGAGGTATCAAATACTAGGGCTTTTGATGTGGTTGAGGGATGCTAAACATGATGAGAAGTGTATGAGTGTATGTGATGGTGGGACAGTGTATGCACGTGTTCTTCGTACATTTGTGGCACTAAGTTTTTATATAGGTTGTAGCCTTTATAAAGGTTCATGCGACACGTGTACATAGTGCAAGGTGTGTCTCATTAATTACTTACCTATGAATTATGATATTACCTAATGGTGATTAGGTATTGTATCATCTACTAAGTTAATTACTAAGGCTAAGCTACTAGTTATTTGTCATGAGTGGAGTACATGACTGTGGTACGTGCATGTGATCATGCGTGGTATGAATGCGCGATTGCAAATGAAATAGCAACAAACAACAACTTCAATAAGATCCAATGAAAGACCGCATATAAACAAGATCGATAAATCAAATAGATTAGATGGCAGTCGATGGCAATATGGATTTAGGTTCGATTGATCGACAGCTGAGCTATGTTAGGGTTGAACCTTAGTTGCGATAGGAGAGGTTGCTATGCTTTGATGTGGAATGACACGGCAAGATTGGTTGGGTTCAGCGCTTAAAAGGGTGAAGGAACATTTGCGCTATGCGAGATCAGCGAAGAATGATTTGTCGAGATAGGATTTATCGGGCGAGGGGAAAACATGGGGTATTGATGGCTTGCGGATGTGGGGTGGAGCTCCACGGACAATACCAAAAGATACTAAGCGTTTCTACAAATGCGTGAGCGCAAGAATCGCTCAAAACGGAGCTCTGATGGAAAAGATATAGGTGTTTAAAGATTCTAGGGGCTTGCTTGCGAGTATAGAAAAGTTTCTAGGGACTTATCTGTAAAAACAGAAGAGTCCTAGGGACCTATGTGTAATTATGGAAAAGTTGAGGGACCTTGATGTAAAAGGCAAGGACTAAAAGGTAATTACAGAAAAGTTCAAGGACTTTTCTGTAAAAAGGTAGGACCTAAACATAAATAAAATAAAGAAGAGGGGCCTATCTGTAAATTGTACAGGACCCTGGGAATTTCTGGGATTTTTGGATTTATCTTCGTATAGGAAAAAGATTGTGGACCTAGCTCATGGTGGACCGGAGTGCTTACGGTCTGTCGTCCACGTGGACCGAGTCCACGGAGGGGGAAAGTGATGGTCGGGAAGCGGCGGCGCGCGGCGGCGGTTCGCCGGGGTGCTCGCCGCCGGCGGCTAGGAGGGCGGATGGTTGACGAGATCACCATGCCGAGGTTCAGCGCGGAAAGGCGGAGCTGTGGGTGGAGCTTGTAGTCGACGGGGACGAGCGGAGCGGCGGCGCGACGTCGCCGGAGCTGGGGAGGCGGCGGCGTGTGAGGGAAACGCGCGTGCGTGCGCGTTTTCGCGAGTGCGTGCTGCCGGGCGGGTGCGCGCTGCTGTGGCGGAGGTGGTGCGCGCGCGAGACGCGCCAGGCGAGGCCGGGAGGAGGGCTGTTGCCGAGCTCGCGCGGCGGCGAAGGGAGGCGCGCGGTGCGCGCTAGGTTTCAGCCCGAAAGGGCTCGGGTTTAGGCTCGGGGTAGGCTAGATAGGGGAGCAGAGAGCAGTAGAAGCAAAGAGAGGAAGAGGAGCTCACCGGAGCACGGAGATCGGCGCGGCGACCGGAGTTGGGGAAGAAAGGGTATTCCAGCGATTGGGAGGCTGTTGTGCTCGATTGACGGAGCAGTGGTGTTGTGGAGGTATAGAAGAGGATGGCGGGTCTATTTATAGGCCGGAGGAGGCGGCTTGGCCGGGAAATATCGCCGGCAACGATACTTCCGGCCGGCGAAGATTTTTCGAGTGCATTGAAGGCGAGAAGCTTGCGTAGCGGCTAAGGTTTGCGGTGCTCACGTGGGTTT
Organism: Eragrostis nindensis; assembly: GCA_012490785.1. Classification (NCBI taxonomy): domain Eukaryota; kingdom Viridiplantae; phylum Streptophyta; class Magnoliopsida; order Poales; family Poaceae; genus Eragrostis; species Eragrostis nindensis. Next base: position 490,973 of record JAAXCT010000038.1, on the reverse strand, counting down.
GTCAGGCCGGCTTTGACGCATGGTCCACGAAGCGGCGCACCTGGACGGCGAGGATGGAGTCGGCGGCGAACTTGTGAGAGCGCGAAACGCGGAGAAAAGATTGCGGTCGCACTGCGCGCGTTGACCTCGGGAACGGGCGAGCTGGCGTCACTGAGGGATGGCTACAGCAGCCAGGGCGTGAGCTGGAAAGGGAGGAGAGAAGGGAGAGATAAGGGCGACGGCGAGAGGGAAGCTGCGGTGGCGGCTGAGCTGGAGGTAGGGGATGACGGTGGCGCGGGAGTGGGCCGGACCGAAGCGGGCCAGGCTGGGCTGGAGGGAAAGGAAGGAAGAGAGAGGCCCGAGGCGGAAGAAGAAGGGAGAGGAAAAAGAAAAAGATGGGCTGGGCCGGTTAGGAAGACAGGAGATTCGGCCCGGAGGGTTTAGGAAAAAGGTTTTGGTTTTTATCTTTTCAGGGATTTTGAATTCGAAAGAATTTCAAATTCGCACAAAAACAAAAACCAAACAAATATTCAAAATAAACACAAGGAAACAAGAAGATGCATATGGTGATATTTTATGTAGGTTTTAAATTCCAAATTTTTAAATTCAATGTGAATTTACTAGGGTTTAACATCTAATTATCTTAATTTGTTCTAAATTCAAAAAGCTCAAATTTTTAGTGGATTTTAAATGTAAGCAAACACTTGAGCATAACTTTTATATTCCGAAATTTCCATTCTAGCTAAGTTTGAATTACTTTTACTAGTTTTATTTTAAAAATCTTGATGAGAAGGAAAGAAATAAACAAAAATTTAAAATCGGAGTGATTTTTATTCCATTTAAACTTTGATTTGAAATTTGGGCTGTTACATCGTCGAGCTCCGGTCGTCGGCAATGGCGGCGGCGGCGTGCTAGGGTTTGGGTGCTCGGGGCGATGCGGCGGCTTGAGACGAGAGAAAGAGAGGGCGGCCGCGGCTTGGTTTTATAGGGGCGGAGCGGAGTTCTCGTGCGAGGCTCGGAGTCAGAGTCCGGGCGCAGTACGGGAAAAAATCGACGGCGGCGGTGGAGTCCGGTTCGGGGACGACGCGAGGAAGGAGAAGGCCGGACGGGCTTCACTGGGCCGCTAGCTGGAGATGGGCCGGAACGAAAGAAAGAGAGAAAAGAGAAGAGAAAAGAGAAAAGAGGAATGGGCCGGCAGAGAAATGGCCCAAGCGGCTAGAGAAAAAGAGATTTCTTTTCTATTTTCAAAACCATTTCGAAATCGAATTTTCTACACGAATTTTAGAAATTCTTTTTCACCCAATAAAATCCTAAATGCAAATCTAAGCAGCATGAATGCAACAAACACCTTAATATATCCTATGTTCATTTATGTAATTTAGAAAATAATTCTTTTGCACAAGAAAAATGTTAACACCCTATTTTATTTCTAACAAATTTTAAATTATTTCAAAAATTTGAAAATCAGGGTGTTACACATTAACGAATCGGAAGAAGAAGCTTCTGCCGAGTTGTTATTGGGTCCACAGCAGGCAGTGTTTGAGAAGCCGTCTGGTGTTGATCATCTCCATCTAAAGGCTTTATACCTCAATGGTTTTGTCAATGGGAAGCCGATGAGCAAGATGATGGTCGATGGAGGTGCTGCTGTCAATGTTTTGCCGATGGTGACGTACAAGAAGATCGGCAAACTGCCTAAAGAGCTGACGAAGACCAATATGACGCTGAGGGATTATGGAGGCAGGAGCTCTGAGGTTAAAGGGGCCACTAATATCGAGGTTACTATTGGAAGCAAGACTTTGCCGACAACGTTTTCGTGATTGAAGGCAAGGGATCGTACGCCGTACTGCTGGGTAGGGATTGGATTCATGCTAATTGCTGTATCCCTTCCACAATGCATCAGCTCCTTATCCAGTGGGTCGGCGACAAAGTAGAGACTATTCAAGCTGATAGATCGGTAAGTGTGGCAACTACAGATTTCTTGCCGACGATGGTTGAAAGCTTACCATGCATATCAGGAACTTACTGGGAAGGTGAAGCTCTGGATATTACCGATGAAGGTGTTTGCATCACGGAGGGATCGGCAACCCCGCTGTTGCTGTAGCAATTACAGAGCCCGGACGTTGATCGGCTGATGGAAGCTGAGAGGGAAAAAACAATCGACAATCAGCTGATCGACGAAAGAGAGGAAGGTTTAGTCATGGTTTTATATCGGCCGATGAGTTAGAGGAAGTTGATATTGGAGATGGTGATAAGCCTCGGCCGACGTTTATTAGTAAGAAGATTTGTAAAGAGTTTCGAGAGAAATTGATAGCATTATTGAAGGAATTATTGTTTTGCTTGGGATTATTCCGAGATGCCTGGTCTGAGTCGAGACATTGTTGAACACCAATTGCCTATTAAGCCTGGGTATCGGCCGTTTAAACAACATAATAGAAGAATTGATCCGAAGATTTATGATGCTGTCAAGGAAGAAATTACAAAGTTGTATGATGCCAAGTTTATCTGACCATGCCGATATGCAGAGTGGGTGTCCAGTATTGTCCCAGTAATCAAGAAAAACGGGAAGATGCGGGTTTGCAATGATTTCAGAGATTTGAATAAAGGTACACCTAAAGATGAGTACCCGATGCCGATGGCAGATGTACTGATCGATGCCGCTGCTGGACACAAGATTTTGATCTTCATGGATGGAAATGCAGGATATAATCAGATTTTCATGGCTGAAGAAGATATTATGAAGACTGCTTTTAGGTGTCCAGGAGCCTTGGGATTATTTGAGTGGGTCGTTATGACTTTTGGGTTGAAGAATGCTGGTGCTACGTATCAGAGGGCAATGAATTTTATTTATCATTATCTGATCGGCCAATTGGTGGAGATTTATATTGATGATGTGATGGTGAAGTCTAAATCAATCGAAGATCATATTGCTGATTTACGTGAAGTGTTAAAGAGAACTAGAAAATATGGCTTGAAAATGAATCCACACAAGTGTGCCTTTGGTGTATCAGCAGGACAATATTTGGGCTTTATTGTTCATGAGAGAGGGATTGAAACTGGTCCCAAGAGCATGGAGTCAATCAAGAATATTAAACCTCCCACCAATAAAAAGGAGTTGCAGTCTTTGATCGGCAAGATCAATTTTGTAAGGAGATTTTGATCTTCTCTTTGTTTAACTTTCGATGCTGTTGTTGACTTTTTCTTCAAATAAATTATAGCGGATTATAGAAAATGGCCAACTCTGAACTCTCAAAGATGATGGCAAGGAGTTGGAGACACGCTTATTATTTTTATAACTTGCTTGGGCCCTCTTCTTTACACTTATGAAATTTCTACTAAAGTGGACTCTACAATGTCAATTTCTTAGGAATTTCTTCTGAAACCAACCAAATATTTTTATTTTTATTTTTTTTAAAGAGGCAGGAGCACTGCCATTCATTAAGATAGATGCAGCAGCATTACATCCTAGATTACAAGCTCTCTAAAAAAACGGCCCCAGAAGTATATTAGAACAAGTTTTGCCGTCAGCATGTGGCTGGCGTGGCAGACACAAGGAAAGCAGAAATACAGACTAATCATCTTCAGAAGGCCGTGAAGCAAAATTCAGAAGATTGATCTGTTCAACGATCAAGGACACAGTCCTGGGAACCGGCTGCTGTTTGTTTTCGAAAATTCTTCTATTTCTCTCCTTCCAAATTTGCCACCATGTCGAGAACAGGACTCCTAATTTTCTTCTCTTCTCATTCTTGGAGCTGTTGTTCAGTAACAGCCTTACCCATTCCACTGGACCTCCTGCAGTGTTCATGGTGTTGTATGCCGGCAAGTGGAAGTGGTTGGCCACTTGATGCCAGAGTCCCCTCGTGTAAACGCATTGTGTGAGTAAATGTGAAGTAGTCTCGTCGGATCGCTGGCACAGCGGGCAGGTTGGGTTACTAGGCCAATTCCTTTTGGCCAAGTTTTCAGCTGTAAGCACTTTATCATGCATGACCAACCATGCAAAAAATCTTCATTTTGGTTTAGTGACCGCTTTCCAGATGTCCAAAGCTGGGAAATAAGAGAAGGCTTTTGAATTGGCATTCATATGCCGATGCCACTGAATATTTTCCATTAGAAGTCCACCTCCAGAAAATTTCGTCAGGCATGTCTGTGAGGGTAACCTGTGAGAGAGCTATGAACAGCAATGTAAACTCTTCTAAGAGGGTCTGATTATTGATGATCTTCAGGTTCTTGATCCAGCTGTAGTGCTGCAGTGTGGACACTTCTTCTTTTGAATCTGGCCACTTTGTACAAGTTCGGGGCGAGGTCCTTTGGAGCTGCACCATGCAGCCATCTTGCCTCCCAGAAGGGCGTATTTCGGCCGTAACCCACATGCATATAAGTGGAGGAGAAAAAGAGTTGTCTGTCCACCGGCTCCTGAACCTTGAGCAAGTGTTTCCATGGCTTGTCTCGATGATCCCAGTTGTGCCACATCCAACGGAGCCTTAAGGCTCTACTGAATTTTTCTAGGTCCTTTATACCGAGACCTCCCCATTTTTTTTGGTCTGAAACATGTTTGCCAGTTAACCAAACAGTGGCCTCCTTTCACATGTTCAGGATCTTGTCCTTTCCAAAGGAAGCTTCTTCTGAATCTATCAATTCTCTTAATGGCCCATTTGGGAATGTTAAACACTGTTAGAAATAAGTGGGCATTGCAGTCAGAACTGTCTTTACCAACAACTCTCTTCCTGGATACGTTAAAAAATTGCGTTTCCAGCCAGGGAGTCTATTTGCAATTTTTTCCACCACCGGTTGCAAGGTTGCTCTAGAATTTTTTCGATAATGCAGTGGTAGCCCCAAGTAGGTACATGGAAAAGAGGATATGGAGAAATTGTTGGAGCTTAGGACCTCAAGATCCACATCATTGCACCTGATTGGGAAGAATTCAGTTTTATTCAGATTTGTAACAAGGCCACTGGCTTCTTCAAAAATATCCAAAATGGAGTGGGCAACTGCAAGGTCATGCTCGGTTGGCTTAATAAAAACTGCTGCATCATCTGCATACAGTGATACTCTGAAGTTGTCACAACCAGGGCTTAGCTTTTGTAGCAAACCCACATCCTGTGCCTTTGTAAACAATCTGTGAAGTGGCTCCATTGCTAAAAGAAAAAGCATAGGAGATAAGGGGTCTCCCTGTCTTACCCCTCTACAGTAAAGGATCCTTTTCCCTGGCTCTCCATTCAAAAGGAAGATGAGGCAGTGCACCATAAGGCTGAAATCCAGTTTCTCCATCTCTGTCCAAAACCCAGAAAGGTCATAATGTCTAGCAGGTATGGCCAGTTGACAGTACCAAACGCTTTTGATATGTCCAACTTGATGAAAAGGGATGGTATTTTCTTCTTGTGTAGATCCCGAATGACCTGCTGCACATAAACAAAGTTATCATGTATGCACCTCTTTTTTATGAAAGCTGTCTGGTTAGCTGAAATTAGGTGATCAAGCTCTGGAGCCAATCTATTGGCCAACAGTTTTGTAATAAGCTTTGCAAAGCTATGAGTTAAACTGATCGGTCTGTAGTCAGTTATTTTAATGGGGCAATTTTTCTTAGGGATTAGCACCACGAATGCTTGATTGAGTAAGTAAAGCCCTTGTTGATTCATTGTGTAAAAGTGATTAACCGCCTGCATGATATCCTCCTGTATAACCGACCAACAGGCTGAGAAGAAGAGGCCTATAAAACCATCAGGCCCGGGAGCCTTTTCCTTTGGTGCACTCATTATAATCCTTTTTACTTCATCTTCAGAGAAGGGGAGGTCAAGGTGTTGGAGCTGTCTCGGTTGCCAACCGAGTTCTTGGAAATTCATAGTATAGTTTCTAGGAACATAAGATCCAATGTGCTTAAGGTAGTGCTCATAAATCACGTCATGCTTTTCTTTCTGCCCAGTGACCAACCCCGAGTCAGCTTGGAGAGCATGTATGGAGTTCTTCCTTTTTCTGATATTAGCCATAATTTGAAAATACTTGGTGTTAGCATCTCCTTTTCTCAACCATGTTAACCATGATTTCTGTTTTGCCCTACTATTTTCAATAGCTGCCAGGCCTAGAACTCTTGCTTTAAGTTGCTTGATTAAGTCTCTTTCTTGAGCTGAAAGCGCCCTGTCCTCTTGGGCTTTCTCCAGTTGTGCAATAACTTCTCTACAGACTGCTGCAGCTAGCTTGCCTTGTGGGATCAGTGTTTTGGACCAGCGCCTCGGCGCCTTTGCCGTCCTGCTTAACTTGATATGTAGTGAGGCAAGAGGGTTTTGGTTTGCAGGAACAGGTGCATTCCAAGCATTATGAACACACTGTTGGAAGCCCGGCATGTGGACCCAAAAGGATTCAAATCTGAATTTAGGCTTGACGACAGGAGAATGCAGTGGTGCTAGCAGCAGTGGACAATGATCCGAGGCTGAAGATGAGAGAGGTTGCAGAATCGGGTTGGTGAACATTTCCTCCCAAGCCGGCATGCAAAACGCTCTATCAATTCTGGTTAATGTTGGTGAATCTTGCTGATTGCTCCAGGTGAAACGTTTCCCAACTAGAGGAATCTCCTTTACTTCCATGTGGTTGAGGGCCCTCCTAAATCTTAACATCATTCTTCTGTTTAACCGGCCATTGTTTTTATCCTGCTCTTTGTAGATCAAATTGAAGTCGCCCAGTACCAGCCATGACGGTTTGACAGCTTGTTTCAGGCTCTTCAATTCTCTAATGAACATCTTTTTTTCTAAATCTCCGTGAGGACCATATACCCCCGTCAGCGTCCATTGTACATTGCTTCTACTGTCATGCACTATAGTATTAGCCGTGGAGATTGGTTCTGCAACGTCAGGAACCCTTCTTTAGCAGCCAACAACACTCCTCCCCGACTTCCATTAGCCAGAAGAAAACAGAAATCATTTTCATAAGCAGCACCCAGGGAATTTCTGCCAACAGTTAAATTGATCGAAGCCATTTTCGTTTCTTGAATGCAAACACTGTCAGGTTTGAAAATGCCTACCACCTGTTTGACATCTTCTTGTCTTGCAGCATTGTTGAGGCCTCTCACATTCCATATCATAAACTTGAAGTGCTGGTTCAGATTATCCATAAGAGAAGAAGCAACAACCAGAAAAACAAAAGCACAAATAGGTAGATAGGTGCAACTCTGCATGGAAGTAGTCCCACAATGCATAAGACAGTAGAGCCATAACAAAGTCTGGCAAACGCAACAGGTTCAGAATTACAACTAATGGCATGCTCCCTCGACAACATTGTTCTTGAGGGCAGGATAAAAAGCATTGCAGCTGAAGGCACATAGGAACCATAGTACTACTTAGGCAACTATGAAGCCCTTTTTTAGGCAGCAACACCCTCCGGTGTCTTCTTAAGCTTCTTGTTCTTCTTCTGGACGCCATTAATCACAGCTGCCTTCTTCTTCCTCTTGTCCTTCTTCTTCTTCGTAGCCACTTCCGTGAGCTTCATGATTGCTTGCATGGCCTCATCTGTGAGCGGTTGCTTGTACATGTCAAGGTACTCCTGTAGAGTCATGTTGTCTAGAGCCTGGTCCTCAGCTAGAAGTCCACAAGTCTTGGCGACCGCTTCCTGTGCCATTGCAACAACAGTTTTACCTTTGTTCACCTTGGATTTCAATCTCGGGCTCTTCCTCTGCTTGTCATTTTCCCCCTCAGCCTCCTGTGTAAGCACCAGGTTCTTGTGCACTGGGGTCTTCAAGATGCAGGCTGAGACAGGTGAAGAGGTGGCCTGCTTGAACAAACGCAGCACCTCCTCAAGGCCTTTGCCCTGCTCAATAATATCAGGGTTCATGTTGGGCTGTGTACTGTTAAGCCCATAGGCATAGAGCCCATGTATACACTATATGTATATGTACAATGGCAAAGAGGGGAATGGAATTCCAGATGTTTCTCCAAACTTTACATGGTGTCAGAGCTTGGCGATGCCGGGGGCGACCGTGACGCTCCGCTGCTTGAGGTGGTGAGCGCGGAAGGGGTGCCGCTCGTGTGAGTCGCTGGCGAGTTGAGCTAGTGCGTGCGAGTGGAGCCTGATTGGAGCAGCGGGTGGAGCTTGGATCGGGTGAATCTGGGCGCCGGTGAGTGTGTGGCGTCTGGATTGGACAAGGGATTGCCCAAATCAAAGAAGGACGAGGTTGCGTGGCTGTGGCGCACAAGGGCGACGCCCAGCTACTGGCGCGGACGGTGTTGCAGCAGGTGAGGGAGAGCTTGAGATTGCGGCGTTTGAGCAGCAGCTTAAAGTGCCGGAGTTCAAGCACCAGCTGTGTGGTGGACTGGTGGACGGTACGGTTACTAGGGAGCAGCGGCAGTGTTTGCGTTGCAGAGGCTGCTGGCGGTGGAGCAGATAAGGAGAGAAGAAGTGTTTGGCAAGGTTGGGTATGCTCGTTGTAGCATCCCAAATTTCAAGTCAAAAATAAAATGGAATAAAAATCACTCAAAATTTAAACTTTTATCTAAATCTTATCTTGCCATGAATTTTCAAAATAAAATTCATTAAAACAACTCAAACTTGGTTGAATCTGAAAATTTCAAAATATAAAATTTGTGCTCTAGTGATTGCTCCATTTAAAATCCACTAAAATTTGAACTTTTTGAATTTACAACAAATAAAAATGGTTACATGTTAAATCCTAGCAAATTCACCTTGAATTTGAGAATTTGGAATTTAAAACCTGCATAAAATATCACCATATGCATTTTCTTGATTCCTTGTGTTTATTTTGGATGTTTGTTCGAATTTGTTATTTGAGATCCTATTCAAATCTGAGTTTGTGTTTGAATTCCAGAAATGAAAATATAAAACCTTTCTAATCGCCAATGGGCCGCTTCGCTTCTTTCCTGGCCCAGCCATCTCCTCTTTTCTTTTCTTTTCCGGAGCAGGCCGCTTCTCTTCCTTCTCTCCGGCCCACCCCGGTCCGGCCCAAGCCACCCCATCTTCTTCCTCCTCCAGCTCATCTCTCTCGCCGACGCGTCGTCCGACGCCGCCGCCGACGTGCCACCGTTTTCCCTCCAGCTCGGCGTCGCGCCCGTGCACGTGGACCGCCGCAATCTTCCGCCGCGTTCACACGCCCATGCCGCCCTTAACTCCACCGTACCATAGAGATAAGAACGCCACCGCCACATCGGATAGAGCCGCCGCAATTTTGACCGGCCAAACCTTCGCCTCGAAGCCTCCTCTCTCGCCGCCTTGTCTCGCACGCCATCGCGACACTATAAAACCGAGCCCTTGCGCCTCCTCTTCCATTCCCCGGAGCCGCTGCTAAACCCTAACCCTAACCTCGCCGTGCGTCGCCATCCGTTGCCGCGCGAGCTCGACGCTGGCCATCATCCCGACCTCGCTCCGCTCGCTTCGCGCGCGCACCAGCATCGCCTCGCCGCCGCGCATCTCCCTGGCTAGCAGCAACTCGACGAGGAGCACCGGAGCCCCGCCTCGCCGAGCGCCGCCACCTCGCCGCCGCCTCGCGTCGTTGCTCACGCGTCCCGCTGCCGCGCATCGTCAACGTGCCCCGCGGTGAGCTTCCCTCCCTCTCCTCTCTCTCCCGCACTCCTTCGCATCGAGTTTGGCTCACCGGAGCGCCGTTCCGGCCAACTCCGGCGAGTCGCCGCCGTCTCCCGCGCCTCCCAGCCGCCGCCGGCCGCCGCGTTTCCTTCCCCTTCGCCCTCAGCCGTCCGATCCCGAGCCAGCGGCTCTGATGGATCCGGTCCACCATAAACGTGGGTGAACCGAGCTGTGTACCCGGTCCACGCCTCTGTGGACTCGGTCCATGGCTTTTCCAATTCAAAAATAATTCCTAAAATCCAGATAAATCCCAGGCCCTGTACATTTTGCAGATAGGCCCCTCTAGTCTATTTCAATTCTGTTTAGGTCCTATCTTTTTACAGAAACAACCCTATACTTTCCTGTAATTACATTCCGGTCCTGTCTTTTTACAGAAACCCCCCTATACTTTTCCATAATTACACATAGGTCCCTAAAACTCTTCTGTTCTTGCAGATGGGTCCCTATAACCTTTCTGTAATTGCAAACAAGCCCCTAGAATCTTTAAACCTCCGTATCTTTTCATCCGTAACTCCGTTTTGAGCGATTCTTGCGCTCACGCGTTCGTAGAAACGTGTAGTACCTTTTGGTACTGTCTTTGAAGCCCTGCATCAGGTCTACAAGTCATCAATACCCTAAGTTTCCCTCTCGCCTGATAAATCCTATCTCGACAAATCATTCTTCGCTGATCTCGCATAGCGCAACTGTTCCTTCACCTATTAGTGTTGAACCTAACCCCTCTTGTTGAACCATTCCACCTCTTCTCGTCGTATCGTCCCACCTCAAGTATAGTAACCTCTCTTCATCACGACCTAGCTTTAACCCTAGCCTGGCTCAGTTATCGCTTAATCAAACCTAATCCAATGTTGTCCTCGCTGTTTATCTAGTCTATTGATCTATTCACCTCTTTTATTTGGCATCAGTTATTTGAGAATTTTATTGGTATTTCATTCGCTGTTATTTGAGGTTATCCTCTCATCATTTATTTAATTACTTTGTAAATGCATGTCATGACTTCAGCATGTAGCTTTGCACCATCATGCATTAAATCTTATGCAAATCTTTATCTTTTTAAATAAACAACATCTTTAATCTAGTAGGATCATCTGTTGATAAAATAAAGTTTATTTGCTAAATAATTCTGTAACATATTGCATGTTGCATACAGCATTGCATGCATAAGTATAAGCTGCACAAGTACTTTAATATATGCATGTAACCATAATAGATTTAAATGAATAACTTTAGTTATGCTAATAAACTCATCAATGCTTGCAAATAAAATATAATCTTTAAACAATAGGTTGTGTAACCCATACTGCATGCATGCATGTCTAAATGTATATACATATCTGCATTCGCATATCCTCTCTTCAAAACTACTCATGTTCTTTAATAAGAAATAACTCAGAGTTTATATAATAGATATGCACGCAATCACCATCAATGCAGCATGTGCATCTCATCATCCTCACTCTAAGGCTTCAGTAAATAGAGTTTCATGCCAAACCCTGCACCTTTTCTCTTTTAAGAGAACTTAGATAATTAATAGTTTGTCTAGGTGAATATGGCCCTTATAAGGCCATGAATAAAACTTGCAGTAAATAATCTTTCATAAATAAATGTGCACTGCATAACCATAGTCATTTCTTGGAATTTTATTGATTCTTCTTACTGGTTCTTCTTATTGGAGTTAATTGGATTCTATTGGTTCTTTTCGATCTTTATTCCTTGCGGTAGTTGTTTATACGTAATATTTCTATGCGCTAGCTTACGCGAGATTCGAGGAAGAGCTAGGAAGATTCAAGGAAGATCCAGAAGATCCAAGCTTCGAGGATGAGTTGAAGAATCCAAGCCCGAGAACGAGTTAGAAGATACAAGCTTAAGAGAAGGACTTGAAGACATCGATTTCGACACAGGATCTGAAGACCAAGGATTAGAAGATTAAGGATAGCGTTTCCAGGCAAGCTCTACTTCTCCTTGATCATGATTGAACCTACTGTTTTCGCAATGCACCTATATGGCCTACTCTCGTAATATGCATTACTTGTTATTTTACTGCTTGTGTAGCTATGATCCTACTTGCTTATTGATATTGATGTCTGTTACTTAGGCGTTAATATCTAATCCTTGTTTACCCTTGATTACCTGTCACCTTGATAACCTTAGGATAGTTCCATCATTTCTATGATGGCACGTTCACCTTGCTACTAGATTGCTTAGGACCCCTCGCAATGTTTCTACATTGCCACACCTTACTCACATATATGCTTTACAACTGTGTTAAATGAGTTTGGTGGTGTGCGTGATACTTGGGGTTGGGAGTAGCACAACCGTGTTAGGTGATGATGATGGTGACGGTGATGGGATGGGTTGGACTGCGGGCAAGGCCATTAGTGAATTGTGATGAATTGTATGATAGTCCCCTAGTGTGGGAGACATAGTGCTTGCCCGGCCACATAAGGACCGGTTGATTCAACCTTTAACAAGATGATTCTCGTACTACCACGGAACCTGTATGGGAAGGACTCACCCTACCTTCTTGGTGCCTACCACTTTGATCCACCTGGAGGGCAGTAGCGCAAACGAGCAACCAGGAGAAGACTACGGAGTTTGTAGTGCTTAGGAGCTCCGGCCTGAGATCCCCACATTAAATGTGCTGTGGTTCCACATGATGACTATTATAGTCACATGAAAAGCCCCTGAGTTGGTTCGTAGGTGGCATTGTGTGTGGTACTCGGAGAAGATGGATTGAGCGTTATGTTACTCTCCGTACAAGAGTGCATAGCCCGTGGGAAAAGATGTACAACCTCTGCAGAGTGTAAAATTCATCCGGATGGACGTTGTCACGGCATATGACGCATCTTTGTTGAGTTCGTTATGATTAGCCACCTCTCATTCCTTGAAGTGTGAGTGAGCAGTAGTCTGCTCGTGTTTTGGAAGTGATGGCAAGTGTGCCGGGTTGTTATGACCAATTGAGGTCAGAAGGCCCAACTAAAACTTGGGAACTGGCGGGAATGCTTCCTACTCCCCCAGGGCCAACCAACTAAAATATTGACAGTTACTTCTCTATTTCATCTAAAATTTCCTTCACATGCTTTAGTGAACCTTGCATAAAATTTGCTTGCTGCAAATGAACCATACAGCCTGTTCCTTGCTAAGACCAAATTTGCATGTATATATACCCTTGTGTAGTGTAGGGCTTGCTGAGTACCTTATGTACTCACGTGTTTGCAATCGTTGGTTTAGTAGGTGAAGACTTCGTAGATGACGACGACGATTGGGTTTTCGGTTCTGCTTCTCAAGTTTGCTTGTGGCGTTGGGCCGTGGTTTCCGCTGTCTGCTTCACCTCTAGTGGGTCGGATGTACTTGGATAGTTTGAATCCTTGTCGTACCGCCACTAAGGGTTTTATATCAGGTATCTTACTTATTTATCTATTCGAAGTATGCTTTTGATTATCATATCTGTGTTCTTGTGCGTATCAGCTACTGATCCAGGGACTGATACAGGATGCACAGTAGATTCCAGAAATAGGGTCTGACACTCGTGAATCTGGGTGGAGCTGCTTGCCTGCTACTGTGAGGTGTTCGTGACTGACAGACAAAGGTGCGTGTGCGCGCTATATCTGCTGGAATTGGAAAGAAAAAGAGAAGGGAGCTCTCTGTACGTCCTGCAGTGCTGATTGAAGGGAGAAGAAAGGGAGGACGTGTTGCTGCTGATTGGTTAAGGTGCAGATTGCAAGTTGCTCTCAAACAAAGGAAACAGGCTGCTGGGCGTAAACTGCAAGCAGGTGTTGTCAACAGGAAAAGCAGAGTAAGAAAATTGTGGTGCGCTGCTGATTTCAGTTCTAGGAGGAGCTTGGTGGCAGTGATTGCTATAGTTTGAGTTTAGCAACCAAGTATGGCGGACGGCGTCGCGAGGTCCTCCTTCCCCCTTCTGAGCGGAAGGGTGGAGTACCTGAGCCTCCCTAGGGGTGCTCTTCTTGTCGGCGTCGCTGAGTCTCTCAGTGGCGCGCGACTCAGCTGGTCTAGGTCGCTGCCGCCGACGACGTCGGAGGCGGGGGCGGCCATGGACCTTCTCTCCCCTTCCTCCCTTTGTGCGGCGACCTTCTTTGGTCCTTATGCTCTTGCAAAAGCGTCCGGTTGCCGGGTGCTGGTAATTGCGGAGGTCGCCGGCCGACGAGGGAGGTGGAGCATGCGTGAGGTCGTCGGGTGTCGGCGATCTCTAGATGTCTCGAGTTTCAACTCGTTTGAGGGGGATGTGTGTAATTTTCAGTGTTTCCAGGGTGGTTTATGTAAACTCCATGGATGTACTGTTCATCTAATTTAATATATTCCCCTTCCGCTCAAAAAAAAAAACCAAGTATGGCGGATAGAAGAATTGAGCATGTGCTTGAGAAGGTGGCTGAAATCCTCACAGCTAAAGAACTCGAGGACTTGGCTCAAACATTTTTTGCGAAGTGTTCAGAATTAATGTCAACTCAAGAAGGGACGAGCGAACAAAACAATTTCCCAAGGAAGGAGACATCTACAATACTCGGTAATCTTGTTAACCTTGCTCGTCCTAGTATTGATACTTTTCATGCAAATTGGATACTAGATTCTGGTGCATCTAGACATGTCACAGGGGCATCAAGTGAGTTTGCATCATATACTCCATTTCCTCCTACACGTAAAGAAACTATTCAAACTGCCGATGGAACAGCACAACCTATTAGAGGCACGGGTACAGTTAAATGCACACCATCGATTACTTTATCATCGGTTCTGCATGTTCCATCCTTTCCTGTTAATCTAGTATCCCTGAGTGCTTTAGTGGATCATTTGGATTGTCGAATTACTCTTGATCGAGAGAATTGCCTAATTGAGGATAGAAGAACAGGAAGAATGCTTGGAAGCGGTATAAGGCGCAATGGCCTATGGTTCTTGGATAGAAGAGCAGATAATTCATGCACTGCTTTGACAGTTGCTATGGGAGAAAACGAGGCTAAGGTGATACTTGAACATTGTCGACTAGGACATTTGTCATTTGATACTATGGTCAAGGTATTTCCGGAGACCATGAGTAAAGTGGACAAAAGAAAACTCGTTTGTGATGGATGTGAGTATGGCAAGCATACAAGATCAATATACGTAGGCAGCATATCCTGTGCAAACCTCTTTCGTATGCAACCTATGCAAACCTCCACCACAATCGTTAGATCTCCATCTGATGGCTAGATTAAGGAGTGTTTTGATTAGCAAAAGCATTGGTGGGAGGGTTTAAGTGAAAAAGCATTGGTGGGAGGGTTTAAGTGAAAAAGCATTGGTGGGAGGGTTTAAGTGAAAAAGTTTCCCACCTCTTAATCTAGCCATCAGATGGAGATCTAACGATTGTGGTGGAGGTTTGCATAGGTTGCATACGAAAGAGGTTTGCACAGGATATGCTGCCATATACGTAAGCAGAGGGCTTAGAAGCATATATCCTTTTATGCTTATTCACTCTGATGTTTGGACATGCCCAGTTATCTCGATTAGTGGAATGAAGCATTTTGTGACATTTATTGATTGCTATTCACGTGTCACTTGGATATATCTTATGAAGCAGAAGAATGAGGTTAGAAGCATATATCCTTTTATGCTTATTCACTCTGATGTTTGGACATGCCCAGTTATCTCGATTAGTGGAATGAAGCATTTTGTGACATTTATTGATTGCTATTCACGTGTCACTTGGATATATCTTATGAAGCAGAAGAATGAGGTTCTTAAATGTTTCCGAGATTTTTGCTCACTTGTTGGTAACCAATATGATGCTCGGATTAAGATATTAAGGACAGACAATGGGACGGAGTATGTGAACAATGAGTTTGAAAGTTATTTATCAGCCCATGGAATATTGCATCAAACTACATGTCCTGATACACCTCCACAAAATGGAGTAGCTAAAAGAAAAAATCGTCATATATTGGAGGTTACACGTACACTTATGTATACTATGAATGTGCCAAAATTCTTATGGAGTGAAGCGGCGATGACTGCAGTTTATTTGATTAATCGCACACCTTCAAGATTGCTTAGGTGGAAAACTCCTTATGAGGTGTTACGTGGAGTAAATGAGTTTGTTGTTCCACCTAAGGTATTTGGATGCACTTGCTTTGTCAGGGACCATCGACCTTCAGTGGGTAAATTGGATCCTCGAGCGGTTAAATGCATATTTGTTGGTTACTCCTCAAGTCAAAAGGGGTATAAGTGTTGGTGCCCTACTGAAAGACGCCTATTTGTGAGTATGGATGTTACATTTAGAGAGCCAGAGCCTTTCTATGGAGAGAAAACAGATTTAAGCTCTTTGTTTTCTGATCTTGACTCTCCTTGCATGGATAATGCTAGTCGAGAGGGGGAGAGTGAAACCGCAAACATCAAGGAAGGTGATGAACAACAAAGAAGAGTAGAAGCAATAAGTGGCATAATTGCTGTGCCACGACCAGGGAGGATAGAAGCCATAAGTGGTATAAATTCTTATCAAGAGAATGATATCATGCATGAGACAGTAACTGATCAGGACATGGAAAATGCTAAGGTGAATGATCCCAGGTGTGAGAGAGGGACCAAGGATTTAGGAAATATCAAGGTTTACACAAGAAGGAAAAAAATCTTTATTACAATCTTCATCTAATGACAATGAGCAAGAAAAGGCTATCGAGCAACAAGTAGAGCGGCCACAATTACTGGAGCAGCAACAATCTTCAACAACTACCGGTAATGAAGTTGATCGATCCATTGATCTAGGGGGAGAAGTTAACCCTTCAAATGATTTACCTATTGCTACAAGGAGGGAAACAAGAAGAAATGCAGGAATACCTCCACTAAGATATGGATTTGAGGATGGTCGCAAGGATGGAAGTGAGAATGACATATCTAATTATGTCTCATATGAGAACCTATCCACCGCATATAGCGCATTTGTTGCTTCACTTCAATCTACCCAAATTCCTAGAGATTGGAAGGAAGCACAACGAGATCCTAAGTGGCGTGCGGCCATGTTGGAAGAGCTAACAGCACTGGAAAAGAATAAAACATGGGATCTTGTTAAGTTGCCTACAGGAAAAAAAGCGGTTAGTTGCAAATGGGTATTTACTGTGAAGCAAAACTCAGAAGGTAAGGTGGAAAGGTATAAAGCGAGACTTGTCGCAAGGGGATATAGTCAGACATATGGCATTGACTATGATGAGACGTTTGCACCTGTGGCGAAAATGAGTACAGTGAGAATTCTAATGTCTTGTGCGGCAAATTTTGGATGGCCCTTGTATCAGCTTGACGTAAAAAATGCATTCTTACATGGTGACCTCCAAGAGGAGGTGTACATGGAAATCCCACCTGGGTTTTCACCTAATGCAGTTGGTAAGGTATGCAGACTGAAGAAGTCCTTATATGGTCTCAAGCAATCTCCACAGGCGTGGTTTGATAGATTTAAACGTGCCCTATGTGCTATGAAATATAAACAATGCAATGGAGACCATACTCTATTCTATAGACATACAGGGCGTAAAATCACGGTGTTGGCTGTATACGTGGATGAATCATTACTGGTGATGATGAAGTGGAGATCAAATGTTTGAAAGAGAATCTGACCAAAGAGTTTGAGGTGAAGGACCTTGGGGCACTCAGATACTTCCTCGGTCTTGAGATTGCTCGATCCCCAAAAGGTATAGTTCTCTCGCAAAGAAAATATGCCATGGATTTACTTAGTGAGACCGGGATGTTAGGGTGTCGACCTGCAACAACGCCTATTGTTCCAAATCACAAACTATGTGCTGACTCAGGAAATCCTGTGAATAGAGAAAGATATCAAAGGCTTGTTGGACGGCTTATCTATCTATGTCATACAAGACCTGACATATCTTATGCAGTGAGCGTTGTAAGCAGGTATATACATGATCCTAGAAGTAGGCATTTAGATGCAGTTTACCGGATCATACGGTACTTGAAAGGTAGTCCTGGAAAGGGGCTTATTTTCAAGAGTCATGGTCATTTGAATGTGGATGGTTACTGTGATGCTGATTGGGCTAGTTGCCTTGATGATAGAAGATCAACATCAGGATATTGTATATTTGTTGGAGGAAATTTGGTGTCATGGCGAAGCAAGAAACAACCTGTTGTGTCTCGATCTACTGCTGAAGCTGAATACAGAGCTATGTCACAAGGGTTATGCGAAATCTTGTGGGTTAGAAACCTCTTATCTGAGTTGAACCTGTTGAGGAAGGGGCCATCGAAGCTGCAGTGTGATAATAAATCTGCTATCAATATTGCAAGCAATCCGATTCAGCATGATAGGACTAAACATGTTGAGATCGATCGCTTCTTCATCAAGGAAAAACTAGATAGTGGTTGTTATTGTGTTGAGTCATGTATGTTCTAGAGAACAAATGGCAGATTGTTTAACTAAAGGTTTAGGTCTAAAAGAATGTGAGGTAGCGTGTAACAAGATGGGGATGATTGATATCTATAGCCCATCTTGAGGGGGAGTGTTGGGCTGTGTACTGTTAAGCCCATAGGCATAGAGCCCATGTATACACTATATGTATATGTACAATGGCAAAGAGGGGAATGGAATTCCAGATGTTTCTCCAAACTTTACAGTTCATCACAGTAGGACTTGCAGTCAGAGGTGGGTTTGTTCCCTGCTCTTCGGCATTTCTCTGCTGGCTTGAGTTATCAGTGCCTGGGTAAGTGTCTGACTGCATTGTGCACTGAACAATACAAGTACTTGTGGTTAAACCAACCAAATATTTGTTCTGTAGTAAACAGCTAAGCATCTCCGTTTTGAATACCACCCCAGCATGCCTCATGAATACTACTGGATTAGCAAAACTGTAAACACCATAATGTGTTCGATGTCATAGGCAATAATTTTGGGGACTTATTAGTTCTGGATGTATCCACAGTAGACTGATTTTCTGGCAATGCAAAACACAGATTGAAACCACGTACGTC
The DNA here is from genome assembly GCA_012490785.1 of Eragrostis nindensis. Lineage (NCBI taxonomy): Eukaryota > Viridiplantae > Streptophyta > Magnoliopsida > Poales > Poaceae > Eragrostis > Eragrostis nindensis. Next base: position 472,463 of record JAAXCT010000038.1, on the reverse strand, counting down.
ATGATATAAATGGGTTTCAACTATTAGGCTACTCCCAATGGCAGTTTCATTTTCAATAAATTATAGAATAACTTCTCGCGCAATTGCGCGGGCACAACTATAAATAAGTTTTGAGTAAATTTCAGAAACTACAAGTATTTGCAACCTTGTTTCACAAAACTATAACTTTTGAAACCAATTTCAGAAAACTACAACTATTTTGACTTATTGTATCACAAAACTACAACTTCTATACCTAGTCCCACATGTCAGCCTCACAACATCAAAGGGTCATTGCAGTGTTTACCTATATTAGCTGCTTGCTCCTTGCAGATGACTCCATCTCTGTGGTCGGGTGACCAATCTGTGCTCCTTGGAACCTGCTAGCTTCAAAAAGCTCCAAATTTGCAGCTGGAACGTGAGAGGTTTGGGTGATGAAGACAAGTGCAGACATGTTCGTGCTAATCTGACAGACCAGCAAATACATGTTATTTGTCTCCAAGAGACAAAACTCTCAGACATCTCAACACAACTAAAGCTTCTTCCCTTTTACCTCCTGGACTGACATCACTCACGTACAACAGCTCAAATGGACCTTCTGGAGGGTTGTTGAATGCATGGCCAAGGCACACCATCAAAGACACCCATCATGTAGAGCTCACCTTCTCACTGACATCGTTCTTTGAATACAACATCCACGATCTGAACTTTGCGGTAACAAATGTCTATGGCCCGTGGCCGCTGACCTCAGAGAAGATTCCTTGAATGAACTCATGATTTTTGCAGACAATATGATATTGCCCTTTCACTGATATTCAGGGACTTCAATCCAACTATAGGCGACCGGAAGATGGAAACAATGACAATTTCTCGGTGACAAGTGTTGATGTCTTCAATTTTGTCATTGAGGAAATATTGCTCCGTGAGCTGCCTTTGCTAGATCTTCGTTACACATAGTCCAACAACAGAGACATCCCAACTCTTGTCAGCCTTGACAGAGCTCCATCAATACACAACTAGCAAAAGTGCCCGTGCGTTGCCACGGGCTAGCAAAAAAAGTGTACAAATAAATTCAATAAATCTCAGTTTTTAAAAAAATTGTGAGACCCATGAAAAATCTATTGATTCCACAATAAAAAAACATCCTGGAGAATTCATCTTGGCAGTACTATTACAATAAAACTCTATTATTGTACATGCTTATGTAAGTACAAAATATTTACATCCTGGCAGTACTCAGTTCCATGACTCGGTTCGCTGTCGCTAGACGATGATGGAAGGCTTTTTCGATGTTCTTGTTATCAGTATCGCACTATTGTGGCATTGATAGAGGATCTGTTGATGCACCCTTTTGATTAACTCCAGCTATCCACACATTGGTTTCGAGAGAGCTGGTGGGTTCCTTTATTGTAAGGTATGAAACATTGCCTCCATGCACTGTATCTGATTTTCCACACAATCCATCATTCAGACAAAAAGGGTATGCATCACAATCAGGTTTGACCTTTAGTTCAGATAAATCAGGTTCAGTCAATAGAGAATCAGTGTCATCCAGTTCGGCACTCACCTGCGAAGGCTTTCTGGAAGGGGAGGCAGATGAAATTAGAAATCCAGTCGCATGATCATATTTTAGCTCTCTATTGACTCCTTGTACTGAACTTATCACAATATGGATCTTCCCGAGGGATCGATTTACCTTCTTTATCTTACGAGATGGCCATCGCATTATTCCTTGTTGCCTGCATATCCTTTTCAGTGTTGTAGGACAAACTGCAAAGCACCAGCAATGGAATAAATGAACCCATCACTTCCTTTTTTTTTACATATATTATATCCTGTATATGTTATTACAAATATTTACATCTTGGCAGTACTCTTTCCATTGATTATGTTCAGATAACGTCGTATCTTTCCAAGTATAATTGTCTTGAGTTTTTCATCTAAAAATTGTTACATTACTTTTAGATGAAAAACTCAGTTAATCAGCATATCAACTGTCTTGTAAAAATCAAATTGATGATGTAGAAATAAGGATGCTCTCCGTTTGGGAAAAAGGATCAGGGAAGTGGTTACCTCGCTTGCAATAAGAAGACCATTCAAAATAGTTGCAACAGTGCCAGGCTCATTCAAAGAAAATGAGACACTGGCAAATATGCTTAGAAAATCTGTATCTGATGAATCCAAGTATATTTTGGCAAGAGAATGTAGAATCTGGAAAAACAATAAGTGTTTGGGTTAATAGAAGTAGTTATCGATGCATTTGTTATGAAACAGAAAACAAACAGATAATGAGCACATTGTCATACTTGTCCAGCATTCTTTCCACAATGGCCTCCAATCTTGGATCCATTGTATTTACTTCCTCGGTCGCTCCAATTTTGACTTTATTTCTTTATAAGCTTTCTAAGGTGACAAGTGAAAATATCGTGAGCTTTCAGATTCAGTAAGCCTTAATATTTGTTTAAACTTCATTTTCTACAAATCAGTATTGAATTGAACTTAAATATACTTGTTTCCATAGCCATCACATTATTGTTATTGACAAGGTCTGTATTAGTTGATCCAAAATACCAAGTTTTGTATTTTTTGCATGTTAAAAATATTTCTGTAGTGGCACGACTCGAAGATATTTCTGAATAGTACATACACAAAACATTACTTGAATTGTCTATGGAAAACTTAAAATATGCAGAGCTCACTACCGAACCCCCGCAAAATGGAATTATAAATACTTTCCATACAACATTTGGTTATAGGTAAATTTACTGAAATATTGCACTGGCTGCTCCCAGGCTATAAGGCAAATGTTCTAAAAAAGAATTAATAAGTTTTACCATCAATCGCTATACATCTCAAAAACCTTTTGTAAAATCTCTTGGCAAAGAGGTAAAGAGAAGGTATGTTGTTATCCACTTCATATAGACTTTGCAAGGAAAGAATGGAAGCTCTTCTAACTCCAGCATTCTACAAATATGAAAAATGCAGAAAAAAAAAAAGACTGCAAGTCTCCATGGTTGCAGAATATATCATAAGCTAACTAAATGAACTAAATGTGTCTTTACCTTATCATTCAGTGTCCATCCAAGATATTTCAGATAAATATATTGCAAGAAAAGTGTAGGATATGAGACAACCCAAATACCAAGAGATTTAATACATGACATCCGGGTCTCAGGATCAATATATTTTAAATGGTGCTGCAGAAATCAATATGTACAGAAAAGTAAACTGGGACTTGTAATTGGGAATCTCACCCAGTGAATATCTTCCGCATCGATTGCTCCGAGTAAGTAATGTTTTCATGTGTAAGAGCTAATCTTTTCTCGAGAGAGTCAACAATCAGTCCATCACTCAGCTTCTTCTTATCTAAATTCAACTGCCTTTGAGTGGTCTCACGTTGTCCACTGAGAGGCTTGGAAACATTAATGAATGATGTTACAAGCTGGAGCCCAACGAAGCTACTTCACGATACACCCTTGGAGGAGTACTGAGGGGCACCAAATCAGTATATTAGATACATGCATACAACACAATAATAAAAAAAGATGGACAATTGGAGACCAAATTACCATGATAAAACCACATAATCATTGATATTTTGGACTAAGATATCAAATAGTGGACCATTCTGACACTCTAGGACCAATTTGATACTCTTTAGGTCTTTCTGTTTTGAGTTGTAATTATCTTCCACCGGACTATATGGTAGTTAAGGTCTAATAAATCCACTCTCAATAAAAATCATAAATGTTAGTATGAGCTTTATGACAACCATTATGATGTAATATAACTGAAAATTTTGATAATCTACAAGATTACTGATGAAAAATCTTTGTTCGCACTACAGAACAAGAGAGCACAGGATACTTTCTAGCAGTATCAACAAAGGACATCACAACGTTCTCCACATCCGTCTAATGAAGGTAATCTGGATAAATCTTGTGTTTAGCACCAGAGGCCTGTCATAACAAGATTCACTGGTTTACCAAGAGACTGAAAAAGAACAAAGTACAGTGCAATAAGAAGCTATTATTACCTCATACAACATAGCTAAAATTTGAAATATCACAGAAACCCTCTTTGATTCATACTCCTCGACCAAACTTTTTGACAGCATGGCTTATCAGTTTGCCAATTATGTTTGAGAATATCTGCATGTTGAAAGATTGCTAGAACTAAGAAAGATTTCCAAAGATGAAATACGATATATTTTCATAATATGAAATTAATTTAAGCTTGTTAGGAATTAGGATAAGAATGATTAAATCCTCAGAAGGTAGCAGTCTCCAGTGCAGTCCAAGGGTGTTCTTAGGTTTTACATTCAAGCAGCTTGCAGTAAATTTCCAATATTACCAAGAATAGAACTCAAGGACCAAGTTATCCCAAAAGGAAATCAGGTTTTCTTTGAAATGTAGCAATTAGCTTGTTACTCTTATTGATCATATCAGCGACAATACAGATGGTCAATACTTTGCGTGGCATTCATGGGCTTAAAATCAGGCCATAAGAAAAGATCAAAATAGCATATGTATCTGTGACCTGGGATGATTGATTCAAACCTTCTTGATTTTGAAGAAATCCAAAATCTATTGATGAGCAAGTAGGCCATTATGAAAAGTTACCATATGTTTCTTTGGTTTATGTGGCAAGCAGCACTCCAGAACGTCAGCCATGAATCAATGCCTGGGAATCAGTTAGTTCCATGTAAACAAATTCATCTCTAACATAAACTGATTAGTCTCCACTTATTGCTCCTGCCAGCACAACAACATCATGAAAATAACGGGAATTGATACCCTGATTAATTTGTGAACTCAATCGATCCTTGCCTTGACCGATCCTTGCCTTGACTTCGCATTTGTACACCCTCAAATAATATCTAGAGAAACAAAGGCAAAATAAAAATATTGAGCAAGAAAGAACACGACTTTGCACCTGTAGCTGCTACTCCCGTCAGCAAACGATCTCAAAACCTTACCTCACCTTTGTGTCGGGTCTCAGGTGGCTTTAGGTCCCATGCGACATTGGCGTCCGGGAGGGAGAGGCGTTCTCCGGCGGTAAAGCAGTCCTCAAGGTGTCCGTGGCGCTGCAACTGCATCGGTTCAGCAATCCTCCGTGGCCGTAACAGAAGTAAACGCCGAGCACGGCCTATCGGACGGCGCGGCTCGAAGGGAGAGAAGAGGAGACGTCGTCATCGCCGCCGCCGCCGAGCTCATCCGTGCGAGCGGCGTCGTCGTCGGCTTCCGAGGACACCGGGGCGCCTCCTTGTCGTCGTCCTCCTCCAGCCCCGCCGCCGCCAATGCGGCGCTCGGCGGACGCGGTGTGCTTGCTTCCGGAGGCGGCGGCGGCGGCCGGAATTGCTGGGGGTGGCGGGCGGCGGCTAGGGCTTGGTGAGAGAGAGGGAGATCGGGAGGAGGAAAGAACACGAGACGAGAGGAGTCGGGACGGCGATCGAGGGAAGGGAGGCCGACGGGGTGAAGTGGGCGGGCGCAGGCAGGCCCGTATGTCGCGTGTGTGAGACGGGCCCCACCTGTCGGCGCCGAATTTTTTCAGGGTGAGAGGGGGCGGTGACGCACGGCGCACGGGAGTGAACTCACAAGAGAAATAATAAGGAGTAGAGATGGGGGCGGAGTATGTTTAACAGCACCCTCACCTCTCTGCTTTGCAAAATGTCTGACTATCTTCCTCTATTGCTAACAGCCACTTCAAAAACCCTTGTATCACAGGTTTTCTGCTACGAGCGTTGCTGGGCTATGAAGGACGACTACAAGGAATCTTATCTTATATTTACCAATTGGAGGCTCTTTTTGAGGTCTCTACATTAATCAGAAAAACTCGACCTGCCGGGGGAAGAAGCCCCCCCGACGGCATTTCATTAAGAAGAAGAGCCCCTCACGCAGGCCGAGAAAATCCACCGAACCCCCTCCCCAACCATACACAGGGACTCAGCTGGCCGTTGTGAGCTGCGGCGCGAGTCTTTACCATGTGCTTTGGCCTGGAGAGGACGAGGGGATTGTTTTCTCCACTGTACGCAGCAACAGTGCACAGCACTGTGCGCGCAACAGTGCTCGGTGGGAATCATGGGCGAGCAGCGCTCGAGCCCACGACCGGCAGCTCACCAACCGGGAGTCTTGCCGCACGAGCTAACGCTCGTTCCCATTAATCAGAGAAAAATCCTACAAATTCTCGCCAAAAAAAAACATCTATCCGTTAATTTTGATGGGTACTAAACCGTAACATAACCTGATCTTGACCATGGACCATGGAAAACATGACTGTGGACCAACGGAAAAAAATGACGGTGGACCCAAGAAAAAAGAAGAATCAACAACTTCTCCCCAGTTCGTAACCGAAATAGGGAGCCATCTCCTCCCCCAATCTCCAATCCATCCATCGAGCTTCGATTCGCTGAGATCTCTCGCAGGGACGCACTAAGATCTTGTGATGGACGGCAATTCTGGTCAGCGCGGACGGCGCTCGTTGGAGGCGGCGGCGTTTGGCGAGGATGGTGCCACGGACGGCGGGTTCGGTCTCGAGCGATGCTCTCTGAAGGAGGCGGCGACCGCGGAGGAGGGGCTAACGCAGGGGCGCTCCACCGAAAGGAAGGCGGCGGCCGGCGGCGACACGGCTCCGGCGGCGGCGAGGGTCCGGATGACGCGGCTGCCGATCATGGAGGTGATCCGCCTCCTGTCCCGGGACCCGTGCAGCACCGCGCCGTACAGCTTGGATTCGCTGCGCAGGCTGGTACGGGAGGAGCGGCCCAACGTGAACGTGCCCGAGGAGGTCCTGCGTGTCAGGGGCGGATCCAGGGGGTAGTCCAGGTGGGCCTGGGACTACCCTGGATTTTGGCCCATAATCTTTTTGTTACTCTGAGATTGATCCAAAAGGCCAGCTGCAATCGATAGATTCCTAAACCTATTCGTCCATACGCTTCATCCTTTCCTCGATTCCGGCGGCGCTGCTCGCCTCTGCTCGCTGCTCGCCTCTGCTCGCTGCTCGCCTCTGCTCGTTCGCCGTAGCAGGTCGCGGCCTCCTCTGATTGCGAATGGCCTGTCCACCTTCCTGCTTGCTTAGTCTCCGTTGACAATGACTGGCCAAAGGGTAGCGGAGCCTGACGAACAAGCCAGACGGCGCCTGAGCTGAAAGAAAGGACACGAGTGGAATACATCCCCAATCAAGTAATCACTCTGATCTCCCAATCATCAGTAGACTTGTGCTTTGTTAAGAAATCATCATTTTTTAGCCAATTTCAGCCATCCCCAGAATACAACCAAATCAATTGCTTAATGCCTTTAGAAATCAGGTATCGGTTTCCCCTGATCAAGTGAACATGAAATGCAATATACGCTTTGGCAATAGGCAGGACAGAGATTATATGTGTACGTGCTGTCTTTAATGGCATGAGGAAGCACTAAGTGAAGAAGCTAGATTAGTACTCTAATGAAGTTTTGTAAACGAGTTTTTTTATTGAACGGAGAGTATTACTGTAACGATGTACAATACACCTTCCATTAAATTTGAATTATTGTACCAAATGACCAAATTCGTATTTTTTTGGTAAAATTTATACATCTTGACCGAATTTGCGGTCACAAAATTACGGAGGCACACCCAGCGAAAAAATCCTGGATCCGCCACTGCTGCGTGTTGTGGCCAAGTCATTCAACGAGGGCATGAGGAACAAGTTCAGCGTCTTCCAGGACTGGGTCCTTGCGGAGCTCGAGGAGAAGGGCTACGTCGAGGTGCCCGAGCAGTTCATCAAGGAGAGGGAAGATGCCGAAAAACGGCATGGGGGATGGATTGACCTGTATCTGCCGGACAGGTACTTCACCACTGTCCCTGTGACTGCGGTGAGTGTGATGGCAAGGAGAAGCTTGTTTTTTCCTTCCCAGAAAAGGAGGTCGTTTCGGAACCCAAATCCAAGCAGGACAAAATCATGCGGAGCTACTCTGCCGAGCTGGAACCTGAGCTACAAGCCATCTTACCTGAGCTAGAAGTGATCTTTTCGATGTTTTCGTAGAGCGATGAGCGAATGGAGGCGGCATGGGAGGGGACCAACTGCTGGAAGAGTTTTCATCGTCTGCATCAATGCAATCTATCTATTTATCTATGTGCTGATCTGTGCTGTGCTTGCAGCAAGCTAAGTTTTAATTATGACCACTGGCTCCGGTTTAGGTAATGTCCTCAAGACCTCAACCGATCCAAGTGTATCTATGTCGCAGCTAAGTTAATTGGTATATACTGTTCGCAGCTATTAGTCTATGGTGTTCTCATGATGACCGTTCATGTTATTGATGCAAACACTTCTGAATAGCATCTATTATTATCATCCTCCCTGTCTGCTGTGGCAATGTTTGTTTTCGAGCATTCTGCCATTAGTGTGATTGTCCTTTTATTTTAGGCTGCGCGTTGCGGATTCTCATGTTCATGGGGATGGGATGCTTTGTTCTCGTTCGAGAATTTAGTTGAGTTTGTCTGCAGCATACCATGCTATGTGTGGCTGAATCTTTGTGCTGTGCAAATTTCTTCATACAGATTCTTGCCATGCATCGTCTTTTACCGGTTTATTATATCTGTGGCAGCTAAGATAGCTAGGATGTACTGTTGCTAATGCCCATCTTTGTTATAGTCTTGTGAAGGTGTCGACACTGGCCGTTTCTGAAACCATATAAATTGGATTGTGGGTTGCTACTTTCAAACCATAATATATGATTATAATCCAATTAATTAGTGCCCATCATCCGTGTTGCCTTTATGTCGACCCTTACGAGCCTGTTATTTCCTTAATTAGTGCTTTAACTGTTAGCATATTATTGTTTGTCTACAATTTATCATATATCTTGCAATGAGAAAAAAAAAACCATGCTTTTTTTTTTCTCGCATTGCTGCGGTTGCCTGCTCAATCTTGAATATTGACTAGGGCACGTCCAGGTCATGTCACTATGTTATGATGTGTGATTGAATAGTTTAGTCTGTCCTTTTTTTCATTTGGCTTTTCTATCTCCTTGCTGCATATATTTATGCCATGAGTTAGCATTGTTCCCTTTGTTTTCTGATGTGCCAAAGCTTACTGTTTTCTTTATTTATGTAGTGGAAAGGATAGCCTCAGCTTGTGAGTCGGGTCACACTAGTGCATGATGCTATTATGGTAAAAATATGATGCTTTGGTACTTTTATTACTTGAGATCTATGTTTTCAAGGCATCGCCTAGGGCATTGCCTAGGCTTTTAGGCGCCCCCGGTCTCCGCAGGCCGACGCCTTAGGCTGTAGTGTCACCTTGTCACCCGTGCGTCCTGCGGTAAGGCTTCCCCTGGTCGCTGCAGAACGTGATACCGCCTTAAAAACTATTCTTGAGATGTTCTGTCTGGGTTGGGTAGTTAATTAGTCAGTGTGATCTAAGCTGTCCCTAAGATACGAGCTGTACATAGAGGAACTATTGAGTTACAATTTAATGAGGAACTTCATGTGTCTTATTGTGTTGATTAGGGGTGTCACGGATGCCAAACCAACCATCATCATTTTGTAGTATGCACTACACATGCTGTTTGGTCAAGTGTTATTATATGCGTTTCTTTGCCTGGATTGTTAACTGAGCACTGCTATGACCTAGCCGTACAAAGAGCACTTTTGATTGTTAATTCGCCCATTCGAGTCAGTCCTGGTCTTTCTTTTATTATTGATTAGTGGTATTTCTTTACCTGGATTGAGTGTAACTTTTTAGCTGCCATTGTTTCTTTCGATGAACACATGCCTCTTATTCATGGTAGAACTGGGCTGCAGAAAATATTGCATATTTTACTCTCTTTTTTTCCTAGTTAGATGGATATTGTTATTAGTTAACTTCTTACTGGCTTTTTTATTTTTAAGTTAGAAGGGAGCTTTGCAGCTCTTGTACTTGTTGGAATCATTTACTAAACTTCATAAAGGTATTGCCCAGAATTTGAGCAGCTGTCTTGATGTATGAATATAAATTGTCATTAAAGGCGCAACATCCTGGATTAGGCTTGTTCGTCAGGTCATGCCATTTTAGTGTGTTCCTCGCTGAACATACAAGGATCACTCGTGTTTTCATCTGGTATATTTTCATTAAATTATTTTTTTCACTTTCTTTTTGATGTTTCTAATACGTCCAGACCCTCATTATCAAAATGTTATCGAATACCTTAAGATATTCTGTATTATACGATGCTGGGTGACTACCGACTGCATGGTGTATTGTTCTATTTTAATTCTGCATAATGTTTCTCTGAACTATGAATCGTTCTGGCTACCGTTCTCGCCTTTTTCTGCTCCAGATAACATTTATGTGAACTATAGATTCAGCTGTCATTGTTCTCTTCTGATGTGCAACCGGAACTAGCATTCATTTGGATGCATGCACGATTATAGAATGTAGCCAGCAAAGCTGTAATTCACGTACTACGCAGCTAGCTGATAGCATTTGTTAAGTAAATTACTCCCAGTCTCCCACGTTGGAGGTCGAGCTCTCCAAGTTCACCAGACACATCAGGGACCCAAGCAAGTTTCAGCTACTCTGTTTCCCCTGCTGCTACTCTGTTTTCTGTTTCGAAACAGAGCAACTCTCTGTGTTCCCAGTTCCAAAAAAGAAAAAAGAAAAAAAAGTAGAAAACTCTCTGTGTTGCGTTGGGCTGGACCCAATTGCGACGGTCCTGGCACAAAAGAGGAATGAGCCTCACCCCCAAATCTGGCCTTCTCGGCCCTACCCAATTAGCTTCGCGTCAATTTTTTGCCCTTTACAAAAGTCAGATGCGAGTTCTATCTACTACTCCCTCCGATTTTAAATATGTGACACCGTTAACTTTTTCATTGAACTTTGACTAATAATATATATTCAAATAATAAGTTACCTAACGTTCAATGAATATCATTGGATTTATCATAAAAAACCCTTTAAAGTTAACTTATACTTTTAGCTATTTGCATAAATATTTATAACTGAAACAAATGATCAAAGTAACAAAAAAGTCAATGGTGTCATATATTTAAAACCGAAGGGAGTATTTCAGAGATGATGATGAAACATGTTCTCCGTGGTCAAGTTGAACGGAACGGTCAACATGTTCTTGACCGTGTGCTCGTCCTGGTACCCTGGATTCATGATCACTCGCGTCCTGCAGCTCGTACATTTCAGGTAAACTCCTTGATGAGGACATCCTGAGCTCTTGGTGCTATCTGTATCATCCATGTGCTCCATCCAAGGGCCCTCATTAACTGATACAGTAACAGTTACTGTAGCAGATGATAACAAGCGTTGGATGGAGTGCATAAATGGTACAGATAACATCAGGAGCTCAGGTCGTTCATAGTAAGTCCACTTTACGTTCCATGTTTGGAGACATGGGTACGATGCGAGATGCTAGTGCACGAGAGTTTCACGCGTCCAACCCAATGGAGATGAAACTCGAGGATGTTGGAGTCCCAAGATATGGCGCAATGTGTATATTCAGCTGCCGGAGTCATAGAGCGGGCCGCCCAGGCAGGCACGCGTGGCCGGTGGCCCCACTTCCTAGTTCGCCGACGACGCTCAACCGAGCGGGCGCGGAGACGTAGCCCCACACCACGAAGAAGACGGATGACCTGCTTCTCATGCGTCCGCGAGTGTCCCTGCACGTGGGTCGACGCTCGCCATTGGCGATGGTTGAGTTATTTTTGTGACTTGGCAGGGCACGAGATGTTGAAGAACGAGCTCGGGCACGGCTGCGGTACGATGCTCTGTGCTTCATGTCAAAACAGAACAACATCCTCTGCTCGGGCTGGATCAGCTCGCCTGGCCGGGCCCCGCCATCCAAGACCACGGGAACCTCCTCTAGCGGCTGGAGGCACGAGTAAAGCAATCATGGTTGGCTGTGATTGTGCATTCTGGCCATAGGATGCTTGCGTGCAGAGGCAATGTATGGATTCGCTTGAGATAGTCATGTCCAGGGCGGGTTTTCAAACCGTCAAAAACCAAGCAAAGAAAGGGTAAAACCAGACGAAAATCGAAATTGTTACATTACACAGGCTCGGTTTTGTTAGTAAATCGTCCGGTTTTGCTAACCCAGACCGATTTTTTCGGTTTTCATCAGTTTTTAAATCCATGGTCAGGACTGTAGCGATAAGGCTCAGGGAAGCGAATGGAGCAATGGTATTGAGGCACTTTGCTGCTTCGATGGAGCCGGAGACGAGGGCACGATATGGTCGTCACGCAACAACGAGCGTGTGCAGCATCATGTGAGGAGATGCAGTGTGAAGGTGATGGGATCATAGGAGGTGCACGGTTCAGGCCAGTTTGGCTACAGATTCGGGTTCTAGAGGGTCCAAATCCTCTTCTAAGTCTATGGTAGCTTAACGGAGTCTTTTCACGGAAGGGGGTTTATGTGCTTTGAGATGCAAGCCTGTTCTTTTTCCAGAAAAGCATAGCAGCAGAATACGATTATGGACGAAAGTACCCTCGCCTTTGTTCTTTCTCTCGCTTTCATTCATCTTCTATTCATAACCGATGGAGTCCGCCACCATCAAATCCAACCCACGTAATCACAGCCTAGCTTTGGACGCTGCCAAACATGTGTTCATGCTCAAATTCGTCTCATCCCCAAGAGGATCGAGCGTGCTTCTTGATCGTCTGCACGATGAGAGCGACCTCTTGCAGGAGGTCGAAACTTGAAGGTCCATGTCCCTAGCGACCTGCTGCTAGTGATGACCAAACAGGCAGGACGACACGGTACGGTCCGGGCTTAAAAAGGCACGGTCTATTTAATTTTAAACCGGCACGATTCGATGTTAATTTCGTGCCGTGCCGTGTCAGCCCATAGGCTCACCTCTCGGCCCAAGGCACGGCACGCCACCAGGAGATAAACATGCCGGGCGGACCCGTTTGGCCCACGAGCACAGCAGCCCGAGTCTCGCTCCGCCAGGCCGTGAAGCAAGCGGACTGGGACGCGGCCATGGCCAGGGCGCGCGAGGGGAACGCGGTGAAAGGTGGTATTCTTCTTAGGTCCTTGGAGACGCAAGGTGGAGAAGAGGTTGCCCAGCTCGAGTCCAACGAGTTCGATGGTGATGAAACCTGACTAGTACGATCCAATCCAAGGTATCCATATGTTATCTATACTGTAGCCAACGCGTGAGCACACGAGTGGCTAGTAGGTCCCGGGTTCGAGCCCGCCGCGGCACCAACACTGTAGCGATTATTTACTGCAATATGGCTCTGGTCGCTGCAGTGCAAAAAAAAAATCCCATCGCTCCTCCGTTGGACCAAAGCACAGGTTAAGTACTCGCGCCGATTCTCACCGGCCTGTTGAGTCCCTGTGTATGGTGCGGAGGAAGGTTCAGGGGGTTTTCTCGATCTGTGTGAGACGATCATTCTCCTTAAAAAATGCCCGAGGGCCGTCATACCCCCCGCAAGTCGAGTTATCTATACTGTATCTGTTTGCTCAGTTTATGTTAGCTATGCTTATGCATGTTTGCAGTGAGTTGTGTCCTGGTGTATAGTCCGTGCCATTTTTGTTTTCTTCATCGTGCACGCCGCAAGCTCGAGGAGGAAAGGAAGAAGGGGATACGCACACGCACACCATCAAAAATACCTTTTTCTAGACACATTTTTGGACGTGGATAGACAATAAATTTCGATAAGTCTAACGCGCTTCGTTAACGCGTCGCCCCCAATAAATTTCCTGATGTCCTTTCGAGACGACAATCTGGTACGAAATTGCACGCACTGTCAGAAGAATTCTCGAAGCAGCAGCGAAGAGCGTGTTCATCCATCATTTCCGGAGCTAGGGGTGGGCGCGGTTAACCGTAAAACGGATTAACCGAATTACCTTAAATTTTTAGCTAGTACGGTTCCGCAAAAATTGCGGTTATTATTTTTGTAAACTACGGTTAACAGTAAAAATTGCGGTTATTAATTCGGTTAACCGACTAACCGAATTAACTGATATTATCATCTCAACATAGTAGATCTCGAGGCTCCTCAGTCCTAACTTAATTCAACCCGGTTCTTTTCAAACTTCATCCTCTCCACACACCTCACTCGACGTCCACCCGTGCATCGACATCGCTATCGACGGTGCATTTTTTTTTTTTTGCGTTTGTTGCTTAAATTTATCTAATAGAGTGTATCGTAACCCATATTTTCAGATATTCCTGAAGACTTAGTTTGGTATTTTCCGAAGACTTGTACTGTACGAAAGGAAACTTGTAGATAGACTCTGAGTCTGTTACAATAGATCGGAAGTCTTGTAGAACAAGGCAAGGACTCCTAGAGGCGGTAACAGGACTATAAATATACATGTAACCCTCCGACGAGAGGATATCGACAATTACATCATACACACCACCATATTCAACACGACATACACTGGACGTAGGGTTATTATCCTCCGGGAGGCCTGAACCAGTATAAAAACTCTCTGTGTGCCCTAGATTGATTCCTCGATTGATCGTTGTTCCCCGAACCAAATATTTGCCGTTCTCTCGATTATTCGAGCGACGACAGAGGCGCGCCAGGTAGGGGGACAGCGCTGAGGATCCGTCGAGGGCATCAGATGTCATTGGCGGACAAGATGAAGTTCCCGGCGGGCGCCGAATTCAAGTTCGGATCTTTCACGTTCGTCGCGGACAAGGAAAGAAATCTCCAGGAAAAGACGTCGTCGGCGGCGCAGGAGGCGTCCTCGGCGGCCTTGAAGGCTCCATCCCTGGAGGGATCTGCCAAGAAGAATTCGTCGGCGGCGCCACGTGTGTCGCCCGCGGCCCCATGCTCCATGATCGGGCAGCGGAATTCCGCGGCCGAGTTTCAGATCACCTCGCGGGTATCGGGCTCTCCGTTTGGAACCCGCCTAGAAGACGAATCCACCTTGGATCCGCCACCTAGCTCTGCCATAGAAGCGAAGATACAAAAGATCGCTCTCGACATCACCAAGGGGCTGTATTTTCCTGGGTTCGGGCTCGGTTATCCTGATTACGAGTCCGACTTCAGTGATGACGACTGCCCCGAGATCGGAGGAGATCCAGACCAAGGTCACGACCCGGCCAGAGAAGTCTTCATGGCGGGGCGCGACGATGAGGCAACCAGCGATTTGCGCACCATCGGATCTATACGATCTCGTTCAGTTGCGCCATCCAATGTCACGCCAAAAAACCTCAACACCGACTTCGACGCCGTCCGGTTCCAGACCGCGCTGGATTCCCTTGCGCGTATGGCTCCCGACGGTACACCACTAGCTCCAATGGTACAGCAAGTCGTGGAACTCGCCGGCCGTGTGATCCCTCAACAAGAGCAAGACGTGGCGGCTCCGGCTAGAACTCCAGTACACAGACGCCTGGGGGCCACCAACGATCAGAGGGCCGATTCGTCTTCGCATGGATCGTCTTCTGATCGCCCCAGGCGACGTCGGCGTGACCTAGAACCATCAGATGCAAGACATCAGCTGAACCAGCGGAGGAATCAAACTGGCAATCCCCTAAGGGGGGAACCAGACCAACAAACTCCAGGCGCTCCAGCTCATAGAGGGGTGCGCCCAGAGACGGCTCCTAAGCCGCCCCCGTATAGGGCTCTGGGTAGTTATCTCCGAACTGTTGAGTGGCCAGCCAAGTTCAAAGTGCGATCCATCGACAAGTACGACGGTACCATCAACCCAGAGGAGTTCTTGTCAATCTACTCCACAATGATAGATGCTGCAGGAGGAGATGAAAGGATCAATGTAAGATCAATGAACCTAGAGCATGGTTCATAGGTTTTGGTGATTGATGTCAACATGGTCAATGGGACTAACAAGGTTTGCTAGTGTGCAAGATGTTTAGTCTCATGGATGTAGTGATATACTATTGGAGTGCCAACACCTCAAAGGTTGCAAGGAAGTTGATAAAGAGGAGAAGTGAACATGAGTACTACTCTACGAGGTGACTACTACGTACATGAGGTAAGAGACAAGGTGAGTATGTCATGTGTCTTTGTATGTATCATATACCTTGACATACTCTTGATCATCATGTTGGTTTTACCTTATATCATATGACATGATGACCTTGTCTATTATGTGATGTTGTTCTTGTCTTCTATCCTATGCACATTATATGATGCTTCGATCGGGTTGTCCTTTGTGACAACTAGACCATTGTGACTAACATCTTTGGATGTAGGAAAGGTGTTCATGCATATTCTTTAGGTCACATGAAGAAGCTTCGTTGATGGATGATGACAAGGATCAAGGACTTGTCGGAGGTTGCGGTTGAGAAGATGGATCAAGGCTAAGGACATGCTAGATCCAAGCAAGTGTTGGCTTGGTGTAGATGTAGGCTTGAGTCCATAGGAACAACCGGACTATCAAGGAGGATCGAGTCGTTTCTCTTAGGTCACACTAGTGGTAGAGGTATGTGGATGCTCAAAGAGTCTCTCAGGCACTAGGGTGACAGCAGAGGAGAAGAAGAGCCAAGTGGACGAAGTTTGGAAGCAAGAATCGAAGAAATGATCAAGTTCAGCTTCAGCAGAGAAGACCGGACGGTACGGTCAAAGAGACCGTACGGTACGGTCCCTATTGGAAGAAGCAACAGAGAAGACGAAGTTTCTGTTGGAAATGAGGAAAGGAGACCGGACGGTACGGTCCTAGAGACCGTACAATACGGTCAGAATGGAGACCGGACAGTCCGGTGGTCTTTTGGCCATGAAGATGTCAGAATCTGGAGATCAACCCAAAAGGAAAGTTGTAGAGTTTTCAAGAGCTTTCCAACGGTATATGGTGCACCTCCATCGGAGTTTGGAGCTAGGAGTTATATCTAAAATACTATAGACTGCCTGGAGGAGACCGGACTGTCCGGTCATGAGTATCGTATTGTACGGTCAACATATGGACATGAAGATGACCGAATTTGGAGATCAGCCCAAAAGGAAAGTTGTGGGGAACTTCAAGAGCTTTCCATTGATATGTGGTACACCTCCATCGGAGTTTGGAGCAAGGAGTTATAGCCGAAATACTGCAGGCTGTCCACTGATGACCGTACGGTACGATCAATTGTACGGTCAATTGTACGGTCCCCACTGTGACTGGACACTTTCGGGGCAACGGCTAGTTTTTGAGTGGAGGGCTATAAATAGCCGGTTCCTTGGCCCTTTAGGGTGCCTTTGGCCATTGTTATCAGTGGGGAAACACAGTGGGAGCCAAGAGGATGCAAGAGAAGCACATGGAGAGGCTTTAGAGAGAAATCTTGGTGCTTGAGAGAGAGGAGAAGCACATGGAGAAGATTTGGAGAAGAAAGCTTAGTGCTTGAGAGGGTTGAGAGCATCCATCCACCTCTAGGACTAGTGTGGTCATAGGGAGGCGGTCTTGGTTTGTTACCCTTGGTCTATGGCAAGGCCTAGACCGGTTAGACGTCGGTGTTGAGCTTGCCAAAGAGAGTGTGGAAGCCAACACAAGTTTGTACACGGTCTTGGAGCTTCCCGTGCGAAAGAAGCATCACTAGTGGAGCGCCCTTTGGCACGCATCAAGTGCGGAGCCTTACCTTCGGAGGAGTACCCGGGAGAAGCCCGGCGGGACTTGCCCGCGACTTCACTCAAGAGCGGTGGATGGTCCCAAGGAGAAGAGCATTGCCGGTGTGCGGCGGGGTGAAGCCCGTGACTTCACTCGAGGAGTGAAGCGTGCTCTTAGGGGACATCACCGGCTTAAAGGGTGGAGTGTGCTCTAGAGGGGATCGCCGTCGAGCGGAGGGACGGGGTCGAGACTCCGGCGGGAGTGACCCAACGTGGAGTAGGGGAAGGCGCCATCCTTCCGAGACCACGGGAAAAATCGATGAGCAATCTCTTACTCTTACTCTCTACTACTTGCACTTACTATCTTGTTTATCTTATATGCATGTAGTAGATCTTGTGCTTATCATATGATTGCTTGATGATTGTTTCCGTGTGCTAGCTCTATGTTATCTCTAGTGATATGCGCTTTCCTTATGTGTACTTACTTGCTCATAGCTCATACACTTGCTTGATATCATCTAGTGATCTTGTTATGCTTTATGTTGTATCTATCTTGTTATCATGATCACTAGCTTGAGCTTTCCTATGTGTTACTTATATGCATGCTAGTTTGCTTTTCTATTTATCTTATATACTAGCATGTGTAGGACCTACTTGAGCTTCCGTATGTGTTACCCATATGCATGCTAGAATGGTTGAGTGCCTTTACCTTATACACTAGCATGTGTAGGACTTGTTGAGTTTATCTTGTATATCGTCATATGCTAGGTTGTTCTATATGCTCATGTATACCTTGCTCCTAGCATGTACAAGTCCTAGCACATGGTTATCCTTGCTTGATCACTATCACATAGTGCACATGTACTCTCTAGTTATGTATCCTTTACTTGTGCAAATAGAAAGAGTAGCTAGAAGTGCAAAAAGTTTTAGTTCATGGTGTGCCCGATTCACCCCCCCTCTCGGTCACACGATCCTTACAAGTGGTATCAGAGCCAAGTGCTCAATTTAGGGCTTAACCGCCTTTGAGATGTGACCGAATGAGTTTGGGTTTTCATCTCTTATGGGTTTGGGCTTTGGACGTTGAAAGAATCGCTTGAATAGCTACCTTATGTCCATAGTTTCAAATGAATTGTGAGATACCATGAATAAATTCTCTAGCACTTTCACGGATAACCATGTTATCATGATGATCTTGTTGTTCTTGTTATATCTTATGATGATCATGATGTTGTTGTTGCTAGTTTTCTTGTTGAGGAGTGATTTGGATAATCTTACCATATTCTTTAATGAATCACTTACTTGTGTCTTCGCTTGGTTATGCTAGGATCGATTCATATGACAAGTAGAAGAGCTCAAGTGGTGAGGTTATCATGAAGATCTTGAAAGCACCTCCTCATTCAAGATTCGGCGACAACATTTTTGCACTTCAACATGGAGATCTTGCGAAGCTACAAATTGAAGAAGTCTTGCTCATGACCACCTCACATGATGATCACTCAGGAAATATCTCTCATTTTGAGGACATGTCATTTGGTGATGGTGGTTCTATTGAAGATCAATCTACAACCATGAGCAAGCTTCCGTCACTTGAAGAGCGAGGAATTGTGAAGAAGATAATGCAAGCTCGGGATACTCACTTCCTTGATCACTCAAGTGAACCTACATCTTCCTCGGAGAATGCAAAGATGACGGTATACCTAGAACCGAATTTCAATTATTTATCTAACTCATCTTTGTGTCTCATTGTTAGCAAGGTGACTATGAACCGATGGTGAAGATCAGGTTGCTATTGATCTCTTGATGGAGACTTCACCTTCCCCATCTCCACCCGTGTGCCTCACTAGAAGACATGACTTGCGGGTCATCAACAAGAGAAGAAGGTGGTGATGGAAGGATCAAGTAAGAGTGGTGATGAAGTAGAAGATGATGCTTAGGCCAAATACAAGAAGTTTGTGAGACAAGACCAAGGTCAAGAAGAAGGAGATGTCATCTCACAAAGGCTTTTCTTGTTGGTGAGAGGATTGCCAATGATGAAGACTACGAGATTGACTCTTCTTCAAGAGCATATGCAAACATGTTGTTGGTCTTCATCTTCACATGCACCTCCAAGGTAAAGGAGGTAAGGGAAGAATGATATGGCCATATTTCGTGTTGATGAGCTTGATGAGGAGCTCAAGGATCCCGTGTCATCTCATGAGGCTCTACATATGAGTTGAGGGCTCAAATTGGATAACATTGAGCTTCATGAGAAGTATGAGAACCTTGAGATCTCTTATCGAGCTATCAACCTCATCTAGCTCTTTTCTTCTTCGTCCACTACTCCTAGTTCATCTATCTCGCATTCATTTACTATTTGTGATGAACTAACCCTCTCTTGTGAGAGCTCTTTCTCTTGAGTCTTTATTTTGAAGGAATACCACAAGCTCAAGGAGAAGAGTGAGTCAATAATGCAAGCATTCACAAGACTCACAAGAAGGAAGGAAGTGTACTTCTTCGGTGAACATAGAAGCCATTGGCAAGATGATGCCACACCAATTGAAGAAGTACCGTTGACAGCCAATGATCACTATTGCAAGCATTGTTGCATAAGTGGACATTCAACAAAAGATCGTTTGATTCCTAAAGCTCCTACATTTGCATTTGATTATTTACTTTACCTTAACAACACTCACTTTTTGTTATGAGATGTGAATGTAGTGTTGTGAAGGCAAAGTCTATAGGAGCTTAGGACAAGAGGAGAAAGATGAGGATTCTTTGGGTGCCAAAGAACTTAATGGACCGGATGAAGCCGGCCAATCACATGGAGGCGCCCAAGTACAACACTTGAGGTGATGGAGATGGTGGACCGAGTTCAATACATGGAGATCATTGAAGTCCACCACAAGTGTCAAGGGCATGAATGAGAACATCTACTCTTCAAGGAGGTATCTTGTATCTTAGTGTAGTTTTTCGTTCTAGTTCCTTTGCTTTTAGTAGCTCCTTTGTGAACTAGTATGTTTTGCACTTTATGCATCATGTAAAAACCTAAAAGAAACGCACAAAAATATTAGTTCGAGGTCTAACTTTCTCAAGATAGCTATGAGTATGGGGGATGCTTGAGTTGGTGGATCGATGGACTCAAGGCAAGGTTTGGCTCATAGTGAGTAAGCTTGAGAGAGGTTCAAACTTGACCTTGAGTAGGTTTCCTTTATGCATTGTCTTTAATCTTGCATGCATTCATCATGGCATGTTTAAGTTTTCCCATGCATTTGTATTATATGCTTGGTCATGCATTGCATATAGAAAATCACAAAGGAGTCTTTCACCCGTGTGTTCTTTGTTTTAGTTTCTATCATGAGGTTACATGTCATGATGTCTTCTCTCCGAAAGGTATGCCTAGAACCGATCTATTTCAATTATCTTTTGTTCTAGCTATCATCCATAACATAGTTTAAACTACCCCATGTGTTTTACACAATGATATGCATATATCTTGCCATCCACTATAAGTATGCATAACTCTAGGGGGAGTTTAGCCTATGTTATGAGGCTTTCATGATCATGGTCCAAATGCCTTCCACTCAAAAGGACATGGTTCATGAAGCTCTTGTGTATTTGACGTTTGCCCTTCTTGTTCTTTTCTCTATTGTAAGATCAATTGTAGGAACAAGGAGGAGGCACAAGAAAAAGGAGAGAACACGGTGAAGACAATGAAGATCACCTCAAGGAGGAGTTTGCATTTGAAGATCATGTGATCATGATGATCGATCTTCACAACAATCTTGAGGTGAAGAAGATGATGATGATGACCACCTCAAGGAGGAGTTTGCATGAAGAAAGATCACGAAGATCAAGATGATCAGTTTCTCTCACAATCTTGAGGTGGAGAAGAAGACGACGACCATCTCAAGGGGGAGTTAGCACAAAGGAAGGTCAAGTTGATCAAGTTGATCGATCTTCCTCACATTCTTGAGATGGAAGCTTATGTCAATGGGGAGCGACATTCTACAAAGGTAAGTATGAAGGTAATCTCCTTGACCCTATGGTGATGAGCGTTTCTTGCTAGTTATCCTTTTACTTGTCACCATAGTCCTAATGCTTGTCATAACTCCTTGTGCTTTCATTCACTTGTTGTATGAGTTTTTGCTCTAACTTGTGACATCTTATGAGCTATGACTTGCCTCGATCGGAACTTCAAGGTAACATCTCCTTCATCCCACATTGCCTCTTGTATGTATATCCCGTGATGATATGGTTGTGCTTAATTGCTATTTGTTTCCTTTCATATCATCGCTCTTTCATGCTTGTCATTTGCTCTATGTGCTTAGCTTTATCTTGTGGTACCTTTGTTGCTATATATTGCTTATCTCTCAAGTGGTATCTTATCTTGAGCAATGACTTGCATGCTTGTCTTACTTACCATCACATGTGTAGTGTCCTTATATTTCTTGCATGATGCCTTGTTGTGATTGAAATGCTTTACCCTTGTTTTGTGCTTCATATCTATATGCTTTTACAAGTGGTAAAGCCTTGCTTGCTTTCACTCATATACTTTGCAAGTGGCATCTATTTATGCGTTTATTTCATATCTATTTATATGCCATGATTCGAGATATAGGGTAGTCTCCTTGACTTGTCTTCATTGACAAAGTGCATGTGATGCACAACTTTAGGGGGAGTCTATCCTATGTCTTGAGATTCATGAGACTAATGTGTTTGCAAGTTTATCTTTCTAGTCTCTTCATAGGAATGATCATCCATGTGAGATGAAATGAATTGATGTTCATCCACTTTGAGATGCCATGATTCTCATATGACACATTCTATATGGCATTGAAAAGCAATCACATCTCCAAAAGTACGCTAAGTTTATCATTCTTGCAAGAAGGTATGGTTTTCCTTTATTCTTGCATTATCTATCTAGCTACCTTCCATAACATAGCTTAAGGTCCCCCACTTGACTTAATTGTTAAATTGTGCATATACTTTGCCTTCCATCACATGTATGCACAAATCTAGGGGAGTTTAGTCTATGTTATGAGGCTTCACGATTTTGATCCATATCCCATCCACATCCAAAGGATCACTATCTATGAAGCTCCCTTGTGCTTTTAACGTTTGCCTTGTTTGTCCCTTTTCGGTGCTTGATGTCAAAGGGGGAGAAGTATATTCACCAAAGCAAGTAGTTGCGGGATGAGAAGAGACATGGGGCACAAATAGGGGGAACATGCTAATGGGGAGAAGTACTTGCAACCATGGAGTGAAGATATATTCAAGAAGGCAAGGTATGAGCAAAGTATTCTATGTTGTCAATACATCCTAGGCAAGGAGTTGTGCTTCATTCTATATATTATCTCTTGCTTTGGTTGTGTTGCCATCAATCACCAAAAAGGGGGAGATTGTAAGATCAATGAACCTAGAGCATGGTTCATAGGTTTTGGTGATTGATGTCAACATGGTCAATGGGACTAACAAGGTTTGCTAGTGTGCAAGATGTTTAGTCTCATGGATGTAGTGATATACTATTGGAGTGCCAACACCTCAAAGGTTGCAAGGAAGTTGATAAAGAGGAGAAGTGAACATGAGTACTCCTCTACGAGGTGACTACTACGTACATGAGGTAAGAGACAAGGTGAGTATGTCATGTGTCTTTGTATGTATCATATACCTTGACATACTCTTGATCATCATGTTGGTTTTACCTTATATCATATGACATGATGACCTTGTCTATTATGTGATGTTGTTCTTGTCTTCTATCCTATGCACATTATATGATGCTTCGATCGGGTTGTCCTTTGTGACAACTAGATCATTGTGACTAACATCTTTGGATGTAGGAAAGGTGTTCATGCATATTCTTTAGGTCACATGAAGAAGCTTCGTTGATGGATGATGACAAGGATCAAGGACTTGTCGGAGGTTGCGGTTGAGAAGATGGATCAAGGCTAAGGACATGCTAGATCCAAGCACGTGTTGGCTTGGTGTAGATGTAGGCTTGAGTCCATAGGAACAACCGGACTATCAAGGGGGATCGAGTCGTTTCTCTTAGGTCACACTAGTGGTAGAGGTATGTGGATGCTCAAAGAGTCTCTCAGGCACTAGGGTGACAGCAGAGGAGAAGAAGAGCCAAGTGGACGAAGTTTGGAAGCAAGAATCGAAGAAATGATCAAGTTCAGCTTCAGCAGAGAAGACCGGACGGTACGGTCAAAGAGACCGTACGGTACGGTCCCTATTGGAAGAAGCAACAGAGAAGACGAAGTTTCTGTTGGAAATGAGGAAAGGAGACCGGACGGTACGGTCCTAGAGACCGTACAATACGGTCAGAATGGAGACCGGACAGTCCGGTGGTCTTTTGGCCATGAAGATGTCAGAATCTGGAGATCAACCCAAAAGGAAAGTTGTAGAGTTTTTCAAGAGCTTTCCAACGGTATATGGTGCACCTCCATCGGAGTTTGGAGCTAGGAGTTATATCTAAAATACTATAGACTGCCTGGAGGAGACCGGACTGTCCGGTCATGAGTACCGTATTGTACGGTCAACATATGGACATGAAGATGACCGAATTTGGAGATCAGCCCAGAAGGAAAGTTGTGGGGAACTTCAAGAGCTTTCCATTGATATGTGGTACACCTCCATCGGAGTTTGGAGCAAGGAGTTATAGCCGAAATACTGCAGGCTGTCCACTGATGACCGTACGGTACGATCAATTGTACGGTCAATTGTACGGTCCCCACTGTGACTGGACACTTTCGGGGCAACGGCTAGTTTTTGAGTGGAGGGCTATAAATAGCCGGTTCCTTGGCCCTTTGGGGTGCCTTTGGCCATTGTTATCAGTGGGGAAACACAGTGGGAGCCAAGAGGATGCAAGAGAAGCACATGGAGAGGCTTTAGAGAGAAATCTTGGTGCTTGAGAGAGAGGAGAAGCACATGGAGAAGATTTGGAGAAGAAAGCTTAGTGCTTGAGAGGGTTGAGAGCATCCATCCACCTCTAGGACTAGTGTGGTCATAGGGAGGCGGTCTTGGTTTGTTACCCTTGGTCTATGGCAAGGCGTAGACCGGTTAGGCGTCGGTGTTGAGCTTGCCAAAGAGAGTGTGGAAGCCAACACAAGTTTGTACACAGTCTTGGAGCTTCCCGTGCGAAAGAAGCATCACTAGTGGAGCGCCCTTTGGCACGCATCAAGTGCGGAGCCTTACCTTCGGAGGAGTACCCGGGAGAAGCCCGGCGGGACGTGCCCGCGACTTCACTCAAGAGCGGTGGATGGTCCCAAGGAGAAGAGCATTGCCGGTGTGCGGCGGGGTGAAGCCCGTGACTTCACTCGAGGAGTGAAGCGTGCTCTTAGGGGACATCACCGGCTTAAAGGGTGGAGTGTGCTCTAGAGGGGATCGCCGTCGAGCGGAGGGACGGGGTCGAGACTCCGGCGGGAGTGACCCAACGTGGAGTAGGGGAAGGCGCCATCCTTCCGAGACCACGGGAGAAATCGATGAGCAATCTCTTACTCTTACTCTCTACTACTTGCACTTACTATCTTGTTTATCTTATATGCATGTAGTAGATCTTGTGCTTATCATATGATTGCTTGATGATTGTTTCCGTGTGCTAGCTCTATGTTATCTCTAGTGATATGCGCTTTCCTTATGTGTACTTACTTGCTCATAGCTCATACACTTGCTTGATATCATCTAGTGATCTTGTTATGCTTTATGTTGTATCTATCTTGTTATCATGATCACTAGCTTGAGCTTTCCCATGTGTTACTTATATGCATGCTAGTTTGCTTTTCTATTTATCTTATATACTAGCATGTGTAGGACCTACTTGAGCTTCCGTATGTGTTACCCATATGCATGCTAGAATGGTTGAGTGCCTTTACCTTATACACTAGCATGTGTAGGACTTGTTGAGTTTATCTTGTATATCGTCATATGCTAGGTTGTTCTATATGCTCATGTATACCTTGCTCCTAGCATGTACAAGTCCTAGCACATGGTTATCCTTGCTTGATCACTATCACATAGTGCACATGTACTCTCTAGTTATGTATCCTTTACTTGTGCAAATAGAAAGAGTAGCTAGAAGTGCAAAAAGTTTTAGTTCATGGTGTGCCCGATTCACCCCCCCTCTCGGTCACACGATCCTTACAATCAAATGCGCCTATTTTTGACCGGAGCAGCGCGGTCGTGGTTGCTAAACCTCCCGGCATATCACTTCGACTCCTGGGCAGAACTGTGCGAAGTCTTCATGGGAAATTTCCTTGGATCGTACAATCGCAACGCAACACCAGAGCAGCTTCGAGGTATTAAACAGAAGGCTGATGAAAATCTTCGAGACTACATCAAGCGCTTCTGCCTAATGAAGAACACAATTCCAGACATCTCCGATCTGGAAGTGATCCTCGCCTTCCAGGAAGGGTGTTTGGATGTGAAGATGGTGGAGACCATAGCGGAGAACGAGCCCAAGACTACTGCAGAGCTGTTCTGATTGGCAGAAATCTGCGCCAAGGCTGCTGATGCTCGTGCTCGCCTCTCCGATGGGCGGGGCAAGGCTCCGAAGAAGAAGTCAGATGACAGGGAGGTGAACGCGGTAGATCGGTCAGGATCGGATCGTAATCACTTCCACAAGAAGCGAGGTCGTCCCGAAGGCATGGCCAAGTGGTGTCCGATACATCGTTCCCCCAACCACGAACTAGAAGAATGCTTCGATTACCTCAAGCTCGAGAAGAAGCGTCTGGAAGAAGGCAAGATCTTGCGGACGGTTAGAGAAGAGGATCGGGGCCGTGAGAGCCAAGATCGAGAACACCGAGATCGGGAACACCGAGATCGGGAGAATCAAGACCGTGGGCGTCGAGCTCGGGAGTACCGAGATCGGGAGCCCAGGGAGCGCGATGACCGGGATGAACGCCCACGCTACAGAACTCGCAGAGATCATGACGATGATGAGGAGGAGAGGTGATCTTCGGAGGGAGCTCCGCTCTGTCATCGAAGAGCCAGTACAAGAAGTTGCAGAGGGAGGTGGCTATGGCGGAACCCTGTTCTAGAAGACTAGAGTGGTCGGATACTCTGATCGCGTTCAATGCCGATGACCACCCGAAGATTCTGCTGAGCAACCCAGAGTTGCCCTTCGTCGCCAAGGTCATTCTCCACAGGAACAAGGTCGCGAAGACGTTGATCGACAACGGAAGCGGTCTCAACTTGTTGATGAAGAAGACGTATGACCAGATGGGTCTGCCGATCACCGCTCTCCGACCAGTTGAGGAATCATTTCATGGCATCTTGCCTGGGGTGTCTTCGCGTCCTCTTGGGTAGATAGAGCTAGCAGTGACAGTGGGCCCGAAAGAGAATAGAAGAACTGAAGTCCTTACGTTCGAGGTGGCTGACTTCGAATCTGCCTACAACTGCATCCTAGGGAGGCCGTTCCTATTCAGGTTCATGGCGGCTGCGCACTTCGCCTACGCCATGCTCAAGATCCCAGGACCTGCAGGTGTTATCACGCTGTACGCTGATCTGGACCAGGCTGTGAGATGCGATGTTAACGCGCTAATCATAGCTGGCCACTTCGACTCGAAGGACCCTGACTCGCAGCGCCAGACGAAAACCCCGCGGGAGGATAAAAGACAGATAGCAGCAGCCACCGACACGAAGGCTTCAGATGCGGCATCTCCGTCGACAGCGGTCGCCCAAGCGCCAGCAAAGACTGTCAACGAGCCAAGCACGAAGGAAGATGAGCCTGCTAAAAAGGGCAGCAAGCAGATCAGCCTCAGCTTCGTCGACCCCGGCAAGAAGACCAACGTCGGGGACGATCTCGACCCTAAATAGGAAAACGCGCTCGTAGCCTTCCTCCGGGAGAATATCGATGTGTTTGCATGGCAACCATCTGATATGCCCGGGACCCCCAGGGAGGTGATCGAGCACAAATTGGGGATCGACCCGGCTTTCAAGCCGATCAAGCAGAAGCAGCGAAGGCACACGTCGGACAAACGCGACGCCATACATGAGGAGGTCACTAGGCTTCTCAAAGCCGGGTTCATTAGAACGGTAGACTATCCTGAATGGTTAGCTAATCCTGTACTAGTTCCTAAGCCAGACAAGTCCTGGCGCATGTGCGTCGATTACACTAGTTTGAATAAAGCTTGTCCTAAAGACGAGTACCCTCTTCCGAGGATAGATCAGATTGTAGACTCTACGTTGACCAGTGAGTTATTAAGTTTTCTTGATGCTTATTCTGGATATCACCAAATCAGTCTCAATGTCGATGACCAAGAAGGGACGGCCTTCATCACGCCGTTCGGAATATTCTGCTACGTCACAATGCCCTTCGGGATGAAGAATGCCAGATGTACTTATCAGAAGTGCGTGAACATAGTCTTCGAGGATCAGATCGGGAAGAATGTCGAAGCCTACATCGACGACATCGTTGTCAAGACCAAGAAGTCCGATGATCTCCTGACAGACCTGAAGCAAACCTTCGACAATCTGAGAAAGTACAAGATGAAGCTCAATCCGGCCAAGTGTGTCTTCGGGGTGAAGTCTGGAAAACTACTGGGGTACATGATTTCTGAGAGAGGGATTGATGCTAACCCAGTAAAAGTTGCGGCTCTTGAAAAGCTGAAGCCTCCGAAGACCAGGCGAGAAGTCCAGAAGCTAGCAGGCATGATGGCGGCCCTGAACCGGTTCATCTCGAGATCGGGAGAACGAGGTATGCCATTCT
The DNA here is from genome assembly GCA_012490785.1 of Eragrostis nindensis. Lineage (NCBI taxonomy): Eukaryota > Viridiplantae > Streptophyta > Magnoliopsida > Poales > Poaceae > Eragrostis > Eragrostis nindensis. Next base: position 444,336 of record JAAXCT010000038.1, on the reverse strand, counting down.
ACAAGTTATTACGCAATCAAGATGGTTCTCAGTGGGATGACCAGGCAGAAGAAGCATTTAAAGAGCTCAAAGCTTATCTCAAAAATATGCCCACCCTGAAACCCCCACAGCCAAATGAAGAACTGCTACTATATGTTGCTGCCACGGATTCAGTAGTCAGCGCGGCGCTGACGGTTGAGCGTGAAACAGAAACTGGGCCCAAACAGTTCGCCGTCTATTTCGTCAGCGAGATACTGAAGGATGCCCAGACACGTTACCCGATGGTGCAGAAGCTATTATATGCAGTGTTGATGACATCCAGAAAGCTGAAACATTACTTCTTAGCTCATCCAATCAAGGTGGTATCGGATAGACCGCTCCAGACTGTTTTGCAATGCAAGGCTGCCATCGGCAGAATTGCTTAATGGTCTGTAGAGCTTGGTCAATACCAGATCGAATATGTCCCTCGAACAGCCATCAAAGGACAAGCTCTGGCGGATTTCATAGCAGAGTGGACCGATGATGGTGACAACGACAAGACAGATCCAGATCACTGGGTCATGTATTTCGATGGCTCCTTCACGTTAAAAGGCGCCGGTTCTGGAGTTGTTCTCATATCTCCAGATTGGAAAGTATTGAAGTATGCTATCCAGTTGCTCTTCCAAGCTACGAACAATGTTGCAGAATATGAGAGCCTCGTGACAGGTCTCCGCATTGCCAAATCTCTCGGTATTAGCCGACTGCTCGTGAAAGGGGATTCACAGTTAGTCGCCCGGCAGGTACAGAAGGAGTATCAATGCTCTGATCCTAAGATGGCCGATTATCTCAAAGAAGTTCGGAAGCTGGAGAAAGGGTTCGATGGTCTCGAAGTACGGTACGTACCACGGCTGGACAATCGTGATGCTGATCATCTAGCTTGCATTGCTTCATCGCGATCTCCAGTTCCAGACGATGTGTTCTTAGAAAAGCTTCACAAGCCATCTGCGGCAAGCACGCATGACGAAGTGGAGCTGATGGTTATCGATACTGGAGAAGGTTCTGTCGAAGACTGGCGTGTGCCAATACGCCTGTTTCTCGAAAACAGTCCTATTCCAGATGACGATGCGGCCACAGAGAGGGTGGCACGCAAGTCCAAGCAATATGTGTTGATTGACGACGTGCTCTACAGACGAGGTCTCAATGGAATTCTGTTGAGGTGCGTTTCAACGGAAGATGGTATTCGATTACTGCATGATATGCACAGTGGGATCTGCGGTGCACATGCAGCCTATCGCACTCTCATCGGCAAAGCGTTCAGGCACGGATTCTACTGGCCCACAGCGAAGCAGGACGCCATCCACCTCGTGCAGACATGTAAGTCCTGTCAATTCTTCAGTAGGCAAAGTACAAGGCACGCTCAAGAGTTGCATACAATTCCTATCACTTGGCCTTTTGCTGTCTGGGGGATCGATATATTGGGACCGTTTCCTAAAGCTAAAGGAGGTTACAAATTCTTATACGTCGCCATCGACACCTTTACGTGGATCGAGGCAGAGGCAGTTGTGAACATCACTCAGGTGGCTTCTGTCAAGTTCATGAGGAGTATAGTCACAAGGTTTGGAGTTCCCAGAAAGTTGATATCAGATAACGGTCGACAGTTCGTCGGTCGCCAGTTCGAGAAATTCTGTGCCGATCATGGTATAATTCACCCAACATCTTTGGTGGCTGCTGTTGAGCGAGCCAACGGGATCCTTATGAAGGGGATGCATGCACGAGTATACGAGAAGCTAGCAGCTAAAGGCAAGAATTGGATCGAAGAGTTACCAACCGTTATGTGGTCAGCCCGGACGTCTACTAGCAGAGCTACAAAGGAAACTCCATTCTTCCTAGTCTACGGCGCTGATGCCGTACTACCACCCGAGATCCACTTGGGGGCTCATCGGATCACCAATTTTTATGAAGACGACCAGCCGATTTCCAGAGAGGTTGATTTACTGCTCCTCGAAGAAGAACGTAACACTGCGTTGCACAATGTGGAACATTATCAGGAAGTTCTGAAGAAGCAGTATAGTCGCAAAGTGGTCGGTCGACATTTAGATGTGGGAGATCTGGTGATCAAGAAGGATATTACTACAAAGGATAAGCACAAGTTGTCTTCTCCATGGGAAGGACCATACATAGTAGTTGAAGATGCTGGCAAGGGGGCTTATATCTTAGCCCATATTGACGGTGATATGTTGCCCGGAACATGGAACACTGATCAGCTTAGAAAATTTTATGTGTAATCCATTGTTGATGAATAAAGTGTGTTCAGTTTCTCCATCTACTGTGCAAGGTTCCAAAGGCTGACCAAAGGTCGGTCTACTAGTTTGGCTGATGTCTTAGCAACATGAGGGTTATAAGGCATCGGTACGAACAGCCTCTTCAGGCAAGATTGGTCATAAGGCTTAGCCACACTGTGGTTCATAAGTTAATTGACCCCCATGATGTTCTAGCGAGGGACCCTTAGCCCATGAGGTTAATAAGTGGCTCTCCCTAGGCCGGTTGCACGATCAACCACCCAACAGACTGCAAGTCTTATGCCATATGGTGCTACACGAGATAGCTGCCAATGGTTCATAAGTTTCGTAAGTCTACCCGAGTGTCTGAAGTAAGAGCCTTAGCCATCGAGTTATAAGCGCCAACTTCAGACCACGTTGCAAGATCAACACCTCACATCATTTAGCTTGAAACATAACTTGCCATGTGCAAAGTCAAATGTTATACAGCTATTATGAGTTCCAGATATGGAGCAACTTCGGAGAATTAGTTCAAATGTAGCTTGTCACAGGCAAAGCTAAGCGTCAATGAATTAATGTACCTCTTTTTATGTTATTTAGATATTGCATATTAGTGATAATGCTTTTCTGCATACAGTTAAAACTGTATCCAAAAAAGCAGGGGGCTGGGCTACTATGCATATCTAAAACGAATTAACAGGAGCTTGAGCTCCAATATTACATCAAAACATTGTTGATTGCAGGACTTTACAAATACTTCAATGCCTCTCTTCATCAGAAGGAGGTACTTCTAAGTTCAAGTCCATGATGAACTTGTCTGCTGATTGCGTCAGCTCATCAACAAGGGCATCACGGTCAGGTGCAGTACAAGTAAAGCCCTGCTCAACAATCTTCACATCCAAGTCAGGATGATGGTTCTTCAAAGCAGCCAGGGCAAAGGCACAGCCATTGACTAAACAAACTGTCAGCTACTTCATTGGCAAGCTTGGTCTTCTCTGCAGTCAGGATCTTGTTTGTATCCTTCAGCTTCTTCACCTCCGACTGCAGAGATTGGATCACCTGACTCTTGGCTGTAGCCTCGTTGCTCAGGGCCTCGTTCTGAGAGCTCAAGACTACAATAGAGAATGTCAGATTACTAAAGATATATACGAAAGTGTAAGCTTCATGACCATTGGAGTTCGGAAACCCCAAAGGTATGAATATTTTGGTGATTGGGTGACCATATTGATGTGACTAACATTTCCTTGTAGGATATTCAAATGGTCATGTCAATGGAAGTGTCGTCTCACATACTCTATCTATCGACGACTTGGTGATTGGTTGCCTCGACAATTCGGATCGAGAGCTTGATGGAGTCGCGGAGAAGATGTGGATCAAGGCTAAGGACATGCTAGATCCAAGCGAGTGTTGCTTGGTTAGATGTTAGCTTGAGTCCATAGGAAAAACCGGACTATCAAGAGGGATCGAATTGGTTCTCTTAGAGCACACTAGGTTAGAGATCAAATGGATGCATTGTGAGTCTCTTGAGGGCTAGGGTGGCTGAAGAGAAGAAGAGGAACCAAGGATGAAGAAGTTGGAAGCAAGGATCAAGAGTGGATCAAGTTTTCAGCTTATCCGGAAGAGACCGGACAGTACGGTCCTAGGGACCGTACAATGCGGTCTTCATTGAAGATCCAGACAGAGAAGTGAAGTCTCGGGATGCTGAGAAAATGAAGACCGGACAATAGGACCAGACAGTACGGTCTAGGGACCGTATGGTACGGTCATCAGAGGATTTCCAGACAGAGAAGTTGAAGTTTCTGGAAGTGGAAGAAATGAAGACCGGACAATCGACCGGACGGTACGGTCCTAGGAACCGGACAGTACGGTCTTCATTGGAGATGAAGAAGAAGATGGAGATGCGCCTGGAAATAGAGACCGGACAATACGGTCTGGAAGAGACCGGACAGTACGGTCCTTTGTACGGTCTCTAGTTTCGCAGGGCACTTTTGGGCAACGGCTAGTTTTGGGTTGGTAGCCTATAAATAGTTGGTTGCCCGCCCCTTGAGGGGTCTCTTGGCCATTGTTGGAGTGCAGGAAACTCAGAGGGAGCCAAGAGCAAGAGAGAGAAGCACTTGTGAAGGATTTGGAGTGATCCTAGTGCTTGAGAGAGTAGCAATTGCATCCACTTGATCTCTAGGCTAGTGTGAGCTTGAGAGAGTCACTTCGGTTTGTTACTCTTGGTCTATGGCGAGGCCTAGACCGGTTAGGCGTTGGTGTTGAGCTGTCCAAGGAGATTGTGGAAGCTAACACAAGTTTGTACACGGTCTTGGAGCTTCCCGTGCGAAAGAAGCATCACTAGTGGAGCGCCCTTTGGCACGCATCACGTGCGGAGCCTTACCTCCGGAAGAGTACCCGGGATCGAGCCCGGCGGGACGTGCCCGCGACTTCACTCGGAGGGTGAAGTGTGCTCTAGGAGGGATCGCCATCGAGCGGAGGGACGGGGTCGAGACTCCGGCGGGAGTGACCCAACGTGGAGTAGGGGAAGGCGCCACCCTTCCGAGACCACGGGAAAAATCATGAGCATTCCTATCCTTATCTCCTTTACATACTAGCATTTACGCTTCCGCATTTACTTTTATGTGCTAGTAGAATTGCATGATAGGTTGTCTCTTTACTACTTGGTAGAATTGCTTGTTAGGCTTTACTACTTGGTAGAATTGCTTGCTAGGGTGTTGCTTGTTGCATAGACTAGATTGTGTGCGCGCATCGCTTGCTTTTGTTATCACCATATCTAGTCTTGCTAGCTTCACGCCTAAAGTACGTTTGGGAGAAATTGTTGACACACCGATTCACCCCCCCCCTCTCGGTGCCCTTGATCCTTTCAAGTGGTATCAGAGCCTCGTTGCTCAAATAAGGGCTTAACCGCCTTGAGTAAGGATGCCAAGAGATCATGGGCCGCCCCCGTTCGATGGGACCGACTATGCCTATTGGAAAGCTCGCATGCAAGCTTACCTCGAGGCTCTCGATCCTCTCGCATGGGAGGTGGTAAGTACCGGTGTCTCTCTAAGGACTCCCATTGGTACTCTTGATGTGAATCTTGCAAAGGCAAATGCTAAAGCTAAAAATGCCTTGTTTGAAGCTATCACTAAAGAGGTCTTTGCTCGAGTCAAGTCCGCGGGTACCGCTCATGAAGTGTGGATTCAAATTCAACAAATTCATGAGGGTTCCACGGACGTGAAAGAGGAAAGATACTATGTGCTAAAGAACAAGTATGATGATTTTGCCATGTCTTCAAATGAGCTAATCAATGACACTTATTCTCGCTTGAATGTGCTTGTAGAGGATATCAACTCTCTCGGTGTGAAGGACAAGATTGATGATGGTGACCTTGTGCGGAAGATCTTGAGGATTCTCCCAAGGGAGAAATATGGAGCACTCATCACATGCCTCTTCAACACCGACATTCAACACCTCACCACCCACAAGCTACTTGGGAAGATCACCGCCTTCGAGAGCTACAACCTCGACAAGAAGCTTGATGAGAAGCCCTCCAAGAATCTTGCTTTTGCATCCGAGGGGTCAAGCAAGAAGATGAAGAAGGTGGTGACTCAAGATTCAAGTGATGAAGAGCTTGAAGAAGACGTTGAAGACTTGTTGCAACTTCATCCCAATGATCTAGCACTCCTCATGAAGAGAAGCAACTTCTTCAAGAGAAGATTCATCAACAAGAAAGATGCCGAGTGCTACAATTGTGGGGAGAAGGGTCACTTTGCCAAGGAATGTCCGAAGCCAATCAAGAAGAGCAAGAAGAAGACTCAAGAGTCAAGCGATGATGAAGAAGAAGACCCTAGAAGCAAGTACAAGGCAAGGAAGAGGTTTGTCAAGAAGGAAAGCTCTAGAGGCAAAGACAAGAGAAGATCATCTCGCAAGGGACTCTATGTTGGAGAGTGGGTTTCGGATGATGATAGTGATGAAGAAGAAAGTGATGACTCATCCTCCAAGGGAAAGAAAATGGCCGGTATTGCTCTCACCAACATCTCTGAGACTTTACCTCCACCACCTACTTGCTTGATGGCCAAAGATGATGATAGTAGTGAGGATGAGGAGAGCGAGTCCGATGAAGAGTTTGGTGAGGAGGATAAGCCCACATATGAGGAACTCTTGGATAGCATTCTCCTAACCGGCAAGATGATCATGAAGAAGGACAAGACCATTGCTCGGTTGGAGAAGGAACATGATGTGGCCGCTTTCCGAGTTCGTCAACTTGAGGGTAAACTTAGGGACTTATCCATCTCTCACAAGGCTCTTGATGAAGACTATGACAAGCTTGAGGAAGACCACATGAAGCTCAAGGAGAAGTCCAAGTTACTAGAGGATGAGATCTAGCACCTTTCCACTTCGCTCATGACCTTGGATGAAAGCTATGACAAGCTCAAGGTTGAACACATGAGGCTCAACGGCAAGTTCAAGGTTCTTGAGGAAGAACATCAATCCCTCCTCGAAAAGTGTAACACTTCTTCTTCTAGTTCATCTATTTCCGATTCTTCATATATTACTTGTGATGGACTAACTCCCTCTCTTGAGAGCATCTCTCTTGATGAGAACATCTTGAAGGAATATCATCAACTCAAGGAGGAGAGAGCTTCGGTGATGGACGGCTTCGAGAGGCTCACAAGGGGAAGGACTATCCATAAGGAGATACTAGGTCGGAACCTTGTGAACAACCCCGGGCACAAGGGACTCGGCTCCTACCCCGCCGCCATCAACCTCATCGGCAAGGACGATGACATTCCACCTTGGGTAGTCCCTCTCATGGCGGACGACTACTATTGTGAGAAGTGTTGCCGTGACGGCCACACTAGCAAGAATTGTCCCAAGGTGAGAAGTTCCAAGGTTTTGCCTAACGCTAACTTGTTCCATGGAAATACACACTACAAGCTCTTTAGGGACAAGAAAGGCAAGGTGAAGGCAAAGCCTCTTGGATCACCCGACAAGAGGAGGATGATGAGGAAGATTTGGGTGCCCAAGTGCATTGTTGACCTTGAGAGGCCAACCAAGTGCGAGTGGGCTCCCAAGAACAAGACCTAGAAGGGTGATGGTGGTGGACCGTGCGCCGCAACGTCAACTCATGAACGTCCACCACATACTTCGAGTGCTTCATCGACAAATCTACTCTTCAAGGAGGTAACTTGTATCATAGTAGTTTCTTTTCTTGCATTGCTTGCATGGTAGCTAGGTGCTCCTTTGTGAACTAGTATGTTTGCACTCATGCATATGTTAATAACTAAAAAGAAAAGAACATAAAAATTAGTTCAAGGTCTAACTTTCTCAAGATAGCTATGAGCATGGGGGATGCTTGAGTTGGTGGACCGATGGACTCAAGGCAAGGTTTGGCTCATAGTGAGTAAGCTTGAGAGAGGCTCAAACTTGACCTTGAGTAGGTTTTCTTTATGCGTTGTCTTAACTTTGCTTGCATATCACATGGCATGTTTACTTTCTCTTGCATTTGTATGATATGCTTGTCTCATGCATTGCATATAGGAAATCACAAAGGAGTTGTCACACTATGAGGAAGTGCTTCATTCGTAATATGATCTCACATCTCATAGAAGTGTGACTAAAGAAAAGAATTGTGCTTCATGCCCATTGAGTCTTGCTACATGATCCTCAAGGTTAAATCTACTTGCACGGATCATAGGCAAATGGCTCATACATACCCCTCCTTTGGTTTTATCGCCTTTGGTTCTTATTTGGTTGCATCTTATTTGCCGATTGAAAAATTACTATAAGCCTATGCGCAACCTATATTGGTTTATTTTCAAAGGAGTGTTTGAGAGTTCCCCTTCTAGTCCATGTTTAGTGTTTATTTGGTTCTTGTGTGAGAAACTTGGACTTAGAAGGAAATTCCTTGAAAATCAGCATTTCTGGACCTGACCGTACAATACGGTCAAAAGGACCGTACAATACGGTGTGCTTTTGCACGAGATCCTTTGAAACCTGAGGCAGAAAGGAGACCGGACAATGCGGTCCTCTAGACCGTACATTACGATCTCTATAGCTATCTGTCAGGGTGGAAAGGAGACCGTACAATACGATCCTTAGGACCGTACCATACGGTCTGGTTAATTTCATCGCGAGATCGCATTCAATCCTATCCGTTGATTCGATTATTGATCAATCGTGGCCGTCGATTCGAAATTACCCTAACCTAACGGCCGGACCCGGGTTACTGTGCTTCGTTCTTCACCAATCCACCGCCGCTCGCCGAACTCCCGCCTCGCCGTTCCCGCGCGCGCGCCCGTACGCCGCCGTCGACCTGCCGCCGCGCTCGCCGCCGACGAGCCCCAGCCACCGCAGCCGCCGCGCGCCGCACCTGCTCCTCCACACGCGCCGCGCCCTTGCAACCCTAGCGCCGCGCCGCCGCCTCCACCGCACCGAGCCGCCGCCGCAGCACCGCGCGCCGCCGTGCCGTCGCCGGAGCAGGAGCCGTCGACCGCGCCGTCGACAAGCACCACGAGGAGGAGCTCCACCATTCACGCATCTTCGAGCAGTTGCTCATCCCCTCGCGCGATTGCTCCTCACAGCACCTCACCGGACTGCTACATTCACTCCGACGATCGTCGTTTCGATTGATCTGGTGAGCCCCTGAAGATCAAAATGGTTGCACAGTAGCCTCAATTTCATGTTCCTATCTAGGGTTTGAGCCATTCATTCCTTCATCGATGAAAATCCCTAGAAAATCGAACCTTTATTGCATTTGTCGTAAATTTCAATTCACCTCAATGCAATTTAGGTCATTTGCCTGCCATGTGTCATAGTGTTCGAGTGTCGCACTTCATTTATCTATGACATGTTGGTTGTTGGTTGCTTTGTGTCGATTTCCGTTCCATACCATACACTTAGCTCGACACTAGCATTTCCTCAATTAGTGTCGTATTTCGATGTTGCATATCTAGTATGACACTAGTTGATCTCCACCGATAATCGACAATGCCGTAGTTCCCCATTGCATATTTGCCGGCATTGTGTCTTTTACCTCTGCGCTAGGACTTCATCTAGATTTACGCGCTTACCTACGATTCTTGCTTGTAGATTATAGTAGGTTATTCTATACTCATATACCCTGTCTTATCCCTATCGTGCAGTGGCAGTGGTCAGCGGACAGTGGGCAGTTGACAGCAGAGCAGAGACAGTGGACGGATTGACGGCCAAGCCCTTAGTCCTATCTTTGGCAGTCAACCGTCAGTGGACGGGTTGGTGAGCCAAGCTCACTCGCCCTATCTAGTCTGCAGGCCAGTCAGCAGTTATGGCAGGAGGTTCTGGCAGAGGCAGAGGCAGGGGCAGAGGAGATCGTGACAGGGGCAAGGCCAAGCTTGTTGAGCAGCCCAAGAGGAAGAAGCAGAAGACTGGTGATCCAGAGTGGGACCAGGCTCTCAGGGCAGCAGAGGTTGACTTACCAGCTGGCAGGGATACTGGCCTCAGGATCAGTGACACACCTGCTGGAGGACAGGGGGAGACTCCTAGGAGGTCTTCCAGAGCTAGAGCTACAGTGCAGCGGACTCCGTCCACCCGCGAGGTTGGTACGTCGAGGACCGCGCAGGAGCAGCCAGAGTCAGAGGCAGAGGAGAGTTCTCACTCCGGTGACGGACCCCCTGAGGTCACCGAGGGTGACAGGCAGAGGATGGCCGTGAAGTTCTGTGCTCTTGACAGGACTGCTACTCTCAGGGACGTGCTTGCTGAGGACGCACTCAGGCTGCCAGGCCCCGTCCTCAAGAAGTTCAGGAGAGTTGCTGAGGAGACTTGGGTACCTGCCAGGAGAGACCCACAGGCAGGAGGTCGTTTCTGGACTCTTCTTCAGCAGAGGATAGCAGCTGGTTTGAGAAGTAGACTGCGGACAGATGGACCTGATAGGCTCTTTGTTACTCACCAGCACTGCAGCATAGAGGCTGCCAGCAGAGGTGCCGGGACGGATTTCACACAGCACCTATCTTTTATCCCGGGCCTCCAGGAGATCATCACCACACCGATGCGATAGGATACTGACATCGTGATGGACTTCTATGCATCTTTGTGGATAGCGCCAGACCGCTCAGCTATATGGTTCATGCTCAGAGGACAGCCGCACAGAGTTACGAGGGAGGACCTTGTTAGCGCCCTTGAGACCATCCAGCACGAGACTAGGGTGTTTCCTCTTGCTCACCCAGGGATGGAGCCTCCCCGCAGACCTCTTGGGGGACACTTACCTTCAGATAAGGATATGAGCATTGCTTTCCCTCCACCTCACCCGGAGAACTTCAGCCGAGCTCACACCAGACTTACACATGAGGGCAGAATTCTCAGGAGTATACTGAGCAGGACGATAGTTCCCAGGAGTGGATACAGAGATCAGTTCTCCATTCTTACTCAGTGGGTTGTGATGTTGATGCTGAGGCACAGAGGTTTTGATTTAGTTGATCTGATACTGTGCCAGATGGAGGATGTTATTGCTGAGAGCATAGCTGCCAGACACTTAGCCTTTGCACCTCTGATCTGCTACATTCTGAGAAGGCTACAGTTGTTGTCTCAGGAGGACTATGACGAGCTGCCCAAGGTGACTACAGCGTACACACCCCTACCTGCCTCCGACAGACGGGTTGCTGCCCGGGAGTCAGCTTCACAGGGGAGTTCTTCACAGGGGCTAGGTGACACGGCTACCGAGACAGAGCTGCATATACAGACTGGTAGCCATATGGAGTCCATTCCTGAGGACGTGACTCCGGACTCTAGAGCAGGACCTTCAGCGTCTGCTACAGCTCCAGCTCAGACAGATCTACTTCATGCAGAGCTAGCAGCCCTTCGCAGAGAGATCCAGAGTCAGTGAGAGGATAGGGAGAGGGATCGACAGATGCTAGACAGTGTTGTACACACTCAGAGGGAGATGGCCTCTGGCTTGTCGTCGCTTTTCACTGGTTTCGAGGCGATCGCTCAGACTCTTCGTCTCTTTGGACAGGCATTGCCAGGCCTCCCGTCTTTCCCGCCTATCACTTTCCCAGGTGTGCTGCCACCAGATACAGTTCGCTTTCAGCAGCTACAGCAGCAGCAGTTTGCTCAGACACAGGGAGGACAGTCTTCCAGCCAGGGACAGTACTTCAGCACCTTACTCACAGCTCCCATCTCACCTGCTGGTGCACCTACGGTGGGGCCGTCGACGTCCACTTTTGCTGGTTTGACAGGAGAGGCAGGACCTTCTCAGCAGTACCTTTCTTCACCAGGCCTCTCCATGACTCCGTCAGCCCTACTAGCTACTACAGCTCCGAGCTTCTCACCGCTTCAGCTGACGAGTCCTTTCTTCGTGTCACCACTGCCAGCTCGTTCACTCAATTTCGACACAGTAGCACAGACCGCCTCAGTGCAGACAGACTCACTTCTTACAGCTTCACAGGCAGAGGTCGTGACTACTACAGCTGAGACAGCAGCAGTGGAGCAGACAGAGTCTCCCAGGACACCTACTCCGCCTCGAGTTGTTGAGCCCTCAGCAGATCTCACTGACTTTGGCTACACTCGTGAGGAGTTACGTGAGGCTCTTGCCACAGGCACCTCTCCAGAGCAGCAGACAGCACCCTCCAGGACTCCTTCACCACCTCCAGAGTTTGAGTACACTGGCACTTCTTCTGAGCAGCCGCAGCCACAGCAGGGCACCTCTTCAGCTCCAGAGCTTTCAGTGACTACTACCACTGCACCTCCTCCAGCCTCCGATGTGTAGGACAGCAGTTTTCTCTTTCCGTCTTTCTCTTTTTGGTCATTGGTGCCAAAGGGGGAGAGAGATAGAGAGATCTTGTATAGGTCTAGGGGGAGTAGTGGAGTGATCTTGTGCTCAGGGGGAGTGAGTGTTAGACAGTTTTTGTCCAGGGGGAGATCTTTTGATACTTCATTGTATATTCTTTTGGTTCTTCGTGGTTCTTGTTGAGCTTGATTTGCTTTTGCTTGTGTTTGGCTCATCAAGAATGCACTTGGTTTCATTTACATACACTTGCTCTTATCTATATATCTGTATATTGCTCTGTTGTTGATATATTGCTCTGATATATTGCTCTGAGTTTGTGTATGTTTACCTGGATGCACTTATTTATATCTATCTTGCCAGGTTTCCTCTTTCTGTGATGATATGTGCACTCACTTGCTTTTGCAGGAATATCTTATAATCTTATCATCACACAGTTGTGGTCATAGCTCATGTTTTTATTCCATATATATCGCCCATGTGCTTTAACTCTATTTTGCAGGTGATACCTTTTGAGCTATGACTACTTTGTTCTCCGTTTCTACTTGTTCTTCATTTCATATCCTATCTTATCAATCACTCTTGCGCTTTACTTTCTCTATCTTATGATATGTGTTGTCACCAATCACCAAAAAGGGGGAGATTGTAAGCTTCATGACCATTGGAGTTCGGAAACCCCAAAGGTATGAATGTTTTGGTGATTGGGTGACCATATTGATGTGACTAACATTTCCTTGTAGGATATTCAAATGGTCATGTCAATGGAAGTGTCGTCTCACATACTCTATCTATCGACGACTTGGTGATTGGTTGCCTCGACAATTCGGATCGAGAGCTTGATGGAGTCGCGGAGAAGATGTGGATCAAGGCTAAGGACATGCTAGATCCAAGCGAGTGTTGCTTGGTTAGATGTTAGCTTGAGTCCATAGGAAAAACGGACTATCAAGAGGGATCGAATTGGTTCTCTTAGAGCACACTAGGTTAGAGATCAAATGGATGCATTGTGAGTCTCTTGAGGGCTAGGGTGGCTGAAGAGAAGAAGAGGAACCAAGGATGAAGAAGTTGGAAGCAAGGATCAAGAGTGGATCAAGTTTTTAGCTTATCCGGAAGAGACCGGACAGTACGGTCCTAGGGACCGTACAATGCGGTCTTCATTGAAGATCCAGACAGAGAAGTGAAGTCTCGGGATGCTGAGAAAATGAAGACCGGACAATAGGACCGGACAGTACGGTCTAGGGACCGTATGGTACGGTCATCAGAGGATTTCCAGACAGAGAAGTTGAAGTTTCTGGAAGTGGAAGAAATGAAGACCGGACAATCGACCGGACGGTACGGTCCTAGGGACCGGACAGTACGGTCTTCATTGGAGATGAAGAAGAAAATGGAGATGCGCCTGGAAATAGAGACCGGACAATACGGTCTGGAAGAGACCGGACAGTACGGTCCTTTGTACGGTCTCTAGTTTCGCAGGGCACTTTTGGGCAACGGCTAGTTTTGGGTTGGTAGCCTATAAATAGTTGATTGCCCGCCCCTTGAGGGGTCTCTTGGCCATTGTTGGAGTGCAGGAAACTCAGAGGGAGCCAAGAGCAAGAGAGAGAAGCACTTGTGAAGGATTTGGAGTGATCCTAGTGCTTGAGAGAGTAGCAATTGCATCCACTTGATCTCTAGGCTAGTGTGAGCTTGAGAGAGTCACTTCGGTTTGTTACTCTTGGTCTATGGCGAGGCCTAGACCGGTTAGGCGTTGGTGTTGAGCTGTCCAAGGAGATTGTGGAAGCTAACACAAGTTTGTACACGGTCTTGGAGCTTCCCGTGCGAAAGAAGCATCACTAGTGGAGCGCCCTTTGGCACGCATCACGTGCGGAGCCTTACCTCCGGAAGAGTACCCGGGATCGAGCCCGGCGGGACGTAGCCGCGACTTCACTCGGAGGGTGAAGTGTGCTCTAGGAGGGATCGCCATCGAGCGGAGGGACGGGGTCGAGACTCCGGCGGGAGTGACCCAACGTGGAGTAGGGGAAGGCGCCACCCTTCCGAGACCACGGGAAAAATCATGAGCATTCCTATCCTTATCTCCTTTACATACTAGCATTTACGCTTCCGCATTTACTTTTATGTGCTAGTAGAATTGCATGATAGGTTGTCTCTTTACTACTTGGTAGAATTGCTTGTTAGGCTTTACTACTTGGTAGAATTGCTTGCTAGGGTGTTGCTTGTTGCATAGACTAGATTGTGTGCGCGCATCGCTTGCTTTTGTTATCACCATATCTAGTCTTGCTAGCTTCACGCCTAAAGTACGTTTGGGAGAAATTGTTGACACACCGATTCACCCCCCCCCCCCTCTCGGTGCCCTTGATCCTTTCAGAAAGGAAAAAAGGGAGCAACATATGACAGGAAGAATTACCCTGCACGTTTTTCTCTAAAGCCTCTTTATCGACACGGAGATCTTTGAGGTACTCCTTGTGCTCAGTCTTCAGATTTTCTATCTCCCTGGCATGAGATACCTTTGCGTCATCATGGGTCTTAGTCAGAGCAGTAAGAGCCTTCTCGAACTCTTGAATCTTGCTATCCTTCCCTGATGAATCATTGGCTTTCTCAGCATCAGATAGTTTCTTTTGTAGAGCAGCAAGTTCTCCGTCCTTCTGCTTGATCTTGTCAGTGAGACGCTTGCAGCATGTCAAATGCCAGTTCTTGGCAGCTATAACCTCCTGGTTCAGATTGCCAATCTCTTGGCTCAGCTTGTCGAACACCAGGTTCTCCCCAACTGTCTCAGATGCAGCAGCAGGAAGATTGGTGGCAGAAGCAGGTTCAGCAGAAGCAGATGGAACACTACAACATATTCGAACGTCAGAGGATCACATAGCAATATCTCAAACAATGGAAGTCAGCAAGAATACTCACGAAGTGTCCCTCTTTACACAGAAGCGTCTTCTCTTGGCAGACGGGCTAGAAGCAGATGTCGCCTGGGAAGACAAGACTTGAGAGATTTTGGAAAATCCTTTAAATAAACTGCCGAAAGCTATTTCGATGGGTACCTGATCGCCAGTGCGAGGATTAGCAACGCGAGTTGGAGCCAGCTCAGGGACATCGGAGGCAGTGGCCGTTGGCACGGTTGAGGCAGCTGTTCGGAAGCGCTTGCGTGTCGTTGTCTTTGTCTTTGCCCCAGCTGGGGGCTTCGAAGACTCGACAGTAGGTGGAGGAAGACTGGTGGCTTCAACACCCACCGGGATAGCACCGGACGTGGGATCGGTCGTCGGTTTCGCCCTCACAGTTTCTGATGGCTCCTCAGGCCGCCCGATCGCAGCGACAGCAGCCACCTTTTGATCAAGAGAGCTGGTGGCGTCGTCAGCAGCAGCCGTATCCGCCTCGCGACCGCCATTATCTTCTTCTTCACTGTCCCCGATGACCACATCCACATTGGGTAGGACATCATCGGGGCCAGGCTCATAAAGATTCTGCAGAACACAAGATTGTTATTGCGGGAAATATTTCTTCAGTAAATCAAGGAGATCCGCAGTCGATATACCTCAGGAGGAGGATTCTCTGCACTGTAAGGAAGAGGTACTGATGGAGGCTTAGCCTTCGGTTTAGTACCCAAGATATTATATACTCTCTGGAAGACATCGTCTTTGGAGAGTTCAGTAGCTGCAATGGAGAGAAAAAGATGACAAGCTTATCAAAAAGAAATTAGATATCAAGTATATACTGATATATTGATGAGTGCTGGGCATCTACCTCCTACGGATAACCAATTAGGTTCACCAGGACCTGTATAATACATCGCCAGTGGATCACGCCTCTGAAGAGGGAAGATGCGTCTTCGGACAAACTCTTCCACAACATGTTCTCCTCTTAGGCCCAATTTGATCAACTCATTGATCCTGGCTATCATCTTATTCAGCCGAGGAACATAGGTTGGAAGGCTCTTGTCCCAATTCTCATGGTTCGGCATTAAGCCGTCAAGCTTGATGGAGTCGTTCACCGTCCCCATGTCCAAGATCAGATATTTGGTGTCATATCTGCTCCAGGAAGACTTGTACTGATACGGGATAAACTCATTCTTGTTCCTAAGTACGAAGCCTACTGAAAACACCATCATCTGACCCTTGTAGTACCGGGGCTGGTGATAGTGGCGCCACGAGTTCACGCAGGGGGCTACGCCCAACCAACATTCACACAAGATGGCAAACATGCTAAGCATCATCACAGCATTGGGTTTGAGTTGAACAAGCTCTATATGGTAAAATCTACAGATCTGCTCAAGAAATTTGGAAGGTGGAAGATTGAAACCACACATGAGATGAGCCTCAAATACCGGGAGCTCCGTGGTGTTGCAATGATGGTAGTCGTAGTCGCCATTGTTCCGCCGGGTCAGGAAAGCCGAGATCATCCCCCTTAGCTCGTCCAAGTATTCCAAGGTGAGAGTGGATTTCTTCCAGTACTCCTGCAGATTTGGGATTTCTCCCATCTTCATCTTCTGCTGCGCCTGGGTGAGAGAAAGGTTGGAGTCTTGGGAGTCGGAGGATTGATTCTCGTTGGGATTGCCGGAGGCGGTTGCGGATGAAGTTGCGGCGGCCATGGAAATGTTTAAGGTTTAAGAAAATGGAAAGGAGTGCAAACTGAAGGATAGAGGAAAGAGAATACGGCGTGAGAGGTTTAAGTAAAACCTGGCGTGACGGTTCGCCTCCCCATAAATGCAGGACTTCCCTTCCTTGAGTTATGCGCGGAAGATATCGAGGAGATACCCTTTTCAGTTATAAAATAATATGTTTGGATCTGCGCCCAGTTTTTGGAAGGATAACCACCTGGATTTAAGCGGGGAAGTTGGACTATTTTCTGGGAGCAGTTGTCAAGATGATTAAAAATGTTCGATTAATGATTCGGATCGGAAAGAAACTTCGGTGCGTTAAAAAACGTGTTGAGTAATACTCCCGAAGAGTTCTCGGCCAGTGATATGTTAGTTGCTACGAAGACTCGTTCTGTCACAGTACGTCGGAGAAGCTAAGCTCAGTTATCTCGAAGACTTATGCAAGGCATATCGACAAGAAGAAGAGAAGCTAATATCACAGATACAATATTTTCCAGAAATTATAACTTTGGATTGAAGGCAGCCATCAGGATTCTTGGAGTGTTCCAGGACACTTCCCAGGATGACCTCAAGAAGGCCTACCGCAAGGTAGCCAAAAGATCATTACAAGCAAGACATGCAGAAAAGTATCTAAGTTCTACTCTCCGACCTGCTTGACAGAAGAATAACACAGGAGAAGAAGAAAAAAAGGAAAACCTAGGTTACTACGAAGGAAAT
Source organism: Eragrostis nindensis (assembly GCA_012490785.1). Classification (NCBI taxonomy): domain Eukaryota; kingdom Viridiplantae; phylum Streptophyta; class Magnoliopsida; order Poales; family Poaceae; genus Eragrostis; species Eragrostis nindensis. The sequence continues at coordinate 427,058 of JAAXCT010000038.1, read as the reverse complement.
GGCCTAATAGCCATCCCCTTATCCCTAGTTCTACCGATCATCGGCATCTTCAGGGGCTGCAACAGCAGCATCAGCATCAACCTCGTCCTCCTCATATGTGATGAGGGGAGAGGAGGCTTCGGCAGCAGCAGCAGCAGAGCCAGCACCTACGCGGCCCTCATCTTGAGTGATGAGCGGGAGGGGCACCTCGGTGGTGGAGAGGGTGGAACCCTCGTTCAATGCCATGACCGGGTTGATGATCCCGATAGGAAGGAGAGGATCTTCTGCGGCGACGGGAATGGAGCCACTTGCCTGGCTGGACCCGGCTTGGGCGCTCGACCAGGGAGCCCAGCCAGGGTCGTACAAGACCATGGCCTTCTTCTTGGCCGGCTCGTCGTCGTCGCTGCTGTCGTCGTTGTCGTTGTCGTCGTCGTCGTCGTCGGAGTCGTCGAGGAGAATGGGTTTGGCGTCCGCCGGAATCCCTCGTGGCCCCTTGTTCAGGGCGACGTGGAGGCGGCGCGCGAACTCTTCATCTCCCGCCGTGTCCGCCTCTAGGTCTAGGACCTGAGATGGATCTGGAGGAGGACTTGGCGGAGGGAGCCCGTAATCCTCCGCAGAAAGCGGAGGAGGAGCAGCGGTTACTGGTGGCGGTGTGTCGGCGGGATGCGTGGAGGAGGATCCCGACCCGCCGGCGAGCTCGTCGTCGAACCACTTCATGAACTGTGAGGTGGTGGGTCTTCTCTTGCCCATGGTGGATGGTAGATGCGAAAGTGATACTTGGGGGCTCCGCCGTCCTCATCATTTATAGCCAAAAGGTGGCCCTTTGGAAACTGAAAGGTCAAGTGCAAAGTGGATTTTTTATGTTTCTTCCTGGGAAACCGCGCGGCGATGCGGTGAATCCAGGGGGAACCTTGGTGGGCCTGGTTTGGAGAATAAAGACAAGAAGCCGAAGGGTTGCGTCAAAGTCTTTTCATACTCAGAAGCGGAGTCAATGCTACGGCTGGACCGAGAAAAGGGGATAAGGATGGGAATTAACTAATATTTCCTCTAGATTCCCTGGATTGATGGTTCTCTCAAAGACCTGGTGTTGATGAAGGAAGGTTATTCCGATTACCTAGCGCGGTCGCTGTGGTTCCGAAGACTCGGTTCACTCAGTTGCTCCGAAGACTCGGTTCGCTCAGTTGTTCCGAAGACTTGGTTCGTTTAGTCGTTCCGATGACTCAAGGATTGAAGATCAGAATATCTTAAGTATGTGTGCTCAGTACAGAACATATCCCTTGTCAGAAGTTCGCATGAAGATGAAGACCTCTTCGTATCAAAGACGAATCAGCCAAGTGACATGTTCGGGGGCTTATGTCGTAACCCATATTTTCAGATATTCCTGAAGACTTAGTTTGGTATTTTCCGAAGACTTGTACTGTACGAAAGGAAACTTGTAGATAGACTCTGAGTCTGTTACAACAGATCGGAAGTCTTGTAGAACAAGGAAAGGACTCCTAGAGGCGGTAACAGGACTATAAATATACATGTAACCCTCCGATGAGAGGATATCGATAATTACATCATACACATCACCATATTCAACACGACATACACTGGACGGAGGGTTATTATCCTCCGGGAGGCCCGAACCAGTATAAAAACTCTCTGTGTGCCCTAGATTGATTCCTCGATTGATCGTTGTTCCCCGAACCAAATATTTGCCGTTCTCTCGATTATTCGAGCGACGACAGAGTGGAATATGTGCACTGCTTTGCGGGTAATGCGGTTAACCGCATAACCAAACCGAATTAACCGCAACCGAATTGTGTTGTTAATCATTTTCTTGATACTAAATCGGTTATCATTTTTCATTAAAAAAATTTTCTTAACCGAATTGACTGAACCGAATGAACCGGATTAACCGAACGTCCAGGCTTATCCGGAGCCATCAACTCCTCCTCGGACATGGGCCTCTTCATGCTCAGCCCGTTGCATCAGAATGGGCTGACCACAGAGGGGCCTAGTAGGATGGATTGCCTGGGCTGGGCTGAATAACTTGATAGGGAATTTTGCTTCCGACATCGGTTGGGCTGGCCCAATTCGGCTGTTTCGTTGTCGGACTACATCCGACAGTGAGCTTCCGACAGGAGTGGGGACTAGTAGGGTTCTCCTCCCCAGTTGGGGCCTGTTATACGTAGACCAGGGGGCTCTTTAGCAAATGTTCGACCACCCCTTCCGTCCGTCCGCGCATCAGAATAACCGGCCCATGTACGACCCATCGCAAACCAGCGCAACCAGACGTTTCAGCTTTCGAGAACCGAGGACGCCGCCATCTATGAAGATGATGCGGCCGCACCTCTCTTTAAATGTTCATTGTTGCAGTGGCAACTCCCTCAATTTATATTGTTCCACTGTTTAAAGTTAGTTGTTCCAAGCATCTAAATCATTTGTTCCTGCAAAAAAATCAAATTGTTCCAAGCACCTAAATAATTTGTTCCAGCAAAGAAATCAAACTGTTCCATAGGCTGAAAAAATTGTTCCAACAAATCAATTAAATCGTTCTGAGGAAGAAATCAAATTGTTCCAACAAAGGAATCAAATTGTTCTGAGGAAAGAATCGAATTGTTCCAACAACGAAGTCAAACTGTTCTGACGAAGAGATGAAATTACAGCCTAAATCTTCCTTTCCACTGTCGTGAAATGAAATTGCAGCCTAAATCTTCCTCGTCAAATTGCTCAAAAAAAGCAATTGGAAGAATCGAAGGCGAGGTTGCTGCTTGCTAGGAGTGAAAATCAATTCCTCCGCAAACAAATGGAGATTAAAGCCGAATGGAATGGGATCCGATAAAGAGCTCGGACTCACCGCCAACACAACGGATTCGGCCCCTTCCGCTCCTCAAAGGTGAGGCTGTTCGCGAAACATCCGGAACCTTCGAGTTGTGACCCGTCGATGGCGAGGTCTGAAATCCAGGCCGCCCTCAATTCGCACGTGGAAAGCAATGGACTTAACAAGATCTTGCCGCCGGTGGGGGTGGTGGGGTGAGGTCATGGCGGAAGAAGCATGGAGGCCGGTGGGTTGAAAATGGAAGAACGCATCGTTCCTGTCATCCTGGGTTCGCCCCCCACGAAGAAGACGAGATCGGGACATGTAATGGGCTGGGCCTTCGCGTATCGGGCCGACTCGCACACGGGAGCGAGGTGGTCGAACTGGGGTTACCAAACCCGGTGGTCGACGTATAATATTGCCGCCCTAAACCCTAAACCCTCCTCCCATCCCCAATCTCCAATCCATCCATCGAGCTTCGATTCGCTAAGATCTCTCGCCGAGCCGCGCAGGAGAGCGGGTGCTAAGATCTCCTGATGGACGGCGGGTCTGATCAGCGCGGGCGGCGCTCGTCGGAGGCGGCGGCGTTGGGCGAGGAGGGTGCCACGGAAAGCGTGTTCGGTCTGGAGCTGTGCTCTCTGAAGGATGCGGCGGCCATCGAGGAGGGGCTGACACAGGGATGCACCACCGAAAGGAAGGCGGCGGCCGGGGAGGAAGGGCTGAAGAAGGGATGCTCCACCGGAAGGAAGTCGGCGGCCGGGGAGGAGGGGCTGGCGCAGGGGCGCTCCACTGAAAGGAAGGCGGCGGTCGGGGTGGAGGCTCCGGCGGCGAGGGAGGGGATGACGCGGCTGTCGGAGATGGAGGTGCTCCGCCACCTGACTCGGGACCCGCGCAGCATCGCGCCGTACAACATAGAGCACCTGCGCGGGTTTGCGGAGGAGGTGCGGCCCAACCTGCCCGAGGAGGTGCTGCGCATGTTGGTCGATTCGTACAACGAGAACATGAGGAAGCAGTTCATCATCTTCCAGAATTGGGTCCGTGGAGAGTTCAAGAAGAAGGGCTACGTCGAGGTGCCTGACGAGTTCATCAAGGAGAGGGAAGAGGCCCAGAAGCGGCAGGGGGAACAGATCCACCTGTATCTACCAGAGAGACACTTCACCACTGTCGTTGGGGACAATGGCAAGGAGAAGCTTGTTTTCTCCTTCAAAAAAGAGGAGGAGGTTCTTTCTGAATCCAAATCCAACAAAGACAACATCTTCGTAAGCTTCTCTGCCGGGCTCGACCCTAAGGTAAAAGCCACCTGTCGCAAGATGTCGCCAGGGAATGAGCCGGAGCAAGATATGTGACTTATCCAGATGAGGCATGGGAGGAGACTAACTGATGAAGAGTACTGTTGTACTTTTCATCGTCTGCATCCATACAATCAAAATCTATCTATGTATGTTGTTCTATGCTCGCAGCAAGCTTTTATGACCTGACTAGCTGTGTTTAAGCTAATGCCATTGAATGATCCAAATGCTATCTATGTCCCAGCCAAGTTAACTAGTCTATGGTGTTGTTATAATGACCTCCTATGTTATTGTATGCACTGGCACTTCTGGAGAGACATCTATTATAATCCTCCCGATCGGACTACGTGATTGTCTTTTTATTTCAGGGTAGGCGTGTTGGATTGTGTCCTCATGTTCATGAATTTAGTTGAATTTGTCTTCAGCATATCATGCTATTTGTGCCTGAATCTTTGGGCAGTGCAAATTTGGTTATTTGAATTCTTGCCATGCTTCAGTCTTTTACTAGCTATATTATAAGGACCGCCTATGTCTTATTGATGCACTGACACTTCTTGATAGGCATTTATTATAATCCTCCTGGTCAGACTGTTAGCCTGTTACAGTGTTTGGTTTCGATTATGTTGATTACAGTGTTTGCCGTAACCGAGGAACTATTAAGTTATAATTTCTTGAGGAACATCATGTGTCTTCGATTATGTTGATTAGAGGTGTCTCCGGATACCTAACCATACATTATCGATTGGATGAGTTAAATTAGATGTATTTCTTTTCTGGCACTGATTGTTAATTCGCTTATTCCAGTCAGTTCTGGCCAGCGTAACTTTTTTGCTGCTATTGTTCTTTCGATGCACAGATGCCTCTTATTCATGGAAGAACTGGTAGAACTGGGCAGGAGAATGTTTTGCATACTTCATTTTTTTCCTAGTTCAGTGGGTATAGTTATTAAACATTTTTTTGCTGCCCTTTTAAGTTGGAAGGGAGCTTTGCAATGTCGGCCCTTCATTGTTGTACTTATTGGAATCATTTACTAGTCTTTACAAAGGTGTTGCCCAAAACTTGAGTAGGATAACTGGTTGTTTATATATGAATATTAACTGTCTTTAAAGCCACATCATCATGAAAATAGTCTCGATAAGGTTGTTGGTCAGGCCATACCTTTTTTTTTTTGTGTTCCTTGCTGAACAATTATAGAAAGGATCACGCGTGTTTCATCTGTTATATTTTCATTGAATTATTTCTATACCTTTCTGGTTGACGTTTCGACTACTGTGTCACCTTAGTGATGCTGACCAGTGACCAAGCATTATTATGGAACCTCTAAAAAAGGTCATTATTATCGAATACCTCCAGCCCATTCTGTATAATGCGTTGCTAGGTGACTGCCGATTAAATGGTCTATATGTTAATTCCACATGACATGTAATCTAGAAATCAATTGTAATTTCACGAGGAACATACTAGCTTATTATAAGTTACTTTGTCTTGCCAAGGAAGGTGTGTGTACTACCAATTGTCAATTTTGTTGTGTCACAAAGAAATGTGTTAACAATCATTCATATTGATCCATATCATGACTTTTGCCTTATCAAACTAACTGGAATGGTGTATAGACACAATATCAATTTCATGAGAAACAATTTTTTTTTTTGAGCTCCCATCATGAGAAACAATTATGGCATGCTATATATTAACACCACCGTATTTCTACTGGGCCATGCTGTTCAGCCGTTTTTGCGTTGAGATGGGCTAGGGCAAGTAGGCCCTAGGAGTTCTTCACAAATCGCAAGGCCGTTTTTACAAGAAAGTTACATTTATTAGTTGGGTTACATTCGTTAGTTGGGCCAGCTCAAGACTTGAGAGGCAATGTTGCTTCCGACATTTGTTGGGCTGGCCCAATTCGGCTGTTTCGTTGTCGGACTACTACATCCGACAGGGAGCGGCATCGCGAAAGACGACTAGGGTTCTTCTCCCCCGTTCGTAACCGAAGTAGGGCTTCGATTCGCTGAGATTTCTCACCGAGGCGCGCAGGAGAGCGGGTGCTAAGATCTTCTGATGGACGGCGGGTCTGGTTAGCGCGGGCGGTGCTTGTCGGAGGCAGCAGCGTTGGGCGAGGAGGGTCCCATGGCCGGTGAGGAGGGGCTGACAAAGGGCTGCTCCACCGAAAGGAAGGCGGCGGCCGGGGAGGAGGGGCTAACGCAGGGGCACTCCACGGAAAGGAAGGCGGCGGTCGGCAACGCGGCACCGCCGGCGAGGGTGCGGATGACGCGGCTGCCGTTGATCGAGGTGATCCGCCTCCTGTCCCAGGACCCGTGCAGCGTCACGCCGTACAACCTGGATTCGCTGCGCAGGTTCGTTGTAACATCTCAGAAAAAAAATCTAGTTAATCATAATTTCGTTTTGGGCCTGATTTGCGGCCTAAGTGGGACTAGGCCTAATTAGAGTCCAAGACAGGGAAGTTAACCCTAAAACCCATTACCCACGTCCATCCCCCTGCCGTCCTCTTGTCTCTCACGATCGTGCTCGTTACAGAAGAGAAATAGGACCGCCGCCTCATCGGTTTGCCTCTAGATCATGGCGATCCTTGTCTCCTTTGATCTCCTTGCAAGCCGAGGAGGAAGAAAGATGCAACGATCTGCAGCAGAAGCAGAAGGCAGTGCGGAGTAGGAGCAAAAGGGGCTGGCCATTGGTTGGAGAAGATCATCGATATTCATACCTCTGCGCTAGGTGGTAGTGCTTCTAATCCTTGATTTGGCAAGTTCTCTTCATCGTCATGTCGGTTAAAGAGGCAAGTAACGTAGGGGTGTGGCCAATGCTATGGTTATGCTCATGTCTCGCATCATTTTGGAATAAAATTCAGTACACCATATCAAGACTATCAATTTGATTTACATTTATGCTCAACCATTATATGTGTGTCCGCTATGCCTTCTTGTGCCTTTATTTGATATTCTCAATGTGATTGTTTGTGGTGTGGTATATATGTGGGGAAGTGTGTGATTTTGATCAGACCATAGAACGCTCCAAGTTAATGAGGCAGCGTTGAATGTTTCTGTTTAACTATACAGTTGTTTACACTTGGATTGCCGGACAAATTGGCATGAAAGTTGTTGTACGTTGTTTTATGCACTCATGACAATTCATATGCATACATATGCATTTCATATGGAGATTAAAGGCCTGTCATCGCCATCGTGCCATGACTAGTACCGGTACATAGAGTTGCATGAGAGGTTGGCACCGTCCAACATAAAACTCTCAAATGGAGTTGCATCATGGCATGCATACATTCTTATTATTCGAAGCTTTCTGAATTATCATGGAGTTTATGATGACTTTATTTGGACAATTCTGGATGGTTGATTTGTATATCCTCATTTAATTGGAAGTGTACCTTTGACTGATTTATAGCTTGCCTTGATGATTTTGCTGTATGTTCATTTGTTTTAAAGCTAATCAACTATATGTGAGATATGTGTGTATTCATAGCCGTTGCTTGCTGAGTTTATCTCACCCCTTTCATATTTTCAGGTGCTAAATGAACAAAGCGAGCATAATGGGTATCGGGAGTAGCTGAATTACACGTGCACACATATTTTGGTCTTCGATCATTTAGTTTTCTCATGTTTAAGACTTTTGACATTGTAATAATAATGCTTTGAACCTTTGGAGCTTGATCACTTTGTTAAATGTTCCAAGAAGAGAGTTTATTTTGTAGTGTGCTTCTGGTAGTTTCCTATTGTTCTTTAAAGCCTTGTTTCTATATATAGTTTTTGGAGTAGGGTGTTACATTCGTACAGGAGGAGCGGCCCAACATGAACGTGCCTGAGGAGGTCCTGCGCTTCGTGGCCGAGTCGTTCAATGAGCGCATGAGGAACAAGTTGAGCCTCTTCCAGGACTGGGTCCTTGGCGAGATGGAGGAGAAGGGCTACGTCGAGGTGCCCGAGCAGTTCATCAAGGATAGGGAAGATGCCGAGAAGCGGCAGGGGGAACGGATTGACGTGCATCTGCCGGACAGGTACTTCACCACTGTCCCCTGCGACTGCGGTGAGTGTGATGGCAAGGATAAGCTTGTGTTTTCCTTCACAGCAAAGGAGAAGGCTGTGTCGGGACCCAAATCCAACAAAGAAAACATCATGCTGACCTACACTTTCGAGCCGGAACCTGAGCTAGAAGCCATCTTTTCGATGTTTTGGTAGAGCGATGAGGGCACTAACTGATGGTAGAGTTTTCATCGTCTGCATCCATGCAATCTTTCTATTTATCTATGTTGCTGATCTGTGCTGTGCTTGCAGCACGCTGAGTTTTATTACCTGACAGGCTCCGTTTAGCTAATGTCCTCAAGACCTCAACCGATCCAAGTGTTATCTATGTCACAACTAAGTTAATTGGTTATGGTGTTGGCAGCTAAGTTAATTAGTCTATACTGTTGGCAGCTATGTGTGCATGGTGTTCTCATAATGACCGTCTATATATGTTAATGATGCACCAGCACTTCTGATAGCATCTATTATTATCATCCTCCCTGTCTGCTACTACACAATGTTTTGTTTTAGAGCATTCTGCATTTACAGTGTGATTGTCCTTTTATTTTAGGCTGTGTTTCAGATTCTCATGTTCATGGCGATGGGTTGCTTTGTTCTTGTTCGAGAATTTAGTTTGAGTTTGTGCAGGAACTATATTAAGTTTTTTTTTCTTTTGAAATGAGGCTTTCGCCCCCCACTTATATAGAAAGCAGGTTTGCTACAGAGTTCAAAGATCGACCTCCTACACACCTATCAGCAGCTGATACTTAGGTAGAGCAGACACCTATTTCAAACAGCCAACTACGCTTACAGAAACGCCATCGCTTCTTCATCCTAACAAAGTCTGACACGCAAAAGGACTCAAAAGGAACCACATCACTCAGAAACTTATGCTAATCAGCAATTCTTCTTGTCGCTGGCGCCCACCCCCACCCTTGCGTCCTCCTGAAGACTTCATTTGCCACCTTTCTTAGCATCTTGCTTCCTTCCTCCACCATCTTTCTTTGATTCTTTTTCTGCAATAAAACCCACTTGTCAAGCCATGAGCACATTTTGTATATTAGTTCCGACGGGTCCATGAGCTTCTTGTCTCTAAAGACCGCGTCTTTTCTACAACTCCAAATTGACCACAATAACGCTCCACACCCCAGTAACACTAATGCCTTAAGGTCCCCTTTAAAGTTGTCAACCCAAGGGCCTATGAGATCACTAATGCTACTGGGGCTTGACTGTATATTAAAAGTGCATCCAATTACCAGCCAGGCATATTTAGCCACTGGACAACTGAACATTAGATGTTGAGACGATTCTTTTACACCACAAAATGCACAGTCAGTATTCCCTTTCCAGCCTCTCCTCTGTAGATTTTCCTTGGTTAGTATGCTGTCTTTCAGCAATAACCACAGGAAAACCTTTATTCTCTGAGGAAGCTTGACTTTCCACATGAATTTGTATGGGACAGGTACACCTATAGTTTTCAATTTCTGATATAAAGAACTGACAGTGAACCCTTTTTTTTCCCAACATCCAGATAGACTTATCTTTTTCTTGTGTCAATACCAGTTCTTGACAAATCTTTGTCAACTCTTCCCACTCTTCAGCAGTATTCCCCAGTAGACTTCTCCTAAATCTAATATTGTCCACACCTCTAGTGATAACTTTGTTTACTGTTATCTTTTTGTCAAAAGTGAGATCATATAATCTTGGATATTGATCTGCCAAAGGAGTATCCTTGTACCACTTATCCTTCCAAAAACTTGTGTCTTTGCCATTCCCTATCTTCTTACTGCAGAAGCTTTGATACACTGAATTTACCTCCATTAATCCTTGCCAAAAGTGAGAACATCCTTGTGTCTTTGTCAGCAAAGATATTGGACTGTCCTTGACATACTTTTTCCTGAGTATTTCCTGCCACAAGCCAGAGGTATTTTCTACCTCCAAAGCCACTTACAGAGTAGACTGGTATTCATAGTAACCAAGTCTAGTACTCCCAAACCACCCAGATTTTTTGGCATACAAACTGTTGGCCAATTAACCAGATGGTACTTCTTCACTCCCTCACTTTCTTGCCACAGAAAACGAGCTCTATAAAAATCAAACTTTTTAATAACTCCTGTTGGTGCCATATACAACGAGATCATAAACAGAGGAGTATTTGTGAATCTGGTGTTTGTTAGAATAAGTCTACCACCCAGAGTCAAGAATTTCCCCTGACCTACACTCATCTTTTTTTTCTAATTTCTCTTCTGTTGGCTTCCATTGGGAGTTGCTCAACCTCTTTGAATCAATTGGTATCCCTAAATACCTCATAGGGAGTCTCCTTACAGGACATGTGAATATGTCACTGTATTGTTGACTCTTGTCTTCAGCCTCACCAAAGCAGAAAATGTCACTTTTGTGAAAATTAATTTTCAACCCTGACATCTGCTCAAAGAGGCATAGAATGAATTTTAAATTTCTAGCTGACTCTAGGTCATCCTGCAATAGAAAAATAGTGTCATCTGCATATTGGAGCATGGCTACCCCACCCTCTACCAAGTGTGCAGCCATGCCCTTAATCAGTCCTTTCTCCACTGCTTGTTTGACCAATTGTGCAAGTCCATCTGCTGCAATGTCAAACAACAGAGGAGATAAGGGATCACCTTGTCTCACTCCCTTGTGTGTGTTGAAATAACTGCCAATTTTGTCATTCAATCTGATAGCCACTTTGCCTCCTCTTACCACTTTCATCATCCAATCACACCATTTGTCACCAAAGCCTTTCTGTTGCAGCAATTGATATAAAAAAGACCAACGAACCTTGTCGTAGGCTTTTTAGGAACTATATTAAGTTAATTTAATGCGTAACGTCATGTGTCTTGATTGTGTTGATTAGGGGTGTCCCCGGATTGCCCAACCAAGCCTGGTCATTCTGCAGTCTGCACTAGACATGCTGTTTGCTCAAGTGTTATTAGTATATGTATTTGTTTGCCTGATTGTTAATTGAGCACTGCTATGACCTAGCCTTTCACAGGGCACTTTTGATTTTTAACGCCCATTCCAGTCAGTCCTGGTCTTTCTTTATTATTGAGTAGTGGTATTTCTTTGCCTGGACTGAGTGTAATTTTTTAGTTGCCATTGTTTCTTTCAATGAACACAAGTCTCTTGTTAATGGAAGAATTGTTAGAACTTGGCACAATGAAATTTGCATATTTTGCTCTTTTTTTTTCAAGTTAGGTGGATGTTGTTACTAGTTAACTTTTTACTGTTCTTTTTAGTTTTTATAAGTAGGAAGGTAGCTTTGCAGCCCTTGGATTTTTTGGAATCATTTACTAAACTTCACAATGGTGTTGCCCAATGCCCATAATTTGAGCAGCTGTCTTCATAAATTTGTTGTTAAAGGCGCAGCATATTGGATTTGGCTTGTTTGACGGCCATATCTTTTTAGTGTATTCCTCGCTGAACATAGAAGGATCACTCGTGTTTTCATCTTGTATATTTTCACTAAATTACTTCCTTCCCTTTGTTTTTGACATTTCTAATACTCACCTTACTGATGCCTGACCATTATTTTCAAACCTTCAAAAGTCATTGTATTGTAGGATGCCTGGGTGACTGACTACCGATTGCATGGCCGGTGCTCTATTTTAATTCTGGATAATGTTTCTCCGAGCATGAATCGATATGGCTACCATTCTCACTTTTCCCTGCAGCAGAAAACATCTCTGAACTTCAGATTCATCTGTCATTGTTTGCCTTCTGATGTGCATGCGGAAGTAGCGTTCATTTGGATGCATGCATGATAATCGAAAATAAAGCCAGCAAGCTGTAATTTGACTCCCATCCACGACGACATTCCAGGGTAGCAAGTTTCAGCTATACTCTGTTTCCCTGCCGTGACTCTGTTTTCGTGTTTCGAAACAGAGCAACTCTCTGTGTTCCATTGGGCTGGACCTGATTGCGACTTTACTGGCACAAAAGAAGAATGAGCCTCAGCCCAAATCTTGCCTTCTCGACCCTACCCAATCAGCTTGGCGCCAATTTTTTTCCCTTTCACAGGAGACAGACGCGAGTTCTTTAGTAGTATTTCAGAGATGATGATTCAGTGGTAACGGGATGAAACATGTTCTCTGTGGTCAATTCGGACGGTCGACATGTTCTTGGACGCTTATGGCTCGAATTTGGCAGAACGGCGTGTCATGACGCGAAATCGCAAAGTTCCTGCACGAGATGGGTACAGATTGATGAGTCTGAATTTGAACAAAAAGAGTGATCAAGTAACTGCAAATGCAGCTTGCAGCTGCCATTTGATTGTCACATGTAGAGTGGGGAAGGGTGTGCACGGGTCTTGCATGCACACTGCACTGCGTGCAGCCCGAGCTGTTTTGACCCCCAGCCAACATCGACTTGTTCGACTCAACGGATTGGAGTCGCACCACGATATGTTCAGACACCGCTCGGGGAAGCAGAAGACAACAGAGGAGCCGGGTCCTTGATGCGCAAATGTGATGTCAGGAGGCAGCCGGGTCCTCGTCGAGCACCCCTCTCTCTCCCGATACAAAATCCAGTCGACGTACTCGTCCGTGAATGATGCACGAGCTCAAATCACAGCTTGTCATTCGTGACCTAGGCCGGCGGACGGCGTCGCCTAGCTGCTTTTCCGCTGGCGCGTGCTGCATGCCGTTTCCTGCTGTGCGTGTTCGATGCTGCCAGCATGCCAACCGTATGCCAGTGTATCATGGATTCGTGCACTCGTTTTCTACTCCTTGCACCTATTATCCCAGATGTTTGGAGACACGGGTGCGATCCGAGACGCCAGTGCACGTCTCTCAATGGAGGAGGGTCAACTCGAAAATGTTTGGGTATATTCAGCTGCTGGAGTCGTGGAGCGGCCCGCCACACGCAACGCCACCTCCTGCTGACCAACCGAGCGGGCACGTACGGTAGATGACCTGCTGCCCCTGCGGCGGCCGCGAGTGTCACGTGGGCCTCGTGTTTCCCTTTCTAAGGCTGTCTCCAACGGTGCATGAGAGGCAAAGCACAAAATGTGTCTTGCTCACCTTCAAGAGCAAGACGCAAAAACTTCCATCTCCAACGACGCCACCTTTTATCTGCGTCGCGCCGCTCTTAGTGACTCCACTTCACCGGCGCGGCGGAGCGAAGTCGGGGAGGGGGCGCGGCGCGGCCGTCCGTGGCGGCGGCAAAGAAGAGAAGGGGAGGGGGCGCGGCACGGCGGTCCGCCGTCAACCCTTCCGCCACCAATCCGAGACAAGCCGGCGAAGGAGGGGGAGGGGAGGGGCTGCCGCCGCGACTCCATGGGCGCGAGCAATAGATCTCCTGCGCACCTGCTTGGCTGCTCGGCAGCTCGGTTGGTGTGGCGGCCAGCCAGAGGAGCGGAAGAGGAAGGGGAATCCCATTAGAAGAAGCGTCGCGCGCCCCGCCGCCGCGCCACCGAGCCCGCCCCGTGCCGCAGCACCGCCGTGCCCTGCGCCTCGGCGGAAGAGAGAGAGAGAGAGAGCGAGAGAGGGAGAGAGAGAGAGCCAGGGGAAAACGATTCGAGCGTTGGAGAGGCGTGGGTTGCGCGACGGCTGCCGCATTTGTACGTCGCGTGACTGCCCATTCTAACAATACGTCTTCTGTTTGGGTCTACCATTGGAGAGGTGTTTTTGTAGTTTTACTAGGGCCCTCCTAATATTCGCGCGCGCGCACGCCTTCCCTCAGCCCCGCAACTTTCTTTTTTTTTTTTGGGAAAGTTTCATTCGCACCAGCTTTCCGTTTTAGGAAAGTTTCGGTGCAACTTTTTGAAAAACTTTTGTCTCGAAAATGTTTCGGTGTAACTTTTCGGAAAACTTTTTTCTCAAAAAAGTTGCAACAGAACTTTCCGCCCAAACTTTTTCTCTGCCCTGGGCCACCCACGTGGGCGCAGCCCCGCGCGTCAGAGCACGCGCCCTGCGCAGCGCGCGCACGCGCTCAGAACAGCAAAATCGGTTTTACAACCCATTTCGCATGTAACTCCTAAAATGGACTATCCGTTGGAGATAATCTAACAAATCACATGGAGTATCACTCTCTTTTTCTTTTTTACACTCTGCTCCTAGTCGCTTACAGAAATCTGGTTTGCTAATCACTTGCAAATCAGAACCATGCTTTGTTACATAATACTCCAACACTAATCAGAGTCACTAAATTGCGAACAGACCGAATCATGTTGTTGAAAAGGTATTTTTCTTTTGAACCCCTCAAACCTGAATATAAATGTAGTATCTGTTCGTACACGTCAAAAAACACGCCAACTCACGCCGACGCACTCCAACTCACACGAACACCCCTGCATCTATACCCAGCAAAGCAAATCGCGTCCATCGAGAGATTATCAGGACCAACAGGCCCCGATACGCGACGAGGGACGTCGCACTCCCTTTGTGTCCCCACGCGGTGAGAGGTAACCGAAGACTGAAGATCGCAACCTCCAAAACAAGAGTCCGCCACACTGGACCCCAACTCCACGAGCTCATCATCGATATCGGAGGAGAAGGACATCGATGAGACGGGGAAAGCTCGGAAGACCTTATTCCATGGGGACGGCATTACCACCGCCACAATGCCGCAGCCCGGAAACCATAGACTCTCCTCTCTTTCACCAAAGAGAGGAAAGAAACAGCCCATGTACCTCAGCCAACACCAGAGAAACTCGCCGGAGAAGCCGAGATACATGACAGACACCTCACTCTTCCTCCTCTCTAGGCGCCGACCAGCAAAATCACCATGGCCACACCAATGGCGACTCCTACCAGGCCATCACCGACAAATCCCCACTAAAGAAGAGCACCATCACCTCGGGACCTTGCAGCTGAGGAAGGGAACGCAGAAAGCTCAGCCCAAGGCCGGCGCGCTCCTGCCGGAACAGAGGGAAGGGTGGGCCGCGCGGACAGCCCGCCCACCACCGGCACCTTGGGGCCTTGCCGGCGCCGAAGGGGGAGGGGATCTGGATCTGGCGGTTGTGTTGTTCTTTTGCTAGGTTTTTAGCTTGTTTTGCTCCTCGTTCTCTTCTCCGTCGGCGGGTCGCCAGAGGCCGACGCGGCGGTCGCCCGCGCTGCGGCTCTCCGGCGGTGGCTCTTCGTCGACGAGGCGCTGCTGGAGGCCACCGATCTCGTCGATTCGCCCTCCCCTCCGGTTGAAAAGGTATTTCTGAACCTAACACATGTTAGAAGTCGAACCTGAAACAAAACAAATTTTAGGAAATGACAAAAATACCTTACAAAATTTACGAACCGACGAGAAGCTTTTAAAGTTTTCGTTTTCAGCACTTGTTCCCTTCGGCTTATGAGTGCAGTTAAATTGATAGGATGGATAACTAAAGTTTGGAGCTCTAAAGAAGATGCGAATTTTGAGATGGGCGAGCAAGACGATTGAGCATTTAATATTTTTAGATTCTTCCAATTTCCAACGCACATAGAATGAGCTCAGAGACATCTTCTCGGATCGGCCCATGGCCCCATCTTACCGATTGCTCCCTCCTCGATGCATAGGAGTCAGGACTCAGGAGAGCAGTGGAGAAGCAGAGGAACGAAGCTGCCTGTTAAACTGTCTTGGGCCGGACAGAATCCTAGAAGGGTAGAGGGAAACAGTCAAACAGAGCAGCGCAGCAGGAAGGGGGAGGGAAGTCTATCGCCTGTTGGCGTGCAGCAGCCAGCAGCGCTCGAGCTCTTCCAAGTGACAACCACGCACGCAACCATCCGCAGCTGGGAAGAGAGCGGCGACGTGACACTAGCGGCCACAGCGGCAGCAGGCCGGTGGGGCTACGTCCAGGTGCCTTCTCCGTCCATGACTCCACCGCACCACGCGCGGTCGGAAGCTCAAACTGTACATACATCATACATCAGCTTGTTGGCTTTGCACGTACGTGCATGCGTGCTTCGTCATAGTTCTCCTCAATCGATCGACATGCGTAGGCGTGCAAGCTTGAATACGCTTCGAGATCGACCATGTACAGGAACACAAGTACATATGCGGACAGAACAGTGCTCTGTTTTCCTCACTGCTTCGAGAGCTTTACTATCATAAAAACAAGAGTTGGTGGTGTCCGGTCCGTCGTCGTCGCCACTCCTCTCACGAAGCGTTGCGCCGACAGGTGGGCCCCCACTAACCCAATAAACACCAACTCCGCCGCCCTCTCGGTTCTTCTGACGGCCAACGCTCAGCTTCACAGAGCTCAGCCTCACCAGCTTCACAGAGCAGGCAGGCGGAAGATGTGCTGCCGCCGCTGTGAGAGACAATCGAGAAGAGGAAGACGGATTGTCGCCGCCGAAGCTGTCCGAGGAAGTGGAAGACGTCCCGCGTTCCACTACCGGCGGCGGCCTGGCCGGCGCCACTGGTCTTCCGCCTCGACCGCGAACCGCATCCTAAACCAGATCTGGGAGCCAGGCATCGCTTCAAGCCCTTCTTCCCCGACGACGACTTGACGCGGCACCGGCGACGGTGGTCTTCGGCATCGACCACGGATCGCCACCTCGCCGGCCGCCAACGCTCGCGGGCTCAGGCACCACCGGAGCTTGCCGCTGACGCCAGCTGACCCTGAGCTCGGCCATGGCTGGAGCGAGACGGGGCACCAACTGCTATCTTCCCCGACGACGACTTGACGCGGCACCGGCGATGGTGGTCTTCAGCGTCGACCACGGATCGCCACCTCGCCAGCCGCCAACGCTCGCGGGCTCAGGCACCACCGGAGCTTGCCGCTGACGCCAGCTGACCCTGAGCTCGGCCATGGCTGGAGCGAGACGGGGCACCAACTGCTATGCTGCCGCGCGCATGGTTAGTCCGCGAGGGAAAGATCTAGAGGGAGAGGCAAGAGTGATCAGCGAGGGAGCGGTGCGCGAGGGACAGGCTACAGGGAAGGAGCAGAGGGTTCGAGAGATTTTTTTCAGCAAGGAGAGCAATAGAGTTCTCAGACAGGAACAGAGCAGCTTGGGCCGGATGAACTCTCATGAGTAGTACAAGGTGGAGGATGGGCCACGTCTCCATGAGAATTTCCAGAATTAAAAATTTTTTTTTCTTTACAAAGAGACGCATGTCTAACATTATCTCAGGTTCTTTTCTTGCATAAACAACGTTTGGGTCCTAAAACATTGAACAAAACATTCCCTGATATTGAGTTACTATATACAAAGGTTACTCCTTTTATTTCACAATATTTTTAACTATATACACAAAAATGCCAAAATTATATTTCCCTTTATTAACTATTATACCTTCACAAATTAGCATGTGATTCTATCATCTATTGTTATGTAAGAAAACTATGCTCAAATACATCATTTGCATTGCAATCGAATTGAGCTATACAAATTTAGTATCAGAGTTAAACTTCTTAATGTGACGCATGCACGATATTAACTCTTATTTGGTCATTCCATCCATCAAAGCATGTTGTAATGTTTTAAATGAAAAATGCTATTTTACCACGAAAATTGGTCTGTTTGCTTGCATCACGGTTTGCAGTGGTACTTTACACTTTGTACATTTTCTCATGTATTTAACGTCGAAAATAATCTGACAGTGAGCAATAGGATGTTTTAAAGGTGTTTATTATGCAACATTTTCTTAATTTTTTGCATCTATATAAACCTTTTGCTCTTTTGGTTTGCAATTACCCGTAGCGTTAGCACGGGCCTTGTACTAGTCGCATCATAATACGGCATGTTCTTGTTTTTAGAACAAGTGTTACTTTCTTTATATAATGCATTGCCTTAGATATAGTTCACAAGTTTGGTAACAAATTATCCTTAAATGCGTTCGTGCACAAAACTCTGATCTGTGAGGAAGATCTTATATGCAGAGCACATTCTAAGAGAAAATTTTGATTGTCTTACCAAATGCGAATTAGCTTATATATATATGATAATTGAGTTAATATAATGTTTTAGTAGTGCACTCCCCTCGTTTCAGCGCTTACTACGCCAATGGTGACAATTAATTTCCTTGATGTGAGGTTAATTTCCTTCAAGTGGGATATTAGGATTTGGCTTGGGTTGACTTGATAAAATTTACCATTGTGTTAGTTTTGATGTATTCCTCGTAATATATTACATAAGGCTTTATGTGTGGTAGGAAGAGATTTCACGAACTGTCTATGAGTCCTTCTTATACATAGTGAAATCAAACTAGTTCTCACACTTATTTCATATGATTGTATTTACTAGAATGAACTTGGGCGATGCATACAGGTAGACCAGTGTCACACCCGGTTTTAAGAACAAAACCGAATGCTCATCTATATGTATGCCCAAGATCAAGTTACGCACATATAGGACAAAGTAAAGTAAATCAGATAACCATTATCATAATTGTATCGTACAATATTAGAATAAATGTCTCAAAGGACTAAAATAATACAAACGCTAGCGGAAGACTCCATAACACCACAGGCAATCGACCGGGGGCTCCACAAGCTTAGTCTTCACCATCAACTCTAAAGTGGGCAATCTTCAGTCTCTGAGCAGCATTTGATAATTGTAGGGGAAAATAGCAAGTGTGAGTACATATCGTACTCCGCAAGTGTAATGATATGCAAGCTTATATGAAAGAAAAGATGACAAATGGTTCATAGCAGAAAGCAACTATAATTAAATCAGTTATTAAAGCAACTATTTACTAAGTGTGTAAACCCTCCCAAAAGGTTATTAACATAAGGTCAATTACACAGATTACTCCACCTGTGAAGACAAGGGTTACTCCACCTCCAACCAAACTACAGGTTACTCCACCTGCAGCTCCCATGGGTTACTCCACCCATATCTGGTTACCCCACCAGATCCACCCATCCATTCCCACTAATCATGTGAGGATCCAGGCCGCTCCTGACCGTGAGCACGGCTGTCATGACAGTTTTACTTCTCTGCAGAGGTCGTACCACTTTACCCACGAGTCGTGATTTCATCCCCTGTTGCCAGGTGGACTAAAACCTTCCTTATGCCCGTGCTGCCCTGCACTTACACACTTCTGAGGTGTGCGGCAAGGAGATCACTACAAGGTCTTTCAAAGAGTCTTTCAGCTGGCAAACATCCCATGCTAAGGTTCCACCGCTGCGGGATTACACCATCCTCTACAGAAGCCCCCTCTGGCACCATGGCTCGGATTACACCATCCATCACCTAGGACTGAGGTTACACCACCCCAATCCTCTTCCTCGAATGCCGCCAACTGGAAGAACATCTTGGTACTCAACCAGGCTGCTCCATATCAGCCTCGTGATGGCACTGTTGTCCTGGGTTTCCGCTCCACGAACCGGTCCTTAGCTAACTTGAGCAAGACTAACACATACCAAAGTCTCGTGCATACTGTACCATCATCATACATCCCACTTGCTCAAGTTACAGCATACCTAAGTTTCATGTTGCTAAAAAGGATTACACCATCCTCATAATTAATGTGCAAGTGAACCATTAGTCAAGATTATTATCAAAATTATTCTCATCCAACCCAGTTCAGCAAGCTAAGCATGACCTACCCATCCTCATACTATCATCTACCACAACCAGACGACAATGAAATAGTATGGAACAGGACATAGACACATAGGATTCATATTAAACGCGATGCATGATATTAAACTAGAGGGAGAAAGAAATAGGTCCAAAATGGTCAAGGACACTTGCCTCAAAAGAAGTGCTGCTGCTCAGAGTCTTCATAAAGTCTTCAAAGTGTTGAGCTTCATCGTGGTAGTTCTCGAGCTGTGCGCACTCTATTTAACGATAACATGCAAAACACACGAAGCACAAAGAATACGAAACAGTACACCAAACAGTAGCAAAAGACTACAAAAACAGTACTAGCAGATAGTACTCGTAGCTACGATCGCGTGAGCACAAGAATCGCTAAAAACGGATTAACGAGCAAAAAGTTATGAGCTTTTGAAGTTAGGGGGTCTATTCTGCAAAGTTAGCATTTACTGTAATTATTCTTCTATAGGAAAAAACTGAGTTACTGCGCAAGCGTGACATCATACTGACGCAGTAAATCGAAAAGGAATAAAATAAATTCAAAAACTCCGTGAACTCGGTCTATGGAGGCCACGGACCGGGCGGGGGTCGCCGGTCTACGGGTCCACCGTGGACCACGTCGCCGGAGACAGCGCGGCACGGCGGCGCTTCGCCGGCGCATCGCCGGAACGGCGTCGCGATGGTCGAAACCTCGACGCGGGAGGCCGGAGAGCACAGGACGACGACTTGGGACCCACCTCGACGGTCTCTCGGGTGCGGTGAGGCTCGGAAGGCGGCGTTCGTCGGCAAGGTAGGGCGGCGGAACTGCGGCGGCGTAGTACGGCGGCGACGGGGCTCCGGTCTCGAGGGGGAAGAGCGTCGTGGAGGCGGTGCGCCACTGTTGGCGGTCCTTAACGACTACTTTTTACCGCCAACACCAGCTTATAAAAGCCATCAATCAAGAATAAAATGAACTTTCTTTATGGACTAATGGCTTTCCACAAGTTTTGGTGATATTTTGATTGCAGGAATAATTATGAAGGAAAATCACCATAAACTATAAACAAAGAGGGGTTTTGCCATGAAGATAAATTATCCAAATAAAACATTTGATCTCTCCATGTGAAAGCCCTTGAAAAGATAGTCAAGATTGACTTTTGGTTCACCCAATTCGGAGTCCGGGAGCAAAAGATATGCCTCAACGAAAATTGCACGAAATGCTGAAAATTCCTGACCGGCCGGCCACCCCCCTAGGCCGGCCGGCCTACTTTTGTCTCCAATGGACCCGATCTTCCTCCAGTGGGCTATACACATTGCAAAACATCAAGCCCAAGTGGTCTCCATGGTGGGTGAACAACCGACATCCGGAAGGTGGGCTTTTGGGCCTTAATTTGATGATTTCGGCACTTCTGCCGCCCCCATTCGGAAACCGACTTCGGAGCCGACCTTGGGAAGCGATCCCAGACATCCACGGTGAAGGCGGTGGCCATCCAAGACAATGGAGGGCCGGCCGGCCTGACTTTTCGGCCAAATCGCTCCACCGACTTCCTGAGCAACGTGCCCGCCACTCTACCTCACTTAGGCCTATAAATAGAGGGTAGCTCCCACGGTAGAACTCGCACCTTAGTAGAGAAACACTTTGATAAGTGAAGTAGAGAGTGAGTGAGAGGAGGAGGAAGGGCGGAAGCTCCGGAGATGTCGGGGTTCTGCTTCCTCGGTGCCTCGGGTCTATACTCCGCCTGGGAGTAGTCGCCATAGTCTTTCAGGCCGGGTAACATATAAGGTACTATTTATTGAGCAATAAAGTAAGGTTTTCTTCTTTATTATCTATGGGATTCAGGTGTGTAGTAAGTATTTCTTATTTACTGCATGTGCTAGCTCTAGGAAATTGCTAGTTGCTGGTATTAATGATAGGTGTAAACGTGGTGTTTATACTTTGATTTATCCTGAGTTGCCCTCAACCCCACGGGATGTTGTGGTAGCCGCGAGTGTAGGTGACAGCTACACCGGTCTCTGTAGTCCACCACGTTCGGGTTGACCGGATACGTTGAACCTAGTTCTCGGGTTGCGTGTCTTGGCGGCGGCCGTGCCCCGAAATAGATGATATCGAAAAACCCTTATCGCATTGTTCAGTTATTTAGTATCTTGCATTAGATTACCTGGCCAGAGGACTATCTTTTTACTGTATTAATCCCCTGCTTAGCGTGACCCTTTTTACGGATATTCTGCATAGATCTCGAGTTTAGTACACTGTTCGTTCCCTGTGGATTCGATACCTTAGGAATACTCTTGGGGTGAAAGCTACATCGGTATCCGTGCGCTTGCGGATTTATTTCTGTTAGGCCTTAGGACTGCCAACAAGCTTTCTGGCGCCGTTGCCGGGGAACGGTAGCTGTGCTAGCTCGAATCTAGGATCATCCGTGAATAGGTTTATTTTGTTTTGTTTTTGTTTTTCTTTATCTTTATCATTACCATGGAACCATCCTCCATCGTCTACGCCAATGCTCCGAAAGGGGAATTGCTGGAACCTCCTCCAGCATCTGCACCAATCACAGCCCAGAGCTATGAGATTCGTCCAGAACTCATAGCGCTGGTTCAGGGGAACATCTTCTGCGGAGATGAACATGAGAACCCATATGAGCATCTGAGATACTTCGAGCTGCTCTGTTCTACTGTTTCGACCAAGGGATTTCCACAGGATACTCTGAAATGGAAGCTATTCCGTTCTCACTCAGTGGAAAGGCAACACTATGGTATGCTATGTCAGTAGGAGGGGCCAGCGGAAATTGGACAACTCTCAGAGATCTCTTCTGTTTCAAATACTTCCCTGTTGCAAAGGTAATTGCTCTTCGTATGGAGCTTCTTACCTTCAAACAGGGCAGTAATGAAACACTGGGAGCCTCATGGGAGCGCTTCATGTCATACACCGTCAAAGGACCAGATCTACGACTCTCCCCAGCGGTACTCCTTCAGCACTTCATATGGGGGCTCACTCCGAAAAGCCGTACTTTTCTGGATACTGCTTCTGGGGGATCCTTCATAAGAAACACTCCTACTGAAGGATTTGAACTTCTTGGGAAGATTCTGAGCAATCTGGACAGCTATGTGCCACCTACACCCGAGCTACCAAAAGAAGAAGTACCCGTTGCTCAACCTGTGCTTCAAATTAAGGTTCCTCAAGCTCCGATCATGAAAGAAGCTCCTGAACCATTCTATGTCTGCCCAACAAATCCAAATTTGTTCCAAGGTGGTCAAACTCTTGCCGAAGCTGAAAGCCTTCAGGTGGTGGAACCAATTCTTCCTCTCGTGCCCTACGAAGAGGAATTTGATTTCACCAAATTCGGGGATACAAGATCATATCCGATAGAGAGAAATTGTCACCCTGACAATGATGACGCCGAAGAACTGGATGGGGAGGAAATAGAAGAACAGACAGAGAGAATACATCAACTGTCTGCTGTTCTGGGGGAAGATTGGTTTCAAGAAGCCGAATGCACGAGGGAGACAATCAAGTTGAATCCAAAACCCGACTGCGTTATGGTGAATATTCAATCCACTGCTAGGAGGAAAGCCATATATGACTTAAAAGCCAAAGTCAATATCATGTCAAAGCATCTGGCTGAGAGTAGTGGATGGCTGTCCGAAGGCAACCTAACACCTTCAGAGAAATGGTTGGTCTTCGAGAACAAATATTACCCAGCGGTAGGAGTTTTGCGGGAAGTGGAGACGGAGATAAATGAACAGCCCATGGTTCTCGCCTTTCACATATTCGATATACCCAAGCAAGACTTCTTACTGATCGAAACTCCAATCTACACATTCTCCCAAATAAAGTACTTACAGGAGAAGTTGGATGTTCGTATTGGGAAAGAAAGCTTCCCCGTTGACATCAGGCGTGCTCTCAACACCAAAGCTGAGACGCACCCTGAAACTATGGAAGAATTAGCCTCTATTGAAGAAATAGTTGGAGAATTCTTGGAAGCACCCCATATGGAGGAAGAGACTAAATTCTTTACTGAAGATGAAGATGCTTCTCCATATGTTGAACTAGACAAGCATGAAGAAACTGCTCCAACGCCTGTGGAGTTAAAGCCATTACCGCCAGGTCTCAAGTACAGCTTCCTCTTTGGGAATCAAAGCACCCCAGTTATCATTAGTGACAAGATATCCCATGAAGAAGAGAAGAAGCTAGTAGCCTTACTGGAGAAATATCGATCAGTAATGGGTTACTCACTGGCAGACCTCAAGGGGATCAGTCCAGAATTCTGCACCCACAGAATCCCGATGGAACCGGACCACAAGCCTGTTCGTGAACACCAACGACGTCTTAACAATGCCATGAGAGAAGTAGTGAAAAAAGAGATCTTAAAGCTACTTAAGGCAGGGATAATTTATCCAGTACAAGACAGTCAATGGGTCAGTCCAGTTCAGGTTGTGCCGAAGAAAGGAGGGATGACTGTCGTGCGGAATGAAAAGAATGAATTGATCCCTCAGCGCACTGTGACAGGGTGGCGGATGTGCATCGACTACAGGAAGTTGAATAAGGCAACAAGAAAAGACCATTATCCTCTTCCTTTCATCGATGAAATGCTCGAGCGGCTGGCAAAGCATTCGTTCTTCTGCTTTCTAGATGGTTATTCAGGATATCACCAAATTCCTATCCATCCTGATGACCAAGACAAGACAACCTTCACGTGTCCCTATGGCACCTTTGCATACCGCAGGATTTCGTTCGGATTATGCAATGCACCTGCTTCCTTCCAAAGATGCACGATGGCTATCTTCTCAGATCTTGTTGAGAAAGTAATGGAAGTATTCATGGACGATTTCTCTGTCTATGGAGAGACATTCGATGGATGCCTACGAAACTTAGAGAAGGTGCTACAAAAATGCAAGGAAGCCGACCTAGTCCTGAACTGGGAGAAATGCCATTTTATGGTAACGGAGGGAATTGTCTTAGGACACAAGGTCTCTGCCAGAGGGATAGAAGTCGACAAGGCTAAGATTGAAGTCATTGAATCACTTCCACCCCCGAGGAACATTAAAGGGATTCGCAGTTTCCTAGGGCATGTTGGATTCTATAGGAGATTTATCAAAGATTTCTCCAAGAAAGCCAGACCTCTCACCAATCTGCTAGCTAAGGATGCACCATTCGTCTTTGATGAGAGGTGCATGGAGGCATTTAATGAACTCAAGCGAGCGTTAATCTCGGCCCCCATTATCCAGCCTCCAGATTGGAAGCTCCCATTCGAGATCATGTGCGATGCAAGCGACTATGCTGTTGGGGCAGTGTTGGGACAGACCAAGGATAAGAAGCATCATGCCATAGCTTATGCAAGCAAGACTCTCACAGGGCCACAACTCAATTATGCTACCACTGAGAAGGAATTGCTTGCAGTAGTCTATGCCATTGATAAGTTCAGGTCATACTTGGTGGGCGCCAAAGTGATAGTTTATTCTGACCACGCAGCCCTCAAGTACCTGTTAACTAAGAAGGATGCAAAGCCACGACTTATCCGATGGATACTACTCCTCCAAGAATTTGACATAGAAATCAGAGACCGCAAGGGAGTAGAAGACACAGTGGCAGATCATCTCTCTCGTCTACAAGTTGAAGACCCCAATGCTTTACCCATCAATGACTACTTGAGAGATGATATGTTACTAAAGGTAACAAGCACCGACCCGTGGTATGCAAATATTGTTAACTATATCGTTTCGGGATACATACCTCCAGGGGAGGACAAGAAGAAGCTCATCAGGGATAGCAGATACTATCTATGGGATGATCCTTATCTATATAAAGTCTGCTCTGATGGCTTACTCAGAAGATGTGTGCCCACCTGTGAAGCAATGCAGATCATTGACAGATGTCACTCTTCACCGTATGGGGGCCACTATGGAGCATTCCGTACCAATGCTAAAGTCTGGCAGAGTGGATTCTACTGGCCGACTATGTATGAAGATACCAAAGAGTATGTACGGAGATGTCCTCGTTGCCAAAGAATTGGAGGGATAAACTCTCGAGATGCGATGCCCCTTACAAATAACCTCCAAATCAATATCTTCGATGTATGGGGCATTGACTTCATGGGACCCTTTCCAAAGTCAGAAAACTACGAGTACATCCTAGTGGCAGTGGACTATGTCTCAAAGTGGGTAGAAGCAATACCATGCCGCAATGCAGATTCCACCCACTCAAACCAGGAACACATCTTCCCAAGGTTCGGCACACCAAGGGTGATCATTAGCGATGGGGGTTCACACTTCATTGATAAAACCTTCAAGGAAATGCTACACAAATATGGAATTGAACATAGAGTAGCGACCCCCTATCACCCACAAACCAGCGGTCAAGCGGAGACTTCAAATAAACAGATCAAGAACATCCTCCAAAAGACCGTCGATAAGATGGGAAAGTCCTGGAAAAGCAAACTGCATGAAGCATTATGGGCTTACAGGACAGCTTATAAGACACCCATTGGCATGACCCCATACCAAATGGTATATGGGAAGACATGCCATCTACCTGTCGAGCTAGAGTTCAAGGCATATTGGGCAATCCGGAAATGGAACATGGATTTAGATCAAGCCCAAATCAAGCGGCAAATTCAAATCGCCGAGCTTGAAGAATGGAGGGAGAAGGCGTTTCATAGCTCCAAGCTGTACAAGGATAGAACTAAAAGATGGCACGACAAGCGCATCCGTGAGAAGCACTTCGCGCCAGGAGATAAGGTACTACTTTTTAATTCCCGCGCTAAACTATTTGGCCTCGGTAAACTCCGGAGCAGATGGGACGGTCCTTATACTGTTGTGGAATCTTCCAACCACGGGGCCGTCACTCTCCAGAGCGATGATGGAAGCCTTTTTAAGGTAAATGGCCAGCGATTAAAAGTATTCCTTGAACCCTCCATGCCTGCTCTCGAGGAAGTAGATGTCCTCGAATTTATCCAAAGTTGAAAATGTTTTCATCTACGGTCTGGCCCCGACCTTAACTGAGCACTGTTTTTCTTTCTTTCTTTTCTTTTTCTCTAATAAAAATAAAATAAGATAATAAGATACCAACATGTCTGTGTGAGTGCTGTATTTAATTGAGTGTTGGTTTATGTGGGAAACCACATAAGCCAACCTTTGTACACTCACATTTTCCCGAGTGCGCAGGAACAAAATTGTGAACACACAATGGCGCATCGTCCCGACAAAACAGAGAAGGAACAGGAGAGGGATCCACCGGCCGGCCCACACCCCAGGCCGGCCGGCCTTGGTGAAACTCCAATCAGGTCCAATTTTTCCTCATTATTTATCTTGACCCCCTTTGCTCTGTTTCACATGCCCAGAAAACAAAACAAAATAATTTCTGAAGATGAACCAAATAAAACTCTTGCCAATCATCAGGTTTGTGGCATTATTATTTCGCTGTTTCTTCTTGCTCACAAAAATAAATTTAAGGACGCTCCTATCTATTTTGTTGTGAGATTTGATATATGCATAAATCTTGATTTCTTTCTTCTCTTGATTTTCTTGGGAATCAAATTTTTCCTTCGGACTTGTTGTCACAAAATCTTTTGAAAAAGCCTATTAGAGCCAAAAAGATAAATAGATATGAACTCTTCAAAAGCCAATCTTTCTGTTGTGAGTTCGGTTAAGATTTAATTCTCTTGAGAAAAATGCACTCCTCAAAGCTCAGTCTTTATCCTTCGCGTGTGTTCTCGAATCCTTCCACTAGAAAACTTGCTTGACTCAAAATTCAAGCGAATTCTTTCATCTTTAAAGAATTTTTGTCCCTATGTTCAAGCCCACAAAATCATGAAGGAAGTCAAAGGAGCCAGACAAGTTGCCTCATACATCGCGGGAACTCTAAAAAAAAAAAGAAAGAGAAAAAGAAACGAGAGTTTCCCCGATGTCAAAAAAAAAAAGAAAGAAGGGGGCATTATGGCTGACTTCAAAATTCAAAATTGGGCATGACATAGATCAAAATTCTCCCACAGTGTGAGTTCATTTTCTCCCCCACCACGTGCATCAATTCTTGTCGTGCCTGAACAATGAGGATGTGCAATATTCTCTTTAGAATTCTTTCTTAGCCTTACAAAATTCTGCAAAAAGATTGTGCTCTCCCTACCAAGCTCCAAATACAAGCCTATTAGAGATAGGGAAGATATCTTTTGAGAGAAGAAAGGCTTTTTCATCACATTGAGTGACTCATGTGTTATGGATTTTGTGACATACAAGGAAGGGGGAATTTTTGAAACCCGAGGGATTTTGAGTTTGAAAGAATCTTTGATTATTGCTATTCAATCTCTCAACTCTTGAAGACAGTGAGCTTTAGCCACTTCCACATAGTGAGCCTGAAGTAATTGTCGAAATAACTTTGCCATACTCCTTGATGATGCCTTTTCTTTGGTTCAATCTTTTTGCTCGGGACGAGCAAAGATCTAAGTCTGGGGGGGATGTTGGCGGTCCTTAACGACTACTTTTTACCGCCAACACCAGCTTATAAAAGCCATCAATCAAGAATAAAATGAACTTTCTTTATGGACTAATGGCTTTCCACAAGTTTTGGTGATATTTTGATTGCAGGAATAATTATGAAGGAAAATCACCATAAACTATAAACAAAGAGGGGTTTTGCCATGAAGATAAATTATCCAAATAAAACATTTGATCTCTCCATGTGAAAGCCCTTGAAAAGATAGTCAAGATTGACTTTTGGTTCACCCAATTCGGAGTCCGGGAGCAAAAGATATGCCTCAACGAAAATTGCACGAAATGCTGAAAATTCCTGACCGGCCGGCCACCCCCCTAGGCCGGCCGGCCTACTTTTGTCTCCAATGGACCCGATCTTCCTCCAGTGGGCTATACACATTGCAAAACATCAAGCCCAAGTGGTCTCCATGGTGGGTGAACAACCGACATCCGGAAGGTGGGCTTTTGGGCCTTAATTTGATGATTTCTGCACTTCTGCCGCCCCCATTCGGAAACCGACTTCGGAGCCGACCTTGGGAAGCGATCCCGGACGTCCACGGTGAAGGCGGTGGCCATCCAAGACAATGGAGGGCCGGCCGGCCAAGGTGGGAGGCCGGCCGGCCTGACTTTTCGGCCAAATCGCTCCACCGACTTCCTGAGCAACGTGCCCGCCACTCTACCTCACTTAGGCCTATAAATAGAGGGTAGCTCCCACGGTAGAACTCGCACCTTAGTAGAGAAACACTTTGATAAGTGAAGTAGAGAGTGAGTGAGAGGAGGAGGAAGGGCGGAAGCTCCGGAGATGTCGGGGTTCTGCTTCCTCGGTGCCTCGGGTCTATACTCCGCCTGGGAGTAGTCGCCATAGTCTTTCAGGCCGGGTAACATATAAGGTACTATTTATTGAGCAATAAAGTAAGGTTTTCTTCTTTATTATCTATGGGATTCAGGTGTGTAGTAAGTATTTCTTATTTACTGCATGTGCTAGCTCTAGGAAATTGCTAGTTGCTGGTATTAATGATAGGTGTAAACGTGGTGTTTATACTTTGATTTATCCTGAGTTGCCCTCAACCCCACGGGATGTTGTGGTAGCCGCGAGTGTAGGTGACAGCTACACCGGTCTCTGTAGTCCACCACGTTCGGGTTGACCGGATACGTTGAACCTAGTTCTCGGGTTGCGTGTCTTGGCGGCGGCCGTGCCCCGAAATAGATGATATCGAAAAACCCTTATCGCATTGTTCAGTTATTTAGTATCTTGCATTAGATTACCTGGCCAGAGGACTATCTTTTTACTGTATTAATCCCCTGCTTAGCGTGACCCTTTTTACGGATATTCTGCATAGATCTCGAGTTTAGTACACTGTTCGTTCCCTGTGGATTCGATACCTTAGGAATACTCTTGGGGTGAAAGCTACATCGGTATCCGTGCGCTTGCGGATTTATTTCTGTTAGGCCTTAGGACTGCCAACAGCCACGGAGGTCCTCGGCGTGGCATTTACGTCGGCCGGGGCGGCACCGTTGAGCGGCTCCTCGCGCGCTCGGGGCGGCGGCTATGGCGACGGCGGCGCTAGGGTTTGCGGGCAAGGGAGGCGGCGGCGCGACTCGGCGAAAATAGAGCACGGGAGCGGGGCCTCGACCATTTATAGGAGCGCGGGGCCCAAGGGTCGCTGGGCGCGCACACCGAGGGAAAGGAGGCGGCGGCGGCAGCGGTGTATGGCGCGGCGCGGCTAGGGTTGGAGCGGCGGCGGGCCGAGGCGGACTGCAGCGGGCTGGCTTGGGCCGCGGTGGGCTGCAAAGGGAGAGAAGGCAAAAGGCCCAGGCGGAAGAGTAAAAGAGAAAAGAGAGAGGAAAAAGAATGTTGGGCCGAAAGGGATTCTGCCCAGAGTGCGTCTGCCGTTTTTCTTTTCTATTTCTTTGCAAAGCTAAACTAAATCGAATTTCTACACGATTTTAAATTCATTTTTGCACTCAACAAATCCTAAATGCTTTTCTAGCAGCATGAATGCAACAAACATCTTATTAAATACTATATTGATTTAATTAATTTAGAAAATAATTTCTTTTGCCTAAATAAATGTGACTACTCTCAAAAAATAAAGCAAAATTTTAAACTATTCTAAAAAGTTATAAATTTAGTTAAATTTATTCACAAACCAAAATTTGAAATTTTGGGATGTGACAACCAGCTGGCTAGCTAAAGTCTTCAAAATTATCATAATGATAAAACATTCTTACACTTGCAGTATTTTGTATTTTTGTAAGCATGAGAAACCATTAATACTTTTATAGAAGGATTCAGCAACCACAACTATGGCTTTTTCTGCCGCTACTTTTATGCACCAGACACCATTAAAGTTTGAGTCAATAATTAAGCATGAGAAACCATTAATACTTTTATAGAAGGATTCAGCCACCACAACTATGGCTTTTTCTGCCGCTACTTTTATGCACCAGACACCATTAAAGTTTGAGTCAATAATTAACTTTCATGTTCTTATCTGCAACTGGCGCCAAAAAATCATGTATATTCTTACCACCTAAACCAAAATAAGTTTATTTCCTATTATTCATACTTTTCATTATCATTGTTTGATAAGATTTATATTACTGTTATAACTAAAATCATGCCATCGTTGGACAATAATACTTCAACATTGCAATCAATGTCAAAAAAAAATTTTATTTCCACACAGAATTGCTCTCGTAAATATGTTGATAATTCTAGTGTCCAAAATGCAAAAATATCTGGGTTCCTACATGGGACACAGATCTTTAATAGGATGGTGATCCTGGATTACCTAACACATAAGATGTTGCTGTCGCAATGAAATAAGCTAAGTGTTTGCAATTCATTTTTATCATCCATTCGCAAAAAAGTGTGGTCCATTCTTGAGTTACAAAGTATACTACCTGATACATATGCGCAACTTAATGATCGGGCCAACTGAAGCAACAAGCTCTCATGTTTCAAGCCCACAAACCACAGTTCATCCGGCCGGCTAACCGAGTCTCTCTATTGCAGCCAATTTCTAACGAAACTAACATATGCATGTAGCTATCAGCATCAGCAACCGCTGGATTAGAAAAACTGGAACCGTATCCTTAGTTGAATTCAAGTTTCAAGCATGTTCTTTCCAGCCTTCTTGTCCCCCTTAATGTCACCCAATTCTTCCTTCCTAGTTAACCCTACAAATCCTTCTAGTGGAGTGTTGGTGGGGTTAAGCGTGAACAGATAACTTGACTATGACTTCCCCAAATTGATGGAATGTCAACTTATTAGGTAAGTTCTAACATTCATATTTTGTTTTTAAATGTGGTGTGGTCATTTCCTTCTTTCCCCTCTCTCCTCGCTACAGTCGAGACCGGGCGAAAGGAAGGCGACTCGGCCCGGCGTCGATCTCCCTGCTTCCCCCTCCTCTCCGGCGTCCTCGTCGGCGCCGGAGAGGGCGGGGAAGCGGGAATACGCCGTGTGCTGTACATATCCCTCCGTTCCAGCTTAGCTAGGTAGGGTAGGGTTAGGGTTCCGCCGCCGTCCTCGTTGATGGCGGTCGGATTTGGTTTCTCCCTCGCCGGATCCGATGAAGATGGTGTCGGTGACGATGGCTTCTTCTCCGGTAAGGCGTTGTGGAGTCTGTTTTCCTTCTGTTCTTTTGCGAAAGGGTGGAAGGACCCCTGTTTCCCCTCGCTGGCGTTCGCGGCGACGGTGGAAGATGGTTCCGGGTGCTCGTCGTTGTTGTTCGGCGGCGATCTCTCCGGTGTTTTTGTTCCCTCTTGTGGGATGTGGTTTCCGGCCGTTGGCTTTCTTGCCGGCAGTGGTGGAATCTTTGTGCTGCTCCGATTGAAGTGGAGGTCGCCGATATTCGTTCATCGACAAAGATGGCGTCCGCTGTGGTGTCAAGGCGTCTGGATCTTGCGGCTTCAAAGGGTTGCTTCCTCTTCAGCTCGGGCAGAGCTCCTTGCCGGCGGGCGGCGTCCGGCGGTGTCGGTGTCGCTTCGGGATGGCTGGAGAATCTCCTGGAAGTTCAAGTCTTTTACATTTAGGTCCTTTGTGTCCTTTTTTGTAATTTTCTTTTCTTCCAGGGTGTGTTTTGTATTTGGGGTCTGTACTGTTCTTATCTTTTAATATAACCCCACCCCTTCGCAAAAAAAAAATATTTTGTTTTTAAATATATTTCATTCTGATACATGTCATTTCAAGGATAATGTTGACCTTCATATATTATGAAAAATAGCTTCATTGCACAAATAAATTGATTTGGTTGACATCGGCATCGCAATGCATGAAACTAGAGAGTAGAAATTCAAATAGTCAATAGAAAATGAAAATATTTTTCGCACTAACCAACATGAAAGCATCTAGTGGTCATATAGATTAGGGAGGTCAACTTTCTTTCAGAAAATATCTTTTTCCCTAGAAATATTAAGAAGTAAGACTTATATGATTTTTTCTGTCGCCAAACAATATTTGTTCCTAGAGTTTTAATATAAGATGAAGATTGTCGAGAAAATATATTT
Organism: Eragrostis nindensis; assembly: GCA_012490785.1. Classification (NCBI taxonomy): domain Eukaryota; kingdom Viridiplantae; phylum Streptophyta; class Magnoliopsida; order Poales; family Poaceae; genus Eragrostis; species Eragrostis nindensis. The sequence goes on along the minus strand of JAAXCT010000038.1, from coordinate 394,528 downwards.
TATGGTAATATAAGACGTTGAACATGAAATCAAACAATTTTTAAAAAAAATGGTAAAAATACCTTACAAAATTTTACGACTCGATGAGATGCTTTTATAGTTTTTCTTTTCAGCACTTGTCCTCCTTCGAGTTATTAGTGCAGTTAAATTGATAGGTTGGATAACTAAAGTTTGGAGCTTCAAAGAATATACCAAGGAGAGGCTTTGAGCGATAGTATAGAAATGTTGCGAATTTTGAGATGGGAGAGCAAGACCATTGAGCATTTAATATTTTTAGAACCTTCGAAATTCCAACACCCACACATAGAATCACGCAAAAACATCTTCTCGGATCGGCCCATCTTACCAGTACAGCAGTGGGAGAGCAAGACGATTGCTCCCTCCTCGATGCACAGCAGCACAGGAGAGCAGTGGAGAAGCACAGGAACCAGGAACAGAAGGGCAGATGGCCACGCGCGCAGACCTTCTCACCGCCGGTAGCAGCACAGTACGTGCGAAGCAAGGAGCTGCTCGGTCAACGGCAGTGGCCACCGCGCGACACAGTATGTCATCCCGGCCAAGGTCGGCGGACGTCGGGCCAACACGCCCCAACCTCCCCTCCTCCCCACGCTAGCTGCTTTTCGCTTGCGCGTAATCGCACAGAAACGAGCTGCATGATGTGCGGTGACGCTGCAAGTGTTTCTACCGTCCGTGTGCTCGTGTACCCAGCTGGATCCGTAACCAGGCACGTTATTTTACTTGCATCTGCAAACGTTCCAACGTTTGGTACGATCCGAGACGCCTGTACACGTGTGGTTTCCATTCTTCCAGTGGCGGTGCAGCTAAAAGAGGAAGTTGGACGAGCCATCGAGGAGCCCGTGCTGTGCAGTGTGCACGTCGGGTCCAAGGTATGCCGGCAATGGTATGTACACGTGTTCCGTACTGGAACGCTGTCGAAGAAAGCGTATTCAAAGTTGGCACGCGTGTACGTGCAAAGCCAACAGATCAACCAACTCTGCTTAGAAAACTCTCGCTCTCCTCTGTGCTACAGTAGATCTTCTCGTTCCGGGCCAGATCTGGCCCATCCCCTTCCTATCCGGCTTGCTGCCGGTGTGAAGTAGGGTGAGGGTCCCTCCCCTGTACAGCTGTAGTGTAGGTCTTTAGCTTCCTTTGTTTAGGTGGAGCTTCTTCTTTCGGTTTTGCCTTCATCACCATTGTTGCAGTGGTGATTTGTTCAGGTGTCGGGAAGAAGCTCTCTTCTCTGTGTCTGTTTCCTTTAAGGTGGTAGGCGTGATGCCTTTATCCTTCTCCGTCGGATTCCTCCCCGGCGTGTGTTTTTCTCCCCTTTTTCTTCTCAAGGCACTGGATTTGGTTCCTCTGGATTGCTTTTCTGGTTGGTGTGCTTTTGGTTCTAGAGCCATCATGCGACGCCATGGACACCCGGAATGGGTTGATCGCCCAGAGCTGATCCCCAAATTTTTCCGGATAAAGATCATTTGAACAAGCCCGGTGAAGCATATTCAAGATCTACGGCTTGTTCTTCTTCAACCTCGTTTGATGTTCATGCTGTGGCGTCCGTCGGGTGGACCGCCGGCGTGGCAAACAGTGAACATCGTGAGGCCCTTCCTCCATCTTTATTGCAGTGATTCGGTGGTGTCAAGCCACTTACACTGCCTGGTCCCAGCGAAGATGGCGGCGTTTGTGGTTGGTCTCTCAGATCTGAAGACACGGTCGGAAAGCATCTTCGAGTGCTGACTACTCTGGCGACTGCTTGGTCTTCGTTCTCGTCGCCGGTGGTTGCGATTTTGGGAGGACCTGGATGTAATTTTTATTTTTATTTGTGTCCTCAGTTTGTTGCTTAAAGACCCATCTTCATTATCAAACTTTGTAAGGGTCTTTTTGCATTTGTACTGAACTTTCCAGAGTGGAATAATAAAGATACCTAGCCCTCTGGGCGTTTTTCCTTCAAAAAAAAAAAAAAAACCAACTCTGCTTGCTCCAGCGCGCTCTGCGCTTTTGACTCCAAACAGATCAACCAACTCTGCTTGGCTTCGATGCTCTGTTTCCCACTCTGCCTCTAACGAAACAGAGCAACCTACTCTGTCCAGGCTTGAATGCTGTTGACCCTCTGGTCCTGTTTTTAATCTAACAAACAACAATTCACGTAAGGTGATACCAGCCCTCATCAACAATTTGTCTAAAAAAAATTCCCCTCATCAACAATTGTTGTGTAGAAAAAAAATGATCTTGGTGAGTAGACATGTGGCAATGATGCTATGACTAACCTAAGTTATAAGATTTAAGTATCTTTACCATCCATAAAAGAGCGAGTTGGTGGTGGCCGGTCGTGGTCCGTGTCGCCCCCGCTCCGTCATAGCGCGCCGACAGATGGACCCAACTACGCCCCCTCACCCTCCCGCACACAGCACAGCCACACGGACGGGGTCGTGACTCCCTCTGGGGAAGGGAAAAAAAGGTCAGCTGGCAAACTCGATCTCCTCTAGATCCCGGCGATTCCGCTGCTCGATGCCGGCGAGGGCATGCCCCATGGGCTTGCCAGCCAGTGGCGCATCTGCCTTCCGTCGCCGTCCTCCTTCTCTCTGCTCTTGGATGCAAGGCCCCATGTGGAGGGCGCCGGTGACGGAGCGTGCGACGAAAATGGAGGCCCTCGGTGGATGGGGGACGGCGGGGCGAGGAAGACGGCCGCCGTCGCACTGGATTGGGGATGGCAGGCTGAGGACGGCAGCAGGGCTGAGCGTCGCTGGCAAAGGCGTCCACGAGGTCGCGCCGCCCCGCCGGGCTCCTCCTGGACCTCACCCCAGGTTCTTGGCGACAGCGGCGACTGGAACAGCTGCTCCATCGGGTTGACCGGCGATGAAGAAGACGGTGGCAGGAAGGCACGATAGGCTCCCGGCGTCCAGTCACCATCTTCTACCACTACCACAATTCTAACTCCATTTATGTCCGTGAATCAAGATGAAGCTTCTAACTGCTTTCTGAGCTACGGATGAACGAATCCACACGGGAAAAATAAACAATCGAGTTCACCGAAGCAAGTATGAATATACATCTTCTTTCGCGTCCACCGCAAACGTCTTTGGCAGAACTCGATTTGGCTATGAGATGCAAAAGCCCCCGCCGTGCCTGTGCGATGAGGCCTGCTGGGTCCATCGTGTGGATAACTTGGCACTATGCCAGGAGCAGGCACCAGCACGAAGTGGAGCGTCTCCGTGCGCCATTGCCGTTCACTCGCCATCGACAACCGAGGCGCGGCTCCAGAAAGCTCGCAACGAGAAGGGATTGTTGAGATTAGACCTGAGTTCTCCCTTTGTCCACGCCACGATTTGACCGGAGCAGCAGTGCCACAGTACACACTAATGACTGACAATTGTCAAAGTTAGAAGTACCTTAAATTAAACTGGAGTCTGAGTACAGCACAATGTCTATCTCTCCAAGCAAACTTTCTGAGGATGCACAATAGTGTATTGGGACTCGTATTTTTGCCACAAATGGCATGCTAAAATCTGGTTTTCATTAAGTAAACTTGTTTCTGTATGTAATAAAACACATTGGTATTTTATTAAGATCCGTGGCGAAGCACGGGCAATCTGCTAGTAATGATGAAAATATGGCAGGTGCTCTGCCGGTCTGCCCTTTCATTAAAGCACGCAATGCAAAAATTCACTTGGCAACTTTGTATTACTTGATCATGGTAATAAGCTCTGGACGAGAAACCTAGCTCTTTGAATTACATGATCTGTTGCGGTTATCGCTCATGTCGTGAACACACCGCAGATAGTGTCGGATGAGGAATGTACCACATGGACATTACTTCCCGAAAGTCATTACAAAGAACGTCCACCACCGTCGCCGTGCCGTCCTTGAAGCTGTACCTGTACACGGCATAACCCGTCTCGCTCCACCTCTCCGTCGTTTTTGGGTGTTCTCCAACAAAGTAGGCGCACCCACCGATCACCTCACCGCCGGTGAACTCCCGAGCATCAATGGTGAAACCCGAACCATTCTTGCCGTTGAGGAAGAAGCACACGTGCTCGGTGCCACGTCCGTGCTCTCTCTTCACCCACTGAGGCATCCCATCCTGGTCTACTTCCAGTGCGTGCACGGTGATGGTTCTCGAAGCCGCCGACGTGTCCTCTTTGTGGCACCACCAACCTAGGACAAGATCAAGACACAGCAGCTCGCCGTGGTATTCGACCACGTATCGACGTGTCGCTAGGGGCGCTGGTGGCAGGTTCGCCATGGCGCTCGTGCCTCCTCGGAGGACGCAGCTCAGAGTCAAGGCCCGACGCATGTACTCATCCTGGGTGTCGTAGAAGTCCAGTTTCGCTAGGCACGTGGTCACGTCTACCTTTTCCCAGTCGTCAGTCTCGCCGGGCCGATGCAAGACGACGGCGAAGGGGGTCTTCACGTTAGTGTGGAGCATGACAATGCCATTGCTGACCGTACCGGTTGCCCGTCGCCCATTCCAATCGTACATTCGGCGCATGATTTGAGGCAGTTCAGGCAAGGAGGTGGCGTCTCCGGTAAGCGGGTCGATGAGCACGGCATGGTCACGGCCGACTGCGAGGACGCGGCCGCTGCAGGCGTCGGAGGAGACTAGTCTCTTGTCGGCGAGTGCGGTGAGGGTCAGTAATAAGGTAAGCTTTCCTGAGAACGGCCAGTGGAGGTGCAAGTATTGGTTGTCGTCGACCAAGCTCTGCTGGATTAGGCACGGGAGGAAGAAGCTGGGCGCGTGAGGCGGTGGCGGCGGCGCCTCGCGCCACGGCCTGCACACGGCGTGGAACCGCACGAAGTCGCCGGCTTCGTCGCGCAGGTGGCCGGCGATCTCGCTGAGCGCGTCGGCGGGGAGCTCGGCCCATGGCGGCGAGGTGTCACGCGCATCGTTGCCGTCCATCGCTAGGCTATGGATCGGAGCTGGCGAGGATGGTCCGCCGTGACCAGGAGGTGTTCTTGGATAGACCAATCTGCTTGTGTATGCTGTGTACACGTTCCATCTTTCTTTCTTAGAAACAGAAGAGTTCGTGATGAACTTTAGGATCAAACGTATTCGTCTCCAAGTCCTTGACGGTCTCGAGGTCAGAGTCCCAGTAATTGATGGAATTTGCAGCGTTCTGTTACAGCAGATTTGGAATCGCACCGTATTCTGGAAAACATTATGGTGCACCGGTGGCCTAGACCAAACTCAGCTGCCCGCAAGAAACGGCCCCTAAAATTTTTGGTGCCGCAGCTCGCTTGCATCGTGTTACGGCAATACGCACCATAAACGGCTTTGCTAGGTCTGAACTCTGAAACTGCTATAGTTTCCTCCAAAAAAAAAAAGAAAAAAAAAATGTTAGATTAGTTCGATGATCATCTTAACAGGATCAACTAGTACAGAATTAGATCACACCTAGAAAGCCTTTTAATCAGATGGGAATCGACTTACCAGCCATGTTCAACCTCTGGATGAACCCTTAACAAGATGTAGATGATGCAGAACATCTAGATGTCGATGTAGATCGAGGGACACCGAGCTTCTAAGCCTTCCAGCACACTTTGGGATCGGTAGATTAGGGTTAGGGTTAACCTCAAGCTTAACTCGTGAATAGCACATGATTAGGGAAAACAGTGGTCTCCCTTTGGTTATATAGTGCTGTAAGCGCGGGGCCGGGCCCTTAGATGGGCTGAGTTTTGCCTCCCGATCAAGGCAACTAATAGGGGCCTTAGTTGGATTCGAATTGGGCCTTTTGGGCCACTTGACCGAGGTCAATATTCCAACATTCTCCCCCTTGACCGAAAGATCAATGGCTAATTCTTTATAATATTTATCTTATCAATCACGTGCAGGTGGATATACACAGATCAATAATCTCCCACTTAATCGAACAATCTTAATCTTAAGTTCAGACTTATGTTCGCATTATGTTCACACTCAATACCATAACAAAACCCAGCGAATGCGTCATCGGCAGCGTGACAGCATACTGGGACAGCATTAACCAAAAGTCCATTATAGTACCTTGATAGAACACTTATTAACTTATTTGGGAGTTTACTTATTCGGCCTCATTCAGAATCATATTTCAGGTTAATTATCAAATCCATACTAATTTCACGAAGATAGGATAAGAGATAAAACCCTCAATCAGTCATGTTGCTAGCTATTTATTTAAAGCATTATAAATGACTTGATCCTGGGACCCTTCTTTCATAACACAATATGTAGTTATCGATGGGCTTGACACCATCAACTATATGTCATTACTTGAAAGGAATACTGTAATCAGATACAGCGACATTGATTATAAACAATGTAAATCTTAATAATAATACCGGAATATATCTTATATGCCTGTCTAAATTAAAACATGCCATACAAAATCAGCTTTAATAATGCTAATCTTGTTTTAGAGCTTTCTGCAGAATCGCTCATATCTGTAAGAATGAAGGACATAAAACTTAATTGTGCACATTTACATCCATCCACCCTCACAGAACCTTATCTGAATAGTACTTAATTAAATAAGCAGGTTATATGGTACCTTTAACTTTAAGCACCTTTTCCAGTGAACCTCCCCTGGACTAAGACTAATAAAATTTTGTCAAGCATTCCGGCTTGTCATGCTAAGTCAATGTCTTATAGATCTCAGCATATAGCTTCTATCTGAAGTTTTAGGAACGTCTTCCTATTTATCTTATTCTTAATCTCATACTTATGATAATATTTGCTATATCACGCAACGATACAGGCATAATTATATTTGCATTCACATAATGTCACTTCAGAGCCTCTCTCAACTTTCGTGCTTGAATGACAATCCCAATACTCACTTTGGTCCCATCAAAATGTCATACTCCCCCAGAACTTAGGAAAGCGTCACCAGATGTATCTTATGATATGATGAAATCATTTCTCCTTTCTTGTAATGCATGCTCATTTCTTTCAACTTGCGGAGAAAATAATCACCTTAGAGTATCAGGATCTTAATTAATCCACTTTAACCTTATAAATCACGGTTGCCCATGATACGTACAAACTCATAGTGAGTTATAAACTTAACATCTTAGTTTCCTTTGGAATCACTCCTTCAATATCTGCAGACTCATTACAGTCTACTGCTTTGACTCTATCAGAAACTTGCTATGAAATGAACTATACTTATGTTCAAAATTCATAGACTCTTTTATGACCTCTTTTACATAATCTTAGGAATAACTGAGGCTTTTACTTTTGTGCCCAAAACACTTAACTTATCATTAAACATTACATGTCTCTGTTATTGTAGTACGACTAATGCACATTCTAAACAGAGATTGGAAAGAAATGGAGAAAATACTTATGGCACAGTGTATATGATAGAATCATATATGTATGTATACATATCTTATCTTAAATCATCAATGCAGGGAAACCTATCCTATATCTCATTAAGATTTTATTCTCCCCCATTTCCTTCCTTTCTTATGAGCTTCCATTGAATCTCTGAATAATCAGAATATTAAATGTGTCGGCCTATAAACTTATTTAAAATAATTTACAATGGTAGCTCTTCAGCTTATCTTGGCACGACATTTACTATACCACTGATCAGCTTCCTTTGCCAAAACTAGAACACATCAGCGGTAGCCAGAAAATGAACTAGAGTAGCAAAGTATGATTAAATGTCCACAAAACAGCGGTGGCCAGTATCATGAACGCAATCATACTTCAATCATCTCTGATTCCATTGCACTAACCCACAACAGCGGAGACCAGAAAATAGGTGACACAACACAATCTGCGACAAATATCCCGTACCCAGCGGAGGCCAGAATATAGAATAAAAATCACACTTATTGAGACAATTGGTCTTTATGGAGTATATACTCCCTTCACAATGGTAATCATATCTCGCATTATAAGGCTGCCCTTGAACTTATTCTTAATGGAGCAGTAATAATATAGCGAGTAAATTTTGTCCTTAAAACTTATGGACAAAATATCATGGAGAGAATTATTATTTAATTTTCTGACAAGAGCAGATCTTAACTAATTATTAACTGGAGCATCTTTAATTTGATGAGATATTCCATTCTCCCCTTCGAATTTGTGGTCTAAACGTGAGTGTGCCACATATTCGACAATGTCTCATCACTTAGCTTAACCTCTGATTCTCACATATCTATACTTATGACAATAGTAAAAACTTAAAAGACTTGATGATATAAAAGATATTTCACAACTCAGAGATAACACACTTATACTTATATATATATATATATATATAGAAACAAAAGTTTCGCTAAATTACATTGAAATCATCAAGCTAAAATGTTGAGTTTACTAACTTAATCTAAAAGAACAATATGATAACTCAACTCATTTCCATCAACTAATTCTAAGAGCTACTCCTCTGGTCTCATGGATCTCATAAGGAGGCATTAACGAAATGGTCCACATATGAGTCTGAAATCTGCAATCCAAAAGCCTTAAGCTCATGGGCTATGTCCCACATGCGACTGATATGCAATAGTAGTCCACCTTGCCCACCTTGCCCGTCATAACGTATGGTAGTTAGCCTTTTAATGAGGTAACTTATGCAAACTTGCTTATGACTTATCTCAATGAAATATAAGAATTCATTAGCAGCCTAGTCCTCATTTGCAGCAAATGCTCCCCTTATGCCTTGTGAGATGGAGCGCATTATGATCTTTTTGGCAAGCTTATTATCCCTCTCCCATATTTCTAACTTGAAGTGATACTCATTCATCTTCTCATCATAATCCTCAATGCCAGGAGTAGGAGGAAATGGCTTGGCATTGTGTAGCACATAATCAAGCTCCAGAAACTTGAGAATGTCTTGCACCTTCAGTTTCCATAGAGGAAAGTCAATGCCATTGAAGGGCTTAATGGTCTTCATGTAGCTTGCAAGACCATTGTCTGAAAGCTAAAAGCTTAGTCAACTTAATGAACGCAACTTACGCATTTCTTAATAGTACAGTAAGATGCACTTAATAGCACGAAAATAACCCTACGGTGGTCTGATTACAATCTCATCATGTAATAAGAAACAACTTGCATCACCCGTGGGGAAAACAAGCGTAACTTATTCTAAAACTCATTAAAACAACGGTGGTCAGAATTAATTACAAGTGTACTCTAGATGAATTTCTCGGTGGTTCCATTCAAATAGAGGCATCTTAAAAGCACTTGATGAATAAATGAATATTCAACTTAACTTATATGGTAATATAAAACTTAATTATGGACAAAACTTAGCCTAAATTTAAACCTAAAAAGCTTAGAAAACATTTAATGGCAAGGCAAAAAATAGTGCAAGAGAAAATAAAACTAAATTGCACCATAAGATTAAACTTTATTATGAGCGCGTGCTTATTTATCTGAGGGACGGAGTAAGCATAAAACTCCATTTAATTAAAAGCGGTGCAATGGTAAAAAGAACTTAATTTGCACTAAAATAATGAGCTGCTTAAAACTTTATAACTGAAACTAATAGCTTAAATAGTCTTAAACTTATTTCTTAAAATTATTATGCTCATGAAAATCCAAATATAGGAAAAAATAAAAGCTAATAAAACTTAATAAATGAATGAGCATAGATATACTCAAGATGACAGCGGAAGCTTAAATTTAGCAAATAAAATATTGCTATGAAAAATTCTTGAGAATTTAGCTTAAATAAACTGAGAAATTTCACGGCAGCATAACTTAAGATACTACTTATAAAATTTGCAGAAAATTATGCTCATAACTAATACTTAATTTTATTTCTTAATTACTTAGCTCAAAAACATGAATTAGGCACCTCAAAAAATATATATTGGTGGATTTAAGCTTAAATTATGAATTAACATAAATAAATACCAACCATACTTAAACTTAAATATACTGAAAGAAATTAACTCATCTTAATCTGAAAATAATAACACTGAAAACTTAAAAAGAAATAAGTGCCGTAATTAATTATCTTAAATTGAAACTAAGACTGGGCAAATAACAGCACTGAAAACTTCAAGGAAAAACTCAAAAAATTGCAACAGTAGCACGCGCAGCCCAGAACTTATTAGCCCACAGAATTTTGGAGCAGCCCAGCTGGCTTTGAAACCCAGCGCGATGCGGCCCGGCCCAGCAGCGCTATCTTTGGCGCAGCCCGTCGCGGAAAACGCGACGTCGCGCAGGCCGCTGAAGGCCTTCGGGCCTGAGGCCCAAAAACCAGCGAGCAGGCCGCCGAAGCGGCCTGACGCGCACGCCCGCGCGGGGCGCATCGGGCCCAGCCCAGCTGAAAAGCGTGGCACGCGCCGTCGGATCGAGGGGGAGGGAGATCGGACGGCCAGGGGAAGACGGACGCGGCACAAAACTGCCGGCCGAAACCCTAGACCTCCCGTCTCACTCTGTCCACTCTCACGCCTCACTCCCGCTCCCCCGCAGCCGGCGCCGCAGCGCGCAATGGCGCCGGAGGACGGCGATGCCGGAGCGCCACCACGGCCGCGCGCGAGGGCGACGACGCAGGCCGCCGCGGCGCTGTGGGGAGATGCTCGCCGGCGCACGCGTGCGAGGGATCGCGCGCGGCACCGTCGAGCTCCTCCACCATGGTGCCCTAAGGCGCGCCCGTCGTGCGGATCTATGGCAACGACAGCGACACGGCGGCGGCCCAGCGCGACAACGACGGCGAGACGCCGTGTCGTGCGGGCTCCCACGCGGCGAAGCTTAGGCCGCGCGAGGTGGTCCTGATGCCGGCGAGGTGCGCGGTGTGAGCCGTGGGGACCTCGCCGGCGACCGCGGGGGGGGGGGGGGGGGGGGGGGGGGGGGTGGAGAGCACGCCGCCGTCCATGCGTGCCGGAGCTGATGGCGCGGCGGAGCGACGGCGACCGAGAGGTAAGCCCTCTTGACTTAGGGTTAGGGTTTGCTTATCCCCTCCTCATTCCATTTCTGAACGGTGAGAAGAGATAGGATGGTGACGTCGGCTCGGGGTCCGGCGCCACCCTGACCAATCTTAAAAACCCTAGATCTAAGAGTTAGGGTTAGGGTTGATGCGAACCCTAGGGTAGAAAACCAGTAAATCAAAACCCATGGCTTAGCTAATTACGCAACTAGTTTTGACATGGCATGCTTAGATTAATCTTAATTGGCCGAAATCCTAAACTTACTTTACCAGCCTAATTACTTAATGTACTGACTAAAACTTGAACTATTAGCTGGCTGTATTAACTAAAACATTAATCTTAAGCATCTCAACGCTAAAAAATTATGCATCTAGACATGAACTAAGCACCTTAATCTTAAAACAGTGCATGATCAGTAGCATCTAAAAGTAGAACAGTAGGTCTAGATCATCAAAGATTAACTCAAAACTTAACTAAAACTTGATAATCGACTTAGATTGCTTTCTGAACTAATAGATCGATGCATGAAAACTGACTTAGAACACGAACAACACCTCTGATTGCATAGCTAGATCGCAAATTGACTTAAAAAACATGAATCGATGTAACGCAAACAGAGCCTTATAAGCATGACGAGGGGATCTAATTGACTAGATTAGGCGTCTGATACCAAATGTTAGATCAGTTCGATGATCATCTTAACAGGATCAACTAGTACAGAATTAGATCACACCTAGAAAGCCTTTTAATCAGATGGGAATCGACTTACCAGCTATGTTCAACCTCTGGATGAACCCTTAACAAGATGTAGATGATGCAGAACGCCTAGATGTCGATGTAGATCGAGGGACACCGAGCTTCCAAGCCTTCCAGCACACTTTGGGATCGGTAGATTAGGGTTAGGGTTAACCCTCAAGCTTAACTCGTGAATAGCACACGATTAGGGAAAATAGGGGTCTCCCTTTGGTTATATAGTGCTGTAGGCGCGGGGCCGAGCCCTTAGATGGGCTGAGTTTTGCCTCCCGATCAAGGCAACTAATAGGGGCCTTAGTTGGATTCGAATTGGGCCTTTTGGGCCACTTGACCGAGGTCAATATTCCAACAAAAAACTCTAACACTGCAACGCGGTGAGCAACAAAGAGCTTCAGTTAGCTAGTCCATCCCTGATGACATGGTCTGATACTCTCCGGTCACTGGTGTTGCTAGCTCTCCGGAGTCGAGTTGATTTGGTCCTGGGAATAAAATATGTTCTCGGTAGCCTGAACAGCAAGGGAAAAAATGCTGAATGCATGGCAAGTGATGATTGTTGTAATGATTGACTCATGTCTGTTCAAACTTGAGTGTACGTACAAGGGAAAAGACACCAAAATTAGTGGACAGAACAACACAAACTCCAACTCTGTCAGGAATGGTGCCGGGAGAGGACGGTTGATGAACATGACGATCGAGAAGAACTCTGCACTACTCTCTTGAAGACCTGAACATTTCTTTGCATGGAATCTAAATTTTCAGAGCTCGAGCAGGGAGGCCATTCCAACAGGAAGTCCATCTGGCCGGCCATGAAAACAGGGGAATACTGGCGAAATTAATCAAGGCCACAAGAATGTGCTCGTTTGGTGTACTTCACTATGCCAAGTTATTTTCGTATCGAAGTTATCCATCATGTAGAATAATAAAAATCTTGGGACCCTAAGGCGAGGTTGGGTTTGTTTTTCTCCAGTATCTCACAGTATAGATGAACCGAACTATGGAAGTGAGTGAATGGCTTCATACTAGCTAGAAGGGCACAATGGTGACAAGTGAATATAGATTTCTGAACAGTGAATATATAAGTACGTGTACAGAAGTAGAGGATGGAGTCATGGGGATGCTGCATTAGTGCATCCCGCATGCATGATAGATCTTTCATGATTTATCATGGCTTCCTTGTGATGACCGAATAGTGCCTTGCATGCTCCGGTCGAAGACGGCGAGGTCGCCGGCCCGGGGTTGCTTCCACCATGGCGCCGTCCATGCGCGTGCGTGGTGCAGTGCTGTGATGGCTTTCGTGCTGCACCATCCATGGTCCGCCAAGCCCGGGGCTTCACAGGATTCATGTTCCCGATGGGGAGGAGATTAATTACTCCGATCGATCGAGAAGAAGTGGTTCGGCGCGTGTCCGAGTCGTCGGCGTGGGACTTCAAGTCCGTTTCTTTCGAAAGATCGGGGACTTCAGTCTCCAAGTCCATTTCCGGATGGGAACAGTACCGAGTCTGGCTGGGACTGTGCCTCCGTCGTTTCCGGACGTACGGGAGCTGTACTGAGATTTCGTCGCGTGCGGCGTGGCTACAAATACAAACTGCTACCTTTAGCTTGACCAGCGAAAAAAGTAAAGCAATCAAGAACGACCGATCGATCGATCCATTGCGATGAGGCGTCTGCGTGTGGAGGACTCGGCGGGGCAGGATATCCTTGCGTTCGACCTTGTGCTGTTGAAGACACCAGGGGCGCATGGCGATCGCGGGCTGGCGCTCAAGGACTTGCCCGGGGGCAAGGCGCTGAGCGTGCTGTGCGTGGACGGCGCCGAGGTGGTCGCGGAGGCCCGCGACGTCTCCGTGGTCGATCGGAGCACATTATGCCGGGGCATGGCCGTGGCCTCGGCGCGGGGGGACTCCGGCAGCCAGGGCGGGATCATCACGGGTTCCGCCACGACGCTCGACCTGGCCCGGCTTACCGACGCCGGCGAGATCGTGGTCGTCGCTCGGGACGTGTCGCCAGCCGAGCTGCCGAGCGTCATCGAGCTCAGCGCGGGCCACTACGTCGGTCGGGGCCGTGGCTCGGCCGGGTCGTCCAAGTGTCCCTCGACGTCGACGTGATGTTTGACGACGGCGCCGTCTGCAGGGTCGCCGACGCCGGCAGCAAGAAACTCGAAACCTTACTAGACAGTAAACTCGCCGAGGGCGTTCTCTACCTGGGGCAGCGAGTCCTCGCAGGGAAAGGCTCGTCCGTCTTCAAGGACTCCCGGTGGCTCAAGGGATGCTGGAAGCCGAGCCGAGAGAAAGGCACCGTGGTCAAGACCGAGGAGTCCGGCGTGCTCGTCTACTGGGTCGCCTCGTCGCAGGCATCCGCGCCTCCTCCGGCGTTCCACCGCAACTCCAGCAACCTAACATTTTTCTGCTCCGGCGATATCGAGATGCGCAAGTGTTTCGCTGTGAGCGCCCATTATTGCTTCTTTCGTGACCCGGCGCCTAGTACCACCGAGGAGGAGTTGGAGCGGGCAATGCGCGTCGTCGCCAACACCAACACGACGGTGGACGTGCTGTGGCAGGACGGAACGCGGCAGTACGGCGTGCCATCGGCATCGCTGGTCCCCTTGCTTGATCTGAACGAGTACGAACTCATCCCGGGACAGCGCGTCGTACGCACGGACAGCGATGCGAATGATGAGCCGCGCTTAGGCGTCGTCCGAAGTTTCAACCACAAGGACCTGACGGCGTGCGTGTCTTGGTTGGAGCCAGCGACGTCAGAGGAAACCGTGAGCGCATACAATCTGGACCTGAGTTCCGACCTGAGCGCATACTATGGAGATGTTGTCGTTCGCCTGCGGCCGGCAGATTCATCACCCGGGGAGGATTGCGAAAGCTCGCAAGAGCAGCGAGAGAAGGACCTTTCATGGGTCAGACATATCACTGACCTTTGTGATGATGGACACCACATCCAAGTCAGGTGGGGCGACGGCAACATGTCAAAGGTGTTGCTTCACCAAGTAGCTGTCGTCAAACCACAAAGCGTTCAGGACATGCTCCATGAAATGTGTCGCTCGTTGCACAACAGTGGTGATCAAGGCGATGAAGGTTCTGACAGTGATGACGAAGAAGATGGTCCTGCAGCTGCAACCACGACAATGGGCTGGGCAGGCGCCGTCATCCAAGCAACGATCCGACTAGCCAGCAATGTGCTTGCCAAGAGTAGGATGGTAAGCGGGTCCAGCAGTGCGAAGGAGGCGGCTGAAGCTGGATCTCCCCGGTGGCAAGCAGGGAAGACAGAAACCGGCAGTGATGACTCCTTCGCTGACGGGTGCGAGTAGCAGTTGTTCGACGTGCTGTCTGTGCTTCACACCTAGAGAGCAACGTTGTTATTATGTGCTCTATCTGTTGAAGGCCACGAGAAAGTACTTGTTTGTTGTAGTTCAGTACGTATGCCAAGTTATTTTCATATCAACTTTTGTTGACCCCATCAGCCTCGAGGTTATCCATCATGTAGAATAATCGAAATATTGGGCCCGTAAGGTGAGGTTGCATTTGTTTTTCTCCAATATTTCACAGTACAGATGAACGGAACATGGAAGTGAAGGAATGGCTTAGCGCAATCTGTATCAAAACCCTCCTCCTGCTCCTGCTCCCCTACCTTCACCTCCTTGTTGTTGAAGAACTCGTCGTCGTCATCCTCACTGTCGCCGTCGTGGAAATCCGAGTCGTGCAGGTCGAGCTCCGCCATCATCTTCGCCCACGCGTCCTTGATGTGCTCGTCCACCTAACCCTCCCGGCGATGTGCTCGTCGTCGACCTCGAACACGCCCTTCGCCTCAACCTCTGCGCGCACCCGCTCCCGGAACACGGCGAGCCTGTCCTGCTCGGCCTCGTGCGCCGCCGCCGCTCGCCGGCCAGGATGGAGTCGATCTCCTCCTGCGCCAGCCGCTTGTGAGCCACCACGAAGTCTGTCCACGTCTGGCTCACGGCCGGTGATGAGTCCATCGGCAACACGTGTCTCCAAAGCGCCGGCGGCAGCTCGCTGGAGCGCTTCCGTTCCCATTCTACCAGACGCCTTCGCATCCCACACGTCTTGCATCGTGTTACGGAGGTACGCACCATAAACAGCTTTGCTAGGTCTGAACTCTGAACCTGCAACAGTTTCCTCCCAAAAAAAAAAATAAAACAACAACTTTGAAACTGCAACGCGGTGAGCAACAAACAGCTTCAGTCTGTTTCGTCAGCTAGTCCATCCCCTGATGACATGGTTTGCTACTCTCCGGCCACAGGTGTCGCTAGATCTCCAGAATCCGGATCGAGTTGATTTGGTCCTGAGAGTAAAATTTGTTCTCAGCAGCCTGGACAGCGAAGGACAAAAGTGTTTTGTGGCTACTGAATGGCAAGTGGCTAATGTTGTGATGATTATTATAAAAAAGTGTTGTGATGATTGACTCATTTCTGTTCAATCTTGCTTTACTTACAAGATTGGAATAGGCGCCGAAATATAGTGGACAGAACAACACAGACTCCATCCCTGTCAGGAATGGTGCCGGCAGGGGACTCGCACAGATGTACGGTTGATGAATTAACATGACAATCGAGGATATTTCTTCACTGGTTTCTCTTGAAGACCTGAACGTTTCTTTGCATGGAATCGAAATTTTCAGAGCTCGAGCAGCTAGGCCGTTCCAACAAGCAGTCCATCTGGCCGCTGATGAAAATGGCAGAATACTTGATAATATATTGGCGAAATCAAGCCCACAAGAAAGCCGTCAAAGAAATTTGTGTATTGAGCTGGAGGCTTCTGCTGTAGTTCTATGTACCAAGTTATTTTCATATCAACTTCTGTTGACCCATCAGCCTCGAGGTTATCCATCATGTAGAATAAACGAAATATTGGGACCGCAAGGAGAGGGTGGGTTTGTTTTCCTCCAAGATCTCACTGTACAGATGAACCGAGATATGGAAGTGAAGGAATGGCTTCATAATTAATAGAAGCATTCACCGGAAAAAAAATAAGCAAGAAGATGGTGACTGTTTAACTTGATTGCTGAACAGTGAATATATATGCGTGTACAGAAGTAGAGGATGGAGTCATGGGGATGCTGCTCCAGTGCATCCTGCATGCATGATAAATCTTTCTTGATTCGTCTCATGGCTGCCGTGTGATGAACGAATCGTGCCTTCCCTGCCGGCCATTCGGTACAACAGGGCGCAAGTAGTCACAACACTTGAACCGGTAAACCTAGCGAAGCACTAGAAACGCATGGCAGCCAGCTTCGCCTCGATCACAATAAAAAGCAACACGGTTTCGAACTTGATTCTGCAGGTTCCCGGAAAAGGTTTCGTACCACAGAGTTTTTTTTTTCGTACACACATGCATACTCCGGGAAAAGGTTCGTACCACAGATATGTAACTGCAAAACATAAGTGTAACAAAAGCATTAATCCAATGACCTAACGAAGACACATTGTCGCGATCGATGAAAACGCAGCAAGCATTGCGACTCATATTTTCAGGCATCAGGCCGCCTTAGCACCATCGCTATCGAAACCCTCCTCCTGCTCCCCTATCTTCACCTCCCTGGTATTGAAGAAATCGTCATGGTCGTCATCCTCACTATCATCGTCGTCGAAATCCGAGTCGTGCAGGTCGAGCTCCGCCATCATCTTCGCCCACGCGTCCTTATGTGCTCGTCCAGTTCGACCCTCCCGGTGACGTACTCGTCATCGACCTCGAACTCGCCCTTCTCCGCGTACTCCGCACGCACCCGCTCCCGGAACGCGGCAAGCCTGTCCTGCTCGGCCTCGTGCGCCGCCGCCGCGCGCTCGAGCTCCTCCTCCGTCAACGACGCGGCGGCGGTCATGGTCCGGAACTCATGCGTCGACTCGAAGGGCCGCCGCTCGCCGGCCAAGATGAAGTCGATCTCCTCCTGCGCCAGCCGCTTGTGAGCCACCACGAACTCTGTCCACCTACAGCTCTCCAAGGAGCCCATCGGTGGCAAGACGTGTCTCCAACTATCTGCGACGACTGACGAGAGACTTCGCCGGGAAACCTCAACGTGGGCGATGAGATGCTTCGGCGGCGACGATTTGGTTTCCTTCCGTGTATGCAAGCAGCAAACGTGGAAGCGATCGCTGCCTTGTTTGGTGCAAGAGAAGAGTCCGAGACGCGGAAGACTAGTACAAAATCGAGTTCGTCTCTGACTCTCTGGAGTCAGAAGAATTGGCGCCGTTCAAATTGGGCTGGGCCGAGACTTAGCTATACGATGCAGCATGCATGAGAATACACATCATATAGGTGTACAGTTCCTTAAAAAAAAAGGTATACAAAAACTAAAAAAAAAAGGAGAGGTGTTGTTATTTGTGGTTATGACACATTTTACCCTTTTGTTGAGGTCTAGTGTTTTTCCCTCTAGTGGTTATGCCACAAATTCGCCCTTGTGCTGGGGTTAGCTAGGTAGTTATCACAATTTTAGCCCGGTTTTCCTTAATTAACCGAGCAATGTCTTGTTTTTCTAAAAAACAAAGTTGCTGATTTGTGGTTCGCCATATTTTCAATACATTCAGGTGGGAGATGCTGCATCAGTGCATCTCACACATGCATGATAACATATTTCTGGTGCATTCCATAATGTGCTGATCGAATAGTGTTTTACCTCTGAATGTGCAACGGACTTCTGAATGGACGATGGTTATGATCTGCATGCACGTGATACTTATTACTGGCTCACTGCAGAATATGCACTGCAGCCGGAGCTCATATGCCAAAGGTTCGGCTTTACACAGCCGCTAATTATAAAATTCGTGCCAAAACTGAAAACGGACCCTCATAGCAGACAAGCTCGATACAAGATGTTAGACAGGATGTTGAATCCAACCGGCCAACCTGAAGATTAAACTTTGGCAAGGTTTGATGGTGATCACCAATCAAACACAAGATATTGTAACGATTCCTCAAATCGGAGTATACACCTCCTTATACTAAACGAAGTTCAGTAGTGAACCTGTTTTCAATGAAACGTTAACATATGACAGGAGTTGGACCTAACATGATATGCTATGCACATCTCTATGTCGCAATCATGCTCCATCAAAATCCAAGGAAGAATACATGCAAGCGCAACCTTACGTACGATTGCTGGCCATATGCATGGATCTCAATACTAGACACAAATAGATTGATTAACACATGGACATATAACATAGACGCATGTCCAATCTCATCAGTCAGATTTGGAACCCTGCATAACCATCATCATCCTCATCCGAGGAGTAATCATCACTACCGTCATCATCATCCTCGTCGTCCTCGGTCTCTGACTCAAGAAGCTCTTCGATTTTCTTCCACCCCTCCTCGACCACCGCCTGCGCTTGGGCCCTGCGCCTGACCAGGTCGTCGTCCATCTCGACGTACCCCTTCGTCTCCATCTCCCCGCGCACCCACTCCTGCATCTTGAGGTGCCGCTCCTCACTCTCGTAGAACATCTTGGCCATGCGGTAGAGCCTCTTCGTGTCCTCGTCCACCTCCTCGCCGGTCACGGCGGGCTGCGGCGTCAGGTCGGGGTTGCTCCGCCGCAGGGCCTCGTAGTGACTCGGCGCGGGCCTTGGTTTGCGGTTCAGGAACCACCGGATCTCCCGCTTCGACATCAGGTTCTCCTTCTTCACCGTAGCGACGGCCCCGCGGCCTGCATCTGCGGCGGTGGCGGCTACGGCGGCGCTCCGTCCGGCGTCGGTGGTGGTGGAGCTGTAACCCTCGGATGAGGACGCGGCCGCCGCGTTCGTCTCGTCCTGCCCTGCCATGATCAATCTACTCCTGTCTGGGATTGATCATGTGTGTTTATCTAGGCAGAAGTCCACGTCGTCGAGCCCGACGTTATGACGACAGAGACTCTATCTAGGACACGATCGACCAAAGTACACACCTTTCCAGGTTACGTGCTCTAAAAATTGTGTCTTTCATGGTTCATTACGAGTTGAAAACTGATGAGCCAACGCGAGCCGGAGTCGGAAGTCGCGTTCCCCTTTATGCATCGACACGAACGACGCCGCCACACTTATCCGTCCGTCGCTCACCACGTTAACCAGAACCAGCACCCAGCAATCCAGCATCGCCGGCGACCGGATCTGAATTTGGCATAGCCGGCGACCTGATCTGAATTCGCCGATGACCGGCGTTATGGAGGGCGTCTCCTCCAATTCCAAGAGGAAGGCGGCGGCGGCGGCGCTGGACGAGGAGGGTCTCTCCGACGGAGAGAACGCCGCAGTTGATGCGCCTCCACGGGCGGAGTCAGAGACGCCGCCGCAGGGGGAGACCACTAGGAAGCCGAGATCGATCATGTCGCAGTAGTGGATCGACTCGATCCTGGCGACAGAGATCAAGCCGATGCCGTTCAAGGAGCGGCACCTGAGGGACGACCCGGAACTTGCCGCCATCGTCCAGTCCCACGAGGAGTACCGGGCCAGGCACGCCGAGTACAAGGCCTGGGTGCGCAACGAGCTGGCGACCAAGGGCTACGTCGAGGTCCCCGACGACTACGAGGAAAGGTGCGAGCTCTACCAGGCCGTGCACAGCGCCGTCTTCCACGGCGACAAGGAGGGGGAGAAGGAGGCCATGGCTAAACTTGCGGCCTTGCCTCGTGCTCGTTAGCCAATTCTTGGGATGTCATCATGACTCATGGTTGTAGTTCGACCTCAACGCTTGCTTCGCTATGTATCATTACCATGTGTCCAGTTTGAAAAATAATTGCCTCCATGTTTTTGTGCTATAGTATTGTTATTTTCGTACAGAAAAATGTCATTTTCGTCTCAAAAGAAATGTCATTTTTTTTTGAAAATCTTCAAATAGAGCTGTACTAAGAGATCATCCTCATGAATAGTTAATCATGGCCCACTTCCATGGAAAACCTGCTGAGAGAGCAACAGTAGTTACAGAACCGAGTGTCTGTAGTCTCTTTTTCCGTGTTTCTCAGCAACAATGCATGATCATCCCATCACCCAGGCCATGCAGGATATATTGTCAGTTGCCTGTGTTAGACGAGGGATGGAATTGGTGTTTTTTGAAGGCAGAGATGGCAGTATTAGATGGAATAATGTTGGGTGTTTACCTCTTCCCAAAGCAGGAGATGAGATGCTATCATGTCTCCGATCAGTTCTCACACACCTCTGGATTATTTAATTCGCTTCCAAGGTTCAGAAGTCAGTGAGAGATCATGTCTCCAATTAATTTCAATTGTCAATTTGCCAAACAACAGGTCATGTCTTCCATCAATTTCGGATTTTTTTTCCCTGTCACTCATGGTTCAACTCGTTGAAGACAATTTTGCCCTGCGGTTCGTAAGTTGAGATCCTATATATATTCAACACTTGCTCTTTGACTGTCACCATGCTAAAACCATTTGAAGGGTAGTTCATTCAGCTACAGGTCTTAGCCCACCTAGATCTTTAGCCCATATTGCAGGGGACGGCTTGCTCATATTAACTCTGACAAGCAAAAGATAATTCTAGCGGGGGCGGCTGCCATGTGCTGGGCGATATGGCGATGTAGAAATGATATTTGTTTTGATAATGTAAAATATACATCGTTTATGCATGCACTGTTCAGAGGAGCTTATTGGTTGCAGTACTGGACGCTGCTGCAGCCTGAGGAGGTTAGAGACCACATACGAGGGGTCAGCGTCAAGCTGGAGGTGGCTGCACTAGAGATTTTTGCCTCTAATGGGTGGAGATTTAATAATAGACTTGAGCCTCCTTAATTTATTTTCCTTTTCGTTTTAAGCTCTTCTGGTCGATCTGGAGATTGACACCATTTTTTGTAATAATGACTCAAAAACCGGGCTGCGTGCTTTGCATAGGCCGGGAACTTGTAAACAGTTTCCATTATCTAAAAAAAAATATAAGGCCTATTGTGGAAGTGTAGATTACATCAACTTTCTTCGACTAATACAATAAGATAAGTCATAATCAAATTCGACACATATATTATTTGTAATGATCCTACTAGAGTCAGATATTTAGGATACTAAGGATTTGGACAACTTTAAGAATAAATGGTCATAAGTACCGATATAACGAGGCCATATTTGTGTCTCCTCCAACATAAGTGGCATTGGTTTCCTCCACCTTTTTCTACACGTGCCCAAAAAGCTCCACAATGTTTCACAAGGTGGATATGGATTATAGTTCAAAAAATTCATAAGAGGGTGATATGGAACGGAGTTCAAAAATCACTAAGAGGATAATATGAAAAGGGATTGACGTGTGAAATTGAATTTTGTGTAAATTCAAGTCATAATGACATGTGATTCTTCTCTTTTTCTGTAGTGAAGATAATTTGTAGGATTTTTTTCCTAAAATTGATGGGATCAAGAAATAAAAAATAAAGAAATACATTTAGATTCAATTTCTAGACTAAGAATTTCAAGTCTTCATTCAGCTTGAAGCCATATTCACGGGCATGAGCTTTTACCAACACCAAGCACACTTGTGGCGGCAATTGAGAGATTTGGCGAGTCGTTAACTAAGTAAACCAAAAGTCATACAAAGATGTGTAGGCATGTACATTGAAGTCGGCGAGGACTACGACAAGAGAGGTTTGTGAGCTCTACTACTCTGTGTACATTGTTGATCGCCTTCTAGGGTGACGAGGAGGGGAAGAAGGAGGCCATGGTTAAGCTGGCAGCCATGTGCCGTGCATCTTAGTCAGGTCCGAGCGGCTTGTAGTTCCACTTCATTTCTTACCTATGTATGTCATTACATTTATCAATGTCCTATCTAGAATTTTTGGTGCCACAGATAGAATTATAACTTTTGTATAGAGAAAATGTCACTTTTAACTCTTCAAGTAGAGTTGTACTCAGCGTTTAATCATCAAACATACTTTAATCATGATCACTTCCATGGAACAACTATTTTCTTAATTTTCCTTTTCTTTTGACATTGGGTGTCAATCATCACTTCGGTGGCTCATGATATAGAAACCGAACCGAGCAACTTTTAAGACGCGGCAGGAGAGTAACCGCGCGGACCCATGAGCAACTTTTGAGACGCGGCACGACCAACTCCAAGCCTCCCAGACCACTTGAACTTGGCTCCTTCCGGAACCCTCCAGTATTGGCTGCACAGTAGGTTGCACGCGCAGAGGAGCACGCCGGCGCCTCCCACAGGAACCCGAAGCAGAGCAGCGCTGGCGTGACGCGCACACGTACATGTCGCCAATGCAGAAGGTAGGGGAATGACAATGAGAGCCCTTTAGCCGCAATCGAACATGCCATGGTGAATGATACCGTTGCCGAGTCACTTCCTCCGTCTCTCTTTACAGTATGGGAGTATGGCCTGCCCGAGCAGGCAAGCACCAGACACCTCATCGATGGACACAGGCAGGACAAGAACAGGACTTTGTGTACGTGATTTCGCCAACTCGCGGATGCACACTGCAGCAGATATTCGCGAAGCGCCAACCTTATGGTAACGCGGGTATCTCCTTTCCAAGACGTTGTTAATTTGCTCCGAGAGTCTCAGTACTTGAACACGCCTTTGCATGCACATTGCCACGCGGATCCAAAGTATTTGGCCCGAGTCGAGCCCGATAAGTCCAATGTCTATGGCATTCTAGTGTCGCAGATGCAAATGAAGAGCGTGTAACTCAAAAGATTGATTTGCCAGCCACGTTAGTGAGACCGAGAAATGTTCCGCAGAGATGGAGGACGATCTCGGTCGACATTCCCCTCCTGGTTACATGGTGAGGGAGATGGATGGATTGGGTTTTCTCGAGTCAGTTATGTCATTGTAGGATGGAATTGAGGTTTTTAGCAGGCTGGGATGGTGATGTTAGAAGGAATAATGTGGGGTGCTATCTTTTCCTGATGCGGGACACGAGCATTGTCATGTCTCTATGATAGATTAGTGATATGACCTATGTAAAATAAGGCTCGAATTGGATATCTCACACACCTCTTATAATTATTTATTAATTCTCTTCCACGGTTCAGAAGTCAAACAGTCAGAGAGAGGCCGTGTCTCCCATGGATTTCAATTGTCAAACCGTCGGAGAGAAGTCATGTCTCTTATGGATTTCATTTTTTGATGTGTCTCTCTCATGGTGTCAAATTGGACTTGTCGAAGACAATTTTACTCTCACAGTTTGTAAATTAGAGTATTACAATAATCAAGATAAGTCGTAATCATTATACACATATATTATTTGCAATGAGCCTACTAGAGCCAAGATATTTAGGATACCTAGGACTTGGACAAGTAAGGATAAATGGTCATATGGTGCTTATATAATGAGGCCATATTTCTCCTCCAACCCAACCCAAGTTGCATTGATCTCCACAGTTTCTACAGATGCTACGTAAGCGCTAAAATTTCTTACAAGGTGGATATGAATTGGAGTTCAAAATTCTCTTAAGAGGGCGAAATGAAATGGAGTTTAAAGTAATTTAAGATATAACATGAAATAAATGAAGGTGTGAAATAGAGTTTTGTATAAATTGAAGCCATAGTGGCCTACAACTCGTCTCTTTTTCTATTATGAAATGATGGGAGCAAAAAATAATAAAGAAATACATTTAAATTCTATTGCTAGACTAATAAAAAAATTCATAATAAAAGACACATCCGAAGCAGCAACATACTAGTACCTAATTAACTTGTCAAAAGGCGATAAGTTCGCTTTGATGTTTACTATCAGAACAAGGTCGTTGTGGTTCAATCAGGTAGCTTGTGATTCGATTAAGGTTGTTACTGCCAATTAGGGTGAGACAAATGTTGCTAGAAGGGCGGATGATTGGATATGGTAGAGGTTCTGTGATGGCGGTGTGGGATGAATCACGCCATGAGGGGATGGGCCAGCACAAACGAACCTAGGGCTTACACATGCTTCATGAAGGAAGAGTTGCAAACCTCAGTTCTCATAGCTTTATTTCTTTTTTTCTTTTTTGAGTTTTATTAATCTCTATAAATTTGTGGACATTTTGTAAATATGTGTATACAAAAATCAATAAAACGAGATGCCCTCCTGTTTTGTTAAAAAAAATACTAGTCCTCTCTTGTCTGATGATATTTTTTAATATGTGAACCACGGAGAAAAATATTTCGATGTTTTGGACCAAATATTGGATATGTCGTTCTCTTGTTGGTGGCTTCTCTTTATTTCATGCATTGAATGTTGCATTTTCCGAACCATGCCGACAAAAATTTCTGGTTAATTTATAGTTTTATGGCGTGTGTTTGTTGGGTATATCATGGGTTGGCTTTTGTGTTTTACTTACATTATGTTTCTATAATACTAGTAAAAATGCACGTGCGCCACGCACGTGTCCGAACAAATGACATCACTTGGCAGGACTTTATCATAAATAAAATAATATGATGTACCGTGTACGTATCATAAAAAAAACACTTCTGACACATCATTGCATTTAAGTACCATAACGACATTAACACGACAAGCTAAAAAATCTGATAAAATAACGAAATTGTGTGAAATTAAAGACGTTAGTTGACTTGAGACATAAAAGACATTGACGTGACGCATAGTTCTTATTCGTTGTCGGTAACGATAGTGACCATAAATAATTGAGAGTCTTCATTTTAATGCAACCTCAAAGCACATTCATATCTTTCAGCGGTCACGGCCAAGCTCAAGAAAGTATTTCGTTGAACAATATAAGAATTGTACAATTCCGTCATAACAATTCTAATTTCACAAATGACAAACTTATCTAGTGACTTCACTGATTTTTCAAAAAAAAATTAAAAAGAAGAGCAATGAAAAACATTGGTTCGGTTCAGTAAAAAATATGTCCACTGATATAAATCAATTGTATGAAAAGAGGAAATAACAATCAAACATAGATAATATCCAATGCACGTACGCCACGTCCGTGTCTTAAAGGCTAAAATGATATTTGTCATGTAGCTATAAACACAAAAAAAATAATTCCTCTGATTAATATGAAGCTATTACAATACATATAAAAAGACAGTAAAAGCGAATATCGGACTATAATAAATCCATTATTGACATTTGTATTTCATGCGAATATCAGACTATAATAAATGAAATACAAATGTTAGTAATTCCATTATTGAATTGACATTTTCATGCGAATATTGGACTATAATAAAAGAAATACAAATGTTAATAATTCAATTATTGACATTTGTACTTCATTAAAATCAAAATTGTAAACTTGGTTGAGACACAATGACACGGGAGCCAAAATTTTCTTGAGCATATTTTAATTTTTCTCCAAAATGTTTGTGAACTATCAATGAAGGAGATTATCAACGTACTGCAATATCACCTTACCAGCTGCTGCTATCTATGGTCACAATTTTTGGGGCTGGGTTGCCGATAAAAGGAATTATCAATGAATTACAAGGAGTCCTTGCTGGTATTAAAGCATTGCCGTTGTTGGGTTGCTGATCTCATAGATTATGCTTCATGACACCTCAGAGGAGATCAATCTCCATGATATCCAATTAGGGCTGCATCACCTATATTTGTGTTCGCAAGCTTAATCATGTTGAACCTCAGCTGTAGAGATGTTTTTGAGCATATCCAGTCACCTATACATATGAACCTTATACAAAACAGAGGATGAATATCTAGCCCATTATTTCACCAATCATGACAAAAAGAAGCAAGAGATGCGCCAGTTTTCTGCAAAAACCATATATGGATAGTATGTGAATGTAAATTTGTAAATCTCAAAGCACTACTGTTCGACATAATCTCTGCCAAAAAGATAGTGAAAAAACAACCTGACACCTTTCAGCTTGCAGAATTATGCTACCCCGGTTCATCAGTTACTGGTGTCTGAATGAGAAAAACATTATGCCATGATACATTGCAATTGCTAAGTAACCTCAGTATGCCATGTCAGAAGGGGAGAAAGGATTTCACGGGAGGCAAGCAAAATGCAGAACCGAGTAGCAAAAGCTACTTTAGATATAGCAGTGAAGTAAATTAAACTTCATGTTGCCATGATCTGCAGTAAATGAAATCAACTCATCTGCCTGAGTTTTTGCTTCATTACATGGCTTCTCAAATCTTCCGCGGAAAAGAATGAAAAGCAACTTGACGCCTAACGTGAAGTTATGAATAGCCATATCGAATGAAAGAAAGCAGGAAGTCTCCAAATCAGAGTGACTAACCAAACCTGAGTTATGATTTTTCATATAAAAATTGAAAGTAAAATCAGTGTCTCTGTAAATTTAAAGGACGCTCCTTACATGTCCACGACGACTGAAAAACACTCCAGCTGATGGCTTGGAACTATTCCTTATTAAAAAAGTATCGAGAAGATCAAACATTTAAAAAATTATCATCCATCCAATTCTCCTAGAAAAAAAAAACATCTCAGTTTACGTAAATAATCTATGAGATAATACGATTTCGTGTACGTGAATGATCCTTGATACAAAGGCACAATTTGGTTCCATTGATTTCAGTGAAGAAAACTACCAATTTCATCCGATGAACCCCCATAAACTATAAATGAGGGAATCAAGGTTTTTGGAGTGGCAAACATGTCTTGTTAGTAGACTCAAATGATAAGAAATTTTTTTTCCAGAATACCATGCATACATGAGAGAATGGATAATCTCATCAAACTATGAGTAAGAAACAGACATTATGTACAACTGATCACCAGTTATTAACTGCGTATCAATTCAGTTCATGCGTATACCTGCTAACATGCATAAGGACAGCCTAGGAGTGGAAGCTAGAATCACAACTCCTCTTAATAATGAGGCAACACACGAATTGTTCAATGCTTGGAGCTGCCTAATCCCATTCACCGACCCTGGTGCCTAAAAGGGTAAGAAGCCAGGTTAATTCAATTCCCTGGACAACACAACTCATACAATCAGAGGAGTAGATCGCACGTGCAGATGCAACAAGCACATGGATCTGACGAGGAAAAAAGCAAATCAGGTAGCTAGAGGGGAGCCAGAATCTGACGAAACCTTGAATTCGGAGCCGTGGGTAGGCTGCGGTGGAATATTCAGAAAAAAAAAAGATCCAATGTCTCATCGATCTTCATATTTCAGTAACATGCAATACAACCATCCAATTCGACAAAATATGCAACAATTTTGCTATCCAGTTGAACAAGAGAACTCGACAATTCGAAATGGAATGTCACCTTGAACTGCTTCCTGCTTGATGAATGGCCGAGAATGACGACGAGCTGGCTTGAATGGCTAGATACTCTGGACTTCTTGTATTGCCCTCGGCTGCCACTGCCATCTCGGCAACCTCCCGTGGCTCCGGGTACCGCCTTCCGAGCGCCGCGCGATCGGCCGCCGCGCAGAGCAGCGCGCGCCCGAGCACGGAGCACCCGCAGGCACAACACAGCCCCTGCCCTCCTAGCACGAGCAGCGGCACAACCGCACAGCGCGGTCCCCCGCCCGCCGCCAGAGACGGAGCCTGACCGCATTGCGTCGGAGCTGGGGAGAAGGGGGTCCACCACCCCGTATTGCGTCGGCGCAAGGAAGACTGGGCGGAGGCGACCTCGGCGTACGCGGCGGCGGCGGCGGCCACTCGGAGCCGGAGCTCCACCTCCCGCATCTGGACTCTGGAGTAGGATGAGCGCCGGCAGGTCGGGGGGACGGGGACGGCTTGCTCTGGCCGTGGAGGTCGTAGATTGGGCTCACCATTGCCGGATCTGGTGACTGCTTCGCTCCTCCCGTCCCAAATCGAATGGAAGAGTATTAAATCCCCATCGCAAAAAAAAAAGAAGAGTATTAAATCCGGACGACACAGCGAGCATAGAGGAATGGAAATGAATCGAAAGAAGAAAGGAAACCGGGCATAAAAATGCACGCGCAACTCTCCCTGCATAGCCGCCGCCGCTTGCCGAGCCCGCAGCCGCAGCTAGATCGCCATCGCGGTCCGTTGCTCTCTGGGAGAAACAAGAATGGAAAGAAATGAGAAGGAGGAAGGAAACGCTGGCGTGAAATCAATGAGGAAATTCCTATAGAAAAGGATTGATTGGAAACCGGATAGAAAGGAAACCTGACCGAAGAAAGGAAACCTGACCGATAATCAAGGGAGGTGGGAATTGCGGTAGGGTAGAAACCAATGTGCGGTGATAATAGTTTTAGCGATGTCAGGTTTTTTCAACGCGCGATGACGATGTAACGTCCCCCTTGTCCCGTGACGACGTATGTGGGGACGGTTTTGGCAGGATTGGACGGTAGATTAAAAGGGTGGAATCTAAATCAACGGCTGATATACAGGTGGGGTAGATTCTGGCAGGTGAAAACTATTATCCTCCCAACTGGTTCTTTAAGGGTTTAGATGATTGCCTCAACTTATGGTCATTGCAGTGGTAAGTGTGACACCTTTATCGGAACTAATGGTCTTATACAACATATCACACTTGGTTTGCGCTAGTTGGATTTACTTAAATTTTTCTTTGGCTGCATAACTTTTTGGTTCCAACTTAAATTTAATGTTTCTTTAGAAGTTTTCTTGCATTCATAGTAGGATTATTTCTACAATCGGCCTTTCATAGAACTGAAAGAGAGGGCTTTTTTTTAACCGGATATTTTCACTTCCATTTCCTGGAAACAGAGATATCTTGATTGCCAAATTGGTGCGCTCTTCACAGTTCAACACAAACAGCATTAAGTATCCATCGCAAAAAAAAAAAAAAAAAAAAAGCATTAAGTATCACAACCACAGTGATTTACAAAAATCACAACCCGGCGATCATTCGATGAACCCTGAGACACTGTGTCACGTGCACATGAAACGTCGGATGTTGGATGATGGCACCGACCTTTGGCCATGGTGATCAGCAACCTTCCGGTAGAAAGATCACGCGTTCGTCGACGTGGTAGAGCCAGAGGCTGGCTGCCCATGCTCCAGAGCGCTCTGCTCCCTGGCAAGTGGCAACCGAACTTTCTCCTCATCGGAACCATGTAGTACCGGCCGTACAGCAGGCTTCACGCGCGGAGCAGCACATGGGCGCCGCCCACGGCGTGGCTGCTGACGTAGATGTGGTCGTGCAGCTCCGGAAGCCGAACGCCCACAGGGACGCGAAACAGAGCAACGCGAGCGCGACGGCGAGCACGAACCAGTCGCCGGCGACCAGCCTCTCGATGCATGTTCCACCCGAATACCCAGAAGTTAGACGACAGCGACCATACAGATCCTGCTTCCGTGTCGCCACCGCAGTCGAACATGCCTAGCAGAGCAGGCGAGCACCAGACATCTCGTCGACGGACGGGAGAGGAATGGACCCCTCACTGTGTGTTCATCCCGAATCGCGGAGGCGGGTGACGCCGATGCATCAGACGCGCGGGGAGCGGCGACATCCTCCACTTCCAACGCACAACAAGGCGAGGGAGGGAGACGGCCGGCCGGCTGCGCCGTGCGGCGAATGAGCTTTTCCCGGGCGGCGGCGACGAAACGGCACGAGCAAGACGAAGCGGGCCTCATTGTAATCGATCCGTGCCGCGCACCTCCAATCTAACGTCTCCAGATGGACTGCCAGTGGGTGGACTGGGTCAACAACGTTTCGCAGAAAGCACCCTGGTAATTTACGAAACACCCCCTACCTTAGATCGCAATATTAATCGCGACCCATAAATTTACAAAAGACTCCCTGGTTTGGATCGCGATCCAAACTTTTGCAGCAACCCCCTCGATCGGTTGAGTCGGGATAAATAATCTGCGGCGGCGACGAAGGAGAGCGACGCCGCCGCGCGCCGGCGTGTGGCGAAGGCGGATGAGCAGCGACGAAGAGGTGCTCGTTGGTCGGTGTTGAGCGCGCGCGGAGATAATCGATTACGGTTGGCGTGGCTTCGTAAAGAAAACTTCGGTGCTTGCGGAAAGCGATGATCGACGCTCCGGGCAGAATGCATGCTCCTCCACTGAAGCCGCGAAACAAGGAGCATCGCTGCCCGTCTCGGCCGCCACCGCAATGACAACCTCCGTCTGTTGCCGCGCCGCCACACACCAACCAGGGACCCCTTCGTCACTCAACGCACACGCGCGCGCTCTCCACAGCCTCCACCTCGACACCATGCATGGGCTCACAGGTTCACTCGTGATCCATCAAGCTCGGGGGTCCAGCGACACCTTCATCATGGATGAATTCCTCGTCTTAGTTCTCCTCCAGATGCGTCCTTCTCTCTGGCGCTCTGGACGTGCTCGACGAAATGCTGCACCGGAACATCGTCTCTTGGTCGGTCAGCCATATTGTCCGTCTCCATGTCTCTCTTTCCATGATCAGGAGCGGCCAAGCGAGTTCTGCCCGAACGAGTTCACTCCTGCCTGTGCGCTCGTACTTGTCAGTCCATGGCACAAGCCAAGGTTAACCTTTCACTCCATGCCTCCATCAAAGTAAGCCAAGCATGGACGTGTTCGATGGAAGCATAACCTTCAGTTCTTGGGAATACATTGTGCAAAAGACTTGGTCTGCTGAAATCCGATGATGCGGAGTTCTTTCTTGAAATACCGATGACAGTTCGATCAGAAACCTGAAGATGCTGCTATACTGTTTTGAATGGCTATCAGGACTCAAGATAAATTTTCACAAGAGCGAGGCTTATATTTTTGGAGTCAGCCAAGAGGAAAAAGAGAAAATGGCAAATATGCTAAACTGCAAATTAGGGGAGCTACCAATGACATATCTGGGTATACCAATATCTGATCATATGTTGGGATCTGGAGCATTTATGCATATGGTAGACAAGCTGATCAAAAGATTAGATCCATGGAAGGGGAAATATCAGTCATCAGGTGGGAGGATGATACTCTCTAATACTTGTCTAAGCAGTTTGCCGGCATATATTATGGGCTTTTATCTCCTTAAAAAAGGCACTCATGATAGTATGAACACAGTGCGAAGCAATTTCTACTGGGGAGGGACAGAGGAGAAAAAGAAGTATCATATGCTCAAGTGGGAAGCAGCTTGCAGGCCAAAGGAATATGGGGGGTTAGGGCTGGTCAACACCAATATCATGAATGAATGCCTAGTAGTGAAGTGGATTTGGAAAATAGAATCTGGCAGTCAGGACTTGTGGTGTAGACTGCTGAAGGCAAAGTATATGAGGAATGACAGCTTTTGGTTATCCAAACAAAATGGCACTTCACAATTCTGGCAAGGACTCCATAAGGTCAAGCATCTTTATAAACGAGTGGTTTGACTCGAAGTACCTTATCCACGCTTCATGGATTCCAGCTTTCTGCAGGACCATTCATTTGGCTGGAATACTAAGAACTATCTCAAGATCAGAGAGTGAGAATAATTTCTTCAGTCATTTCATAGGACTAGCCAGAAACCCCGCGGCAAATTGCCGCGGGTACAATCTGAGAACGGCATTTAGCAATTTGAGTGAACATCGCTGCATATCATGTAAATAGATAAATGGATATCATGTAAATAGATAAATGGAGACGTCGTTACTCCCTTTTTCTGACACAAAACAGTTTATTATTCCACATGCTTTCATAGATCAATGGTTGATTCACATACTGTTTTTTACATCTAAAGAAACCAACATGCTTGCACCAAATAAAAACAGAACAGAGTTGGGACATATCACATCTTCGTTCTTGTCTTGTGCAATTGCTTCCCTGGCTCAATTTCCTGCCATCAAGAAATAGATTAGCACATGTATAGGCAGGATATGTACTGTCAGAGACCACGCTGCAAAAAAGAAGTTGAAAGTAACAATCTCTAGACGGTTCAAGCAAAAAGATAACTACGCACAATACTCAAGATTCGGGCTAATCATGAATAGATATTGAGTACTATCATGTAATATCACATAAAACTATTTAATTGATACAGTACGGCTAAATGAAAGGAAGGCGAAACTGTAGTTATTTTTTCCCAATTATTGGAACTAACTGCTCTTTTTACATTCTTGGTCCAAAGAATGAGCATACCTAGTACTATATAATTCAAATGTTTTCCCTGCATGTCACCCTACCGAAATCAGATGCTAAATGCATATATCATTACATCGGACAGCAGCCTGATATCCTGTCTATTTCTTTTAACTTTGTGATAGCCCAAGATGCGACTAAACATAATGCTTGTTATTTTCCCACTAAAGCTAATTAAAAGACTTGATGGAGCAGCTAATGCATCAACATGCTTAATACACCTAATCCAAAGTATAGTGATACTTAATCGTACACAAACACAAATGGTTTGAACCTTTGCAATCAAAGGCATGAAGCCTATTGCCGTGAAGACTAAAAATGCAATTCATTATTGAATTACACACCTGCAGCCATCAGAGCTTGAATTTTCCAAAATTACAGAATTCAATTTAGCAGCCATGCCAAACATCTTCTCTCTTTCACACAGCCTTATTTCGTCGCTCGTTTGTTTCTTCCCCAGGCGAATTTCTTCCCTGGGTTTGCACCCCACGGTCTCTCAAAATAACAACATCATAGGTAATAGCTGAAAGGACTTAAGTCATTTTCACGATAAACTGAAAAATAAGCTCAGCTCATAGCATCACAGATGCTGTGCCAAACAACCAAGCAGAATGTAGTAAGAGCTAGTTGAGGCAATGCACAATAAACCATGGAGACGTTCAACTGACCAGTATGTGTTGTCTTTGTTGAAGAACACTTCTCATTGAGTGTAAAGTAATCTATGATATAACCTTAATCATAAACCAACACAATTCTGCAAACAAAAGCTCACCAGAGAATCTGTGTTATAATCCAGCTGTGTGTCAATTGAAAATGAACATGAGAAGTGAGGAACACAAAGATAAACTCAAATCTCGCATAGGCTAATCTGCAATTACAAAAGTAGTATGTAGATTATTGCATTCTTTTTTGCTGTACTAAGACATGCTGCTTGAATGTTTGCAAACCTCCAACGACTTTGTCGATATGCCTTGTACACACAACAGATAAATTAAATGAGCCAAGCGATGGAGCATGGAGATCAGATACGTACTCATATACTACACTGATGTTTTTTTTCCTTTTTTTTTCTTTTTTTTTATTGTTACTATACTGATCCTTCATTGATTAGATGGTCGAAAATTGTGATGGTCCTCTGATTTCGAATATGAGCTCATCATTCAAATCAGGATCTCAATAAGCAAACATTTTGAATTAATTCTGCAGTGGGAGCCTCTCCTACTGTAACTACGTCGAAAGAAGAGAAAAGAATCTTAAATATGGATTGCTTAAAAAGAAGCATAAAAATAGTATGGATACATATTGATCCGATAATATCTGCTAGTGACTTATGGAGAAGAATAGCTGTTACAATTTGACATAAGAAATAATCTTCAAACCTCACAACTCAAACGATGCAACAGTAGTACATGACCATAACCGCAGAGGAAACTTTGGAGGTGTCAGATAAAAATGTTCATGTGAATAAGAGGATTATTAACCAAAAAAAAAAAAAGGAAACCTGCATGTAATCATTGTAGATGTAAAGAACAAAAGAAAGGGTAGATAAATACAATTCAGTATACAAAATTGTTTAGAAAACACTAAAGATAACAAATGCAAGTGTATGAGTAGCACATATTGAATTTACATAGGCTGCAAACAGTAAACCGTGATATTTACAGCAATATTTTAACATGTGATTTCATATGGCACCATACCTGAGCAATGTGAACCCAAATTAAAGAACATAACAGCATCCCCATACCAGACGCATGGTCAAGCAAGATACCATAAGGATATGTTGCCTCTTCTATATATGTGACGGTCCTCCCCAATCTAATCAACAGGAAGTTATGTGCTTCCTCCATATCTGAATTTGCTGAGAAACAAATAGGGAGATTAGCACAACATTGATAGATGCACATCGGATAGCATCTTATCACAGGGGGCTCCAGCAGCAGAGAGGTATCCATTCGAAACGCCATCAAGTGCAAAGATTGATAAATTCGATGAAGAATAACATATATTTAATTATATGTGGTATGAGCTAATACCATATTACGAAGAATCAACAGTAGCTTGGTTCTCGTGGAGCAGATCATTAGGAGGCCCCATCTCACGATCTTCTTTCCTGTGCATCTGGTTGCGATGGCTGCCAACAGGAGCGATTCAGTCAAGTACGCAAACAAAAAACACATTCAAGGGGAGAATGCGAGAAAGGCATTGCAAATCATGAGGTGAGTGTAAAGGGAGAGGACGGCATCAGTGATGGAAGATGACCTAAGCTCGGATAGGTAGCGCCTGACCTCCCTGGCTGACCGGCTCCCCAACGGCAGCTGCGCAGCGCACCGCGATCTCCATGGAACAGCCAAGCACAGTAGCGGCCGGTGACGAATCTCCCTGGAGCAGCCAAGGAGCGTATGTAGCCAGGTCTAGAAGGGTGATTTGGGCATTTGGCGAACCTACATCGCGCAAGCCGCCGTGCCGGCCATCGAGACGGAACTGGTTGTCGAGCTACGCCGCCGCAGCCCCCACACCGAGCTGGCTGCTGCCTGCGAGTTGCCCCGCCGCCGTCGGATCCTCCGCGGTGCGGAGGCATCGGCTCGCCGATCTCCCAACTTCGACGGCTGCGCTGAGCTCATCCTCGAGAGCGGCCGCCGCTGACGTCGCCGGCCTCCAGCCCGAGGGCCACCGCGTCCAGATCTCCGACGTGGGATCGACGCCGGGGACGAAGATGACCACAGCCCAGATCAGCTCGCAGCTTGGAGAACGGGTGGGATCAACGCAGGGCGGAGACAACTGCACCCAAGATCAGCTCGCAGATGAGTGCTGCTCGGTTGCGGGTTGGAGTTCCCCGGCAGGGAGCGTCGGTGAGGAAAGGCAGATGGGCGTGGCGAGGAAGAGTCGGGAAGGGAAACGCGGCTTCGAGAACGCCGGGTGAGACAGCGCAGGCACATAAGCGGGGACGGACGGCTGGATCAAGGCTGGCGAAGTGATCGGACGGCACAGTGATTATGAACAGTATCTACAGTGAGTTTTGAACAGTGGAGGAGAGGGGCCCGCCCGGAGAAACTATAAACATAGTATGATGGGGGGTGACGTACATGGTTAAAAATGGAGATAAGACTCTTTTTTGGAAAGATGTATGGATTGGGGAAGTACCTTTAAAAACCCAGTTTCCTAGTCTCTATAGATACTGTACTAATCCTGACTGCTTAGTATCAGACTGCTGGGAGCTTGAAAACTGGTGTGTGGAATTCAGGAGAAACTTGGATGAAGGAGAACAAAAGGATCTGGACACATTGATGGAAATGTTGTCTCCAATCCAGTTAAATGAGGACAAGGATGTCCCTGTGTGGGCTCTTGACAAGAGCAAAATGTTTACTACACGGTCATTATATAAGTTTATGACCAATAGGGGAGTGAACAGTAAGAATGATATGCATATCTGGGGGGCAAAAATCCCTCTCAAAATACAAATCTTCCTTTGGCAAATGAGTCATGACAGATTGCCCTCGGGGACGATGCTCAAGAAACGACAGTGGAAAGGCAGCGAGAAATGGAGAATTTACAAAGTCCACTGACCATATCTTCTTCAGATGTCATCTAGCTCGTTTTGCATGGTGCATGGTAAAAGAAACCTTTAACTGGGAAAGGATCCCAACTTCTGTAAATGACTTGTGGGAGCAGTGGATTCCACGAGCTTTTGGAACTAACTGCAAGCTGGGAATATTCATGTTTGCAGGGATGGCGTGGGCGATCTGGAAAACCAGGAACAAGATGGCTATCACAAGTACATTCCCGCACAAAGCTATGGATGTACCACAGATGGGGCTAGTGTTCATCCAGAAATGGAGAATTCTTCTGAAACCTGACAACAAAGCCAAGGTGGATACAATCGTTGGACAAATCAGGCGCTGGATCATGGAGTTCCGGCCGACGGTCTCTCTGCAGTCGGACATTATGGAAATATGACAGCACTGGAGAGCGGCACTGAAGGTTGGGGTGTTCGCTGGAAGGAAACAGAAGCTCGAGTGTTTTGTTGTCATGTAATAGCTTAATGGCCTGCGAGCCGAAGTCTCCTGCTAGCTTTTTGTTTCTCTTTTGTTTTCATTTCGTGCCGTTTTTTGTTTTTGTTTCGTTTTGCTTACTGCTTGGACAGCAAACTGAACTGATGTACTCTTCTTATTGGCTTTCAATAAAAGCCGAGAAAGATCTCGTTTTCTCAAAAAAAAAAAAATCCCTATATCTAAATAGATGGATGGATTAAGAGTATTTGGTTGACTTATTTGTTCCTATTTAGACTGAAAATTTTAGCTTACAAAACTCAGAATACATCATGGATCCCGGAGCTGGGGTTGTGCTACACACGCAGGCGGACACAACTGGACACAAGTGAACGGAAATTAAATCATGACGCTGACCATGCATTTCTCATACACTATATGCTATCTCTAGGTCCGCAGGCATGTAACGAGAGAGCTGGTGGCCGAAGTAGAACTGTGGAAGCCAATGCACGCATGAATAATTGACTAATTCATGGAAGGCAGAGATGGTGTATCGGCAGTTGTTGGTACACTGTGCAGAGAGCTGCACTTTGCAAGTCTCTTCCACGATAGACACCCTTTGTGCGATGTACCTGCATATATGAGTAGAGTAGCCGTCGCATATAGGACGACATTCCATGCGGCATTGCTCCAGCACATCAGCCATCGCCGGAGGTCCCATAGACAGAAAGACCAGCGTGATGCAGATGACAACAAAACGTCGGCCTTCTTAACCCTGTCGACGCGGACGGAAGCCATTGATCAATCAGATGGACAAGATGCAGCCGCAGGCTACAGAGCTACAGGAAGAGATGGATCTGGAGAAGATGGCAGTATCAAGTACTCCCTCCGTCCCAGAATACTTGGCGCTTTTGATTTTCTGGCATCATCTTTGACTGCTTGTCTTATTCAAATTTTTTTTCCAAATGCTAAAACAAACTTGACATGATTAAAGCATCTTGAATGTTAAAACAAATTATGAAAAATTAAATATTATTTGCATAAATTTTTTAAATAAGACGAGCGGTCAAACGTGATATCTAAAAGTCAAAGGCGCTAAGTATTCTGGGACAGAGGGAGTACTATTTATAGGCACGAATTTGCCTAACGTCAGAGTACAGTTTTTGCATACTTGTGAAAGTAGATGCCACACGCAATTGGGTGGTCGACCCAACTAAGTGTGCACACCCAGATAGCGAGCTTTCCTTACCGTTGACTAGAGAGAGTTAACAATGCGCTCGTGCCCCATTCCTCTCATAAGAAATTAAAGGGGTGGTGATTTGATTCCTTATCGTCCGAATCATATACAGTACGAGAATGTCAGAAAGTGCACAACAAAATAGAAGATGATAAAAAAATTAGATAATGAGGACATGATCAACATATATAGGAATAGAAAATTAAGATTCGGATCACAGTTAATATTACAATCAATTGATACGGGATGGTTACCTATATATCCAGCAGATATATATGCGACTTGTCTGGAACGTGCAAATGTATAGCTGCCAACCACTTGCAGTTAAAATATGTAAGAAAATACTTATAGCTAATTAACCAATTGCAGTTCGAGTATATGCGTATTATTTGGTAAACTGTTTAGTTTCATGGATCCGTATGCTTAGTCTATGATGCTACACCAGTTGTCATATCACTAATATAGAAATCCCTATGTTAGCATCTCCAACAATTGTGTATAATCACTCCCTAAACACGAATTAAGGGAGTTACTAGAAAAATCAGCCCTCCAACTGTTCTGAAAACAAGGTCCTAAATTTAGCTTTGGCCCATTTTCCCTAAGACATCGCCACATTTGGCGAAGGTATACGTGTGCCACATTTGGCAAAGTGCAGAGCAGCTGTAGCTTGTCGATTAATCCATGTACGTCCTGTGCAAAAGCAGAGGAGGGCCATGCAGAGAACTGAATAATCTTTTAGACTGTCACATGCCATCAGTTTTAATTAAGTTCAGACTTGAGCATCATACATATGCATGTGACTGTCTAGAAAATCCTATATACCAGTTAAAACATAAGCTTGCCAATAAAATTATAGCTTGTAAATGGTCCAGTCTTGGAGTCTCCAGGATGAACGATACTCCAGGATTGTGCATGAATAAAATCGTGCACCGCGATTGACGTACGAGACTCCAGGATTGCGAACGCCGATCTAGACGCCCGCGACTACAAGCATCGCGATCGCAGATCGCCAAGAAGGATTTCTTATCAACGAAAAT
Source organism: Eragrostis nindensis (assembly GCA_012490785.1). Classification (NCBI taxonomy): domain Eukaryota; kingdom Viridiplantae; phylum Streptophyta; class Magnoliopsida; order Poales; family Poaceae; genus Eragrostis; species Eragrostis nindensis. The sequence goes on along the minus strand of JAAXCT010000038.1, from coordinate 355,755 downwards.
AACTATAAGGCCCACAAGGAGGGTGACATGTTCATGTTTCAGAATATTTGGAAACAAAAAATAGGGAGTTGTTGAAAGAGATTAATTTTTGCTCTCAATATATGTTTGGATGCTCTCTAAATCACTCTTTTGGAAGTGATTTTTTACAAAACTATTGGAGATGCTATAATAGAAAACCTTAAGATACAATTTTCCCTACAAAGTTGCAGAGCAAATACAGTTCAATTGATTAGATTCTTTGTGGTGAAACCAATCCACTCGGGTTTAAGTTCTAAACTTGACATGGGTGTTGCACCTTTACGACTATTTATTCTTTCAGTGTGAGGCGACGTCATCGTCGACGGCGAGACGCCCGTGATGACTTCGTGAAGCTCGATATCAGCCGTCTAAATCTTTTGAAAGCACTCATAAAGGTAAGGGTTGCGTGTGCGTGTGTTCACAAGGATAAATACTTTTACATGTTTGTGAGTCGGTATCTGTACCAAGTTTAAAAAAAATTCCCTGCAAAATTTACTAGGGTTTCACTAAAAAAAATTGTTTGAGGTTCAATTGAGCGATAATGACTTACGTAATTTGAGACCTTTGCCGGGCTTGCTTGATGACCAGCACTCAGTTAATTTTTTTAGATCTTTAACTTTTATGCCATTTGGTTCGTAGTGTTTAGAATGTTCTACTCTCTCTCCATTTCAAAATCGTTGCATTTTGGTTTTAGTCAAAGTCAAACAATATTACTCTCTCCGTTTTTAATTATATGGCGCCGTTGACTTTTTCGTTGAACTTTGACTACAATATAGATTTAAATAATTACTTTTTGAATGTAAAATAAATATCATTGGATTCATCATCAAAAGCACTTTAAGTTTAACCTATACACTTAGCTATTTACACAAATATTTTGAATAAGACGAACGGTCAAACGAAAGAAAAGAAGTCAACAGCGTCATATATTAAAAAACGGAGAGGGTATCTTCAGTCAAAAAGTTCTATAAATTTATATAGTTTAACAGCATACAAATTATATATCTTATAAATATTTATCATAATGTATCTAACAAAAAAATATTTCTCATGACGTATCTAAAAACATAAATATTTCGTACTCTAAAGGTTCTATGGCTTTCTATGAAAACATAAGGTCTCGTTTGGAATGAAGGATTTTTTTCTTAAAAATTAAACTCTTTGTTATAAGATTTCTATAACATTTATGTAAAATTCATGCATTCCAAACAAGCGTGAATATTTCTCGCCGCACCAGCGTGTCAGTGCTCCCAGCTTTCCCCAAAACCCGTCACCGCCGCCTCCCTCCACGCTCACTGCCCTCCGCCGCGTTTTCCCCTCCGGCGATCGTCACCACCACCCTCCCCCCTTACCTCGGCCCGATGACGCCCCGCGGCGGCGACGGCGGGCAGAGCACCTACGGGTTCCCCATCTACTGCGCTGCCTGGCTGCCCCTCGCCCATATCCTCGCCTCAGCCGACGCGGGCGCGGACGCGGCGTCCTCCTCGGCCCCGCCGCCGCCTCGGGCTCAGATGGCCGTACTCGGGGGTGGCGGCGGGGAGGGCCGGAGCGGTGTGCCCAACAAGCTCGTCGTCGCCGCGCTCGAGGGAGATGCGGCCGCGGCGGCCCCGACGCTCTCCCCTGAACCGGTGAGCGATCCGTCCTCCTCCCAGATCTCGACACGTTCCAGGGCGCGGTGATGTTCCCGTTCTGATTTAGAATTCGTGGTGGCGGCGGGCAGGTGCTCGTGGTGGAGACGAAGGAGCAGGTGCCGTACCGGATGGCCGTCCACCCCCGCGGCGACGGCGTACTCGTCTCGTTCCCCAACGGGTGCAGGTACTCTCCTCGTCTCGGATCGGATCCCTGGGCTCATGTGGCGTTCTTGGTTCAACTTGGTGCATTGTTAATGTCAGTTCCAGTCACGCGCCGTTCTTTGAACTGGCATCGTTAGTTATTAAAGGTAATATTGCCAGCACCCTATGTTGTGAATTTGACTCACAATGGGATGATGCAAAGCTGGTGAGGATGGAAAAATGACATGGTTTCAAGGAATCGTTGTATCTGAAGGGGGTAGAAACATATTAGGATGATAGAACTAGGAGGATTGAGATAGCAAATTGAGTTTAGAGAGGTTTATTTCTTCCCCCAACGCTACAAACAGACTAGATATCTCTTATCTTGCCAAATCTTTGTTTATCAACTTGATAACTCGCATAGAAACTCAATTATATCCTCTCTCTTATCAAAGCCATCATGAATTCTTGCCATAAGCAGCCGAATTAACTGATGTAGGTTGCTGTTGTGTCCAACGCACCCAGCTCTTACCCTGCTGAATGCAGATATCAATCTGAACTGATCTTTTGAACAAACCATATTTGTGATGAGTAAATTTGCCTAGAGCCAGCAACCACAGCACGCACTGAGATATCGGTGGAGTCCTTTTGTGGGCAATGGTACGGATGACACTCCGCACTTGCAATTCTATGTACCTGTGACTGGCTCGGTCAATGTGCTTCCTTTTCTTAAAAAAAGCAATAGTAAATTGCTCTTGGGAGTTCATTATGATAACCTTGTTTTGTCTTAAGGCCCAACATGGTTGCATTTTATTATCACACCATATTAAGTCGCACATTGGTACATCCTTGATAACCCCAAAAATAATATTGTATGTCAACCATGGTAGTGTTAAATCTTGGTGTAAGCTAGCAAATATGCTTGATCTAGTTGTGCACAACATCTTATCTTGATTACATGATAAGGCATTGAATACTGTCAACTAAAATGGCTGATCTATGGAGTTTTGTTCCTGATCAACATTTGGGGCATGTGGATTAATTCCTGTTTCTAGAGTTATGAGTTAATGTTTCATCCCATTCTTGACAACAAATTTAAGGCTTTGTTGTTGTTGTTGTTGTTGTTGTTGTTGTAGAGTTATGAGTTAATGTCTGACCATTGCTCCAAAAAAAGAGGAAGTTAATGTCTGATCATTTCATACTTTTTTATAAAGCATAGCTTGGGCTTTGCTATAGATGAATTATTGGTTTGTTGGTGAGTGCTTTGTAAGACCGCAGAGGTTTACTTTGCATATGTGCTAATGTTGAGGGGTGAGCTTGGTTAGGAAACTCACCTCATCCTGATCCCCAAATTTCAAGTATAATTAACTGTAAAAGTATGTTCTATGCTTTGCCTTACGTATTCTATTCCACTAAAGATAGTAGGGGTGTCTTCCTTATGTAAACATGAAAACTTGTTTCAAAGTTTTTACCTCTGAGAAATTTTGACCATGAAACACTTATGCAGGTTGTATCAGTGGGGATCCAAAGAAGGAAAGAAACCACATAAGCTAGATTTGAAATGTGACGAGGAAGCATTAGTAGAACTAAAAGATGTTGGTTCACAGTTGGCTGTATCATTCAGTGGTGAGGGTTCAATACTTGCTACTGGCGGTGAGGTAAGTTAATATTGCTTCCTTTTGATTGCATCTTAGCATTTCTGGAGAGGTGCATATGTGTTCTTGTTGTTAACGGAGTATTGAGTGGATGCGTCTTGTCCCTGTTTTGCGCAAGGCATCTAGTTTGGAAGATATCCTGTTTGTCAGCTCCAATTCCTTAACTCGGTTGCTCTGTTTTTGGTTTGTAATGGCAGTTACTTAGAGCATGCAAAAATCACCCTTTACTTGAATAAATATGACATAACGCAAATCGCACGCGGTGACTTCCGTATATCTGATTTGTTCTAGTGTCTTGTTTTTTTATATACGTGTGATGTGATGTATGGACTGGGATCATCTGGAGCAACGCTTCTAAGTACAGACTAATAGAGCTTGGCACTAATTAGCTCTGTTTGGCAACTGAACTAGCATTACGCAATATTGATAAATGTATGTATGGTTGTTTATTTAGTGTGCTGAGGTAACTGAGAAGATGGATGTATGATAGTGTTTATTTACATAACAGTCTCCTGAAGCTAATACTTCACCATGATATTTTTCTTAAAGGAAGGGGAGCCCTGGCGCAGCGGTAAAGCTGTTGCCTTGTGACCATGAGGTCATGGGTTCAAGTCCTGGAAACAGCCTCTTGCAGAAATGCTGCGTACAAAAGACCCACAAGTGGTCGGACCCTTCCCCGGACCCTGCGCAAGCAGGAGCTACGTGCACCGGGCTGCCCCTTAATGTTTAGCCATTTAAGTACCGCAGTTAAATCATTTGACATAACTAACCATACATTTATATAGCGACGAATCATGGATTTATATACAGTTCTGTTGTTCACCAGTTACTACAGTTAAAATGCATGATTATTGATTTTCTAAGTCATTTATCTCTTTTGTGTAGTAGGATGGACATTTAAGGGTTTTCAAATGGCCTGCCATGGAATCTGTTCTTGCAGAAGCTGATACTAAAGCATCGATTAAGGATCTTAGCTTCAGGTGAAAATTTGCTAGTTGGATAGTGATTGCAAGATACTGATGATACCCCTTCTTTTGAAACTTTCTTTCAGTTTGGATGAGAAGTTTCTAGCTGTGAATAGGAGAAGTGGTCCATGTAGGGTGTGGGGCTTGAAATCATCTGAAGTTGTAGCTAATCTTCCAAGAGAAACACTGAGTTTTTATTAACGACATACATTGATTCAAACTGTGTTTCTGACTCGTACTTTCCAGGGTGAAATATTTAGCTTCTGCCGGTTTTCTAATAAGACTGACAGCAGTCACATCCTCTTCATTACAGCCATGCAAGGTTACAGCAAGATTTGAGTTCATCTTGTTATGAGTGAGTCAGTTGATTATCTTGAGTCTTAGCAGTGACAGAGTAATCTTTTTTTAGGTGATTATGGGAAAATAATATCTTGGAATACTACCTCATGGACAAGAATTGGGTCAAAGAAAATAACTCGCGAGGCAATTTCAGCTTTTGCTGTCTCACCTGACGGTTCTCGTCTTGCAATGTGAGCATGGAAACAAAGACCATTGGATACTTATTGCATTTTGTATTTTGATTAACAAGATAACATGGCTGCATTTTCTTGGAAGTCTAATATGCTCTCCTTTGATATTTAGTGGAACAATTGAAGGAAGCATCATTGTTCTAGGCTCGAAGAACATGCATACACTTGTCACAGTTAAAAAGGCACATCTTGGCATTGTAACTACACTCGCCTTCTCCCCGAATTCAAAGTTAGTATATGCACTCTTTTCTAATTTGATGAATGCTAAATACACAATTGCGATTTCTTAATGTAGTTATTTTACACGATCTCAGAACTTTGCTCTCAACTTCCTTTGACTCAACTGCAAGGGTGACATCAGTTGGATCTATAAAGAGTAATGGTATGCTACATCTTTCATTCTTGAGTATTTATTCTTTCCTTGACAATCCTTTTTAGACCAAAGGCATGGCCCCGCTTTATATTGAAAGCAAAAGAGTTCTTGACAATCTTGACAAGTCCTATCATAAAAGTGGGTGCTTTTCCCCCCCTGCCAGGTACAAGTGTATGGCCCATGATACTAGCTATCATTCTCGCAATTTTGGTATACTACTGTATGCAGCACAAAGATCTCTTGGCAATGTTGCAGCGTTGAAATTTTCTTGCCTTCGTCATTATCTGATCTTCTACTGGAGATATAGGCAATATTGCCTCAGAGGTGGAACACTTTTTTGGTTGAACTGTCATGATTTTCTCTAGGATAGGAGCAAAAAGCTTTTGGGGCTATAAAAAGGTCCTGTACTCATATCTGATGGAATTTTTGTAATTGATCAAACCTGAATGAGTTTAGTTGTTTGTGTATTCATGTTTCGTGCTGTACTTATAGGAGGGTTCTAAGCTGTCAAAGTGCGTATCTATAGTCTGTGAACAAATTATGATTTTTTTTTTATTAAATCTGTGTTATTAATAGTAATGCAAAGAGCGCCATCAACTTTGAAGTAAGGGTAACAATGCAAAACGGGTTGTGCCACTATCCACTGTATCCTTGTATCAGTCTTTTGTTTCGTTTTAAGGAATTGTATTTGTTGGTTCCATCATTTTTTTTTCTTTTGGACAATTTGATTGGTCAAACGCTCAAAACCAAACATCTCAATAGTTCATTTTTCTTGAAAATTCTAATTCTCCTTAAGGTATACAGACAGCCAACTTTATGCCATATTGTTTACTGTCCCTTTCGTGACTGTCGGCAGTGAAGTGCACAACACTCACACGAAACTTCTGAGTAATACTAGCTTGACGTACAGAATTCCTAAAACGCATAAGCTGTGCATTGTGCTCATGCCCCAATAATTAACTTGTGAGTGGTGCACCTAATTGAGAGATAGGGGGGAAAACAATTCAGCAATTCCATTCCTTGGAGGCGCTTGCTTGATACATCATCTCAGAGAAGCTTCACCCACACCCAACGGCACAAATACTTGATGACCGACACTGACTTCCAACCAACATCAGGTCCAAATAATTGATGCAGTGTGTCTCTTGAGATGACGGGGCTCAACTGCCTGCCTTACCTCACTTACCTTACACCATTAGCGTTGCAAATGGCCAACATCATCTTCAATGTAGTGTTATGGCCTGACAGAGAAATGGCAAGGTTGGTGACCTGTCGCTTGGAACTTTCTTCAGAACCGTGAGGTTGAGGATGCAGGCAAATCTAAGAAGGCTCCAGGTGCTAGCAATGCTTGGATTGTTTTCAGTGAACAGGGTTGCAACAGACCCCATTTCATCCTTTTTCACAAGTTGGAAAATGAATCCAATCCGTTCGGGATGGAATTCAGAGAAGAACAAATTCCCTGGTTGCAGCAGTCACAAGCTAGGCACCTCCTTTCACGTTGTTTTCTAATCCTTGGCACACTGTTGAAACCTGAAATCCTGAGAAGTTTCAAAGTACGATTTTCTTTTTGAAATGTAGGACCGTGCCTATGAATGAAAAACCTGTTGGAATTCGATTTCATCGCCATTAACGCTGGCTGCCGTCGACGTGCCAGACCGCGTCGGCAAGCGCTGGCAGCTCCCGGCGCCGAACGAGACCGATCGCCCTACTCCGGTGCCGGCCGCCATCATCGGCGCGTCTGGTAGTTTCAGCAACCTCCTGATCTTGGCGAGCCCCGCCATCTCCTCCTCGCGCCCGCTGCTCGACGCCGGCCACCTGAGCGAGACGTCCGGCCACGCCCGCCTCGGCAGCGCCACCATGGACGCGGCGCGCCTGACCGCGCGCTCCGGCAGGCCACCGCGCTCTGCCTCCTCTGTTCGAGTGCCGAGATTCGCCACAGCCTCGTCGCCGCCGGGCGGCGGGGCATCGACTGCGCCCGACGCGTCGCCGCCCTTGCCGGCGGCGACCTGGACGGGGGCGCGGCAGAGCGGGCAGTTGACGTGGGCGCGGAGCCAGGTGTCGATGCAGCCGCGGTGGAACGCGTGGCCGCACCGCGGCAGCAGGCGCAGCGTCTCGCCGTCCTGGAACTCGGCGAGGCACACCGCGCAGCCGCCGTCGTCGCCGCACTTCTTCGTCTTGGCGTCGTACACCACCGCGGCGATGGCCGCGATGGCGCGCTCGTCGAGCCCTTTGGTCTGGATGTACCACACGTGGTGCACGCCGCCGTCGCCGCTGTCAACCTCCTCCCCCTCCTCCACGCCGAGCTCCCACGCCACCGCGGCCACCCCCAGGACGCTCTCCTCGTCGTCGTGCTGCGGCGCCTCCTGCTGCTGCGGCGCGTTCTGCCGTCGCCGCCGCACCAGGCGGTAGACGAGCAGGGCGACGAGAAGCAACGCGGAGACGGCGAGGAGGGACGCCGACAGCGCGATGAGTGGGGTCGGCAGGCGGCCGGAGCGGAGGTGCACGGTGGCCGGCGGGGCCGGCGGCGGCGGGCAGAGGCGGTAGGTTTCACACAAGAAGGACTGCTGCGGCATGAACGGGACGCCGCCGGGGGTCCCCACCCGATCCGGCTCCGGCAGTGGCCTCGCCGGCATCGGCTTCTGCTCCGGCCCCTTCTTAGGCTTGGGCTTCGGTGGCTTTGGCTTTCGCCGCGGGGGCTGCTTTTCCGGCGGCGGCATGGCTGGCCTTCACGCGCCTCAACCGTGAGACGCGTAGTGTGGTTGCACGACTCAAATTGGTGTGGTGTGTGTGATGTGGCGGAAGGGTGACCTGTGAAAAGTGCTACTAGTGGCTTACTATAATTTTCCATGGATGTCTCATTTGTTTTGTTAGGAAAAGAATTCTTTTGATGTAACTACTGCTGGTGTGGAGGGTTGATATATGTGGCAGTGATCGGTAGGTTAAAAGCAGGGGTTGATGTTCTCAGAAAAAAAAGAGAGCAGGGGTTGGAAAAGATCTTTCATGAGTAGAGGAGTGTCTTGTTTTGGGCTCCATTTGACAATGGGGTCATTGTTTATGACCATAATTCCTTCTGAGATATTTTTTGTCCTATGGAGAGCTTGCTGATTTTGATGTTTCAGTCGTGGCAACTGTAATTCTAATATTGCTGGTCAACAAAATCAGCTTTTGTAATGGCTTGTTATAATTCTTGAAAATTTTGAATGACACATGACTTTTTGAGATCAGTTTCATGTTGAAGTCAATAGAAGCTTCTCACAAAACGCAAGAAAATTATGCAAATCTTGCATTTTTGACCATCAAGTATATTGGCCCACTTCTTGTAATGGCAATATTTCAGACAATAAATCCATCGAGGAGCTGCATCATCAGTAAAGTTTGATGCACCGTGAGTATAAGATTGATGCACTCAACCAAGATCTAATGGTGTTGCCCATATTCACTAAATCACTAATTTTCTCATAGCTAAGAATAAGGGTTGATTCTGCCGCGCACAAGTCAACGGTCACTCTCTGTACTGTTCTTAAAAGTTTGGAAATAGAATAGTTACACAAGAGAACACTTTCATGTTTAAGTTTAGAAGCTTCTCACAAAACACAAGAGAATTATGCAAATATTTAATTTTGGCCATCAAACTATATTGCCCCGCTTATAATAGTATGGCAATAGTTCATAAAATTAATGAGAAGGTACAACAAAAAAGTTTGATGCAGTTTGAGTATAAGGTTGACGCAGTCAATCAAGCTCTATTGGTGTTGTCCTTATTCATTAAATCCCTAATTTTCTCGTCGGTTTGATTTTACCGCATACAAGGCAATGGTCACACTCTGTACTGTTCTTAAAAGAAGTTGGAAATACAATAGTTATAAAAGTTGATTTGGGGGGTGATGTATGTAGATTTTTTTTTTAGAAAATAGAAATAGTTTTCCGCCTCTGTGTTTTCGCACAGATCATAGGAACAAAAATCAAAGACAAAGTCTATTTACTGAATTTCTATCCACTACTCGCGAAGATGATGTATGTTGTTGTAGATCATTTATGTAAACACTTATAATAATTATGATTGTAAATATAATTGCTCCAATTTTGTCATTTGAAACCCGAATTCAAATACTTCTTTTCTACACAATGATTATTCTTCGTGCGTTAGCATGTTGTACGGAGTGTGTGAAACTAATAATCTGACCAAGTAGATTGCATCCATATCAAGTCGTCGGAAGGTTCTCACAATGGACACAATAAAACCTCTTTCCTAGCCGTCGGATGACCAGTCAGGGGAGTACTTAGAATAAGGCTTCACTGTCCTAGTCAATGAAGGTTCGAATTTCACTGTCCTGGCCGACCGAATCACCTTCATTTCTCCACGAGGTCAACTTAGAATAAGGTTTGATTTTAGTCAACATTCACATTGCTTCTGAACTTGTGGTAAATTTGGGTGAAAAAAAAAATCCACCGATCGACGTTGATTGAGCTGTTCATGGATGTGGCTGCGGATTGATCAGATCATTGGGGGACGGTTGGTTGAGGTTTCAGTTTCATGTTGCAGGACGACACGGACACGCGTGGAAACTGGACGCGACGATGGGTGTGGGTGGCTGCAGATGGCTCAGTAGTAGATTTGTTTGGTGTTAGGTGGTCGTTGCCTTCACACAACTGCACACGGCATCTGCTGTCTTTTCGTTGCTCGTTCTGGCTTCTACACCTAGCTGAATTCGCAGCCCGCTCCTTCCGTATTGTAATTGAAAACAGTATCTTTGTTCATATCGTTTCTGGAATAATTAATTATCCTACACTAGTATATATCATGTGAGAATCTATTCAATTTAATTAAGGACAGATCACTACACAGGCCAGCGTGATATCTGATTCTCTGTAGTCTCTCGTTAGTTACGACGATCACGTACGTACGTAGCTCGGTAACTGTCGCCATCGCCATGCATATAGGAGTACAAAACTATAAATTGATGATCTTTCGAGGTCCTTCCGTTAATGTTCGGTCAAGGCAGTTGTTGGTTGGGAAGCAGCACCGTGGCGTGTTCGGCGCCTCGGCGGGCGGCCGCGCGAAACTGACACGAGTCCACAGGCGTGCCGCGACGAGGGTCTCGACGCGTGATATGGAATCTCTTACAATCCAAACGCGGTCGCGTTCTCGGGTTGTGGAGCTATCCACGTCAACCCGTTAACGGCAACCGTCTGATGCGCTCAACTCGTCATATGAACCGTCCGATGCAGTTGGATCGGGCCTTCGCCCGCGACCCATCCGAATTTCTCTCGAATCCTCTCGACCGAGCTCCCCCTCGCGTCCCCATCTCTCGCGGTCTTGCCTGAGAAGCTCTCCCCGTCCGGCCGTCCCAGCCGTCACCACCGCCACCTCCGACCATCACCTCCTCTCCGAGCATGTCTTCGGCCTCGCTTGCAACACCTCCGGTCAGCAATCGAGCCGAAGCGCCGCTTCCCTCCCTCTCCCTCCTCGTGCTCTCCCACCTCCCTCCAAAACTCAAATCAAACCGGGCCAGTTCTTCCCCGCACACCGAATCTACTAAATTCAGCGGTGGAATCCCCAATTAGCGCGGCCCGATGATGACGGTACGTCGCCTCCGATCTCCTCTGCAGCCGGCGACGAATTGCATCGATTCGTCCGCTGGATTCGATTCAATTCGATTCGAGCTTGATTTGTGTCCCAGCGAGTTGATTAGTGGCGCGGTTGGTGCAGGCGAAGGAGGAGGTTGCGGCGGGCGGCGAGGAGCTGGAGCCGCTGTTCGACTACAAGCGCGTGCAGCCGGTCATGACCTTCCGCTTCGATGGTAAGCGCGCCGCGCCGCCGCCTGCCGTCGGCTAGGGTTTCGGGTCTGGGAAGGATTTTGCTTAGCTGTGCTTTGCTGGCTCCGGCTTTTTGCAGACAGCGACCTGGAGAAGACGGACATCTTGAAGCACTGCAACAAGCGCACCAAGGTGGACGCCGCCGTGAGTGCGCGAGAGTTCGTCCGATTTGAGGGGGGCATTTTTTTTATTTTGGTCTGGACTGCTGATGTTTTGATGCTTGTTCGTGTCCGTTAGGAGGGGGATAAGGCGGACAAGAAGGGAGCCGCTGGTGTGGAGAAGGCCAAGGTGGTAGACATTGAGGAAGAGGATTGGTTGGTGCCACCGCCGCCGCTACCAAAGCCAGCGTCAAGGCCTGTGACAGAGGAGGATAGTTCATTACGGGAACTGAGGTAACTGCTTTTCTTCCACCTGTGCCTTGCTGCTTCTTTTACAAGGCCAACTGTTGGTCCCAATACCATTGGTAGTTACTGGTGTTCTGCTAGTTGTGAGATATCGAGGATTGGTCGAAAGGTACAATACTGTGTAGATAGCTATCCTGAATAAGATGACGCTTGGAGGATCTTCAGACAAACTATGGGCAATCCAGCTATCTGTAAGCTTTAGTTTCGTTTGGGTGTGTTCCAAATTCGAGCGTCCCAACCAAGCCTTTGTGCTAAATGGACAACGGCATCGTGTGCTTCGTAATGGGTGGCTTACTGGATGTGGAATAAGCAAGTTTGTCAGGTAGGGGCTGGGCTAATAATGCTGACTCTGACGACTGACTTGTGTGTGCTCTTGTGGTGCATTATATGTACTTGGTGGATTACCTATTCCAGTATGTGTAGTCTTATTTAGATGCTATTTCAATATTGAGGACCATACTCCAAAAGGATCCTAGTTTGAAATGGCAACCCAGCAGTTTGCTATGTCAAATGTTTCATTCATTGTTCATGAGCATACATTGGAAGGGGAATATATTGCTTATCTTTTTCACATCATGATCCTTCAAAACCATGTAATATATTCCACAGGATAGGACTTACTTAAGGTGCCACACCTCCCCTCCCAAACCACCCACAGATAATGAGCATTAGGTTCTTATTATGCCCATTACGATTCATGAACATTATACATTTTTGTTTTCATTACAACAGTGACCATAAATAATTTGAAAGCATTCTTACATGTCATACAGTAAGCAATTTCCTAGCTAAGACTTGCATTAGTTTATTTAAACTGAGATGACATGTTGTGAGCCTCCACTGCTGATGAATAAGAAGTTGCTGCTCGGGACCTTCTTCAAATCTGTCAGCTGTGAGCCTAGATAGTGGGTGATTAGCTGAAGTGAAGAAAGAATATAGAAGGCTACACAACAACCTCGATGTAGTACCTCCTATACGTTGAAACATGATCACATGAATGGCAAACCTGCAGTGCTCTGTTTTCTTATATCAGACAAACAAGCGCTCAGATATACTGACGCAGTTCCCTGCTGTGTTTTGGTCAACCACACTAAATTATATGGTAATTTCAAATTTGACTCGGATCGTCTAATGGCTGATGTATTTTATTGAACAATTCTCAGCTTCATATATTTCACAACTCACAAGAACGGAAGTGCATTTGTTTAGCTCTAGAGCGTCAGGAACTAGCCTATCATTGACATGCTCTCCATGTTTACTGAACCTTTTACCAATTTAACCATGCTGCAGTTCAGTTTTATCTGATGAAAATGAGCTGGTGATTTTCTACAAATTTTTAACATGCTTCTTTCCCATTACAGCGAGATGTATAGGTAACTCTGTTGCATATCAGTAGCCAGAATATTAGCATGCTTCTTCCCATTGCAGCATATTAAGCCTATGCTTCTGTATTCACTATTTCAGGTACGATTCTTTCCTCCAAATATCCCTCATTCTGTAATAGTTGAATGTCATGATTTGTTATGGATTGCCAATATTTTCTGCATGAGAAGTATGTGAAGTAGACAAAACTAAGGTCTTTGCAAATTACAAGTTCATACATATTGTTGAATGCATTGGGCTTCTATTTCATCTCTCAGGAAAAAAATGGTAGTACACTGCTTCTATATTCTTCAGCTACATGAACTTAAGGAGTGAATATGTTTTCTCTGCATGAGAAGCTTGTGAAGTAGATGGAACTTAGGTCTTTTGCAGACTGCTGCATTGAGCTTCTATTTAAACTGTGACGAAAAAATGGTTGTTTATACAAAAATACTAAGACACCTTGAACTAATCATAGCACAATGGAGACTGAACATGGAAAATTTGCATCACAAAAATCTAGACAACGCTTGATCTTCAAATTTCTGTTTGAATTAAGCAAGCAAGGAACCACTCCGTGGAAACAAGATGAGGTATAAAAAGGCGCGGCTCCAGTGGCTTTACTAACCACACATAACTATGTAAGGTACATGTTACTAGCCACTATGATCTGAGTTATCCTGCCTACTCAAATGCCATACTTATTACATTTGCTTACATACGAGAAGCACAATTTAATCTGGTGGCTACCAATTTCCCCCTAGTTTGACTTTGACACATATTACATTTCATGACATGTATTTATATCACTAATAATTGTGTGACATGATAAGTTGATAACTGCTCACCAACATCAGGCCATCACTGACTTGCATTTGCCATATACAAGGCTGTATAAACACATCAGTTGCTCTACTCTTTTCATGTTCAACTGTACCTAATTTTCGGGATATATTTAATACAATCATGCTGCATGTTGAACTGGAAGGGAAGGAAGATTGAACTGGATGGGAAGGACACTTATCAGAGGAGATGGCCCTACATTCGAGGATGATTGTCCTCTCATTCCACTTTTTCCACACTCAACTAAAACAAAGTTCCATATTGTAAGGTACAAAGTACAGTGATTTAGCTTGGTCGAATGCCTGTAAAATACAATTGTATTTAATTGTTTGTACTAATAACTTAGTAAAACAGGTAACTACATCGACTCACCGTGATTTACCTTCCATTTATCATATGGGATTTTTATTTATGTTGATTCACATCCTTGCCATTTCTTTTTGCATTTAGAAAGTTGAGATAATATTCTCTTCTTTTTCACCTTATACAAAACTCCAAGGCGGGCAATCAAGCGCGGCAATGCCGCGCCATCTTTCTAGTTATGGATAACAAAACGCGGTCAGGCCAGGATGTCAGTGGGCACTCGAGGAGCAGCAAGCGGAATCGAAATTTTGCTTTTGGAAACAAAGGAAGAATGGATATGACGTTCCCCTCAGAAAAAAGAGGAGGAAGAATGGATATGACAAAGGTACACAAGCAAACATCTCATCACGATTAACCAGGATTCTCCACAAGCCATATATATGGCCTCGTTCATTTCCCTCCCTCTAAAATTTAAACCTGTCACATCAAAAAGAATTTTCGCATTTATTTTTGATTAGTTTAATAATAAAACCTTTTTGACAGATGGGTGCTAATTTACGAGACGAATCTAATGAGCCTAATTAATCTATGTTTTGCTACAGTGATGCTACAGTAACTATCTTTTAATCGTTGCATAATTACCCTCGTTAGATTCGTCTCACGAATTAGACGGGGGTTCTGAAATTAGTTTTATAATTTGACTTTTTTTAATACTTCTAAATGGTAAGATTCTCTTTGATGTGACCTTTTTAAAATTTAGACCCTGGAAACGAACACACCCTATGTTCCAGAGGTATCCAAGTGTTCAAACCGCTGCCTCGACTATTCTTTATCCAAAAAAACCCCCAAGTGTTACACCGATAAAAAATAGGTAGCCGCTACAAATGGCGGCCTTTTGTTTATATCGTTTAGATAGGCATTGAATTCTTATGCCGAGGACTCGTCAGTTAGGAGAACAAACAGAGAAATCTACACATTTCCATCATTGAGTGAAGTAAGTACGATTGTAAAACTATGCGGAGTACGTTTGCCTTTTTGACAGAGAGCGCGGGAAAAAAATACCAAATACCAAATGCACATGAACACTAGTTGCCCAAAAAAATGGGGAAAAAGTTAGGAGAACAAACAGAGAAATGTACACATTTTCATCATTGAGTGAAGTAAGTACGATTCTAAAACTATGCGGAGTACGTTTGCCTTTTTGACAGAGAGCGCGGGAAAAAAAAAATACCAAATACCAAATGCTACGTGAACACTAGTTGCAAAAAAAAAAAAAAGGGAAAAAAGAGAGTGGAACATGGGCCTGTGGGCCGGTGATATGGAGATGGCAGATGGGGCTGAAAAGGGACCGTTCGCCACTCCAATGTATGATGGGCTGGCCTTCAGGTACGCAACATGACAGGCCCAACAGATCAGCCTCCATCCCGTCATAAGAAAAAATTCAACTTGATTTGGAGATGCGGGGTATCGATCCCCGTACCTCTCGCATGCTAAGCGAGCGCTCTACCATCTGAGCTACATCCCCCGTCGATGATTTGAGAGATCAATGAAAATTTATCTGAAAAATATACTTTGCTTGGCTCTATTGATTCCTACCATCAAGTTGTACTTTCTTTGCTGGGCTCAGTTGCAAAAGATACCAGTGACAAGCTGACCAGTGCCTGATTACAAATGTGACCATACCAGACTTCCTCGTCAGTCCCATTTTTGTCAGGAAGTATAGGGGGAGAGCGGTTGGAGATATAAGCTCGGCTGCATCTTTCAGAGATATCGAGTACAGTTTGAAGGAAACCAACTTTTCTGTTCTAAGGATTCGATTTTGTTTGCTTGCAGATAAGTCTTGACCGTGCAACAGAGGAAGTTTTAGCTGGTGTGGGAAAGCCATGCAAAGTTGAGCACGGCGTTCTGATAGGAGCCAAATGGAGGTGGTCACTGCGGCTGTCACACTCGATCGCGATCGGCAAACTCGACTTGAAAATTGTATTGCTGAGATGATGTACATATAGACATCCGTATCACATAATAATGATAGTGAAAAACACAGAGAAGGGAAGATATTAAGTTATTTCGATGCTGAAGAACAGAGTGGAGTAAAGCTCAGACGTACGACATCCTTCCCATGAAGATCACCGTGCACTCGTCGAAGCTTGTGAAGCCTGCCTATGGCAGCGGCGGAGCTCCTCCGTCCGCCCAACAACCCGAGTCCGTCCCCCTCACCGTGTTCGACATGGTGACCTTCGACCAGCGCATCTCCGCCATGAACTTCTTCCGCCCGCCGGCCCCATCCACCGCCGCTCTGGAAACAGGCCTCGCCAGGGCCCTCGCCGCGTGCCGCGTGTGGGCGGGCCGGCTCGGCGCGGACTCCGCCGGCCGCCCCGCTATCCTCCTCACCGACGCCGGCGCGCGCCTCACCGAGGCGACAGCCGACGTCGCTCTGGCCAGCGTCATGCCGATGGAGCCGACGCCGGAGACGCGGAGCCTGCACCCGAGCCGCGACGTCGTCGACGACGATGAGCTGCTGCTTGTCCAGGTGACGCGGTTCGCGTGCGGCGCCTACGTCGTGGGGTACACGCTCCACCACCTCGTCGCCGACGGCCACGCCATGGCCACCTCCATGGTGGCTTTCGGCCAGGCCACCCGCCGCGCCGCCATCGACCCCGTTCCGGTGATCGAGAGGGCGCCGTTCTTCAGGCCGAGGAACCCTCTCCGCGTCGAGTTCGAGCACCGCGGCGCCGAGTTCAAGCTGCCTCAGACCGAGAACACGAGCAGCAGCGGCAGCGGCGTCGCCGGCGACGAGGTGGTGGTGCACAGGGTGCGTTTCAGCCCGGCGTCGATCTCCTCGCTGAAATCGATGGCGTCTCCGCCGGCCGGCGCGCGCCGCCGTCAGTATAGCACACTGCAGTGCGTGGTGGCGCACCTGTGGCGGTGCATCACCGCGGCGCGCCGGCTCGACGGCCGCGTGGTCACCGTGGCGCGCGTCGCCGTGGACGGCCGCGCACGCCTGCGCCACCCGCCGCCGCCAGCGGTACCGCAGGAGTACGTCGGCAACGTCGTCCTCTGGGCTCGGCCGGCGGCGACCGCGAAGGACCTCGTCGACAGGCCGCTGGGACACGCCGCGAAGCTCGTGTCCCACGCGGTAGCGCGCATGGACGACGGCTACTTCCGGTCGTTCATCGACTTCGCGAGCTCCGGGGCGGTGGAGGAGGAAGGGCTCGTGCCAACGGCCGACGCGGCGAAGATGGTGCTCAGCCCGGACGTCGAGGTGTACAGCCTGGTCGGGTTCGCGTTCCGCGACATTGATTTTGGGAGCGGCGCGCCGTTCTTCCACATGCGTGGGTACGTGGCCGAGGAGGGTCTTGTGTTCCTTGTGCCGTCGTTATCTGGCGATGAGAGCGTCTACGCATACGTCAACCTATTCAGGCGTGACACGGACGTGTTCAAGGATTGCTGCTACTCCCTGCTGGCTGCGGCAGACGCGCGACTCTAGTTGGTGCTTTAATTTGGTCTGTACTAAAATGCTGAATCTTGCTCCGTTTGAGGAGTTCTCCCATGTTCAACGAATTTTTATTTTCTGTCTTATGATCTTATCACGTCAACTGTTTAGCCAATTTCTTCCAGGCATGGATGACCACACGCGCACCCTTAAACAACCAGCTCCACCACATCAAACTGATTTCAGAACAGTTAAATAAAACTATTCCAGATTGAAAACTAGAGCATCTCCAACATTTCTTAAATCAATTCTAGGTTTGATTCTAAGTCAAAGGCGCAATTGCAAAAATGTGATGAAGACGCTGTTGTGGTTACAAGCCCACAATAGTAGAAGGGGGGATCCTCCAAGGGTCTACCACAAGTGAGGGACCCCTGGGAAGGATTAGGAAGGGACCAAACAAGAGCCAAGAGAGGTAGGTAATTAAGAGCTTGTATTGAATGCCTTGCCTTGAGGGTGGTAGGGGGGTATTTATAGGCTGATACACCCCTACAACCCTAGAATTACAAGTACCATATTGCCCTTCCTCCAGGGCATTATGGTCATTTCCTTATTACAAGGTGAGATTCCCTAACCCTAGTGGGCCAGAGGCCATCATACATGGGCCTATCCTATAATACATATCATCTTGGGCCTTGATGGGCTTCGTAGCAGGCCAGGCCTTTGGGCCAGGGGGAGGGGACACAGTGGGCCTCCCCCAACAGCTAGCCCCACACAGTCGAGATCCACCTTCGGTAGGGCCGAAACTGTGTCCATCCGGAGGTCCGCCCGTCGTCCCCTCTTTCGGCGCTCCGAAGGTCTGGTCTGCGTCGGTTTCAGAAGGGAAGCTTTCTACGTGCCTCCGAAGGTCCCGCTTCCGAAGGTCGCCTTCCGAAGGTCCCGATACCAAAGGTCTCGCTTCCGAAGGTCCCGACACCGAAGGGCCGGTCGCCGAAGGTCCCGACACAGAAGGTCCGGTCGACGAAGGTACGGAGGTCGACGAAGACTGTCGCAGATGGCCCGACGGTTGATTCAGGCGATGGCGCCGTGTTTGCCGAAGGGCGCGTTCGCCGAAGGGCGCGTTCGCCGGCTATCTCACCGCGATGGCCGAAAGTCACGGTCGCCGAAGGTGGCGCTGATGGCGCGAAGGTAGCTGCCTGCTACCTGTTAAAGGTGTCTTTAATGCTCGGCGCGAATTGCGGAGCGACGCCGTCTCATTTACTGGGACTGATTCGGCGCGGATCGCGATGCGACGCCGTTTCGCATGATGGGACACGTCTGATTGCGTGGCCGGATCTGCGGCCGTTGATCCTTCATCGGTCGGTCAGACCGATTCACCGGGGGCTATATATTTACCGCCCGGGCGCCCCAGGTTTTCACCCCGCCAGTCATTCTTCACGCCGCGCCGCAGCCGCTCAGTTAGCTTGCTTCGGCGTGCTTTTTGCTTCCGCGCGTTTCGCTGCTTCCAAGTAGTCGCCCTGGCTTCGGAGATGGCTCGGAAGGGGAAGACCGGCGCTTCGCAGCGCGTTCGCATCGACGACCGCTACCCGGCGTCGCCGTTCGTTGACCGGAGCACTATCGACGCGAAGGTGCTGGACGAGATGGCCGCCGATGGGCTCCTGGAACGGAGCCGGGCCGAGGCGCCAAGGAAGGGGGAGACGACCCCTAGTCCGAAGGACGGGTACATCGTTCTGTACTGGCGGTTCTTCGAGGCCGGGTTTCGGATGCCCTGCTCCCCCTTCGTGGCCGAGGTGTTGGATCTCTTCGGCCTCGAGATCCAGCAGCTCACAGTCAACGCCCTTGTGCGGCTGAGCGTCTTCGAGTGGGCGTTCTGGCTCGAAGGGTCTCGGCCGCACGCTAGGGCCTTCGCGGCGACGCATTACGCGCACGCCGTGAAAAAGATCTTGAAGCTGGACGGGAAGGACGTCGTCGGCTCCATGGGAGTCATCTCCTTCGTCCCCCGCCCCGAAGCTGTTGTTCCGGCGAAGGCGTACAAATTGCATTGGGGGCGTTGGACAACCGGGTGGTTTTACTACCGCATAGAGGAAGACTGCCCTCTCCGATCGACGATGTCGGAGGTGCTGTTCCATCGGTACCCGACAGTGGAGTTGGACGGGACCGGCGAGTCCCGGGTGCAGCTGTTGGCGACGGTGGCGCGGAAGCTGTCGATGCGCGATCTCTGCGAGGAGTTTGTCGCGGCGGGGGTGTGGCCTTTGCTCCGAAACTGGGAGCAAAAGTTCGTGGTTGAAGTTCCGGGCGGAGACCCGGAGGTCTACTTGAGGCCTGAGAGCCTTCCAGGTACGTTTCCTCCGTTGGATACTTTGCTTCGGTTGTTCGCCGTAGCTTGACGTGGTTTTTGCAGTTAGGACGCTGAAGGAGGTGGAAGACGGCGCCGATGAGATTCTCGGCCCCTTCCTTGCGGACGAGGCTGCGCGGCGGGCGAAGCTTGTTGAGGGTCCCCGCATCAATCGGGTGCTCGCCATCAAGTACCCGGAGCTCCAGCTGCCGGAGCGAGAGGTGCTCGTCGCTGTCCCGGCCGGCGGCGGAGGTGGCGAGGATGAGGTGGCCGAGAGCGAAGCTCCCTTGGCTCCGGTGAGCAGTGTCCGGGCTGGCTCGAAACGTGCTGCCGGAGATACCAGCAGGCCGGCGCCGAAGAGGTCTCGGCCCGCCGCGACGCGCGTCGAGGGATCTACTTCCCGAGCCGGGGCGTCGAGTGTCGTTGCGGACTTGGGTTATGGCACCGATCCGGAGGAGTTGACCGACGACGCTGCTCGCGTAGGGATTGCCGCGGCAACGGCTCCACGCGCTGCCGAGAAGGTGGTGAATCTGGAGTCCGACGATGAAGACGTCGGCTTCTTCGGGATGCCATCCTTCGCGGCAGACGTCGAGGAAACGATGGAGCCGGTCCCTCGGTCTCCCGGTATCATTTTCTCTTCCCATCACTCTTGCTTTGCTGGTTGTGGAAGTCCCACTAACTCCGTTGCTCTAGCGGAAGGCCGCTGCGCCGAAGAGACTTCCGAGGAGCCTTCTGGAGGAGAGGTGGGGAGGACCGACCCGATGCCCAGTCATGGCCGGGGAAAGGGCTACTTCGGGAAGTCGCCCATCGAGGAGGCGGGAGAGCCGAAGGAGTCGGAGAGTCGCCTCGGCTGGCGCGACTTCGTAGATCGTCCGGAGGCCGCCGAGGTCCTTCGAGGGATCTACGACTTCAACGGGCTCGATGAGCTGGAGGGGGCCATGGAGGGAGTTGCTCCGGAGGACGCTGCCGCGGCCCTCTCTGGGCTGGCGATGAAGGTTTGTGCTCCTTGTGCTTTGGCTCAACTTAGGTTCTTGTAGCTTACGTGCTTTGCTTCGACAGGCCGCGGTGCTTGCACGATTTCTGCAAGGGTCGCTCGAGGGCTTCGACATTGCGCGGCTCCGGGCGCGTGCCGAAGTCGCGGAGGCGGCTGCCGAGACCGCCAAAGAGAACCTGAAGGCGGCGGAGCAGGGACGCGACGCTCTTGCGTCGGAGCTGGAGAAGGCCTTGGCGGCGGTCAAAGAGTCCTCCGATGCCGTGACGTCTGCGAAGAATGTCTCCAAGAAGGCCTGGAAGGAGCTGGAGGAGCTGAAGACCTCCTACGATGCCTTGGCGCGCGCGAAGGAGGCCACCGATAAGGAGCTGTCCGACACTCAGGCGCTGCTGAACGCGGCCAGGAAGCAGAGGGAGGAGGAGGCTGCTTCGGCATGGCAGGCACTTGGCGATTTCAACAGCCTGCTCGAAGGGCTGGGCGTCGAAGTGCAGCCGGTCAAGCATGCCGCCGACGACCTCGGGGGGAGCATCGGGCGCCTTGTGCGTTCCGTGAAGCTGGCCTCCCGCGCCATGAAGGCCTTCGGCACCTTCTGCGTCGAGACCGCATGGACTGCGGCCTTCGGCTCCCTCAAGCAAGTGGGCTGCACTCATCTTCCAGCTGCTGCTTCTGCTTCGCGACAGCTGGTGGAGATGGCAGCGGGTGATGGGAGCCGGTTTCGGGAGCTGGCCTCGAAGGTGCGGGACTTCGGGAACCGGCTCGGCCAGCACTTCTGGTTGCCGGTGGGTGAGAGACTGGCCCGCCAGTCTGCTCTTGCTGCTGCGGCATCCCGGAAGTCGAAGCCTGGAAGCAGTGCCTCTGTTCCCGCTCCGGCTCCGGCTGCCGCTTCCTCTGGGCTGACGCCTCCATCGGGCGAGATCCCAGCCGGGGCCGGGAGCGCTAGCACCTTAGTGGGTAGCGGGGGTGGAGGCTCGGTGGCGGCCCGGGGCAATGTCACGGAGGTTGACTCATCGGCCCAGCCTCCCCCCCAGGTGTGAGTTCTTCGCTGGCTTCGAGCCATGCTTTTTGGTGTACATAGATTGTACTAGGTGCCCTTCGGGCTTTGCAATGAACTTGGTCTTCAGGATGTTGATGCGTTTCTACTGCGATTTATAGGTTTCGAGCGAGGCCGGAGGCAATCGCACCTTAATGTGCCTTGACGTCGTTCCGGAGAGCATTCTGATTCCAGCACCGGAGGGTCGCCCTTACTATGTAAAGGGCACGCAGTGGCGTCGTTGGTTTCGGCGTAACCCGGGCGGGTCCTTCGGGGACTTCTTTCGGGATTTGCGCCTGCGAAACGCACGGTTGATGGCGCAGGTACCGAAGGTCTCTTCCGAAGCTTTGCTTCAGAGGCGAGTTCGTCGCGAAGCGCATTGTTTGGACTTAGCGCTGAACCCTCCTCTTCTTGTTGCTCCGAAGGTAGAGGTGGTTGATGTGTCGAGCGATGACGAAGATGCTGCCGCCGAAGTGGACTTGGAGCAATTGCAGGCCGATGTTGCCTCTGCATCGACTCCGGCAGACTTCGCTTCGCTTCGGCGCACTCTGGCGCGAGCCCGGGAGGAGATAGCTAGGGCCGAAGCGTCATTAGGGATGCGCTCCGGTAGTGGGCTGTAAGGGGGGCCTTCGGGCCCCGTGTCGAGGTGCCGACTTGAGCGGTATTGTAATTCGTGTCGAGCTGTTTAGCTCGACGTATGTTGAAAATATTGTCGGCGTCGTCCCTTCTTTGTGGAACGAAAATTTGTTCGTCGAGGGTACCCTCGGAGGTACTCCGTCGCACCACTTTCGGCGAGGAAGTGAGCTCGTTTCGAGCGTCGCCCCCCCCTTTGCTCGTCGAGCGGAATGAAAATTCGTCGAAGTCGAGGATAGCCTCGAAGGTATTCCGTCGCTCTGCTTTCGGCGAGGAAGTGAGCTCGTTTCGAGCGTCGTCCCCCCTTTTGCTCGTCGGGAGTGGAACGAAAATTCGTCGAAGTCGAGGATAGCCTCGAAGGTATTCCGTCGCTCTGCTTTCGGCGAGGAAGTGAGCTCGTTTCGAGCGTCGTCCCCCCTTTTCTCGTCGGGAGTGGAACGAAAATTCATCGAAGTCGAGGATAGCCTCGAAGGTATTCCGTCGCTCTACTTTCGGCGAGGAAGTGAGCTCGTTTCGAGCGTCGTCCCCCCCTTTGCTCGTCGGGAGTGGAACGAAAATTCGTCGAAGTCGAGGATAGCCTCGAAGGTATTCCGTCGCTCTGCTTTCGGCGAGGAAGTGAGCTCGTTTCGAGCGTCGTCCCCCTTTTGCTCGTCGGGAGTGGAACGAAAATTCGTCGAAGTCGAGGATAGCCTCGAAGGTATTCCGTCGCTCTGCTTTCGGCGAGGAAGTGAGCTCGTTTCGAGCGTCGTCCCCCCTTTGCTCGTCGGGAGTGGAACGGAATTTATAAGTCGGAGGCGTCCCCCCATTGACTTAGTTTGGTTTCGTGCACGTTTTGCAGGGTCTTTAACGAATGCCCCGCCTTCAACGGTTACCGATGGGAGTTTTTCGGTTTATCGTGTCGGCATCGATTTCCCCTTAGGGTTCGGAGTCTAGGACTTATGTGTGCCTAGCTTCAGCCTGTTCCGGCGTTTGCCTCCGGCTCCCGGCTGGATTTTTTTTTTGTAGTTGGGCACCGAAAGAGTATTTCTCATTTCGTTCAATGGTACCGATTACATGGCCCCTCGGGGAATGCAGCTAAGGGGATCATCGTCGCCCTACTGCCGAAAGGAAGAAGAACACACCGAAACAAGGTACAGGTATCTTGTAGCACGCAGGCTACGCGGCTTCGGAGGCCGCGGATGCTAAGTCCTTAGACATAGTATCGGCGAAGGGCATCAGCGTTCCATGTCCTCGGAACCGGTGTCCCGTCGAGTTCCATCAGGTGAAATGCCCCCGGGCGGATTGAGTTGTAAATGATGAAGGGCCCTTCCCACTTGCTGTTAAGCTTGCCGACAGATGTCGGGTGGATGTTCTGCTTCAAGACGAGGTCGCCCGGAATGAAGTGTCGGGGGTTGACCCTTTGGTTGTACGAGTTCTCCACCGAAGCCATGTATCTCTTCAAGTTGGCGACTGCTTGGAGTCTTGTTTCTTCGAGGAGGTCCTTGGACACGTCCTCGTCGTCGGCAGGCGGTGAAGTGGTGCGAAGTGAGCCGTTTTGCACTTCCTCCGGTGTGACTGCTTCGGCTCCGAAGAGGAGGCGGAACGGCGAGAAGCCCGTCGGCCTTGACTTAGTCGTGCGCAGCGACCACAGCACGTTGGGCAGTTGTTCGGCCCACTTGCCCTTCGGTAGGCCGAGGAGGCATTTTTTGATGCCGTCGAAGACGGTGCCGTTGGCTTTCTCCACCGCTCCGTTGGCTCGGGGGTGGATGACGGAGACGAAGCACTCCCAAACGCCGATGGAGAGGCAGTACTCCTTGAAGAGGTGGGACTCGAATTGGGAGCCATTGTCGACGGTGATGCGCAGCGGCACCCCGAAGCGGCAGACGATGTTCTTCCAGAAGAACTTGCGGACGGACCTCGCCGTGATCTTGGCGAGGGGCTCGGCTTCGATCCACTTGGAGAAGTACTCGTAGCCCACCACCGCCCATTTGAGGTTGCCGGGAGCGGTGGGAAGGGGACCGACGATGTCGATCCCCCATCGGGCGAGGGGCCAGACCGGAGGGATTGGCTGGAGCGGGGTGGCTGGGCGATGAGATTGCCTTCCCATCCACTGGCAGCTGGGACAGATGCGGACGAGTTCTTCGGCGTCGCGGGCTGCAGTGGGCCAGTATAAACCTTGCCGGAACGCCTTGGCGACGAGGGCCCGAGGTGCGAGGTGCGATGAGCACAGGCCTTCGTGGATGTCGCGGAGGAGCGCTTTGCCTTCGTCGAACGAAAGGCAGCGCAGGAGTGGCTCCGAAACACCTTTCTTGTACAGGATGTTGTTGAAGATAATGTAGCTTCGGGTACGCAGCTTGACCCTTTTCTCTTCGACCGGATCATCGGCACAGTAGCGCCCTTCGAGCTGTGCTCGAATCGGGGCGCGCCAGTCTTCACCACTCAGGATCATGACCGACCCCGGCTTCTTCGGAGCGAAGGATGCTTCTGATAACACCTCGTGGAAGGCGTCGGGGGGCACCGGGAGCTGATTTGCTGCTGCCTTTGCAAGGGCATCGGCCTCCTGATTGTGTTCCCTCGAGATGCTCTTCACGTCGAAACCGGAGAAGTGCTTCTCCATGCTCCGGACGATCTTGAGGTAGCTTGCCATCTCCGGGTCTCGGGCCATGTACTCCTTCGAGACTTGCTCGGCGATGAGCTGGGAGTCGGTGTAGACGGTGACCCTCCGGGCTCCGAGGGCTCGAAGCTGCCGGAGCCCGAGGAGGACACCCTCGTACTCCGCTGCGTTATTTGTCGTTGGAAACGCGAGCGAAGCCGAGTACCGAAGCTTCTGGCTGCTTGGTGAAGTGATGACGGCAGCACATCCTGCCCCGGAGGAGCCCCAAGCCCCATCGACATGTACTGTCCAGAGCGGCTCTTGGGGCATCGTCTCCGGGATCGGCGCGGGTGTCCACTCGGCGATGAAGTCGGCAATGATGCCGGACTTGATGGCTTTATGAGCCACGAACTTGATGTCGAAGGCCGCTAGCTCGATGGCCCACTTGGCCATGGTGTCGGACGCGTTCCTGTTGCCGAGGACGTCCTTCAGTGGGAATGAGGTGGGCACCGTGATCTCGTGGCCTTCGAAGTACCGGCGCAGCTTCCGTGATGCCATTAGCACGGCGAGCGCCAGCTTGGTGACGACGTTGTAGTTGAGGCGGGCTCCGGAGAGGGCTTCCGACACGTAGTATATGGGCTGCTGCACCAGCTTGTCGCCGACGAGGACTTCATGCACGAGGACCGCGCTGATTGCTGCCGGAGCGGCCGACACGTACAGTAGAAGTGGCGCCTTCGGAGGCGGAGGGCGAAGCGTGGTCGCCTTGACCAGGTAGGACTTGATCTCTTCGAATGCTTTATCTTGCTCGTCCCCCCAGCGCATCGGGCCGGAGCCCCGAAGGCATTGGTAGAAAGGGAGGCACTTCTGTGCGGCGCGGGAAATGAATCTCCCGAGAGCTGCGAGTCTGCCGGTGAAGCGTTGTAGCTCCTTGGTGGTCTTGGGCGGCTCCATGTCGGTGATGGCCTTGATCTTCTCCGGGTTCGGGTCGATGCCTCGCTTCGAGACGAGGAAGCCGAGGAGTTTGCCGGCGCGCACGCCGAAGGTGCATTTCGCCGGGTTCAGCTTGAAACCCACCTTGCGCAGGTTGGCGAAGGTTTCGGCCAAGTCGCCGAGGTGGCCGGTGTCGGAGGTGCTCTTGATGACGACGTCGTCGATGTAGGCGGCGGCGTTTCGGTTGAGCTGGTCCCCGAGGGTCTTCTGTATTGCCCTGGAGAAGGTTGCTCCGGCGTTCTTGAGGCCGAAGGGCATGCGGACGTAGCAGTAGGTCCCATCGTCGGTCTTGAACGCCGTCTTTTCTTCGTCTTCGGGGGCCATCCATATTTGGTGGTACCCGGAGTAAGCGTCGAGGAAGCTCATGAGCTCGCACCCGGCCGTGGAGTCGACCAACTCGTCGATGCGAGCCAAGGGGAAGTCGTCCTTCGGGCATGCCTTATTGAGGGTGGTGTAGTCGATACACATCCTCCACTGGCCGTTGTGTTTCTTGACGAGGACCGGGTTCGCGAGCCAGGTGGACTTGTTCACCTCTCGGATTACTTGAGCATCCTTGAGCTTCTGGATCTCCGCCCGAAGCGCCACTTTCTTTTCTTCCGACCACTCCCGCTTCCTTTGCTTGATCGGAGTCACTTTCGGGTCGATGTCGAGCGTGTGCTCGATGATGCTGCGGTCTACTCCGGAGAGCTCGCTGGTTGACCACGCGAAGACGTCTTTGTTGTTCCGGAGGAGGTCGATGATGCTTGCTTCCAGTTCCGGCGGGAGCCCCTCGCCGATGAGGACGGCTTGGTCGGGGCGGTCTGGAGATAAGACCACGCTCTTGACCTCACCGTCGACGCGCGCCTTCGGAGTTCCGGCCGGAGGTGTCGGTGTGGCCGCTTCGACCGTCTCGGGTTTCGGCTCGCGTCGGAGCGGGTGCACTTGCTTCTGGCCAGGCGTTTGGCCATGCTCGATGCGACGGGCGGCGAGTTGATCACCGTAAACAGTGATGACGCCGTTCGGAGCCGGAAGCTTCATGCAGAGGTAGCCGTGGTGGGTGACTGCGTTGAAGGCGTTGATGAGCCCCCTGCCGAAGATGGCGTTATAGGCGTAGGGCATGTCGACGACGTCGAAGGGGATCAGCTCGGTGCGGTGTCCCGCGGGCCCGGAGAAGGAAACTGCGATCTTCACGCTCCCGAGGGCGTGAATTGGCTCTCCCCCGAAGCCGACGAGGGGGCTGTCGGAGGCCCGTAGCTCAGATCGGGGGATGCCCAGTTGGTTGAAGGCGTCGATAAAGATGACATCAGCGGAGCTGCCGCCATCAATAAGCACGCGACGGACCTCCGTCCCGCGCATGTTGGCGTTGATCACGAAGGCGTCCTTGTGCGGGTACTCCATCGGGCGAAGGTCGGCCTGAGTGAAGGTGATCGGTACGTGCGACCAGCGGCATTGGGCCAATGGCGGATGGGCGGCCACGTGGTTGACCCTTCGCACGTAGTCGCGACGCTGCCTCTTCGAGGCGTATGGCTGACTGGAGCCCCCAGTGATGGCCAGGATGACGTTGTGACAGGTTGGGTGGTGGTCCGGAGGCGGGGGCAAGGCCTCGCCCGCTCCGGAAGCCCCATGTATGACGTTGACTCCTCGCGCGGCGTCGGCGTCGCGGCGCTCCCTCGCCTCACGCAAGGCGGCGATTTGGGGGCACTGCTTCGACGTGTGGCCCTGATTGACGCCATGCACCTCGCAGTATGGGTCGCGAGAGCTTCGATTGTTGTATCGGCGACCGTTGTCGGAGTGCCGCGAGTTGTTTCGCGAGCCACCGGAGCGATTGTCCGTCCTCTGCGGGCTCCGGCTTCGGGAGTTGTCGATGTTGTTGACCTCTCGGCGCTGGGAGCGGTGGCCTCGGCGATCATCCGGGGGGTCGTCGCTTCGGTCGCTGTGACGCTTCCCCGGTCGTTCTTCTTTTGGCTTGCTCGCGCCTCCTTCTCGCGCCGGAAGTCTTCGTCGGCGCGTGCATGTGCTTCCAGGATTTGAAGCAGGTGGGTGCAGGTCTTCGGCTCAGTCCTTCGGATCTCGGACCTTGCTGGGCAAAGGCTCATGCCCTTGGTGACGGCTTCGATGATGATCGAGTCTGGTACTCCCTCCACCTGGCACTTGAGGTGGATGAAGCGCCGGGTGTAGTCTTGCAGTGACTCGCCGTCCTTCTGCTTGCACGCCTGAAGGTCTGCCGCCGTGACCTTCGTGGCGTAATTGCCTTGGAAGTGGATCTGGAGCTGGTCCCGAAGCTGCTCCCATGAGTAGATGCTGTTCGCGGGTAGCTTGGTGTACCATGTCTTGGCGACCCCGCTCGAAGCGAGGACGAAGGCCTTGGCCTTGATGTCGTCGTCGCCCCCTGCCGACTCGATGGCGGTCTCGTAGCTGATGAAGAACTCTCGGGGGTCGGAGGTGCCGTCGAAGGTTGGCAGCTTCGCCGAGATGAACTTCCGGGGCCACGCCACTGATTGTAGACGCGCGGAGAGCGGCTGATTTGTGTCGGAGGAGCTTGCAGGACGCTTGCTCCCGCTGGAGTTGGTGTGCCTCTCGTCGCGCTCTTGGCGGTGTTCCGACGTCTCGGCCTCCCGGCGACCGGTGCGTCGGAGGGTGTTCAGCTGCGCTTGGAGGTGAACCTGCTGTCGACGAGCGGCTTCGGCTCGAAGGCGGTATGCTTCTTCGTCTCGATCGAAGTTCTCGAGGGCGCGCTGCCTCAGCAGCCGTTCGTGGCTTCGCGAGCTTCGCGGTTGTACGCCTCCTGGAGTTCCGCCAGACGCTGCTCCTCGGCCACGGCTTCGGCGAGCCCCCTCTGGCTCCGCGCTTCGGCTTCGGCGTTTCTGCGAGGTGGTTCCATCGTTTCGTCGCGGCGTTCGATTTCGCCCGTGTCGATGTTTTCTTCGTCTTCGGAGGAACCTTCGGCGCCTTCGGCCACTTCGTCCACTGCGGGAAGGTCGACGTTGGTTGTGTTGTTGGTCTCCGAAGGTGGTACCACCGAGGTCGAAGCCGAAGGCAGCGTCGATGCCGAAGGTAGTGTCGAGCCGACGGGGAAGGTGCGGATGACCGTCAGCGGGTCGACGCCTTCGTCCGAAGCCGCGGACCTGGTCTTCCGGGTGCCTCCTGCCGGAAGGTCAGTTTTTGATTTTTCAGCCCTCTTTGTCATCTCGTTGTGGCTTCTTGTTCGATCCCCACGGACGGCGCCAACTGTTGTGGTTACAAGCCCACAATAGTAGAAGGGGGGATCCTCCAAGGGTCTACCACAAGTGAGGGACCCCTGGGAAGGATTAGGAAGGGACCAAACAAGAGCCAAGAGAGGTAGGTAATTAAGAGCTTGTATTGAATGCCTTGCCTTGAGGGTGGTAGGGGGGTATTTATAGGCTGATACACCCCTACAACCCTAGAATTACAAGTACCATATTGCCCTTCCTCCAGGGCATTATGGTCATTTCCTTATTACAAGGTGAGATTCCCTAACCCTAGTGGGCCAGAGGCCATCATACATGGGCCTATCCTATAATACATATCATCTTGGGCCTTGATGGGCTTCGTAGCAGGCCAGGCCTTTGGGCCAGGGGGAGGGGACACAGTGGGCCTCCCCCAACAGACGCCAACATGATGAGAGATGTCTGACGATCATTGGAGACAACGGTGGTGTAAATATTTGCCAACCATGGATGGAGATTTAGCAATAGGATTGCTGCTCAATAAATTCTCATGTGATCTATGTTAGTGTCACCTTTTGCTTTCCTACATTTTGAGTTGTGACGGCGGACGGAAGAGCAGCCTTTTCAATGTAACAGTGGGCTCTAACCTCTTTTGAGGTCAAGACCGGGACATTTTTCCCATTATCTAAAAAATCTCCAGCAGTTCTTAAACCACGTTTCCAAAACCAAGTTTTGGGAAAGCACGAGAAAATAACCCCTCATACCAATCCCCGCTCCTGAAACTCCCAGCCGCCTGACCCCCCACCCCACCCTATTCAGCTTACTACAAAGAGGCGGTTGGCTGGGTGCGTGAGAGGTGGCAGTCGACACAGTTGCCTAAAGGTCATCGTAGTCCGAGATGTGACTGCAATGCATTAGAGTGATCATCGCTCTTGTAGCTCACGACATCTCAGATTATGCTTGGATCTTGAGCTCCTCCTTGCCCACCCAAGCGCCCAATATCTCCTGCCCTCATCACTGCCTTGACCTCCTCACAGTCATACTATGCCTGCCTAGAGCTCGCCGTAGAGCTGGCATCATGCTTTGGCTTGGACGTGGCTGATTGGGCCACCGAGCCTCCATGTAAATCACCAATGTTGTTGCCATACTCCTAGGCGTAACTCTCTATCATCTCCATCCGTCATGCGATGCTGGATGTACCGAGCGCCCCGGCTGGGTCACCTCTTCAAGCTCATCGTCGATGCTGACAGCTGGCTACCATCCTCTCCTTCCACAGACACTACCCCAAAGCTCTTTTCCCTGATGCACAAATGAGAAATTCACTTGGCGTGTTGGGGAGGGGGGCACATGACCCACGCTTACTATACATCACACGCGGGAAATCAACTTCGACGTTGAATGATGTATGAGGAAGTGGAGGGCTATGATCACAAAATGGAGCAAGATGATGGTATGGGCTGAGTGAAACATGTGCGGGACAGCTCTACATGTGTCGATCTCCTAATTACTTGTTGATGGTGGAGACTTCAAATTCCTTTTTGCAAAAAAGTTTTTTTCCTCTTAAAATATAAATTCTTGCTTCATTCCGTTTGAACTATAGTGTTATCTAGATATAATACAAAAAATATATCCAATATCATATGTTTCCATTATTTTAAGGATTTTTAAAATGTTCAACTTCTTAGTATAGTAGTTCAACATTTTGAAAATGCTTTTTCAACATTTTCATAAAATGTTGAACTAATTTGTATAAATTGTTGAATTAGGTATTTAAAATGTTGAATCTTGCATTTTGAAATGTTGAATGTATATAAAGCATGAAAATTGAAAATACTAAAATAATTAAATACCAGAAAAGGAAAAAGAGAAAACGAAAAACCTTACATGATGTCCATGGGCCGTGGCCCCTTGTTCGCGGGCGAATTAGTTGGCTTTATGGGCTGTTTGGTGCTATAAAGATATTGGCGGTTTGTTATACATAGGAGGTCTAGTCCTCCTCTGTCCTAGATGTTTTGATGTTCCTAAAAAGAAAAAGAAAAAGATGTTTTGATCCGTTAGTATGCAGCATTGGAGTGAGACGGTGGTACAATACTACAATTTATCTCTTCAACTGCAAACGTGGCTCATTATCTCTTATGAACTGCTCGGATTTTGGCCCACTTCCCCTTTCACCATGGACTTGTAGAACTCGAAGCCTCCGCGGGCGTGCCGTGGACCATCTGCTTGTATGTGGGCTGTTGTCGACAAGAGATCCTATACATCACTTGGGTCTCTCGAGCCACTGGAGCACTCGGCTTTAAGATCTACCTTTTCTCCTCAGTGGCTGCTCGCGTCTGCTCTGCGCGCCCCGAATTGGCAGCCAAAATAATCCGAGGAAAAACGTATGTAGTGGATATCTTTTGTCAGTTTCGCTCAGATGTGCGTTTGCGATCCACGTAAAGTAAATGCCACTTCTGTAAACCTGGATGTGTGCGATCAACGGTGCGTGATGGCTGAATATTCGCTTAATTAACTTCTCAAAAGATAAAAGCAACTTCTGTAAACTTGTATGTCATCATAGGGGCTTGCTAAGAATAACACAGTAAGTGAAAAATATCATAACAAAAGGCACGAACAATGCTAAGGACACCTCCGCCCGGGACAGAAGCTCCGCGGCGTGATTCAGTGGCTTTGTCAGGAGCTCGTCGCGGCGGTGGCGGTCGGCCGCGCCCAGAGAACGACGTTGCCGGTGTACCCCTCCGGCACCGGCGGGTCGCGCATGCGCGCGCCCGTCCACGGCGATCTTGAGCGTTGTGGTTTGTTCGCCGGCGATCCCGCGCGCCTTGGTCACGCACCGCCGTAGATGCGCCGCCAAGCACTGGAACGTGCTGCACGGCCGGCCGGGCGTGCCGCCCGTCACCGCCGATGACGCCGCCTATGACTTCAGCTCGGCGACCGTCTCCCGGTTGAACCGCACCATGCGCACCACCACTTCATCGTTGCCCGAGTGGCGGTCACCGCCGCCGCCGCCGCCATTGACGACTCTCTCCTCCCCCTCGCCATGAAGACGGCGCCGAGGAGCTGATGCTTGTGCAGGTGACGTGGTTCGCGTGCGGCGCTGGCGCACGCGGCTCCACCTGTAACCGAGGCGACGGCCGACGTCGAGGTCCACAGCGTCATGCCGCTGGAGCTGACGCCGGCGACGCAGAGCCTGCACCCGTGCCGCGACGCCGACGGCCACGCCATGATTACCTCATCGTGGGCCAGCAGAGCTGCATTGGAGCCTGGCATTGTAGCAGGAAATTACTGCTCGTGCGTGGTCTGGATCAAGTGAAACAGAGCGCAGAGGACGATCGATGCAGAGGGAGAGCACCAAGGTCAGGAAGGCCGCCGCTGGCCAGCATCGTGGTTGCCGGCACAACCATCCTCGTCGTCAGGGCTATCCTTCGGCCGCCCGTAGTTCCTGGAGAAATTGACGGCGAGATCGCCACCATCGTCCTCGTCGACCTCCGCCGCGCGAAGGAGGCTCTGTTTCCTCGCCGCGCGGGAGCGACGACACATGAACTCGTCTGATGATCCGAGCCGCACGGGACAGATCCAACGAGTAGCAGCGCCCAAGGGCGTCGCTATTTGAAATAGCTACACCCCTGGTCGGGGTGCCGAATGCCAGCCAGCCGCCACTGTCCGCCGCGACGCCGACGCCGCCGTCTCCGCCGCTCTCCGTTGGCTCGCCTGAGCTGTGCCGCATCCTTGGGTTGGCAAGGCCGCCTCTTCAGCTACGTCTCCGACTATGCTTTCACCGCGCCTCGACCGGCGCGTCATGCTCGCCGCCGACGGCCACGCGATCGGGCCAGGCCACCCGCCGTCGACCCCGTTCCGGTGATCGAGTCCGAGTTCAAGCTGCCTCGAACCAATAACGCGAGCAGAGGTAGCGGAAGCGTTCGGCGGCGGCGTTTCCACCACGTCGATCTCCTCGCTGAAGTCAATGGCGTCGCCGCATCTGTAGCGGTGCAGTCGAGGTGGCGCATCTGTAGCGGACTAGCGGTGCATCGCTGCGGCACGCCGGCTCGACGGGAGCGTGGTCACCGTGGCGCGTCGGCGAAGGACCTCGTCGACAGGCCGCTGGGGCATGCCGCGGAGCTCGTGTCCCGCGCGGTGGCGCGCACGGACGGCCGCTACTTCCGATCGTTCGTCGACTTCGCGAGCTCCGGCGCTGTGGACGTCGAGGAAGGGCTCGTGCCGACAGCCGATCCAGCGAAGATGGTGCTCAGGCCGGACGTAGATCAGCCTGCTGGGGTTCGCGTTCCGCGACATCCACGTCTGAAACTATGCTTGGTTGAATCCTGACCTCCTTCTCGATCGTTACCCACCCGCGCGCCCAATATCTCGCTCCCTCATCACCGTGTTTAGCTTATCGTAGTGCTACTGTGCCCAAAGCTCGCGGTGGAGGTGACATGAGGCTCTTTCTTGGATCTGGCTCATTAGGCCGGATCCTTCCTCGCCGTCTGCCCGTTTCTCTGTTTTGCTAGCCTGCTGCTCAGTCTGTGGGCCCATCAGTACCCGCACTCTCCAACTTTGTCATCTCACTCCGAGGCTTCCTCTCCCTCATCGCCATCACTCATCGTCATCCCGAGCCACCTTGCCCATCCATTGGGTCACCTCTTCGAGCTCCTTGTCGACGTAGGCAGCAGCCCTACCATCGTCTTCCTCCACATACACTACCTCAGCGCTCTGTTCCCCGACTAACATATGAGAAATTAACATGGTATGCTGGGGATGGGGGCACATGACCCCTCTGTCCTACATTTAGCTTCGCTAATGGGTTTTATGGTTATCTCTTCAGCTGCAAACATGCCACATTATCGATCTCTCATGAACTGCTTGGAGTCTGGCACACTTTCCCTTTCACCATGGACTTGTACCACCCGAAGCCCCTTCTGTTTACTACAGCCGTGCGGTGGGCGGCTTGTTGTATGTAGGAAAAAGCCCAGTTCATGGATGATCCTAGAATATGTATGACTTCTTTTCGCAATCGAATTGCCAGCAAAAATAATACGTTGAGAAACAAATGTAGTAGTATATATCTTTTGTCAGTTTCGCTAATGTGTGTTTGCGATCCATGTAAAGTAAATGCAACTTTTGTAAGCCGGTATGTGTGTGCGATCATCGGTGCTTGATGGCTGAATATTCGCTTAACTTCTCAAAAGATAAATGCAACTTCTCTGTATGTCATCATCGGACTTGATGGCCGAATATTCGCTAAAATTCTCACACGATACAAAACAAATAAGTGAAAATATCATAATAGTTGGCAAGACCAATACTGAGGACACCAATAGTTATGCGTCTGCGGCCAAGTAATACAAAACCAAAGGTCCATTCGATTCCAGGGAATGAATAGCGGGGCCTTAACTACTCCAACTCATTGATGAGGTCACATGTGCTCACAGGCATCTTGAAGAAAAATGAAGGTTTTATCCTTTTTCTATTCCTGAATATAAGAGTTGGTTCGAGCATATTTTCCAGTGAGAAGTTCATCGGTGGCCAGGGCTCCGGTGTCCCCATAAGAGAGAATGTGTGACCACCCAACATATTGAAATATTTGAAAAACTGCATAAAAAATCATGCTTGTAGTACACAAAGATTCAAATTAATCTGCAAAATCTTGCTTCCATATTCAACCTTTTTATATTGAAAATAAGAAAAGATAAGTGGCACTGTTGTCACATGATGAATGATGCCCGATTTTTCGAGACATATAAGATGAATTTTATACTGAATTTTCATATGTTTACTTAACTTCATGTGTACTACATACATGATATTTTGATGAATTTTTTAAGCATTGCTACTTGCTGAATTCGTTAACGGCGACTCTGGAACACTTAGACATAAAATTTGCACTTGTTTTTCAGTTACAACACAACATTTACAATTTTTAAGTCATTTACCCAAAATTTGCAGGGCCTTTAGCCCGATAAATCCATACGATGATGAACTATTATTTAAAGTGGCTAGAAGCATTAAGTTAAAAAGGCTTAACTTGATGCACAACTTTTAGGTACTTCTTCCTTCTTTAACTTGGGCATCCAACTGTTTATGTTGTTTGGATTTTTGGAAAGGAATCTCTTTCTTATCAATAAAAAATCTGTGCACTCTTTCCTGATCTTTTTCCAGATATTAATCCTTATTGTTGTGGGTGTATTCCGTTTGCCGGCCATTCTGAACTACAAAATCAAAAAACCCATACTTTTGTTCTTCCTTCTTTCGCTTTTATCGTACTATCAATATCCTTTGCAATGCTCGAAATCAAATTGTTACATGTAATGCTAAGCTTGGGACCCCTCATTCTGATGGTCATAATAAATCTTAGTCCAAAAGAAATCAATCTTTCCAATGTATTGTTCCCTTCTTGCCCCTTTTGATGCTGAAATTTATCTCTGAGATTTCACGATGGAAATTTTGTTGTTTCCCTTCTGTTACTTGCTAGCATAACATCATTGATCCAATCTTTGCATGGTGGTCCTTTTGGTATAGCCTTATTTCTGATTTCTAGATGAATTGATTTAGTTTCTTTTTGAGCAACTAACTAATCTCAAAGATGAAAATTGGAAATTTATGAAACTTATGAGCTAAACTTACTAATATCTGGCTCACCATATGTATAATTGCCTACATGCTTGTAAAAACATGTGTTAAGGTTAGTTTAGGGGATATCTTGGTTTCAACAGCTTGTGCTTGAGCAATGGAATAACCTTGCAAATGCTTAGCTCATGATTAATTGTGAGGAACAAATGTGTGCTCAAACATATATATGGTGTGTTTAATTGCCAAACTATATATATAATCATCTTAAATGCTAAATTCAATACAATGTCTTGATGCGTGTTGCCGTTTGCCTGAACTAGTCCTACATCCCTCAGTTTGGATAAGAGGTTACTTGAGGATAAACGAAAAAAATGTAAGTAAACACTTTTGTTCTTCCCTTGTATATCCTCAATTACTCTTTACTAACTTGATCAATAATAGAGGTTTTGTTGCATTTGTGACCGTTGTCAAAGAACATTTTCTCGAAAGCTTTTTACTTGAACTGAGATTGAGACTAGCTAGTTTTGCTGCATTTACCGAACGCTAAATGCTTATATAAAATTCAGCACGCTTGGCCTATATGCCTTCTAAATGTGTTGTACAAATGGTTCGCTAAAGCTCTTTCCAGAAGGATTCAACCTGTGGTACAAAGTATCATTCATAAATCTCTGAATGCATTTATTAGAAAAAGAAATAATGAGTGAAAGTATCGTAACAGGTAATACAATTATTGAACTAGGACACCTAAATCTATGGGTCTTCTACCTCTGCGAAGGAGTAGCAGCAGTTCTTGAAGACGTCCATAGCACGGCTGAAGAGTCCCACATGCACGTCGATGCTTCCGTCCCCAGAAGAAGACGGCACGATAAAGACGAGGCCCTCCTCCGGCAGGTAACCCGGCATGTACACGAACGGCCGGCCCGTGCCGAAATCCAAGTCGTAGAGCGGGATCCCCAACTGGCTATACACCTCGACGTCCGGGCAATGCACCGTCTTCGCCGGGTCAGCCGTCGGCACCAGCCCTTCCTCCTCCACCGCGCCGGAGCCGGCGAAGTCGACGAACGACCGGAAGTAGCGGTCGTCGACGCGGGCCACCGCCCGGGAGATGAGCTCCACGGCGTGCCGCAGTGGATTTGTCAGGAGCTCGTCGACGGTGGCGGTCGGCCGCGCCCAAAGCACGACGTTGCCGGCGTACCCCTCCGGCACCGGCGGGCGGCGCATGCGCGCGCGCCCGTCCAGGGCGACCTTGAGCGCGGTGGTGGTATCGTCGCCGGCGAGCCCGCGCGCCTTGGTCATGCACCGCCACAGGTGCGCCGCCACGCACTGGAACGTGGTGCACGCCCGGGTTCCGCCCACCGCCGACGCCCGTGACTTGAGCAAGGAGACCATCTCCCAGCTGAAGTGCACCTTGCGCACCACCACCTCGTCGTCGCCGCCGCCGCCCTGGAGGCTGTCCTCCTCCTCGCCAACACGACGCTTGAACTCGACGCCGCGGTGCTCGAACTCGACCCGCGGCGGGCGCCGGGGAGCGAAGGCGGCGTCGGCGCGGTCGTGGTGCACGGGGTCCGTTCCGACGCCGCGGACGGCCTCCCCCCACGCCACGAAGAAGCTGCGCGCGGCGCGGCCGTCGGCCACTTGGTGGTGCCAGGTGGCGCCCACGACGAAGGAGCCGCACGCGAAGCGCGTCACCTGCACGAGCATCAGCTCCTCCGCGCCGTCGTCGCCGCTCGGGTGCAGGCTCAGCAGCTCCGGCGACGGCTCCAGCGGCATGACTCTGCCGAGCGCGACGTCGGCCGTCGCCTCGACGAACCGTGCGCCGGCGTCGTTGAGCAGGATGGCGCGGTTGCCACCCTTGGCGTCGTCATCCGCGACGAGCCGCCCGGCCCATTCGGGGTACACCGCCAGCGCTCTGGCGAGGCCTCTCTCCAGAACGTGGCTCGACGGCGCCGGTGGGTGGAAGAAGAAGATGTCGGATATGTGTTGGTCGAAGTTCACCTTGTCGAGCACTGTGAGTGGGACGACGTTAGCCGTCGATGGAGCGCCATTGCTGCTGCCGTAGTCGGGCTTGACGGCCTTCGACGACTGCACGGTGATCTCCATGATCAGGAGAAAGTGCCGCGTCGCTAGGAATGGCTCGCAGGAATTTGGAACAGCTGCTAGTTCATCCTATCCTACTGGACTTGCAAAGCAGCGAGAGTAAGATTTGTAGCAAGGGGTCACTGACCGCATCGCGCTAGGTCCCAAAACTAGTCACGACTCACCAGTTCACCATCGAGCTCGTCAAAGCTGTCCTCAATGCAGTACATAAAACAAAGTGAAACAGTTCAGATAAACCATTCGGTCAGAAAGGGTAAAGGCTGTCCACATGCACGGAGCTTCACGACTAGGCGACCATTGTCATTTTGTGGTCAGTAAATATAACCTGATGAAAATATAATTCTTTGAATGTGTATCAGTAAATTCCTCCCTTTGCAAAAAAGCAGGGAAAAAAAAGGATTAGGTTGGGGCATCTAAGTATGACGATTGTTATTGCAACCCTGTAGCATAACATTGGGACTTGGTTGGGTTCACGTGCTATTTGCTTCTTTCTAAGCCACAGATTAAATTATTGCGCCCTGTATTGCGGCCCCAGTGATAACAAATGGGCCTAACAAATGAGGCTGATAGTTCTTTAGGGTTTAGCACAACCACACAAGTGACTCTTGTTCAAACAGCTGTACTCAGGCCACTGAACCGTCATAGCATTTAAACACAGCAAATAACATTCGCAAAAAAATAGCATTTCAACAAAGCAAAATTGTCTATAGCACATTGAGAAAAGATAGCTCCATCCTCAACATACTGACAAATGGGTTTTTAACTGAGACACGATAGGATTTTGTGGCTCTTGTCGGCCATTAAAATATTTTTTCCGGCCGGAGGAGGCTAGATAAACTTTACAAAATGATAACCAGTGTCCCTGCCCTTTTGCGCATGTTTGAGCCGGACCTGCAGAGCCCACCGGCTCGTTGTTGCCGGGGCTTCCCCCTCAATCCGGTTCCAGACTGGCATCAAGCACAAGACATTGGCCAGCTAGCGTCAGGCACCTCATGTGCACGTCGGTGGCCTCATGCTGGTGCACGAACTCCACGGTGAGGGAAATGGACTCTAGCAGTGTTCTTTAATTTGGTCAGTACTAAAATGATGAATCCAGCCCCATATGAGAAGAGGAGGTCTTGCGTGTTCAACGTATTTTTCATCTTCTTATGACGTCAACAGTTTAGCTAATTTCTACCAAACATGGATGACCACACGCATACCTTGACCAAAAAGCTACA
Organism: Eragrostis nindensis; assembly: GCA_012490785.1. Lineage (NCBI taxonomy): Eukaryota > Viridiplantae > Streptophyta > Magnoliopsida > Poales > Poaceae > Eragrostis > Eragrostis nindensis. The sequence goes on along the minus strand of JAAXCT010000038.1, from coordinate 316,681 downwards.
CAACCAGCTCCGCATGAAATCGATTCCGGAACACTAAAAGAAAGAACGATTCCGGAACGGAAACTAGAGTATCTCCAACAGTATTTCCCTCCCTCATCACCGCATTGACCTAGTCCCAGAGCTCACCATGGAGGTGGTGAATGAATGGCATGTGCTTGGATGCGGCTCATCACTCTCGGGCTTTCGCTCTCTTCGCAATCTGTTACGCCTAATGGGAGCTATCAAGTACCCGCATTGGGTCACCTCTTTGAGCTCCACATTGACGCTGACACCTGCGCTTCCATACTCTTCTTCCACATACACTACCCCCAAGTTCTCTTCCCCGACGCACAAATGAGAAATTAACTTGGCATGCTAGGGAAGGGGGCACATGACCCCTCTGTCCTACATTTAGCTCCGCTGGTGGGTGTGTTTAGCGCTGCAAGCGGCGCGGGCCGCGCCGCAACGCCGCTGGGCCGGCCCGCGCCGCAAACCCGCACACAGCCCGTTTAAGCACCCGCTTCGCCTTCGCCGATGCGGGCGGAAGCGGCGCGGCTCGCTGGACTCGCGGCGCCGCAACCCGTCGTCCTCGCGAGTGCCTCGCGGCGAGCCGAACGGTCGGGCGGAGGAGGAGCCTGCTCGTGCTGCAGCGGCTCGTGCCCGGAGGCGCCCGGATGGACACGGCGTCCATGCTCGACGTGGCGGCCAGCTACCATGACCGTCGTCAGCCGCTTCGACGCTAAGAAGCTGCTCGATCGCATCTCCAAGATGGCCAAGAAGAAGGCCGACCACGCCTTCCCGTGCCTATGCCAGCATCCAGCACCAGCCCGTCGTCGACACATCCTCCGTCGCGATCCGAGCCAGGCGCCGGCGCCGCCCTTGGCGTCGGCGCGGATCTTGGCGGAGATGGCGTTCCGGTCCGCGACGGGCGCGTCGACAACGGCGGCCATCCGCGGCTACGCGGCGATGGACTGCACGGCCGGCCTCCGACGCCACGCCCTCCTGCCCCGAAGCCGCGTCCTCCAACACACTCAACCTCTCCTTCGGCCAAGGTAAGCTGAGCCCCATGGTGCACACCAACTGTTCGATACAATGCCTTGCTCACGCTGCCTGCTCCTTACTCTGCTATTTCTCTCCTCTGATGAAATATTTGCATGTGGATGACATGAGCTGCACTCATATACTTGTAACACTACATGATCTAAATGTATTACCCAGTAATCTTCCTGTAGCCATTGTTCTGTTCAGACCAATAAAAATTGCCATTGTGACTAGTAGCATTTCCTGTTGCCATTGTGTTCTGTTCATACCAGTAAGAATTGCAGTTAGTTGCACTTTGTTTGTGGACCAGAATTGCAGTAATAGTAGTAGCAGTTGTTTTCATCCGTGTGTGCCATCGTGTGTAAACTTAGGACTGAATCCAGATGATATGTGTAGTTGCAGTCTGTCATGACAACTTATCAGACTCACTCTATTTGAAACTATCTTGTAGGTGGAGGCTTCTAAGATCAAGGCTGCTGGATGATGAGATCCTGTGATGATGAGTTGGACTGTGTCATGCTAGCTTGGAGTATCATACCCTGAGAGAGTTTATGTGATGATGAGTTGAGAAATATTGCATTGGTCTACTTCATGGGTTGTATTCAGGGAATGAATTCAAATGTTAACTTATATATATACACTGTATTGAGCCGCTGTTCTGATGTCTTTGTTGTTAATTATTATGAAAAAGGCTTGGTTCATTTGATATCGATTGTAAACGGTGCAGATGATTTCTCCTCAGTTTTGTTTTTGCTTAACAGGCCATTCAGTTAAATTTTGTATCTGTTAGCAGAAACAATTTCTTGGATCTTTCAGTGCCAGTCTGTCTTGATTGCAGGGTTCCCACTATGAAATCTATGTCTGAGTTTGTTTATGTTTTCTTTCAACTAAGATAAGATTATTACTCTGATGGGTGAATTGTCGAACCATATTGTTGATGGACTTCAAGGCCTTGTCCTTGCTGTTCCAATCCATTGTTCAGAAAAAGGGCAGGTGCAATCAGTATGTGAGTTTCTTTTAGCTGCTATTGTACTGCCTTTGCAAAGCATGCTAAACGATCTCATGTTAACAAGCTGAATGATCTACAGCAATACCTTCAAAGAATAGAGGTCAGTACGTCGTGGTGTGATGCGGTGACCAAGGATTCCTATTCATGAAATTAGATTATTAGAGTGAAGCTGATTTCTCTTCAGTTTCGTTCTTGCTTATCAGGCCATTCGACAATTGAACCAATACAAATTAAGTCGATCGAGAGAATTCAAGTCAAGGGAAGCAACAGCACGACATCGCGCACCGCGAACGGCGGCGGGCAAGCGGCGCGGCTTGCGGCGGCTTGCGGCAGCCCGCCAAGAGCAAGCGGCGGCATGCGGGCCGCCGCATCAGCCCGCTTTAGCGGATGCGGCGGATGCGGCGCGCGGCGCGGGCAGCCGCATCCGCCCCGCTTACAGCGCTAGGTGTGTTGTAGAGTGAGACTGTATAGTACAGATATCTCTTCACAGGGTCAGGCTTGTTGGTACTGTCATCAACGCGGATTTTTTGCAAGTGGCCTGAGATATGGCCCCTTCCAAACGAGGACACGTGTCGTGTGGATTTAAACGCCGTCACGCGAGCTAGTAAGTCACAACTAGCTTTCCTTGTTGTCAGAGTTATTTTCCAGGTTTTGAACAGAGAGAAACTTTGTTTCCATGAACTTGTAAAATTGGCAAACAATAAGAGCAGCACTATACATCCGACCCCAGTTATACGACTCACGGTAGATTAGTGCATCTGACGGCAAGAAAACAATGCTCACATCACATGTAGGTACAAATAACCATGAGATGTCTCGGTCGGACAAATTAAAATTGGATCCCCTGGTCGAATGTATAGCATTTTTCAAAGAATAAGAGTTAATCACTCTAAGTGGATTGCACTTATAAAAGATATAGATAAACTCATTTTTTGGCACGTTTTTGACCACTGATTAATTTTTGACAAAAAAGTTATACTTTTTCTCTTACATTGGACTCAAGTCTTCCACGCGGGCTGCGAGAAGTTGTTTATGCTTATTTCTTTTTGGAGAGAGGCAGGCTGGGCCGCACTTCCACCTCTTGTGGGCGGACCGTTTCGCTCTTGCCTCTAGCGCAGTAGCGGAACCTCGGTAGGAAGACCAGTTTTTGTCCTCGAGATCCTCGCAGAATAGACTTCTTTCGCAACTGAATTGCCAGCCACAATCAGAGGTAAAACGAATGCAGTGTATATCTTGCCAGTTTGGTTCAGATGTGTGTTTGCGATCTATGTAATAAACATAGAGGTTGCTAATTTTCAGGCGCTTGAAAATAGGAGGTTGTTTCAGTCGACGTCCAAAGCCGTTTGATTAAGATTCAGCGGCTACAGTTGTCTTTAGTTGTATGTTGCCATTGTTTATCGGGCGGCTGATCAGAATGCATGAACGGAGCTACAGATCCAATGGTCCAACCATCGACTGAAACCAACGCCGTTTTTCAGTCGCCTGTACAGAAGCAAATACGATAAACATATGCGTATGATCATCGATGCATGATGGCTGAATATTTGCCAAACTTCTGACAAGATAAAAAATAATAACGAGTGAAAATAACATTACACGCAAGACCAATATTGAGACACCTAAACCTGGCCTTCGGCCTCTGTTAAGTCGTAGCAGCAGTTCTTGAAGATGTCCATAGCACAGCTGAATAGGCACACTTGCACGTCGATGCTTCCGTCCCCGGACGCCGATGGCAGGATGAACACCAGGCCCTCCTCCGGCAAGTAACTCGGTAAGTACAAGAACGGCCGGCCGGTGCCGAAATCCAGGTCGTAGAGCGGGATCCCCATCTGGCTGTACACCTCGACGTCCGGGCTGTGCACCATCTTCTCCGGGTCAGCCGTCGGCACCAACCCCTCGTCCTCCACCGCGCCGGAGCTCGCGAAGTCGATGAACGACCGGAAGTAGCCGTCGTCGAAGCGCGCCACCGCCTTTGATATGAGCTTCACGACCTGCTTTAGTGGACTTGTCAGGAGCTCGTCCACGGTGGCGGTCGGCCGCGCCCAGAGCACGACATTGCCCGTGTACCCCTCCGGCACCGGCGGGTCGCGCATCCGCGCGCGACAGTCCACGGCGATCTTGAGCGCCGTGGTCTCGTCGCCGGCGAGCCCGCGTGCCTTGGTCACGCACCGCCACAGGTGCGCCGCCAGGCACTGGAACGTGCTGCATGGCCGGCCGGACGCGGCCGACGCACGCGACTTCAGCTCGGCGACCGTCTCCCGGCTGAATCGCACCATGCGCACCACCACTTCGTCGCCGGCGTCGCCGTGGTCACCGCCGCCGCCTGCGTTGACGACGACGCTCTCTTCCTCCTCGCCATGATCACGGCGCTTCTTCTTGAACTCGACGCCACGGTGCTCGAACTCGACCCGCGGCGGGCACCGGGGAGCGAACACGCCGGCGCGGTCGCCGTGCACGGGATCCAACGCGGCGCCGCGGACGGCCTTGCCCCACGCGACGATGAAGGCGCGCGCGGCGCGGCCGTCGGAGACGAGGTGCTGACCCGTGGTGGCCACGGCGAAGCCGCCGCACGCGAACCGTGTCACCTGCACGAGCATCAGCTCCGCCGCGCCGTCGCCGCACGGGTGCAGGCGCAGCAGATCCGGCGACGGCTCCAGCGGCATGACGCTGCCGAGCGTGACGTCCGCCGTCGCCTCGACAAATCGGACGCCGGCGTCGTTGAGCAGGATCGCGGCGCGGTCGCCGCCGCCCTTCTTGGCGTCGGGGTCCGCGACGAGGCGCCCGGCCCACTCGCGGTACACGGCCAGCGCCCTGGCGAGGCCTGTCTCCAGCGTGTGGCTCGACGGCGCCGGTGGGTGGAAGAAGAAGATGTCGGAGATGTGCTGGTCGAAGTTCACCTTGTCCAGCACGGTGAGCGGGACGACGACGTCGGCCGGCGATGGAGCGCCGTTGCTGCCGCCGTAGTCGGGCTTGACGGCCTTCGACGCCTGCACGGTGATCTTCATGTGGAGAACTGTGATGTGCTGCGTCACGAGGAATGGCTCGCAGGAATTTGGAACCGACTGCTGGCTCTTACGTGACTTGCAAAGCAGCGAGAGTGATACTTGTAGTAAGGGTCACTGAACCCATCCCGTCGTACGTGCTAGGTCCTAAACAGAACTCACGTTTATCATCATCATCCAGCTCGTCAAAGGGGTCCTTGATGCCGTGGCTCAATTTGCAATAGTTTAGGTACCTTTCGGTCGGAAAGGGTAAAGGACCAAACTACACAAGCGACGTACTAGGCGACCTTTGTTACTTTGCGATCTGTATAGATATGCCCTCCTGATGAAAGAAAGCTTCAGTTCTTTACTTTTGAAGAGCGTCAGGTTCGAAAGAGTGTCTAAAGTCTAAGCTACAGCATGAGCCCACCACGTTTTGAACAAGAATCACTTGTCCGGATGCTCTAACAGCCCCATTTGTCTTCAATGGGTTAATTGATGCGGCATTCAGATTCAGAGTGCAATAATTTGCATTGGATTCCAGAAAGAAGCAAAATAACATGTGACCCCAACAACTCCATACTCTGCAGTCTGCGCATCATTGATTTAATTTTTAGATTGTTCCCGCATTATCGAGCTAAAAAACTAGCTAGGTGACCTGTGATTTCGATCCAGTCATCACTGATAAAAAGTTCCAGCTTTGGCGTTTTGCAATAAAGATTAGGTAGGGGTATCTGATAATTACACCTCAGTGTACTAAATAAAGCCGGGTTGGTACCTGCTCCGAATTATATAAGGGGATAATTGTAAAAACCACTTCTCACTTGGAGTTTGAGATTCCCCCATAAGTCATTTTGTTGCAAATCCCTACCCACCTACTACATTTTGTTGCAAAAATCACCAGTCCACATATATTTTATCGATTTCATATGTGTTCTCCAATATAAACTTAAAAAAAAACTAAGTTAACTAATTTAACATTGTTGAAGTGTTTAAATGAGACTTATTCATCTGTTTTTTATTAAAGATGTTTTAAAATATAGACTTTGTGGGATACTGTTTATACTCTAACCAGCTCCTTTCACTACAACAATTTTGACTTTCTATGACATTTTACTTTAGTCACAGAAGGTCTGGAATTTGTCATAACTGACCTTCCATGACTTCACAGTGACAAAAAACACTTAGCCATAGAAGGTGAAGATTTTTTCATTATTTAAACCTTTTTCAACTAATATTTTAATAATAAACCATCGGAACTTTTATTTCCAGAATCTAGACCATTTGGTCACGCCAATCCGATTGGAGTGACCGAGACTACAGTCACGCCAATCTGACCGGCGTGACCAATGTCCACGTCGCACAGATCGCCACGTAGGATTCTTCGAATCGAGTTGACCAGCTGGGTCACGCCATTCTGATTGGCGCGACTGAATATTGAGTCACGCCGTTTCAATCGGCGTGACCGCGCTGGCTCTTGGTCATTTCTGGCCACACATGCAGAGTAGCTGGTGGAATCCATGCGAATAAAAATCCTTTCCATGCAGACGTCGCTCGGCGCACGCATTGGACGGACATGGCGCATGCATCGGGCGCCAGAAGGGGTCAGTTTGGTTGCTACCCTGAGCTAAATTTGCCTGTGCCTGAGCGTGCCTGAACACTAGCGTTTCGTGTTTGGTTGCTCTCCTGAGATCGCGCCTGACTCAGGCAACCTCTGCTGCGCTCAGGCGTCCGATTTCGAGCGCCTGAGCTCGCGCGTTGCGCGGCCCTCCGTGCCTGGCTCTCCTTCCTCTCTCTCCCACGCTCCTTTTCCCCACGCGAGCTGCCATGGCCGTCGCTTCTCCACGCTCTGGTTCAATCCTCCTCCCGAGCAGCACCGCAGATCGCAGAGCTCCCAAGCAGCAGAGCGGTCCTCGACTCCCTAAGTCTCGCGTTTTTTTTTTTCTTTTCTTTTGGGGCGACGAATGACGAGTGCTACCGCGACTGGCGACTGGCGACCTTCATGAATCAAGGCTGATTCATCCTCTCTGATGAATCTGAGCTCAATTCGTTTGGCACATGTTGTCCTTGCTCATTGGCGCATCTTCCTGACTCGCCCTTGTCATGGATTAGCGGCTGGCCTTGCCGGATTCGGAGTTTCCCCATTGATCCATGTGTTCCTCTTTCTTAACCCTAGCCGCAAAATCACAAAATTTGCGACAAAGACCATGAAATGGACCAAATTGATCACTCAATTGTCTTCTACATCTTCTAAAGAATCCATTTTGGTGGTAACCAATACCCATCCAGCCAACCTCGGCGCCAGCAGCCGGGTATCGATCCGTTTCTGGGAGTCGTTCGTGAGGAAGAACGATGAACTGAAAACAGAAAGGGGCTGTTTTGCGTTTCAGCTTGTACAAAGCGTATTTCTGCATTATGTTTTCTCCTCAGGCACAGGGTACCATCCAAACAATCTAACCACATCCATGCCTGATCAGGCAAATGTATCACACCTGATCAGGCACCAATTTTTCTCAGGCAACTCCCTCAGGGGAGCAACCAAACAGGCTAATCAGACCTTAGCTTGTAGAACCTTAGCTTGTAGAACCTTAGCTTGTCTCGCATTGGCCTTGCTCTGATCGGTCTTCTTTATCGGACCTGCAGGCCCATACATGCGGTAGAGACAAGAAAACATTCATCTCTCTCTCCACCTCGCAAGCTTTTGCAGGTGCTGCTGCCTGCCAGCCTCTATCCGTACACACTCATTCTCTCTCTTTCTCTCATATTTACCCACTCCCTCTCCATACACATTTCCCTCTCTATACACATTTTGCAGCACGCATGTTTTTGCGGTTGTTTATTGGCGTTCTACTCAGACCTCTCTCTGTTTTTCAATGTAGCAAAACAATATATGAACATTTGTAATAACTTTTTTATCGATGGAACATTTTCATTTTATCGGTAGAACATAAATTTCATTACAGTAAGTTTCATGTTCAGTTTATACAAATTTGATAGTATATTTTTAATACAAATATACTTTTGATAGTATATTTTTAATACAAATATATCCGGTCGCCGAAAGTGCGATGCCCGAGCCGGAGGAGCCCGAGGTTGTCGTCCTTTCCTCCGACGAGGGCGAAGACGATGATCCGGACCGTACGACCCGGTCTGGCCGTCGTCGCTCGGCCAGCGCTCCCCGACGCCACCACAGGTTCTCGTCCTGCTTTGGCGTAGCACATCGGACTCGGAGTCATTCCCGCGAGGATTAGACGGGCTTCCGTCAACCCTTAGCGTCCCAGGAGTCGTTCCTGCGAGGATTACGTGGTCTTGGATTAATTAGTCATTAGATATATCTCGTAAATTAGCACCTATCTGTAAAAAAAAATTATAATTAAACTTTATTTAATACTTCTAAATAGCAAAAGTTTCTTTGATGTGATAGGTCTAATATTTAGGGAGTGTTCGTTTCTTTAGGCCTAAAAGTCACATCAAAACTAATCTTGTCATTTAGGCGTCTTAAATAAGTCTAATTACAAAACTTTTTTACAAATTTGCGCTAATTTGCGAGACGAATCTAATGAGACTAATTAAACTATGTTTTGCTACAGTGATGCTACAGTAAACATCGTGTAATCACGGCTTAATTACCCTCATTAGATTCGCCTCGCAAATTAGTACAAAGTTCTACAGTTAGTTTTTTAATTAAACTTTATTTAATATCTCTAAATGACAAGATTCTAACCGGCCTAAAATTAGGCATAGAGAAACGAACACCCGTTAGGCCTAAATAAAACTAACAGCCCCGTAGATGCCCACACACCCGCTGTCCCAACCTTTTTCCTTGTCCTATAAAAAAAACTTTCTCCTTGCTCCTTTGAACCACTGAACAACAGAACGCGTAGTACTGCATGCTCGTGAGATTAAGCGAAAGTAATTAGTACTAGGTGAAACTGTGAAAAGGACGTCAATAGACTGGGCTCGAAAAGCTAGACAGCAGAGTACTGGAGCACAAGCATCCCTTCGGCTGGCAAGCATGCAGAAGGCCAAGCCACGCGGCCATCACTTCGGCTGCTGTGCGGCACAAGCACACTGACAACACATTGAAAAGCTGCCGCTCGAGCTGTCGTCAGAGTACTATTGACTGGGGCGGCGTGATCTCAAGAGAGCAACCAAACACGAAAAGCTAGTGTTCAGGCACGCTCAGCCACAGGCAAATTTAACTCAGGGTAGCAACCAAACTGACCCCTTCTGGCGCCGATGCATGCGCCATGTCCGTCCAATGCGTGCGCCGAGCGACGTCTGCATGGAAAGGATTTTTTATTCGCATGGATTCCACCAGCTACTCTGCATGTGTGGCTAGAAATGACCAAGAGCCAGCGCGGTCACGCCGATTGAAACGGCGTGACTCAATATTCAGTCGCGCCAATCAGAATGGCGTGACTCAGCTGGTCAACTCGATTCGAAGAATCCTACGTGGCGATCTGTGCGATGTGGACATTGGTCACGCCGGTCAGATTGGCGTGACTGTAGTCTCGGTCACTCCAATCGGATTGGCGTGACCAAATGGTCTAGATTCTGGAAATAAAAGTTCCGATGGTTTATTATTAAAATATTAGTTGAAAAAGGTTTAAATAATAAAAAAAGTTCTAGAAGGTGTGTAGCTAAATACCTTCTGTGACATTTTCGCTATTTTTGTCATAATTTTATGACTTTTTGCAGAAATGTCATAACTGTTTATGACAATTCAAAAAATGTCACAATCAGTTTATGACACTTATAAATATGTCATAGAGTTGCATGACAATTGCGATTTTTGTCATTACCTATTGGACCGGACCTGGCTGGTTTTTGGCCATTAACTTCGCGGGCCTTTTTACTTTCGGCCTATTAACTTCGCGGACCTTTTTACTTTCGGCGCATTAATTTCGAAGGCTTTTTATTTTCGACCCATTAATTTCGCAGGCCTTTTAATTTTCGGCCCACTAATTTCGCGGGCCTTTTTACTTTCGACCCACTAATCTAGCAGGCCCTTTTAACTTTCGTCTCATTAATTTCGCGGGCTTTTTTACTTTCGACCCATTAGTTTCGCAGGCCTATTTACTTTAAGCCCGATTAATCAGCAGGCCATTTTACTTTTGGCCCACTAATTTCCCAGGCTTTTTATCTTTCGGCCCACCTATTTTCCTGCCGGCCCATTGATTTATCAGGCCTATTTTTTAGACCCATTTATTTATAAAGAAAATAACTTTTACACCTTTATTTCCATCCCATTCTTCCAGGCCCAACACAATACAGCTAGGCCAAGCCCAATTACACAGAAAAACAGATTTAACTCACTAGTAAAATATAGATTATAGCTTGCATACAGATAAGCCAAATAATGTCATCACAGTCATCGCTTGCATACAGATAGCCAAATAATGTCATCACACATACAGATCCCACATCCACAAGTCTCACATCACAACATCCATCACATACAGATCCCCAAATGGCCAATGTCCAGGCCCACCACCCATCTCAAAAGTTAGTGAGAGCGCTACCTTTGTTGAGCGCAAGCAGCCGATAAAGAAGGGCTTGAGTATCCGCTGATGCTTTCTTCAAGTTCTCCGCCTCTTCATTCTGCTTCAGCCTTGCTGCTTCTGTGTCCTCCATTTGTTTACATGCATAAAGAAACATAAACCGTAAGCTTCGATGATTTATTCATTGATGCGTAGGAACTTTTTGCCAATATATGCTACCAATTTATGCCCAGGTAAGGAATAGCATAGCATTACCTCAATATACTTTGTTGAGGACATTATCCCACATGAAAATTAATAAAATAATTGATTACTCTATAGTGATACTATGATCAGAGAAACAATAACAATATCGATTTTATGGATCTAGAAACAAAAATTCAGGGAACACAATGAAAGTAACTATTTATTCATTGATGCGTAGCTAGCTGGATGGCTCAATGCACCAGCTTATCAGAATAACAACAAACACAAACAGTTAAAATGGTGATGGTTCTTTGGGATCATCACACAGATCTGGAGTTGTCACCGAAATAGGTTTAACTAAAATAGGAAGTAGATAGTAAATTGCAGATCATCAGATAAGATCTATATTCATAATATTGCATGATCCATTCATTTCAGTAGCACAAAAAGGAACTTCAAGCACACAAGTGAATGGAGGCGAGCCTATTATAGGTCTACTGGTACAGGTAATATAGAATGTATGTACCGTATATTATAGTTCTATAGGTATAGGCTCAATATGGAATGTATGTACTGTATGAAGTTCAATCACAGAATTGCAATTCAATTCTCTGTTAAAAAATCTAAGGAACTTCAAGCACACAAGTGAATGGAGGCGAGTCAATTTGCAAGTGAAGATATTTGTGAAAGGAATGAATGTGACTTCAATCACAGAAACCAAGTGGCACATAAGCCATTTTACATGTTTTAACTGATAACCCATTTGATTTCTGCAGGTTAGTGCACCAATAGAAACTGGCCAACGATATGAACAGAAGTAGGAACCACCTGCAAGCTGGGTGATGATGATGTTGGAATTCGACCATCTTATTTTTAGAGTTGGTCCAGCTTTGTTCATCAACTTCATGCCTGAAAGTATTAATTAAACATGAGAAATATCGAATGATATGATCCCTGATAACACTGACATCAAGCCTCATATCGATATTAGTTTTGGTCCATATGGTTTTGGTCCATGCACCAAAATATATAAACTGACGACATCAACTCTGTTTTCTTTTCTCAAGCATATAAACTGATCCTAATTTATCTAGATGGATGCATGAGTATCTTTACTACTAGATGCTGGACTTAATTAATCATGGTGAGATGCAGAACATTACTTTGCAGCTGGCATACACATGGAAATATGAAAGACACATGGTCAAAGAATGAAATATTACTCTGCTAATAAGGGAAACCTACCAAGGCACAATATCAGTCATGAACTAGCATGGAACAAGGTAGCTTAGGTACAAGATTTTAGGACATAAGGACTGTTTCTATTACCCAACAATACTAAAGTGTATAACCATTCAGCAGCCATTTAGAAATGTTTTGTTAGAGCAAAAAGGAATTTATTGACGTGTGTGTGATGCTTTTAAACTTTTACTAACGCACATCATTGTTCTGAAATTGAGGTCACAGGAGAATGAATTTTGTACGGATTTCACCCACATTGAACGGCATGGTACATAAAGATGGTACTTGCATAAACTGAGGTGTGCTCTGAAAGATTTTGTTCTACTTGGCCTTTTTCATGCCCAATACCTATGTATCAGCAGCTGAGTGACACTGCAAGCTGAAGCTACAGATGCCAATGCCAACGAGATCACATCACCGCTTGCAGAAGATTGAGCTGCTGCTAACTACACCCTGCATGTGTCGTGGATGGAGAAGACGAGGCCGGCGTTGGGCTCATTCAGCAATTTCGTCGAACAGGCAACATGCAGGAGAGCAAGTGAGCAAACCTGACAAGGCGTGGCCGAAGAATCCAAACCTAGCGCTGCTAGCTCCTCTGGCTGCTCTGCATCGGCACATCCAGTGGCATCCTCATGCCGAGCAGCCGCGACGAGGCCGATGGCAGCCGCGACGCGACGCTCCCCCGGATCGGTTGAACTGAATCCACCCGGCAGCGGCGGCGCTGGTCCGGGGGCTCGGCTGCTGCTGCAGCTCGAGGGTGCCCAGCCGCGCGCCATTGATGCCGCCCGACGGCCAGGCCGGGGCCACCGGCTCCGCCTCCTCCGCGGCGGCCTCCCGATGCATCAACAGTCTGGGAGGAGGGCCGCCCGGAGCCGCCGTGCCGCGTCGTCAACGTGGATCCACCGCCGCGCCCTCGAATCAGCCGCGCCCTGCGCCGCCGCTCCCGGACCCAAGGCCGCCGCGCCTGACGAAGAGAGGAGAAGAGAGATGAGGAAGGGATCGAGGAGAAGGGGTGGCGGCTGGATCTGGAGGAGAAGAGAGGCGACTTGGAGGCGGTGGTGGAAGAGAGATGAGGAGGGACATGGGGGCGACTGGATCTGGAGGAGAAGAGAGGCGACTTGGAGGCGGTGGTGGAAGAGAGATGAGGAGGGACCTGGGGGCGACTGGATCTGGAGGAGAAGAGGCGACTTGGGGCGACGGGGAAGAAAGAATGGCTAAGGGCGGCGGCTGTGGCTGGGAGAGAAGTGAGGGAGAGTAGGGTTTGGAGAGGGCGGCCGGCTCTATTTAGTGGGCAGTTTTTGGGTGACTGACATGTGGGGAGAAGAAAGACAAGAGGACCACTGGTCATTGGGTATGGGTAAATTTCAGAGACGTATAAGCTGATAAAAAATTAGTATTTTGAAAATGATACATATAAAAATGATTTTCAAAAATTCCACCAAAATTAGTGTTCATTTGGATCGACCAGATACATATTCTTACCAAATTCCACCCGAAGTTGCAACAAACTTCGCGAGATATAAAAAAGAGAAGAAATGAGTGTATTTTCTAATTGTTTTGTCAAATTTTATCTCGCAAAATATAATGAATTTTGAGCTGATTTTTGGTTTGTGGCTGTTCCATGTCAAACCAAACCCATGAGATTTTTTGTTAATTTTTTTGAAAAGAAATCCACCAATGTGTGTTCAAAGTGGACAACTGTCGACACATCTCATGAAACTATCACCCAAGTTCAACCATAAGTGAACAAGGTCCTCAACGAAAGCTTAGAAAAAATTGTAACATAATTCTCTTGTGTAGAGGTGTTTTAGTTATCCATACCATCTCCACAAAAATTCATGACCAGAAACATTTTCTTTCGAGATTTACAAAAATAACAAAATTTTGATAAAAAATGGCCAGCAGTTATTTAGGGATACGGCACAGCTATATTATATAAAGCAGTTTCATATATTCTACAAATGGGTAGAAAATATTTTTATCAACGCAGAGGAAAAAAAAGAGGTTATTTGGACTTCGTATGCGAAATATATACAACTTTCAATATTTAGCAATGAATTAAATTGAGAAAAATGACTAGGGGCAAGAACTAGAGAAGAACTCGGACACGTGGCACAAGGCCCACATATTACGAGACACAGCTTCATCTTCCGCTTGGGCCGAGGCCCACTGCCCTTGGTGGTAAGGCGTTTACCCACTGTGGCCTGCTCAACATGCTTGGGCCGAGGCCCACCCATCAAGACTTTAGACAGTAGGTGAGCCACGGCACGTAGTGGGCCACGCGCGCCGCGCTGGGCCTCCCTATAGAGCTCGGTGGGGAAGAAAAGTGAACAGGATGCGTTGCTGGGCTGCTGTGCGCGTGCTGGGCCTAGGTGGGCTGTTGCTGTCCGGTTGGTTAGTCCAACATGGAGAAAAGAAAAAGGGCTGAGCGGGCTGGGTTGGTGCTGGTCCACAGAAGATGAAGTCCAAATTTGTAACGCCTGAAGGAAATTCACTTAACTTTTTTAGAAGAGGGAATATATTAATTCCAGTCTCTGTATCGAACGATACATATAACTATTTCTTATTACAACCATCATTAAGAAAAAAAACAAAAGACACTCCAACTCCCAACTTCCAATCCCTAAACACACGTAACCCTGAACGCTGGATGATGATCCAGTCCCTAAACACACATAACCCATTGATCCTATTGATCCTTAGACCACATCTTGGAGTAAGGAGAGAACATGGGTCTTAAACCATCTTCAAGAGAGACCGAAGCAAGAGGCACAATAGAGAGATTGATGTCAACAATGTCAACTCTTAAACGACGTCTCAAACACGAAAAGACGTCCTCAAACGGCACCGCCAACTGATCTAACCAGATCAAGGGTTTTCATCCAAAGACTGACATTGCACCACTCCTCCAATGCCCATAATCATCCGTCGTATCAATCTGAAAGATCGTGACCACAAAATCTCATCCAACACTGCCAAGCCAACAAAAAGAAAACCATTTGATGAGAAATACCCCCATCATCCAAATCCATAGTCACCTAGCGCCATACATTGTTGTTGTGAAGAGGTCACTATCGCCATCCCTTTTTGTCACTAACCAATGTTCCAACCATGGAGTCTAGAACCATCTCTCCTAGTGCTCTTATCAGTGCTAGACCAAGCAAAGAGAGTGCGAAGCCCAATGACGCCATAATTAATCAACTAGGTTGCATGAACAAGGAACAAGGACGAAGATGATCCACCATATTACTGCAATATTAAGGAAACCTGAGAAAAAAAACCTGGACTCCGCTGCCTTCTGCATTTTGTCGAAGTAATAAGATACTGCTTGATGCCATCAAGAAGGCAAAAAGAAGAAACCATATATCAGAAGACATCGCCAAACTCCATATAGGAAGCGACACGACGACGAGATGGTGACGATGATCCCCAGCCATGTGGATGATGGCACAGCGGCATCTCAGAAAATGCAACCAGGCGTCAATGAGCACAGACCACCAATTGTGTCATCATGCACACCGATTGTAGCCATTGTCGAATAGATCAGGCAACCACGCGGTGCTATCGTAGCACTACAACACCATAACTTGCCCAGGAACTTGTTGTGGCGCGGCCATGTACAGCGCGGTGCGGCATGTGCGGCACAGCCAGGCGCAGCGCGGGCGTGCGAGTCCATGCGCGGCGCGTCGCGGCGCGGCACGGCACGCGCGGCCGGCCATGTCGCGGTGCGGTGCCGCCATGCACGGCGCTGCCACCGGCAAACACGGTGCGGCCATCCGCCATTTGCAAGCTCGGGGCAGCGCGTCTCCGCCAGTTGCAGCTCGTCGCGGTGCGGCCAACATGCGCGGCCATTTCCTGCTCGGCGCGGCGCGGCCACCGCCATGCGCGTCGCCGCCATCCGCCAATCGCAGCTCGACACAGCGTGGCCACAGCCAGGCGCGCCGCCGCCTTTCACAGCTCGGCGCAGGGTCGTCACCACCATGCGCGGCGCATGTGGCACAGCTACGGGTTTACGGCGCCGCCCTCGCCGAGAAAACCAACATGGACGAGCTCGATCCCGGCACCAGCGGCATGAACCATGAGGCCGTGAGCCGAGGCGATCCTAAGTCGCCATCACCCTCTCATCGAGCAGAACAAGGCCACCATGCATGGGAGTTGGAGGAAGAAGAGAGTGGAAGGAGAAAGAAACAAGAAGAAGAAGGGCGTCGACTGCAGATTCCACGCCCTGCCGCCGCCATCCTTGCCATAGCGCGGGTTGTGCCGGCAGCCGGCTCCGGCGGCGACTGGGTGGAGGGTGGAAGCGGGGAAGCCGGTGGCGGCGGCGTTGAATCGCCGCCCGAGTCGCCAGAGGCGACGCGGGGGCAGATCCGTTTTTTCCGGAGCCACCAAAGAAAAATCTACTAGATAGCTTAGCAAGACATACCGGCTTAACTATATTCCCAGAAATTTATACGGGGAGATTTAAACATATCTAGAATTGGGAAGAGAACTCATGCTGAATGTGTCTTGAAACTTGACAACACGGCACTGATATTTGAGACTTAAGAAGGTAACATTCCAGAAATTGAAGCTTTGATACCCGATACTTCCGAACATGAACTTGATTAACTCCAACACAGCACCTATTGTTTCAGCAAAGTGACGCTGGTGTTGTGGTAAAGCTTTGGACTTCATTCCAACAGGGCATAGGTTTGAACCCGTGCCCAAGCAAAATTTGTTGGAATTTTTTTATTGAAAACTGACATGAAACCTTATATATAGGTAATTTTTAGCATAAATTTTATTCTTAAAAGAAGCACAAATTACAATTCTTATATTTCTTAAAAAAACTAAAATATGGGTCCCACCACAAAATGTTGTGTGAGACCAATGATGACCTGTGGGCCATGGTGTAAAAAATTATTGTGACACTTGAGCATAAATTTTTTTTATATTGTGTTTAAAATCTAACATGTGCACCTAACTTGATATGTATGATATAAAAAAGTATTTAACAAGTGGGACCCACCTCAAAATGTTGTGTGACACCAATGATTACCTGTGGGCCATGGTGTAAAAAATTATTGTGAAACTCGAGCATAAATGTTTTTTATATTGTGTTTAAAATCTAACATGTGCACCTAACTTGATATGTATGATATAAAAAAGTATTTAACAAGTGGGCAAGTGGGCCATATTATGACAATTCATATTTGTCATAATTTTTAGTGTAAAATAAAGAAAATTTGTTAATGACAATTCATGTTTGTCATAACTATTATGACGTTTATTGTTCACCAACTATGACATTTTTGTTTGTCATAATGCTATGGTGTCCTTATTTATGACATTTTTGTGGTCAAATTTAATGACAAAACCATGTTTATGTCATAAAACAACCAATTTTCTCAGGAATGTCATAAACCCGACCAGCTTTATGACATAACACTGTGTTGTCACGAGAAAAATGTCATAGAAGCTCACATTTGTTGTAGTGTTTATTTCCTTTTTTTTTGCGAATCTCAAATATAAAGATTATACTCCTAAAATTTTGTAAATTTCGTAACAAAGACCATGGACTACTGCAAACGAATGAAAACAGATTTAATCAATTAGACATGCGCAAATTGGGGAGGTTTTTGCACAAAACCTAGTTGATGGGTGGGGATTGGCAAGAAAAATACTTATGGGCGGGAATCTAAAACCACACGACGATCGGTTTTGGACTGTTAGTAAAACTTCTTAGTATTGGTGGTATCGTACGGTTCTTACCATGTTATCATCCAAACAGAGCAGGAAGATACGCAGAGAGTGGCGCCGGATTGAACTAGATGCAGGTGCAAAGCTGAGTCAAGCAGGGAACCAGGAATGTAATAGCCGGAACAACTGGCATGAAATTTAGTAGCAACGTGATGAGGATGGAGATAAACAACTAGCTCGAGAACTGAGCTGATCATGGAAATCATCGGAGCACATGCAATTCAGAAAAAAAAATTATCCTTGTGGTGTCGGAACAAAATATGTATGGCCCAAGTGCGAATGCCGTAATAGCCCAGTCGAAACCACAAGCATCAGAAAATTAAGATGATCAATATCAGATTGCTCATAAGCGTAGAAAAAAGGAGCAAAGAACCACAAAAAAAAAACCCCTCTCAGCCCAGCAACCACCAAAGGATCAAGAAATCTACAACTTCCTCTGACCATCGATCCCTCGACGGAACTCCAAGCCATCGTGACTTCGTTGCGCTTGACGTCGGAGCGGGTTGTGGGCCGCATGCATTTCCGGCGATTATCTAGTTGAGTCCATCAGGGAGCCCACCAACATGCATGATAGCATCTTGGCGGTCAGCCCCGACTGCTCCACAAGATGATTATGATGAAGGAAGGGGTCCCTGTCACTTGTAGCAATGGCGGCAGTCAATGAGCAAGCGAGAGCGGTGGGTTGGCGGCAGAGTAGGTCGCCCCCGAGTCGCCCCGGGAGAGACGACGCGAGGGCCTCCGAGTAGCAACATTTCTTGAAGGTTTCCATGTTGTGACCAAAGAGAGGCACGTAAGCCTCAACGCTCCCATCACCCAAGAACGAGGGTCGAGGGCACCAGAAACATGCCGCCCTCAGCCGGCATGCTGTGGCTGGGCATGTACTGCAGGAACGGCGGGCCGCCGCCGAAGTCCAGGTCTTGGAACGGGAACCTGAGGAACGACGCTGTCAAGCGCGACGTCGGCCATCGCCGCGACGAACCGCGCGGCGGCCGCCGGCGTCGCGCCGCCCGGCCCACACGCGGTACTCGGCCAACGTGTTGGCCAGACCCTGCTCCAGGGCGGCGTTGCTCGGCGCCGGTGCGCGGAAGAAATGCATGCTGGAGATGTGCTCGTCGTCGAATGTTACCTTGTCGAAGACGGTGAGCGGCACGATGTCGGCGCCTCGGCGGCGGCGGCGGACGGAGCGCGGCCATCGCCGCCATAGGCGGGCTTGACGATCTTCGACGTTTGGACGGTTATCTTCATGTAGAGATGAGTGTTGTTAGCAGAAGAAAGGTGGAGAGACTCACTCACTCGCGCTGTGTATATGATTCCCGGCGCCGGAGCCATAGGAACGCCGGAGTATTATTTGATCAACGTTAATTGAGGATCTGGTCACATGGCGCCGCTTAGTTCCATGAACACTGACAGGTTTGCGACTCCTGCCTCGGATCAAATTACGTATATTCATTCTCTCTCTGCGTTCGGCACGTTTTCTTTCTACTAGGGAACTCCCAGTCTTGTGACACGTTTGTTCTGTTCTATGAATCTGAGTCAGAAACATTTTTTATTTTTACTATTTATGGAGATGATAGTTAATGTGATGAGCACATAGATAACTATTGGCGTTGTCAGTACAAAACTGCTCACTCGAAAAATGTTTGTCTTGCAGCACTATGTTGAAATACGGTGATTTGGTCAGGTAGGACGAGCGGAGTAGGCACAACCCATAGAAGCTTGAGGGACCAAAGTTCTTTAATGTTCTTACCCAACAGTCATTTGTTGCTGTGTTATTTGAGTGTTTGAGCATTTTAAATTTTCTCTCGTTTCTTGGCCACCCAGAACCGCTGTCTCCTCGTCAAGTTCGTCCATAAGCTCTTCTCCAACGAGCCCGCGCCATGAAAGGCATGGCTTCTGTCTGACTTGGGCGGCGAGCTCGCGGGTGACCATGGGGATGGCTCGTTCCTGCGCAGCCTCATCAGCGGGCAGCTGCAATGCTACCGCTCCTTGACGCGCGTATCTGTCGGCGATGGCAGGGCCACCTCCTTCTAGTTCGACGATTGGCTGCCGGGTGGCCCTCTCTGCCTTCATTGGCCGGCTCTGTTCTCCCACTCCACCAAGCCTCACTTGTCGGTGCCTGAGGTTCTGTGAGATGGCGTCCACCTCGCGCTCCGGCCACGGCTAACCAACCAAGCCGCTGCGGAGCGTCACGCACTCCATGAACTCCTGCTGGGTGTTGAGCTGCGCCCCCAGCATGATGTGCGCCACTTCACTTGGAACGACTCCACCAGCTACATCTCCGCCTCCGCGTACCACTCTTTGGTCGCCGCCGATGATCAAGATCCGGACGCACCGCTCATTTGGGGGACATCGGTGCCCACTAAGCTCAACATCTTCGCCTGGCTATTGTGCAATGACTGCCTTCCGACACGGGCCGACTTATTGCACAAGAACATCCTGCAGCCAGAGGAAGCGCATTAATTGCCCGCGGTGCCCCGGTGTCCTCGAGACTGGCGATCACCTCTTCTTCGGCTGCCCGTCTGCCCGGGCCTTCTTCCACCTTGCTGGCATTGACGTCACATCCGCCACCACCGCCAACCATGGCTTCGCCCCCCGGCTGCTGTCTCTGCCGGAAGATGGCACGACATCATGTTGATCCTCCTGTGGCGGGTGTGGAACTGCCGCAACGACCTCGTCTTCAATCGACGTGATCTTGAGGCGGAAGCCTCACTACGGATTGTCCTCTCCGACCTCGACGTGTGGGGTTACCACTACAAGGATGCTACGGCCATTCGAGACATGGCTACTTGCCGTGCTTACCTTAGTCAACGACTGAGATAGCCTCGCTGCCTCTCCTCCCTCTCTTTTCCTTCTGCCTTTTGGTTTTGCGCGGGCTTGGCTCCCGGCTTCTTGTAATTAGGTGGGGAAACTCCCCCCCCCCCCCCCCCCCCCCCCCCCGCCGAATTTCTCGAAAAAAAAAATCTCTCGTTTGGAGTGGTAACTAGAGAAGCTCTCCTTGGTTTCTTTCTCGATGGACCCTTCCATTTTTCTCCTCTATGCATGACTCTGATTACATTTCAGACCTAAAAAATTTCTCGAGGACAATTTCAGACAAAAAGGGACATGAAATCCAAAAGACAAAGTACGTTCTTTCAGTCTCTGCACTATGGGATGCATAAAACTTCACTTATTACAAAGTTGTAGCAACATGTTGAAAAATGTGCGTCAAGCAGAAATAACTTTAATGACAAATCTTAAACATCACGTATCATTGCTAAATTTCCACTTGAACACCTCCTTGACCACAATCTCTGAAGAATAACACACTTTGAACATGGCGTCTGTAGTGTTCACCAACTGTAGTGGGAATCAAGACTGCAGCATCTGCTCATTGACAACCTATATAAAGGCCATGTATTAGAAAATTCTTTTACCAAAATACTATTATTTGGAGGTATATAAAATGATCAACATGTGAAGCTATATATAATGCATTAGTGCCACTCTAATTAGTACTTAGCTTGTACCCGTAAAAAACAATTATAGACGTTGGTCATAAGAGTTGGAAAAATTTGAGCATTTGTAACGCACACCAAAGCCAATTGGAACAATAATATTTCAAGTACAGGAAAAGAAAGTGTTAAAGAAAAATAAAACATTGTTGCTACCTCTCAGATTCCTCTATGTCCTTATATTTGTTCAAAACTGCACTTTAGGACTACCCAGAAAAATATAGTTTTCAGCAATATTCAGTTGGTGATTAAATTCTCTCTGTTATATCTAATCAACAATCGAAAAGTAAGATTCCATAAAAATACCTTAACAGACCTATAATTGTGTGTCTGCCACTTCCAGGGAGTAGCAACACTCCTTGAAGACGTCCATGGCGCGGCTGAAGAGGCCAACCTGGACGTCCACGCTCCCGTCGCTGCGGAACGGCGGCATGATAAACACGTAGCCCTCCCACGGCGGGTGACTGCGCGTGAACAAGAACGGCCTGCCCGTGCCAAAGTCCAGGTCGTACATCGGGATCCCCTTGAGGTTGGACACGAACACGTCCGGGCAGCGCACCAGCGTCTCCGCGGGCACCAGCCCCTCCTCCTCCACCGCGCCAGAGCTCGCGAAGTCGACGAACGACCTGAAGTAGCCGTCGTCGACCCGGGCCACCTCCCGGGAAATGAGCTCCGCGGCGTGCTGCAATGGATTGCCAAGCAACTCCGTTACAGTAGTGGTTGGTTGCGCCCACAGCACGACGTTGCCCGCGTAATCTTCCGGCACCCGTGGATTGCGCATGCGCGGGCGCCCGTTCACCGCAATCTTAAGCTTTGTTAACTCGTCTCCGTCGAGCCCGCGGGCCTTCGTGATGCAGCGCCACAGGTGCGCCGCGACGCACTGCAGCGAGCTGTACGGGAGCGCGCGACGCGCTCCCGCCGAAGCCCGTGATTTTAGCTCGGAAACCATCTCCGGGCTGAAGTGCACAGTGTGTGTGGCAACATCGTCACCACTAGGGTGGTCAGGAGCGACAACGATGTTTCCGGCCACCTCTGCGCGAGGCTTGACGAACTCGACGCCTCTATGCTCAAACTCGACGCGAGGCGGGTTGCGCGGCGCGAAGATGGACGCCCGGTCATACACCGGGACGGGGTCGATGGAGAGGCCCCGCGTAGCCCCGCCCCACGCGATCATGAAGCTGCACCGGCCGAGGCCGTCGGCGACTTGATGGTGTGCGGTGGTTCCCACGGCGAAGGAGCCGCACGTGAACCGGGTGACCTGGACCAACATGAGCTCCTTGGCACCGTCGTCGCCGCTCGGGCACAGGCTCAGGAGCTCGGGCGACGGCTCGAGCGGCGCGATGCTGCCGAGCGCGACGTCGGCCGTGGCCTCGACGAACCGCGCGCCCGCGTCGTTGAGCAGGATCGCGCGGTTTCCGTCGGCGTCGGTGCCGAGACGCCCTGCCCATTCGCGGTGAGCCGCCAGCGCCTTGGCGAGCCCCGTCTCGAGGGTGGTGGTGGGCGGGGACGGTGGGTGGAAGTAGTATATGCCGGAGACGTGCGTGTCGTAAGTCACCTTGTCGAACACGCTGAGCGGGACGGCATTGGTGGTGGTGGTGGGCGGTGAGCCGCCGCCGTAGACGGGCTTCACGAGCTTTGAGGACTGCACCGTGATCTTCATGGCTAGTGGTATTGCTCGTCGTCGTCGTCGTTGGAAATTATGCGTCTACGTATCTCCAGCTACTTAAATAGCAGCAGAAAGAGAGTTAGCTGAAAAGGGGTGGCATGCTTATTTCAATATTTGAGTTTATTTAGTTTAATTGGTGGTGCGGTGGCGTCTGGTTGCTACTTTAGTGGCTCTCCCTTCTTGTTCGATCTCGCGATGCTCTCTCCACGGGCATGCACCACGCAACAAAGAGAACATGTTAGAAATGCATGGGTAGATTGTTTTCTTTAGGCAGAGAAGATAAGGTGCAGAGAAGATAAGGTTCATCGGTGTGACTCACATGCTTGTGGGCACAACTGTCAGACAAGCCCGATCTTGTTTTTCCATATATAGTATGCTTGTCATTGGAGTTGTCAGAATGCATTCGTCATGCTTTCCATGTATGGTATGAGGTTTATGTGCTTGGTTGAGCTTTTATTTACTCTCCTCAGGTTTCGTATTTCTTGACGTTTAAGACATAAGCACGGTCTTCAAAACATAACTTTGACTAATATCTTTTTTTTTACAAAATACTTATAAAATATAATTAAGGTGTACTTTTATGAAACCATATTTCAACACGAATCTACCCTTATTATTTTTATATTTCTAAATCTAACATATAAAAAAATACTTATAGTTAAAGATTAAAAAGTATGTCAACTTATAACAACCTCAAAACGTCGAGAAATATGAAACTGGAGGGAGTATTGTGGAGCAGATGTTTCAACAAAATAGTTAGAAGCTATATATACTTGGCCGGCGAGCAAGACCCCCTAGAAGTTGCATGAAGATGTCGAGCTGGCCCTCTCTAAACCTCTCGTCTAGGTTCAGATGATTGGGTACGGCTAAACCTTGTATATTATATATTATTTGAGCCCTTTTACAATGCTTGGAATATCCTCCCAATACCTCCTATTACCTCCCAATACCTACGCAAAATAATGTTTTTTGGTTGAATTAATTTACCAAGGGTAGTATGGTAATTATGATGTCAACCCCCCCCCCCCCCAACCCCCCCCCAACACACACACACGCGGTCACCCGGTGCCCGACGGCCGACGCACGCCGCCGCCCTCTTCCTGACACGCCGCCGCCGCCGCCCTGCCCTCACCGTTGGCTGCAGCGGCGGCCACCGCTCTCCCCGCCCCTAGCCGCCGCCGCGCGCCTCCTTTTGTATAATTGTGAATGTACCCTTTTACCCTTGATCAAAAAACATAACTACGAAAAAGGAATTCTTATGAATTTTTACTTCTCTTATTTGGAGAGGCGTTAGGAGGCGTTACGACACAGACGGCCCACTGACCATAGACACACCCGATGCCTCCCAATACCTTCCTATTGATACCTCCCAATACCTAGGCCCACATATCATGGACACATGGAATACCTCCCAATACCTCCCCAAGCATTGTAAAATTTGCCATATTATTTACCTGGAATCTAACAATGTAGTGTCGAGGTATAATGGTCCAGCTGATTAACAAAAAAAATCAATTAATTTACTAGCCATCCATTAGTAACTGTGCAGATGTTTTACAGGATACAAGATGAATTCCAGCAAAACAAGCGTAGACTGGATCTCCAGGTTTGAATGTGCACAAATGTGTGGTTTCCTTCGTACTACTACCTGCCTGTTTGCTCTAGCAGGCACTGCAATACTCAAGCAAGCGACTCGCAAAAAAAGAAAAAAAAAAGGGCCAAGACCCGTAAGGTCTGTACGTGGCGAATCGAGTGTAGCCCACTCTAGAACCTCACGGTACGTGGCATCCAAGAATCGCGTCGGGAGCCCTTGGACGGATGTGCAAGCACCGCATATATACGCGTCATGTGCCTGTTGATGCTCTTGGAGGGATCCATGAAAATGGCAGCTCACTCCATGGCATACCACTGCGGAGGCAAATCACGGTGAATATCCGCGGCTAGATGCCGCCGGGACCAGAACGACGTGCGGCAAGCTGCCTGCTAATGGGTGTAGGCGTGTAGGATGTGTCCTTCCGTATGAGGAGTAGGACACCAAGTCACCAACTCCACGCATCGGCAGTTCTTGACGGCTTGTGAGGGCTTCACGCACACAAAAGATAATAATGCCCCAAATCTCTAGAAATCAAGAACCTGAAGCCTAAATCATACCGATCATCCGAGCTCAAGGAAAAAGGTGTCAGATAACTTCGGGTACCTCTAACCCTCAAATTAGTCTAGAAGTTATATTGGGGATTTCGGTTTAGGGGTAAATCGCTGGATTCAAAATGTGACGGTGAATGGCGCGAGTGTGCCTTGTATCTAGAAGGAACGTTAATTGGTTTGGTTACTACCTCTACTCTAGCAGTATTTGCAGAGCCCGATCGTGCCTCCCGGCCTGAAACTAGCTGGTCTTTGACTGCTAACCTTGTTCCTCCCATGGAAACTTCATCAGAGTCAGGCATCCAAAATTATGTGCTTGAGCACACGTCGCCGATCGAGCGCACCTTACCTGCGTCATGTCCCATCTACGACCGTCTTCTTTCTGGCTTCTCCATCAACACAACATCAGCACACAAGGATCAGTCGCCGAGGAGTTGGAACAAGTTGGTGAATTCCCCGCACGTTGTTGCGGGAATTTTAGTGTTAATACATGAAACTGCAGCAAAAAATTGTAGCGACTATTTTAATTGGATAGTTATGACATATCATTGTTGGTGGTGTATGCAAGTAACTCCAGCGGAAACAATTAGTATAATGGTATGTACACCTAATGTATGGAGGATGAAAAGGTCGACTTAAAATAGAAGGGGCAAGACCATTGATTGATATCTCAAAACTGATATTGACTGTATAATTAAGCAGAGTCGTAGGTTCAATATAAAAAATTGGAATGAACTAAATGACTTGAAACAACGGACCAATTCTTTC
Source organism: Eragrostis nindensis (assembly GCA_012490785.1). Lineage (NCBI taxonomy): Eukaryota > Viridiplantae > Streptophyta > Magnoliopsida > Poales > Poaceae > Eragrostis > Eragrostis nindensis. The sequence continues at coordinate 290,933 of JAAXCT010000038.1, read as the reverse complement.
CATATATTTATCCTCCTTACTATAACAATACTAATAATAGAACATTCAGAGAGAGGGCGCCAGGCAAGTCATGTGGTAAAATTGTTTCTATTCACGTAAAATTAAACGATACAATAGAAGCTGGCACAGATATATGAGTGCCAATCTTTTGTTCTTCATAATGGTCATTCCAGAATATGAGCTTAAAGTAGTAATCTATCACACATTGACCCCTGAATATAAGTCAAAAGAATAAGCATTCTAAGTGAAAGTTAGTGAGCTAAGTGAAAGTTAGTGAGCTAAAAAAATAAACTTCAGATCAAAGAAAAAGTTAGATTATTACCCTTTAACATTAGTCCAGTTTTATTAGCTGATTGGTTCATCTCATAAGCTTTCTCGAGGAATGAATCTGCTTATCAGAATCCAATCTGTCGCATGAACAAAATTAAAAAGAAAAGAAAGAAAACTACTCTCCATTGTACACTTCTGCCATACAACCATTTTGATGACCACATGATGACCATGATATAATTGTTGATTGCTCGAAAGCATTTGGGGGTTATTCTTGTGTCTTCCCTTCATTCTATATAGCTGCTTAGAATGTAGAAAGGTGAAGACAAAAGAGGATGATAGCGGAACTTACTTGCAAAGAAGGACAGGGAAATTACTTATTGTTGCCGTGCAGAAGGGGCGTCTCCATTTCTGCATTAGGACAACCATGGACGAATGGCCAAGATGAAGTTGGTACAGGGGCTTCACGTTGAAAGAATTCACTGTCATTGTTTGATGGGGGCGCCGGGCAATACTGCTGACGGGAGAGATAGACAGGGCAACGGCTCGCCGGCTGAGGCTGTTGGAACAATTCTACCATCGAGGGACCATAAATATGTGCTGATAATGTCATTGATGGAGCAATCACTAAGGAGAGTCCTAAATCGCAGTGGTGAAATTTGATTGCGACAGTTTCACAGCTCGAGTTATTCTTCGTTATTGAGCAACAATTGCACAACGGTATTGGGGAATTCCATCATGAACTGCTCTCATATCCCAATATGGGTGTGACTGTGAGTGTAACCGTTACTGAATGGACTTGATTCTCTTTACTTGCGATTGGGCAGTGGAGGCATTAAGGGCCCGCTGGCAGTTTCAACTCTCGGTAGGGAATGGGTCATTGAATATTAGCGTCAGTATTCTTTGCAAACGGTGAGGATCAAACAGGCAATAAGATCAAACGGACTCCATTTTCTTGATGATGTGGCTTAACATGGTGAGAGCTTTAACGGTATGAGCTTTATAGATATTATAGAGCAACAATTGCACAACGGTATGGGGGAATTCCATCATGAACGGCTCTCATATCCCAATATGGGTGTGACTGCGAGTGTAACCGTTACTGAATGGACTTTGATTCTCTTTACTTGCGATTGGGCAGTGGAGGCATTAAGGGCCAGCTGGCAGTTTCAACTTTCGGTAGGGAATGGGTCATTGAATATTAGCGTCAGTATTGTTTGCAACCAGTGAGGATCAAACAGGCAATAAGATCAAACGGACTCCATTTTCTTGATGATGTGGCTTAACATGGTGAGAGCTTTAGCGGTATGAGCTTTATAGATATTATAGATTCTCTCTGTCTCTGGTAATGGTGAGCTGGGAACATCTCGGTCTCTGGTAGTGGTGGGCTGGGAACAATTCCGCACAAGATTGATACTTGCTTGGGTTGGGCCAAAAATGACCGGTGTACTTTCTAAGGCCCATTTGTATATGCAGAGCCTTAGACTTCAGTCAACCTTTGGACACACGTATCATCGGTATGGTTTTGCTAGCCCTGTGATCTTTGCTGCTACCCAGTGTTCTAAATAGCCCGCTATAGCTACCGCTATAGCCCGCTATAGTCTCTGAAATGAGAAAGGGCTAAGCTATTCCTCATTTATCGCTAAGCTTCAGATATAGCCGCTATAGCCACCGCTAGTCAAGCGGGTTAAATCCGCTAAATTAAGGTGATTTAGCCGGCTAAATGGTGGCGTGATGAAGGCATGAAGCTCTTGATGAGGTTTGAAACTTTTAAAGGTGATTTAGTCGGTTAACTCAAGATATTTGAAACTCTTAATGATGATGTAATGAAGATATGAAGCTCGATATTTATTTTAGTCCATAAAAATTTTATGGTTCCATGTTCTATGTCTAATTATTCATTAATTTTTAATGAAATTGTGAAACTGCTAAATGAGTTTAGCTAAGGCTATAGTCTGCTATAGCCTTTCTTAGCGTTTGCGGACATTAACCGCTAAAGGCCTTAGCCCGCTATTTAAAACATTGCTGCTACCCGGGCACGAAGGAAAACGCTGGCTGGACGAGCGCGCCCGCGGCGACCATGCTCCGCGTCGCCGTTTTCACGCGCGCGTGGATGCGCAACCCGGCCGATCGGTACACCTGCAACCTCGTGCTCGATCACGGCCGCCACCACGCGGTCGACACGCCGTGGAGCTCATCGTTGGCCGGGATGTGCGCCGGCCGGCCGGGTCGACGGCGCCTGCTACTACACGTCGTTCATCGGCTTCGCGAGCTCCTGCGTGCGTGGTGGGCGCCTTGCCCCTCGATCGGGCCGGTGGCGATGGGCAGAGAGTTGCTGAGTCCGGACGTCAAGGTGGATAGCCTGCTGCTTGCCCCGTTCTACGACATGGACTTTGGCAAATGCCCGTCGTTTCCCTTGGTGCCCGGGTAGCAGCAAAGATCACAGGGCAAAAGAGGAGAGGAGCGCACGATGCAGGCGAGCGTTGCACGCACGCGGAAGCAGCCGGCGGAGAGAGGGATCGATCGAGGAGGAAGTGCATGCGACGCGCGGCGGCGGGTCGTCCGGGACTCTTCTGGGCTCCGACGAGCCACCCGGGGGGTGGACGCTATTTCAAATGGCGACCGGCCTGGGGTTGCCAGTTACCGTCGGATCGGACCTGCGCGGCTCAGATTAGCCCGTAATGAGACGCGCTCGTCCTGGTCAGGCTCGGAGTCACGCGTGCGCGCCCCATTTGTACCCAGAAGCCGTTGGATTGGACTTGTACGGGTTAGATTGGCCCGTAGAGAGGAGCTCGATCGTCCTGTTCTGTCGACGTTCGAGTTCGCGCGCGACTATCAGGCCGCTCGTTTGCCAGAGCTCCGATGCAGGCCATCCTTCTCGCTCCGTCAGCCATGCATCTATGAGCCCTCTCCACCGGGCACATTTTACGAGTCCACTACCACACACAAGTAGAGTCAGCATGTTCGTCGTCCGGATATAGTAGAGCCTGGGCAGAGAGCCGACCCGAACTGCAGAGCGGGACCTATGATCTCGGAGACGCAATTTTCCGAGACTTTTTTTTTTGGTTGAACGGAAACATATGGAGCGGGCTACGAGTTCTCCTCCTTGGCTGTGTGCCGGCGCGTGACAGCGTGAAGGAGCGTGGCCGTCCCGTACGTCAGGTACGTGTTCGTGCAAGTGCAACATGCCAGTACGTAGAGGCGCCTTCACTGCCGTCATTTCGAGGAAGGAATCGAAGCGGTCAGATTGTACGGAGGGAGAAGAAGCTACTCGCGGTTGCATTGCATCTGACTTGCCATGAAGTGAAGGTGTTTCTGAAGACTCCAGCTGACTTTGATCTGTACTTTCGACGTGTCGCGTAATCACGTGCACACATTGCCCCCGAGACAACTTTTCCGATTCATCACTGCTCCGTTCCTTTTTGATCGCGTGCGTTTTCTGGTCGAGAGCTAAAAAAAATCTTCTCAGCACGACGAGGTGCGCGCGTGGGCTGCTCCACGGAACCGGTAGTTCTTTTTTTTTTTTTTTTTTGAGGCATGAAGCATGGTTCTGGAAGGAGGAAATTGCCTTACTGAGTGCTCATCAGGCGATATGCTGCTTATCCTTAATTATGTAAAGCAGCATCTCTGGTTGTCCCAGCCTCCATGCTCCTCTCACTAGCTCTGGACATTTGATTCCGATTGTTTGCCGGTTTTGTAAATATTCCTCCTGGTTGCAGGTCACAAAACCTGACCAATTCTTCGGTAGTAGTACTGGAGATGACATGGGCTCAGATTCTTGAAGACGTCCATAGCGGCTGAATAGGCACACTTGCACGTCGATGCTCCCATCCCCGGAGGCCGACGGCAGGATGAAGACGAGGCCCTCCTCCGGCAAGTAACTCGGCAAGTACAGGAACGGTCGTCCATAGCGCGGCTGATTAGGCCGTTCCTCTGATAAGTTGTAGCAGCAATTCTTGAAGACGTCCATAGCGCGGCTGAATAAGCACACTTGCACGTCGATGCTCCCATCCCCGGAGGCCGACGGTAGGATGAAGACGAGGCCCTCCTCCGGCAAGTAACTCGGCAAGTACAGGAACGGTCGTCACGTGCCAAAATCCAGGTCGTAGAGCGGGATCCCCATCTGGCTGTACACCTCAACGTCCGGGCTGTGCACCATCTTCGGCGGGTCCGCCGTCGGCACCAGGCCCTCCTGCTCCACCGCGCCGGAGCTCGCGAAGTCGATGAACGACTGGAAGTACGCGTCGTCGACGCGCGCCACCGCCCGGGAAATGAGCTCCACAATGTGATTCAGTGGACTTGTCAGAAGTTCGTCCACGGTGGCGGTCGGCCGCGCCCAGAGCACGACGTTGCCGGTGTACCCCTCCGGCACCGGCGGGTAGCGCATCCGCGCGCGCCCGTCCACGGCAATCTTGAGCGCGCTGGTCTCGTCGCCGGCGAGCCCGCGCGCCTTGGTCACGCACCGCCACAGGTGCGCCGCCAGGCACTGGAACGTGCTGCATGGCAGGCCGGACGCGGCCGACGCACGCGACTTCAGCTCGGCGACCGTCTCCCGGCTGAATCGCACCATGCGCACCACCACTTCGTCGCCGGCGTCGCCGTGGTCACCGCCGCCGCCGGCGTTGACGACGACGCTCTCTTCCTCCTCGCCACGATCACGGTGCTTCTTCTTGAACTCGACGCCACGGTGCTCGAACTCGACCCGCGGCGGGCTCCGGGGAGCGAACACGCCGGCTCGGTCGCCGTGCGTGGGGTCCAACGCGGCGCCGCGGACGGCCTTGCCCGTGGTGGCGACGGCGAAGCCGCCGCACGCGAACCGCGTGACCTGCACGAGCATCAGCTCCGCGGCGCCGTCGCCGCACGGGTGCAGGCGCAGCAGCTCCGGCGACGGCTCCAGCGGCATGACGCTGCCGAGCGTGACATCCGCCGTCGCCTCGACGAAAATCGGACGCCGGCGTTGTTGAGCAGGATCGCGGCGCGGTCGCCGCCGCCCTTCTTGGCGTCGGGGTTCGTGACGAGACGCCCCGCCCACTCGCGGTACACGGCCAGCGCCCTGGCGAGGCCTGTCTCCAGCGTCTGGCTCGACGGCGCCGGTGGGTGGAAGAAGAAGATGTCGGATATGTGCTGGTCGAAGTTTACCTTGTCGAGCACGGTGAGCGGGACGAGGTCGGCCGCGGAGGACGGAGCGCCATCGCCGCCGCCGTAGTCGGGCTTGACGGTCTTCGACGACTGCACGGTGATCTTCATGAGGAGAACGTGTGATGTGCTGTGTCACGAGGAATGGCTCGTCAGGAATTTGGAACCGACTGCTGGCTCTTACTACGTGACTTGCAAAGCAGCGAGAGTGCTACTTGTAGTAAGGGTCACTGAACCCATCCCATCGTACGTGCTAGGTCCTAAACAGAACTCACGTTTATCATCATCATCCAGCTCGTCAAAGGGGTCCTTAATGCCGTGGCTCAATTTGCAATAGTTTAGGTACCTTTCGGTCGGAAAGGGTAAAGGAGCAAACTACACAAGCGACGTACTAGGCGACCTTTGTTACTTTGCGATCTGTATACATATTTTTTTTAGATGAAGATGAAAGAAAGCTTCAGTTCTTTACTTTTGAAGAGCGTCAGGTTCGAAAGAGTGTCTAAAGTGTAAGCTACAGCATGAGCCCACCACGTTTTGAACAAGAATCATTTGTCCGGATGCTCTAACAGCCCCATATATTTGTCTTCAATGGGTTAATTGATGCGGCATTCAGATTCAGAGTGCAATAATTTGCATTGGATTCCAGAAAGAAGAAATAACATGTGACCCCAACAACTCCATACTCTGCAGTCTGCACATCATTGATTTAATTGTTCAGATTGTCCCCGCATTATCGAGCTAAAAAACTAGGTGACCTGTGATTTCGATCCAGTCATCACTGCTAAAAAGTTCCAGCTTTGGCGTTTTGCAATAAAGATTAGGTAGGGGTATCTGATAATTACACCTCAGTGTACTAAATAAACCCGGGTTGGTACCTGCTCCGAATTATATAAGGGGATAATTGTAAAAACCACTCCTCACTTGGAGTTTGAGATTCCCCTTTAAGTCATTTTGTTGCAAATCCCTACCCTTAATTACATTTTGTTGCAAAAATCACCCAAGATCACATATATTTTATCAATTTCATATGTGTTCGCAAATATAAACTTAAAAAAAAAACTAAGTTAACTAATTTAACATTGTTAAAGTGTTTAAATAAGACTTATTCATCTTTTTTATTAAAAATGTATTAAAATATAAAATTTGTGGGATACTGTTTATACTCTAACCAGCTCCTTTATTTCCTTTTTTTTTGCGAATCTCAAATATAAAGATTATACTCCTAAAATTTGTAAAACAGATTTGCAAACGAATGAAAACGGATTTAATCAGTTAGACATGCGCAAATTGGGGAGGGGTTTTTGCACAAAACCTAGTTGATGGGTGGGGATTTGCAAGAAAAATATATACTTATGGGCGGGAATCTAAAACCACACGACGATCGGTTTTGGACTGTTAGTAAAACTTCTTAGTATTGGTGGTATCATACGGTTCGTATCATGTTATCATCCAAACAGAGCAGGAAGATACGCAGAGAGTGGCGCCGGATTGAACTAGATGCAGGTGCAAAGCTGAGTCAAGCAGGGAACCAGGAATGTAATAGCCGGAACAACTGGCATGAATTTTAGTAGCAACGTGATGAGGATGGAGATAAACAACTAGCTCGAGAACTGAGCTGATCATGGAAATCATCGGAGCACATGCAATTCAGAAAAAAAAATTCATCCTTGTGGTGTCGGAACGAAATATATATGGCCCAAGTGCGAATGCCGTAATAGCCCAGTAGAAACCACAAGCATCAGAAAATTAAGATGATCAAAACCAGATTGCACATAAGCGTAGAAAAAAGGAGCAAAGAACCAAAAAAAAAAAAACCCTCTCAGCCCAGCAACCACCAAAGGATCAAGAAATCTACAACTTTCCTCTGACCATCGATCCCTCGACGGAACTCCAAGCCATCGTGACTTCGTTGCGCTTGACGTCGGAGCGGGTTGTGGGCCCACCAGACATCAGGGGCGGGCCTGCATGGGTTCAAGGGTATTCAAATGAATACCTATTATTTTTGACAAAAACTTTTATACAAATAATGTATCTTGTGTATATACATGAAAAAAATAAACACTTAATCATTCTCAATCTAAACAAAAAGAAGCTCATCTATTTTGATATGTTGATCATTTAGTACCTTTTTTGCAGGGTTCTGAGTTATAAAAAAAACAGTTTTTGCTCTGCATCTATTATCTTAGTATTTAAAGGTCTAAAAAAGCCACTACGTTCGCTCTCAAGGGTTAGAAATTACCACGTTAATCTGAAAAAAGAAAAGATGTGAACCATTGGATTTTATGAAGAATCAACGGCTAAGATTAAGGAAGTGTCCACCATAAAAATAACTCCTATAGATCAAATGAATCTATATACGGAAAGAAAGAGTCCTATGTACAGCAAAGGAGTAAATAAAATATTTTATCTTAAAACGTTACGCACCTGGAGTTTAATCTGAGGAACGGCACTTCATTTATTCAAGGTAGACGCAGGCAAATAAAACATCGACATCGAAACGATCCATATATTGAAACATGCATGACGAAGAATTAACCAAGCGGCGGCGGTCGACACCACCATGTGTGTTGTCTTTGTTGCACATGCCGTTGAATGACTACGTGCTGCGCAAGATCATGATTTGTCTCAGAGCCAGGGCACAGAGGAGTACCGTCTGACGGCAGCAGCGCGTCGCAAGAGAAGCAGCGATCAACATCCAGCGAAGAGCCACAGGACAGGATGCGACTCCGGAAGCTCCGAACGGGGAAGATGCGTCGGAGGCGGCGGCGTAAGCAGTAGCGCCCGAGAAAACTCTCTCATTGAAGATCTGGAAGACTGGAACAATGGGAAGATAGCAAACCCCTGCCGTGTGCTGGACGGATTATCTGAACAATGACATGCCATTATCTGAACAATGACATGCCCAGCATCTTCAACTTAGACGATTACACATCGGGACAGTCGACGTCGCCAACGAGTCATCGGATGATAAGTGACATGCGGAGCAGCAGCAAGCGACATTCGTCAGGGGGCTGGTTCGCCTGACGCGCAGCAGCAAGCGACGCCGGAAGCTACGAACAAGGCAGCTACAGAGGTGGCGGATACTGCTGCGGCGTCACCTAAAACAGTGGCAGTGCCAGGCGATTAGGATTGCGAAGGATGGGGTAGTGATCTCCCAAACTGGGATCACTGACGCGTCCTGCAACACCGGTTTCGTCTGGGAGATGAGGTGACAAAGCAAAGAACATCTCAGATATATATGACACATAAAGTAAATAGTAGGGATTCAGTTCACCCTGCTCTAGATGAGCTAATGAGACCTGACATGTGGAACAATATACGCCGGCGATTTCAAGCGACTATGATTGAGTATGAGTTAGACATAACATGTCCCGAGTACAAGGAAGGCTGCCTACCATTGGCAAATTTGTACGACACTCATCAATTAATGCAGGGCAAATCTTAAGATAATCAGGTCAAAGAAATAATGGGTGAGATGATAAGGCTATTCACTATGGCATGTGGCAAGATCACTGCGTGAGAAGGATGAAGAGGGAGTGGACTGCAAAGACCTAAATTAATGACTGGCCCTACCTGTCAACAGCTCAGTAAATGCTAGAGACTGTCTCTTAAGGAAGAGCTAGCTCCTTTCTCTTTCCTCTTCCTCTCTCCTCTACGTAGGTCCCCTTTGGGGACGCTCTAAAAGGACAAAAGTCCCAACGGTTTTTCAGAACAAATAAAAAAAACATATAATGACATGTCATATGCTAATATAAGCCATATTTTCAGAAGAAAAAAAATGTTCGCTGAGATTGAAGAGGTGCTGATAATTTGCAGAAGAAATTAATAACTTGGTAAGTTGTGCTTTGGAATAGATGAAGTGTCTTTATGATTCAAAAAAATAATTATGAAGTGCCTCCATGTTGCTATTTCTGATTTTCAGTAATAACAATTTTAAACCACATGATAGATTGAGGGAGATATCCTATTTATCTCACTCTTGTGTTGATCCAATAGTCAAAATGGTGTCCTAAAACACATAGCCCACTTAAAAAAATTGTGCCCGAGCCTCTAACTAATTATTGTCATATATGTATGGAGTCATAGATATGTAGTACTCCCCCCAATCCAGAATATTGTCTTTCTTACATATACTATAATATGGTCATTATTACAAGAACATGTCTTTTAAAATAGAATTAATTGTATAATACTGTGATATAAGAACTTGATAGAAGACCATATATACTTACGATGGTCCTGCATATATTCTATGGGAAAACCGTGGGGCACGCAAATAAGAATGTAGAACGAATAATATTTTTTTACTTTAACCACACATGTAATTTTAGGAGTTCTTGCATCATAAAAAATAATTTCAAAATCCAAATAAATAGTAACAACATAAAAACAAGTCCAACAATATCATGCAAACTAAAAAATTAGCGATGAACTATGATATAAAGTAACAAGTCTAGCCGCGCAAGCTATGCGGGCCATCTTACTAGTTATCTAGCAAAACAACGTATTTGACTTATTTTGGATTATCTAAGTTATCCAGTGAATCCGTTTAGCGAAACAGCTTATCCAAACAACTTGTTGGAAGGATGAGCCGTAAAAAACTACTTTTATCAACTACAAAATAGAAAATGGCTTATTTATTGCCATAAAAATGTTTTTTTAATGCTTGGAAGGCTTACTTATGACCATAAATCGGCCATAAATCAAAGCAAAAGCACTATCGTAAACCGCCTAACTAGGGATGGCAATGGGTGCCCATTACCCACGACCCGACGGTTTTTTCTCCCATTAAGAGGAGGGTTTGGATGGAATATTGTATCCATAGGTCTACTAACAGAGACAAAAGCCGATCCATCGGGTGGGCCGGGTTCGGATACGGTTTAGGAGAACCCAGACCCGTCACCCGTGTAACCCGGGACAAATATGTCTACAGACCTATTTACACCAAGGGCCCAGCACTCCAGCCCAACTTCACTTCCTGTGTTGCAGCCCAACTCCCATTACACATCGAAGCCCACTTGCACGATACCTCTCACGTGACGATTTTTTTTTTTGACTAACACAAGAACCAAGCCTAATCACGTCTCTGTCACATTAATCGATCCCATATTCCCCGCATGTCTCTGTTTACGTGTCAATACAACACCCTTCGGCGGCCCATCTGACGCAGCTACCATCTGCATTGTTATTTGTCTCATGTTTTATGACGGTTGAAAAATCGAGTTGTTTGACGGGTATAGATACCCGATGGGTGAATTTAACCCGGCAGGTCTGGGTCTGGGTGAAAATCTCCATCCGCGAGTCTTGTTGGGTTATCTAGTGGGAGCTTTTTTCCCTAACGGGTGAGGGTCTAAAGGGGCGAAACCCGATGGATTTTCACCAGTTGCCATCCCTACGCCTAACGGGGCCTTAATTATGTGACTATCCATAATTTTGGTTGGCAAAAAAAATTTTGAACACCCGTACTCAAATCCTGGGCCCGCCCCTGCGGACATGTCGTCGCTGTCAGGCATGTCCGGCGATTATCTAGTTGAGTCCATTAGGGAGCCCACCAACATGCATGATAGCATCTTGGCGGTCAGCCCCGACTGCTCCACAAGATATGATGAAGGAAGGGGTCTCTGTCACCTTTAGCATGGCGGCAGTCAATGAGCAAGCGAGAGCGGTGGGTTGGCGGCAGAGTAGGTCGCCCCCGAGTCGCCCCGGGAGAGACGACGCGAGGGCCTCCGAGTAGCAACATTTCTTGAAGGTTTCCATGTTGTGACCAAAGAGAGGCACGTAAGCCTCAACGCTCCCATCACCCAAGAACGAGGGTCGAGGGCACCAGAAACATGCCGCCCTCAGCCGGCATGCTGTGGCTGGGCATGTACTGCAGGAACGGCGGGCCGCCGCCGAAGTCCAGGGCTTGGAACGGGAACCCGAGGAACGACGCTGTCAAGCGCGACGTCGGCCATCGCCGTCGCGCCGCCCGGCCCACACGTGGTACTCGGCCAACGTGTTGACCAGACCCTGCTCCAGGGCGGCGTTGCTCGGCGCCGGCGCGCGGAAGAAATGCATGCTGGAGATGTGCTCGTCGAATGTTACCTTGTCGAAGACGGTGAGCGGCACGATGTCGGCGGCGGCAGCGGAGCGCGGCCATCGCCGCCATAGGCGGGCTTGACGATCTTCGACGTTTGGACGGTGAGCTTCATGTGGAGATGAGTGTTGTTAGCAGCAGAAAGGTGGGGAGACTAACTCACTCGCGCGGTGTATATGATTCCCGGCGCCGGAGCCATAGGAAGTTGGAACGCCAGAGTATTAGTTGATCAACGTTAATTGAGGATCAGGTCACATGGCGCCGCTTAGTTCCATGAATACTGACAGGTTTGCGACTCCTGCCTCGGATCAAATTACGTGTATGGCAATTCTCTCTCTTGGTTCGGCGCCTTTTCTTTCTCAGTCATGTGACATGTTTGTTCTGTTCTATGAATCTGAGTCAGAAACATTTGTATTTTACGATGCGTGGTTATATAGATGATAGATAATGTGATTGAGCAAATAGATAACTATTGGCGTTGTCAGTACAAAACTGCTCACTCGAAAAATGTTTGTCTTGCAGCACTATGTTGAAATGCGATGCTTTGGTCTGGTAGGACGAGCGGAGTAGGCACAACCCATAGTTAGAATCTTGAGGGAACAAAGTTCTTTAATGTTCTTACCCAACAGTCATTTGTTGCTGAGTTATTTGAGTGTTTGAGCATTTTAAATTTTCTCTCGTTTTTTACTGAACTGGGAGGTTTGGTGCACGGGTCCAGTGATAACTGGAGATAGCTCCTTGGTTTCCTTCTTGATGGACCCTTCCATTTTCGCCTCTATAATTCCAATTACATTTCAGACATGAAAACTCAGAATTAGATTATTAAGAGTTTTCTCGAGGATAATTTCAGACAAAAAGGGACATGAAATCCAAAAGACAAAGTACGTTCTTGGTTTGGGACTGTGTGGGAAGACTGTCTTTCAGTCTCTGCACTATGAGATGCATAAAGCTGCACTTATTACAAACTTGTAGCAACATGTTGAAAAATGTGCGTCATGCAGAAATAACTTTAATGACAAATCTGAAACATCACGTATCATTGCTAAATTTCCACTTGAACACCTCCTTGACCACAATCTCTGAAGAATAACACACTTTGAACATGGCACCTGCAGTGTTCACCAACTGTAGTTGGAATCAAGACTGCAGCATCTGCTCATTGACAACCTATATAAAGGCCATGGATTAGAAAATTACTCTTATCAAAATAATATTATTTGGAGGTATCTAAAATCATCAGAAATATTCAGTTGGTGATTAAATTATCTGTTATATGTAATCAACAATCAAAAAGAGGTTCCATAAAAATACCTTAACAGACCTATAATTGTGTGTCTGCCGCACCAGGGAGTAGCAGCACTCCTTGAAGAGTCGTCCATGGCGCGGCTGAAGAGGCCAACTTGGACGTCCACGCTCCCGTCGCTGCTGCAGAACGGCGGCATGACAAACACGTAGCCCTCCCATGGAGTATGACTGCGCGTGAACAAGAACGGTCTGCCGGTGCCAAAGTCCAGGTCGTACATCGGGATCCCCTTGAGGTTCGACACAAACACGTCCGGGCAACGCACCAGCGTCTCCGCCGGCACCAGCCCCTCCTCCTCCTCCTCCACCGCGCCAGAGCTCGCGAAGTCGACGAACGACTTGAAGTAGCCGTCGTCGATCCGGGCCACCACCTCCCGGGAAATGAGAGCTCCGCGGCGTGCTGCAATGGATTGCACAGCAAGTCATTTACAGTAGTGGTCGATCGGCTGAGCCCACAGCACGACGTTGCCCGCGTTTCCGGCACCCGTGGATTGTTGCGCATGCGCGGGCGCCCGTTCACCGCGATCTTAAGCTTGGTCGGGGTGTCGCCGTCGAGCCCGCGCGCCTTCGTGATGCAGCGCCACAGGTGCGCCGCGACGCACTGCAGCGAGCTGTACGGGAGCGCGCGACGCGCTCCCGGCGCCACCGAAGCACGTGACTTCAGCATGGAGACCATCTCCGGGCTGAAGTGCACGGTGTGTGTGGCAACATCGTCACCACTAGGGTGGTCAGGAGCGTCGATGTTTCCCACCTCTGCGCGAGGCTTGACGAACTCGACACCCCTATGCTCAAACTCGACGCGAGGCGGGTTCCGTGGCGCAAAGATGGATGCTCGGTCATACACCGGGACGGGGTCGATAGCGCCGGCGCCACGTGTAGCCTTGCCCCAAGTGATCATGAAGCTGCATCTGCCGAGGCCATCGGCGACTTGGATGGTGCGCGGTGGTTCCCACGGTGAAGGAGCCACACGTGAACCAACCGGGTGACCTGGACCAGCATCAGCTCCTTGTTGGCGCCGTCGTTGCCGCTCGGGCACAGGCTCAGGAGCTCGGGTGACGGCTCGAGCGGAGCAACGCTGCCGAGCGCGACGTCGGCCGTGGCCTCGACGAACCGTACGCCCGCGTCGTTGAGCAGGATCGTGCGGTTTCCGTTGGCATCGGTGCCGGGACGCCCGGCCATTCACGGTGAACCGCCATCGCCTTGGCAAGCCCCGTCTCTAGGACTGTTGGGCGGGGATGATGGGTGGAAGTAGTATATGCCGGAGACGTGCGTGTCGTACGTCACCTTGTCGAACACGCTGAGCGGGACGGCATTGGTGGTGGTGGTGGGCGGTGAGCCGCTAGCATAGATGGGCTTCACAACCTCTGAGGAATCCACGGTGATCTTCATGGGGGGAAATGCACGTCGCTGCGAGTTAAGCGTCTCGTGCCTCTGGATCTACTTTTATAGCAGCCGAAAGAGAGAGCTAGCTGATGGGGCCGGACAGCATGCTTACTTCGATATGTAATTTTATTTATTTGTTTGTTGGTGAGGTAGTGTCTGGTTGCTACATAGTGGCTCTCCCTCCTTGTTCGATCTCGTGATGCTCTCGCCACGGTAGCATGCACCACGCAACAAAGAGAACATGTTAGAAATGCATGGGTAGATTGTTTGTTTAGGCAGAAGATAAGGTTCCTCAGTGTCTCGCATGCTTGTGGGCACAACTGCCAGACAGGCCCGATCTTGTTTTCCATATATAGTATGCTTGTGTGTGGAACTGACTGTCAATCCAATCTTCTTTTCCATAAGTAGTATCAAAGTTATTGTGGTTTGTCGAGAATTTATTTATTTGGTGCTTTCTGTCTATACATGTGCCTGCATAATAATCAAGAATAGCATGCTGTTATGCAGATGTTTAGACAGAATAGTTAGGATTTATACTTGGGCGCTTAGCATGGCCCTCTCTAGAAGTTGCATGAACATGTTGAGCTGGCCCTCTCTAAACCTCTCGTCTAGCTTTAGATGATTGGGTATGGCTAAACCTGCCAAAAGGCATTTAGCCTAGTGGTTACAAAAACCTCAGGTCCTGATTTCGACTCTGAGAGCGAATTTTCTAGGTTTTAATGACATTGTGTTTCAGCGATAGACGGCATGCCCGTCAACAGTGAGGCGACCGTGGTGACTTCATCAATCTCAAGAATTTATCAGCTCAGTCTTCGAAGATGCTCATAGGGGTAGGGATTGCGTATGTGCGTTCAAAGTGATGAGTGTGCGTAAGATGTGTGTCTGATTTGTACTGTGTAATGACAAAATTAAAAAAGTATGGCTAAACCCTAAATAGGATATACCGTTTATCTAGAATCTAACAATATATGTTGTGTCGAGTAATAATTACTAAACTAATTTCTCGTCATCCATGAATCTAACAATATATGTTGTGTCGAGTAATAATTACTAAACTAATTTCTAGCCATCCATTAGCAACTGTCCAGATGTTTTACAGGGTACAAGAAGATTCCAGCAAAACAAGCGTAGACTGAATCTCACAGTTTGAATGTGCACACAACTGTGTGGTTTCCTATGTGGTGATTTACATTACTACTACCCTATGTTAGTTTAATCTCAGGACTCGGTCGTTGATTGGTGGACCCCCGTCGCGCTGCGTATATAAAAGAGAAGGTGGGGGCTGAAGGCACGTACGTCAAGGTTCCTTGTGCCCACTCACCTCACCTACCGACCCACCGATCTAGGGTTGCACAGAAGCGATGGAAAGCTCCGCCACCGCGCCGCCGCTGCACTGTCACCGCCGCCATCCGATCGACTACATCTGCTGCCACCGGACTCGTAGACGACACCGAGCACCGAGGGCCAGTACCGCGACCACGCTGATGACGCGATCGACTACTTGCTGCGGCGATGGCTTCCTCCTCCGCCGCTTCCAACCCGATGGCCGGCGATAACCCCTCTCCTTCACTCCCTCTCGGTAGTTGTCTCATATAATGAACACGAATCAAGTTTAAGTTAAGCACCCACTGGATCTCACACCAAGCAGTTGTTTATTTCTTTCACCTGAAGGCCTGTACGTGGCGCATCGACTGAGCCCACTCTAGAACCTCACAGTACGTGGCATCCAAAAATCACGTCGGGAGTCCTCGGACGGATGTGTGCGCAAGCACCGCACACGTGTCGTGTTCCTGTTGATGCTCTTGGAGGGATCCATAAAAACAGCAGCTCCATGGCATACCACTGCTGAGGCAAATCGCAGAGAGGATCAGCGGCTAGATGCCGCCGGGACCAGAATGACGTCTGGCAATCTGTCTGCTAATGAGTATATGATCTGTCCTTCCGAGTGAGGACACTAGCTCCATGCATCAGGAGCAATTCTTGACGACGAAAGGCAAGATCTGTGATTCGCTATACCGACAGCAAGCCATGCACATGGTAGCAACAGTGCTCGATCCAAATAGTGAAGCGGTGGACACGCATGCAAGATTGGACAGCAAGCGTAAATTCTACTGGAGAATCTTTTTTGATATTACCACTGACGCCTCACTGTCGACGGCCATGCCGCCTACCGCTGAAAGCACAAATGCCGTTAAATCTTAGAAAATTCGTTCCCATCGAGAGTCGAACCCAGTACCTCAAAGGTGCTACTCGAATGCCTTAACCACTAGGCCAAGACCCTTTTCACAATTCTAGTTGAGAATCTGATCGACCATACAATTAACTGGATAGGTATGACTAAAGAATAGGAAGTGATATGAGTGTTGTAGTTAGCTAGCCACCACGGTCAGTATTTGCAGAGCCCGATTGTCCCTCCCTGACTCAGATGGAAACCTCATGAGAGTCGATCAGGTGTCCAAACTTATGCGCTTGAGCACACGTCTCAGGGAGGCGGGAGCACACCTTACCTATAGTCATATGTTCCTTCTACGACCGTATTCTTTCTGGCTTCTCCATCAACACACAAGACCGATGGTGTCTTAATAATAGACTTCTTCGCTTCGCGATATTTCCTCTCCGCTACAGTAGCGAGCGGGCGACGCGAAGGCGACTCCCTTCCGGCGGCAGCTCCCTTCCGTTCTCCCTCCTCTCCGGCGGCCCGTGGGGCTTCGGAGAGTCGGGAGAACGGCGGAGCTGCCGTCCGGTCCTCTCTAGCTAGCTAGTTTGTATAGTTAGTCTAGTTTCCCTTCGGGGGTAGGGTTAGGGTTCGGTGCCAGCGCCGGTCGAGGCGATGGTGGCCGATGTTTGTTTCTCCCGCGGCAGATCTGGTGAAGCAGTCGTCGGCGACGGCGATGAGGTAACCAGTGTGGCTGTGTGGAGCTTTTGTGCCTCCGTTTCTTTTGCGAAAGGGCGGAGGATTTCTTGGTCCCCTTCGCTGGTGTTGCTGGCGGAGGGTGATCTTCGTTCCGGGTGGTCGTCGTTCAGATCTGGCGGTGACTTCTCCGGTTTTTTCTTCCTCGGCTGCTGCTGCCCTTGCGAGCGACGACGGGGATGGGACGAAGGCGGTTCCAGGCTGTGCTCCAGCCTGCTCCCCTCCTTCATCTTCGTCGGGTTCCCTGTCTCCAACGGCGGCAAAGGTCGGAGGTACTTCTTCCATCTTTTTTGCGAAAAGGTGGATTCTGTGCATCCTTGGGGGTGCGATGTTTGTCCGCGTTGTGGGATTCATCGCCGGGGCTGGATCTGTGGTCTGGCGTTCGGTGGCGGCTCCAACGACGGGGGACTCTGCTTCCTCTTCTTCTCTCTGCGATTTGGCGGCCGATGCTCGTTCAGCGTTCAAGATGCGTGCTGGTGTTGGTACCAGGCGTTGGTTCTTGCGGCAAATCCAAAGTTTGGAGTTGATCGTGGAGGAGGAAGGTGGATCTTCTCTGGCTCCGGCGGTCGCCGTCGGTGTCCAGAAGCTTCGAGGCGAGCCTCGACGGAGGGGACCTGTGCTGTAATTTTCAGTTTTTCCAGGGTGTTTTCTGTAAAACTCCATGGATGTACTGTGCTATCTTTTTAATATAAATCCCCTTTTCGCAAAAAAAACACACAAGACCGATGGCCATGAGCACGCAATAAGGATCAGTGGTGGCCTATGTCCGAGGAGTTTTTATAGCGGTGGGCTGCCTGGGAACAATTACGCACAAGAGTGATACTTTCTTGGGTTGGGCCAAAAATGACTAGTGTACTTTCGAAGGCCCATTTTTGTCGCCCCTAAACCGCAAAGGCGCGCAAGGCGACGTCGTCGAACCATGCCGGGCGGCTCCGGCGGCGCGGTAGCGGAGAAGTGTCATGCAGCCATGGCTTGTCGTCCGCAGCCGCGACATTGCCGTGGAGTTGCACATAGTTGCCACAATCGTCAAGTCGCGTTTATCGCCGTTGGCACTGGAAGGACGCATGCCCGGGAGTAGAGGTGGGACTAGATTTTCAACATCCAGAGTCCAATTGCACTTTTTGTTATTGGACTCAAGTGGACTGGATTTATTTGGACCTTGGATGTGAATTGATGCAGGCTCCAACTTCCATATGGACTATTGGATATCTTTTGGATTAACATTGGATCCTCTCTAGCTTTATGGATTCACGTCAAAAGTTGAACCCTAAAATTTAAAACTCCGTGTTTACACCATATTTTTTCGTCAAAATTGACTGAAATTTGTTTAAACTTACTCATTATGATTGTCAGCTACTTCATGCAAATTGGTGCAGCTATATCTATACATGGGAACCACGTCAGAAGCTGAATCCTAAAACTAAAACTTTACGTTTACACCTTAATTATTTTTGTCGAAATCGATTGAAATTTGTTTAGATTAATCTATAACGGTCATCTACTTCATATAAATCGGTGTAACAATACCTGTACGTGGGACCCACGTCAAGAGTTAGACTCTAAAACTAAAACTTCACGTGCACATCTAAAAACTTCATTGAAATTGACCGAAATTTTTAGAGATGACTCGACATGACGGTTAGTTAATCTGTGCAAATATGTACAACTATATCTATATGTGAGACCCACGTCAAGAACCGGACCCTAAAATTAAAACTTCGCGTCCACACCTTAATTTGTTGTGAGAACTAACTAAAAGTTTTAGACTCGGTATGACGGTCAGCTACTTTATGCAAATTAATAAGCCTAGATCAAATCACGATCTACCTCGATCCATGGCGAGCGACGTGTTGCAGGTATGAGCTTGGCTGGTCTATGGATAGTTGGATGGACTTGGACTGGACTGAACGATGAGGCTTCTCAATTGGATTTAGACTGAATTAGAATTCTTCTTAATTGAACTTGATTGGACTTTGCTATTTGGATTTAGATCTAAATCCAATCTCATGACTACCCGGGAGGGAGGGAGGCGGGAGACCATCGTCTTCACGCTGCGAAGTCGATCAGGTCCGAAGCGGTTCCACGGCGCGGCGTTACGTCGATCCGTGAGCCTGCGCCAGGCCAAGTCGCTGGCCTGGTACATCTGTCTCTCCCAGCCGCATGTACGTGGAGGGCTCGTTCGGTGGGCGCTGCCTCGACGTGTTCGCCTCCGGCTCCCGGAACTTGTCGAAGTTTATGCCGGAGATGTACGTACTGGTCCAAGTTCACTTTTTTTTTTGAAGCAAACTGGAGGGCAGTGCCCTACAGCACAGTGGCGGAGCCAGGCCCACAGCTGGGGGTGGGCCGAAATGCTATTGGGCCAGCGGGGGTGGGCCGGTAAAAGGAAAAATCTAAAAAAAAAAAGAAAAACAACACTGTAGCAACTGCTACAGTGCTAAAATGCGATGCTGGGCTGAAACTGGGGGTGGGCCGCGGCCCACCCGGCCCACCCCTTAGCTCCGCCCCTGCTACAGCATTTTATTAATTATGAATGAAAGAAAGAGTACAAAACAGATTGTAACGAAAAACTAAAACTAGAACAAAAAGCAGCTAAAAGTGATTTTCTATCCATAATTGCAATTGCTGGATGTGTCTTTGTCTTGTCCGATGGATAACCATGGCAAGTTCCTTGAAGAAGACTCTTCTGCAGTTGTCCACAGCTGGATCAATATTATCAAAAAACCATTTATTTCTTGTCACCCATATACTCCAAGCCATTAGGATTATAATCTCCATGAAAAAAGGTACTCCCAGTTTTCTCTTTAGCCACTTAATCACTTGCAGTGTTTGTAAATTCCTGGGAACTGATAATCCAATCGATTGCCAACAGGCTCTAGCAAAGTTGCATGTCATGAACAAGTGCTTCAAGGTCTCCTCTAACTGCAAAATGCAGAGCTCACATGTGTAGGAGTCAAGAACCATATTTTTCCTTCTTAGAAGCCCCCTTGTGTTGAGTCTATCATGCAACAATAACCAACAAAATACTTTATGTTTGGGCTGACATTTTGACTTCCATAACCATGAGAAAGAGGGGTGAACTAGCATGTGGCCACATAACTGTTTGTATACTCTCTTCGTGGAATACAGCCCATGTTGACCCATATGCTTCCATATGTCCTTATCATTGGACAGTACCAGATGCTCAGTCTTTTGCAGCAATTGTTGCAGTTGTCCAAATGCTTCCATGGTTAAGGGCAATTGAAAGAGAGATAGGGGGTTCATTCTGCAGAGCCTGATCATTCAGCAGCATCATTGGGTTCTTGACAAATGAAAATAATTCAGGGAACTGGTCCTTCAGGGGGGTTTGGCTCCATGAGTCTTGCCACAGATAAACAGTTGACCCATTTCCTATGGTTACTGATGCAATTCCTTTATAGACATCCAGTAGCTTGATTATATGCTTGATTATATTTCTCCACCAAAAGGAACCCTTTTTCTGCTGCCCTGGTAACTTGCCATTGCTATAATAATTCTGCCATAGTAAGTTGACCCATGGTAGATCTTCTTTATTGTAGAATTTCTGTAATTGCTTCATGAGCAGGGCCTGATTCTGTATTCTCAGGTTTTTGACTCCCAGTCCACCTTCAGATTTTGGCTTTCTCACCAATTTCCATGCTGCCAGAGGTTGTTTTCTAGCATTGATGTCACTCTTCCTCCAAATACAGTGCCTTCGATACACATCAATTTCATTGATTACTGATGCAGGGAACAGCAGGGAACTCATACCATAAATTGGTAATGAAGAAAGACAGGAATTGGCCATTTCAATTTTCCCTGCTAGAGTTAGGAATTGAGCACATCCTATGAGTCTTCTTTCAATTCGCTGCACAATGGGTAAGAAATCAGCCACTGAGGGCTTTGTTGTGCCCATGGGTAAGCCAAGGTATGGAAAAGGCATAGTTCCAATTTGGCAGTTCAAAGTTCCTGCCAGAATCTCCATTTTTTCTTGACTGACATTTATAGGTATCATCATTGATTTACTATAGTTAACTCTTAATCCAGTTGAATCAGCAAAGGTACTTAGGAGAGCTTTTAGAAGAAATAATTGTCTTGGATAGGCTTGCATGACTAGAAGTGTATCATCAGCATACTGAACTATGGGGAAATCTTCACCGGCATTAGATGGCAGGGGTAACTGAAACAGTCCTCTCTCCTTGCCTTTGTTCATGATGCTTTGCAATAGGTCAGCAGCTAGAACAAATAGCAAAGGGGATAAAGGATCTCCTTGTCTTACACCTCTTCTGCAATGGAAAACCTTTCCTGGCACACCATTCAGCGCGCGTGAACTGAAGACGTCCGCCCCAGCGGGCAGACTGCCACCGCCGTGGCTGCGAACATATACGAAGGCTTACGGCCTTGGACAGATGCACCGTGAGCTTCATGTTGAGACTGGTATATAACGCAAGTTACCGTGAGTTTACCCCCTAGTCTGCTGATTAAACTCTACGCAGGGGAAAAAAAAAAAAAACTGAGGTAACGCATCGCCGATTCCCTCAAGCAGCTGATGAAGGTGTGGTTGGAAGCAAAAGTTGAATCACAATCAGTCATATTACTCACACGGCAAAAGGCCATCCATGCGCGACAAACAAACGACCACCTACCTTCACTACGTCTCAACTGCATCATTCGTTGGCGTGAATGTTGTCCCCTGATTTATGCGAGTGTACGTACGTCTGAACAAAGGGGTCTCAATTAATTAAGGTCGTGTAGGCACGGTGCAGTCGGCTGTGTTCCCACACGTTAATGCAGTTCGGTGGCTCAACACCGGAGTGAGTCAAGGTCGTCGGGGCAACCACCGTACAGTGCTCAATCTGTTCCCACTTTAATACAATTCAATGGCTCCTGGTACGACGCCAACTTCCCCGCTGTCGTCGTCGTTCATGGCACTGATGGAGACGAACGCCGGCAGTGGTTGTGTAGTCAATTGAGCGAGTCATATCCACACTACTACGATCGACACCACAAGTGGCGGCATCGTCAAAGAGGACTACTGTTAACTGTATGAACATGGAAAATTAATGACTACTATGTTGGACGAACTAAGCTGGAAAACTGGAAAGCTTTGGAAACTTGGAAAACTGAAAATGACAACCGTATGAGTGCGAAAGATGGTGGTCGCATTAGGAACTTAATTCGAAAGCTTTTCGTGAGGCTTGGTTGGCTAGGTCAACATTTGTTAATTATATAACTTGAAAAGAACTTTAATCGTCATCCGACCTTAGCTCAGTTGGTAGAACGGAGGACTGTAGTGTTGCAGATGAAATCCTTAGGTCGCTGGTTCGAATCCGGCAGATCGGAATTTGATGCACTTTATTTTTTTTTTTGTCCTTGTTTGGCTCTATTTTGGTCACTTCAACTTGGGGAAATATTCCGTGCAATGAACCTATTTGGTGCAATTTGTGCAAATAATGCGTCAGCCATCAGATTGGTATCCAGCGGTCCATGCTTTCACCGCGGGAGCATCCCAATCCACCTTGTCTCTTTTTCACATACCCCCCGCAGAAATCCCTCAGCTGCCGATGCCCTCGCTGAACTCCTCCGTTCTTCGTCAATTCCAACGCCCGCCGCCGGCGAACTACACAGCTCGGCGCAGGTCTTCTCCGTGGCGAGTCGCTTGTGTAACACCCCAAATCTCAAATCAACAATTAAATGGAATAAAAATCACTCCGATTTTGAATTTTGTTTATTTCTTTCCTCCTCATCAAATTTTAGAAATAAAACTAACAAAAGTGATTCAAACTTAGTTGAATCTGAAATTTTCAAAATATAAAATCTATGCTCAAGTGTTTGTTTACATTTAATATTTACTAAAAGTTTGAACTTTGGAATTTACAACAAATTAAAATTTATTTGCTAAGCCCTAGCAAATTCACCTTAAATTTAAAATTTGGATTTGAAAACCTGCATAAAATATCATCATGTGCGCTTCTGGTATTTACTGGTTTTACTTGGAGTGGTTGTTGAAGTTAATCTCCTTTTCAAATTTGAAATCTGCTCAAATTTGAAGCCTTTTAAACTCCAGAAAATATCAAACCAGTTTCCTCTTCTCTGGGCCGAACCTTCTTCTTTTCCTCGCTGGCCCAGCCCACTTCCCCTTTTTCTCTCCTCTTTCTTCCGAGCAGGCCGCCCCTTTCTCTTCTTTCCTCCCGGCCCAGCTCGGTCTGCTCCGGCCCAGTCCGGCCCGTTCTCCTCGTCTTCCTCCTCCAGCTCGGCAGACACGTCGCCGCCGACGCGTCGCCGCCGCCGCGTTCCACGCCGGCGCCCTCTCCAGCTCATCCCTGCGCGCCACTGTGACCATACCGCCCCGACGTCACCCCTGCCAAGCTCCGCGCCCCGAGGCCACAGTGTTGCGGGCGCCGCAATTTTGGACGAAGTCGCCGCCGCCATTTGACCTCGCCGCGAAATATCTCGCCGCCGGCGGACCAGATAAGATAAGGCCGCCCGGCCCTATCTCTTCGCCTCGAAGCTCCTTCCCCCTCCGCCTATAAATAGCCCCCGACTCCTCCTCGCCGCGACTCCCTCTCTCGTTTTCCCCCTAACCCTAACTCTCTCTCCTCCATTGCCGACCGTCGTCGATCTCCGTCGTCCGGCTGTCTCCGACTCAACCGAGCCGCTGGTAAGGATCCCCGTGCTTCCCTCTCTCTTTCCCCGTTCTTCTTTCCCTTCCTCCCCGCTTGAGCCGAGCTCTCACCGTGCGCCGCCCATCGCCGCCGCGCCACCTAACACCGGTCACCTTCCCGACCGCGTCCAGCTCGCCTGTGGCGCGCAACACGTTCCTCGCAGCCGCGCGCATCCCACCGACCGCTCGCACTCGCTCAAGCATGCGCGCGCACGCATCCCCTTCGTGCGCCGCCACCTTGCCCAGCTCCGGCAAGCCCTAGTCGTCTCGCTCGTCGTCCTCATCGACGACATCTTCCTGGAAACGCTCCGCCATCGCATGTAGAAGCCCGTCGTCCAGTCCTCGTCAGCCCTAGGCCACCGTAGTCGCCGTCGGCGAGGTTTCCGGCCAAGCGCCGCCGCGGCGCACCGCCCCGGCTCACCGTGCACCGGCCGTAGACTCGGTCCACACTCCCATGAACTCGGTCCATGGCTTTTCCAACAGAAGAATAAATCCAGAAAATCCAAGAAATTCCTTGACCTGGTAATTTTACAGATAGGCCCCTCCAGTTTATTTCATTTCTGTATAGGTCCCTACCTTTTTACAGAAAAGACCCTATACTTTTCTGTATTTACCCTTTAGCCCCTACCTTTTTACACCAAGGCCCCTCAACTTTTCCATAATTACACATAGGTCCCTAGAACTTTTCTGTTCTTACAGATAAGTCCTTAGAAACTATTCTAAAATCGCAAACAAGCCCTTAGAATCTTTAAACGTCTATATCTTTTCCATCCGATCTCCGTTTTGAGCGATTCTTGCGCTCACGCGTTCGTAGAAACGCATAGTATCTTTTGGTACTGTCCTTGGAGCTCCACACCAGATCTACAAATCATCAATACCCTAAGTTTCCCTCTCGCCCGACAAATCCCATCTCGGCAAATCTTTCATCGTTGATCTTGCTTTAGACTGCCATTCCTTCACCTTCTAGGATCAAATCCTAACCAATCTTGTGTTGTTTCCCGTCAAAGCATAGTAACTCTTCTTAACCACAACTAAGCTCCAATCTTTAACCGAGCTCAGCTATCGCCCGACCAAACCTAATCCAATGTTGCCACCAATCTTTACCCAGCTTATTCAACCTGTTTATTCTCGTTTATGTTATATTTCATTAGATCTTATCGGAGTTATTGCTTGTTGGTATTTGATTTCAGCTGTGCATTCATATCATACATGATCATGTACCACCGTCGTGTGCTCGACGCATGACGACTAACTCAATGGATAGTATAATAGCAAATCATCATTAGGTAAACTAAAAGATGTAGAAGTTCTTAAAGTGACACACCTCACATTTCATGTACTTGTTACATGTACCTTTATATAGGTTACGGCCTATATAAAGCTTTAGTGTTGCAAGTATACGAATAACACATACACACACACGCCTTCTTCTTCATGCATGCATGTCCTCCTCATCGTGTTTAGCATCCTTCATTCACACTAAAAGCCTTAGTGCTCGATGCAGCGCTCCTAATAAGTCTTCTTAAAATAATAAAATCTTTCTTAAAGTAAAACTTAATGCATCATACATGAATTGGGTCTCTTGTCTTTTATCGATGTTTTATTGGATCTTATTGGAGTTATTGCTCATTGCTATTTCAATTGCAACCATGCATTCATATCATGCATGCATGCCTAGATTAGATACGCCTCTGCATCTGCATATCCTTTTCCCGAACCACCCATATTCTTTAATAGAAACAACTTAAGTTTTATATAATAGATATGCACGCAATCACCGTCAATAAAACATATGCATCTCATCATCCTCACCATAAGGTTGCACCCTTGCCTCTTTTAAGAGAACTTAGATAATTAATAGTTTGTCTAGGTGAATATGGCCCTTATAAGGCCATGAATAAAACTTATAATAAATAATCTTTCATAAATAATATGCATTGCATTAACATAGCCATTTCTCTTGGAGTTGTATCGATTCTTATTGGAGTTAATTGGATCTTATTCGGCTCTTTTCGTTCTTTATTTCCTTTGCGGTAGTTTGTTTATACGATATGTTTCTATGCGCTAGCTTACGCGAGATTCGAGGAAGAGCCAGAAGAATTCAAGGAAGATCAATCCTCAGAATGAATCCAAGAATCCAAGCCCAAGGACGAGTCAGAAGATACAAGCTTTGAAGAAGGACTCGAGGATATATCGACCTCAACAGAAGAGCTTGAAGAATCCAGAATTGAAAGATTAGGATAGCGTTCTTCAGGCAAGCTCTACTTCTCCTTGATCATGATTGAACCTACTGTTTTTCGCAATGCACCTATATGGCCTGTTCTCGTACTATGCATTACTTGTTATTTCACTGATTGTGTAGTTATGATCCTGTTTGCTTGCTGTTATTAATGCCACTATTTAGGCGATAATACGTGAATCCTTGTTTACCCTTGATTACCTGTCACCTTGATAACCCTAGGATAGTTCCATCATTTCTATGATGGCACGTTCACCTTGCTTCTAGAACTGCTTAGGACCCCGCAATGTTTCTACATTGCCACACCGTACTCATATATTATGCTTTATAAATGTGTTAAATGAGTTTGGTGGTGTGCGTAATATTGGGGTTGGGAGTAGTACAACTGTGTTAGGTGGTGATGTTGGTGACGGTGATGGGATGGTTGGATTGCGGGCAAGGCCATTAGTAAGTGAATGATGATGTGATGGATTGCGTGATAGTCCCCTAGTGTGGGAGACATGGCGCTTGCCCGGCCACATAAGGACCGGTTCATTCAACCTTTAACAAGATGATTCTCGTACAACCACAGAACCTGTATGGGAAGGACTCACCCTACCTTCTTGGTGCTTACCACTTTGATCCACCTGGAGGGCAGTAGTGCAAGCGAGCAACCAGGAGTAGACTCCGGAGTTTGTATTGCTTAGGAGTCCGGTTCGTGATCCCCACATCAAATGTGAGGAGGATCTGCATGATTGACTCTTATAGCCTCATGAATGAGCCCCTGGGTATGGTTCGTAGGTGGCATTGTGTGTGGTACTCGGAGAAGATGGAATGAGCGTTATGTTACTCTCCGATCAAGAGTGCATAGCCTGTGGGAAAAGATGTACAACCTCTGCAGAGTGTAAAATTCATCCGGATGGACGTTGTCACGGCATATGACGCATCTTTGTTGAGTTCGATATGATTAGCCACCTCTCATTCCTTGAGGTGTGAGTGAGCAGTAGTCTGCTCGTGTTTTGGAAGTGATGGCATGGATGCCGGGTCGGTATGACCAGTGAGGTCAGAAGGCCCAACTAAAACTTGGGAACTGGCGGGAATGCTTCATACTCCCCCAGGGCCAACCAACTAAAATATTGACAGTTACTTCTCTGTTTTGTCTAAGAATTCCTTCACATGCTGTAGTGAACCTTGCATAAAATCTGCTTGTTGCAAATAAACCATACAGCCTATCCCTTGCTAAGACCAAATATGCATGTATATATACCCCTTGTGTAGTGTAGGGCTTGCTGAGTACCTTATGTACTCACGCGTTTGTAATTGTTGGTTTAGTAGGAAGACTTCGTAGAAGACGACGACGATTGGGTTTTCGGTTCTGCTTCTCAAGTTTGCTTGTGGCTTGGGCCAAGGTTTCCGCTGTCTGCTTCACCTCTAGTGGGTCGGATGTACTTGGATAGTTTGAATCCTTGTCGTACCGCCACTAAAGGTCTTATATCAGGTATCTTACTTAATTATTCGAAGTATGCTTTTGATTTTCATATCTGTGTTCTTGTGCGTATCAGCTACTGATCCAGGGACTGATACAGGATGCACAGTAGATTCCAGAAATGGGGTCTGACAGAGTGGTATCAGAGCATTACTTGACCGTAGAACGAAAACCTAGGATTTGTCGCGTTCGAAAATGACTATTTTCAAAACTAGTTACAAAATCTTCCATAGTACCTCTTCCCCATCTTTTAAAATCTCTTGTTCTTCTCCCGACCAACCGCAGAAGTCTCTCCTCAACACAACATGTCGGCACAGGAA
The DNA here is from genome assembly GCA_012490785.1 of Eragrostis nindensis. Classification (NCBI taxonomy): domain Eukaryota; kingdom Viridiplantae; phylum Streptophyta; class Magnoliopsida; order Poales; family Poaceae; genus Eragrostis; species Eragrostis nindensis. Next base: position 263,173 of record JAAXCT010000038.1, on the reverse strand, counting down.
ATTTCAACCTGAGGGACAACCAGGATACGTGACTATAGAAGTGGAGGAGAGATCACACCAAGTTTACTGCAAACCAGATATGGATCCTATACAAAAAGGGGAATGTCAATGCTACTAGGGACACCAAAAAGACTTGCTTCCGGTGTCACAACTCCGGACATAAGTCATTGAATGCCCTTCTATGAACCCATCAATGAAGCAAAGAGCTGTAGAGACCAACATGAAGAATGAAGTATCTCAAGCCTCTGCACCATCTACAAAGAATCAATTTGCAGTAAAGGGGAAGCATCAAGAGCAAGAAGTTTGGAATAACAAGGATGACACATCACTGATGTCACATTCTATCATCACAAGTGTACTTGAAAGGTTGGACAATTTGGAAGGAGCATGGATGGATCAAGAAAACGATAAAAGTTACAAGATCCAGCCATGAGAAACAAAAGGACAAAAGTGGAAATCTCCCAGAAGCAAGAATGAAAATTTGAGATCTCAACCCTAGTTGAACGCAATGACCATGGTTACATATGCATGGATAACCTTAAGCATCAAGTCAACGAAGCACCTCCAAATGCAGTAACGTGAGCAATGGCTTTCCTTTACCCGACAGAGTCGTATGACCCTCTCGATTCTTTTCGTCAACGGACTATTAGTCGAGTTCTGAGGACAATCAAAGATCGATAGTCGACATACCCGTAAGCCTTAAAGCTTCGTCTTAAGTACGCTCACATATGAGACCTCAACAAATAAATCACGTTGTTTGTGTGATTCGATGATTTTGTTGACTTTGGCTCCTTATTTCTCTATGATTGAGTGCTTTTAATCAAACTAAATAGTATAATTACAATAACAACAGTTTGATAATTAGAATAGTAGCTTAATAACAGCTTAAGGCCTAAACCTTTTCCTAAAACCCTGCCTAAATCTCTGCTGGTGAAACCAAGATGCCACCAAAGAAGTCCGCTCGGGTACAAACTCGCCAACGGCAACAAGCAAGTGACAGAGGGCCCTTCGTAGCCCATAGCAAGGAAACTGAGGAAGGTCACAACGCAGAAGAAGAAAACAACCAAGAGACCGAAGGCAACTGCAACCAAGGTAGTAATGAGATTCCTGAAGTACCACCGGTCAACCTTGCAGAAGTAATGGCTATGCAAACCCAACTGTTGCAAGTTCTTTCGCAAAAGCAACAGAACAACCACGGAATCAATTCCAAGATAACAGAATTTTTGAAACTTAGGCCACCTGTCTACGACAGCACCGATGAAGACCCATTAGCAGCTGAAGACTGGCTCAGAAACATCGATAAGAAGCTCAAAGTTATCAATGCTAATGATCAAGAAAAGGTGATATTGGCAACACATCATCTAACAGGAGCAGCCGTAGAATGGTGGGACAATCTCTGTGAAGCAACAACAGAACCAGACACAATCAGCTGGGAAGAATTTCAACATGCATTCCGTGACTATCATATCCCTGAAGGAATTATGGAAATGAAAGCTGATGAATTTCGTTCGCTGAAACAAGGAGCTATGACAGTGCAGGAGTATACTCGCAAGTTCACGAAGCTTTCTCGCTATGCTCCAGAAGAAGTATCGACTGATAAGAAAAAGCAAGATCGCTTTCGGAAAGGACTTAACCATAGACTGAATGTTCAGCTGGTCACCCATGTTTACCCAGATTTCAAAACTCTGATGAACCGGACCATATTACTTGAAGATGCTTGGTCAAAATGGGAAAACGACGAAGAACAAAATATCATTATGAACGAAGAACAAGATATCATTATGAATGAAGAGCAGAACATCAACGTGAACAGGTTTAAACGGAAAGAAGCATCTAAAAGACCGAACAGAAATCAACGCAGGAAGCTAAAATATCAGAAAATAAAACAGATGAAGCTCTTCGGATCCTCTTCTAACTGTAAAAATCTGGCTACTATTCATCAGAGTGACAGAAAACAGCAAGAAGGATATGTTGGTAAGGCCCCACGAGGACATCGGAAATGTTACTTGTGCAAGCAAAAAGGACACTACATAGCAGATTGTCCTCAAGCTGACCAATACAACGACGACATTCATACCAATCCAATCGGGATTTCACACGTCAATGACATTTGAAGATGATCACGAGATACCATAAACCCCTATCTGGAAGGAGTAAGCAACTGGGCTAGTAGTATAATCTGTAGTTGTCGCTTTGTACTCGGAAATCATGGATGCCTGTGGTGAACCACTATGGAAACAAGTTTATGAAATAAGATATGATGAGATGACGTTTAATATCCATTCAATGATTGTGATATATGTGACAATGCCTGGCTTGCAAAAGAAACCCGGAAACCCTTCTCTTTTGGATACAAAGATGTTAAGATGGAATTCTCTAAGATAAATCATTTTAAGTGGGGTAGTCCACCCACTATCTGGGAATCTCCTACCTGATGGATTGGAAGTGCCGCCAAGCTCTATAAGTGAGAACACGATAAGATTGGACAATCGAAAAACATGATATAGAAGGTTTCATTCATCGCTATGTTTCCTAGAAGAAGTTATGACTTGTCGGGAACAGACCTCAAGCTACATCAATAAGAGTCTTAGTACACCGATCCTTGAGGATAATTTGGAAATAAAGGCATTTGGATTAAGCGACCCATGGAATACTAAGAAAAGCCTAAACCCTGTGGATAAGATAAGCAGAGTAATAATGGAACGTTATCTTTGGTACCCCAAGTTAAATCCTTTTAAGTGGGCTAGGATTCCCATACAATCTGGAAGAAAAGACCCCCGCTACATCAACCTGCACAACCAAATATCGCAAAGGTAGAGAGAATCTACTATGAAGGCTCGCAGCATCAAGAAGCCTCCGACAAATTTGGAATGTTACCACCGTCAAGCAAGGAGACGCAAGACAAGCTATCACCATCCAGAAGATCGTTCGAATCTCGAGGACGAGATTCCTTTTAAGTGGGGTAGATCTGTAACACCCCAAATCTCAAATCAACAATAATGGAATAAAAATCACTCCGATTTTGAATTTTGTTTATTTCTTTCCTCCTCATCAAATTTTAGAAATAAAACTAACAAAAGTGATTCAAACTTAGTTGAATCTGAAATTTTCAAAATATAAAATCTATGCTCAAGTGTTTGTTTACATTTAATATTTACTAAAAGTTTGAACTTTGGAATTTACAACAAATTAAAATTTATTTGCTAAGCCCTAGCAAATTCACCTTAAATTTAAAATTTGGATTTGAAAACCTGCATAAAATATCATCATGTGCGCTTCTGGTATTTACTGGTTTTACTTGGAGTGGTTGTTGAAGTTAATCTCCTTTTCAAATTTGAAATCTGCTCAAATTTGAAGCCTTTTAAACTCCAGAAAATATCAAACCAGTTTCCTCTTCTCTGGGCCGAACCTTCTTCTTTTCCTCACTGGCCCAGCCCACTTCCCCTTTTTCTCTCCTCTTTCTTCCGAGCAGGCCGCCCCTTTCTCTTCTTTCCTCCCGGCCCAGCTCGGTCTGCTCCGGCCCAGTCCGGCCCGTTCTCCTCGTCTTCCTCCTCCAGCTCGGCAGACACGTCGCCGCCGACGCGTCGCCGCCGCCGCGTTCCACGCCGGCGCCCTCTCCAGCTCATCCCTGCGCGCCACTGTGACCATACCGCCCCGACGTCACCCCTGCCAAGCTCCGCGCCCCGAGGCCACAGTGTTGCGGGCGCCGCAATTTTGGACGAAGTCGCCGCCGCCATTTGACCTCGCCGCGAAATATCTCGCCGCCGGCGGACCAGATAAGATAAGGCCGCCCGGCCCTATCTCTTCGCCTCGAAGCTCCTTCCCCCTCCGCCTATAAATAGCCCCCGACTCCTCCTCGCCGCGACTCCCTCTCTCGTTTTCCCCCTAACCCTAACTCTCTCTCCTCCATTGCCGACCGTCGTCGATCTCCGTCGTCCGGCTGTCTCCGACTCAACCGAGCCGCCGGTAAGGATCCCCGTGCTTCCCTCTCTCTTTCCCCGTTCTTCTTTCCCTTCCTCCCCGCTTGAGCCGAGCTCTCACCGTGCGCCGCCCATCGCCGCCGCGCCACCTAACACCGGTCACCTTCCCGACCGCGTCCAGCTCGCCTGTGGCGCGCAACACGTTCCTCGCAGCCGCGCGCATCCCACCGACCGCTCGCACTCGCTCAAGCATGCGCGCGCACGCATCCCCTTCGTGCGCCGCCACCTTGCCCAGCTCCGGCAAGCCCTAGTCGTCTCGCTCGTCGTCCTCATCGACGACATCTTCCTGGAAACGCTCCGCCATCGCATGTAGAAGCCCGTCGTCCAGTCCTCGTCAGCCCTAGGCCACCGTAGTCGCCGTCGGCGAGGTTTCCGGCCAAGCGCCGCCGCGGCGCACCGCCCCGGCTCACCGTGCACCGGCCGTAGACTCGGTCCACACTCCCATGAACTCGGTCCATGGCTTTTCCAACAGAAGAATAAATCCAGAAAATCCAAGAAATTCCTTGACCTGGTAATTTTACAGATAGGCCCCTCCAGTTTATTTCATTTCTGTATAGGTCCCTACCTTTTTACAGAAAAGACCCTATACTTTTCTGTATTTACCCTTTAGCCCCTACCTTTTTACACCAAGGCCCCTCAACTTTTCCATAATTACACATAGGTCCCTAGAACTTTTCTGTTCTTACAGATAAGTCCTTAGAAACTATTCTAAAATCGCAAACAAGCCCTTAGAATCTTTAAACGTCTATATCTTTTCCATCCGATCTCCGTTTTGAGCGATTCTTGCGCTCACGCGTTCGTAGAAACGCGTAGTATCTTTTGGTACTGTCCTTGGAGCTCCACACCAGATCTACAAATCATCAATACCCTAAGTTTCCCTCTCGCCCGACAAATCCCATCTCGGTAAATCTTTCATCGTTGATCTTGCTTTAGACTGCCATTCCTTCACCTTCTAGGATCAAAACCTAACCAATCTTGTGTTGTTTCCCGTCAAAGCATAGTAACTCTTCTTAACCACAACTAAGCTCCAATCTTTAACCGAGCTCAGCTATCGCCCGACCAAACCTAATCCAATGTTGCCACCAATCTTTACCCAGCTTATTCAACCTGTTTATTCTCGTTTATGTTATATTTCATTAGATCTTATCGGAGTTATTGCTTGTTGGTATTTGATTTCAGCTGTGCATTCATATCATACATGATCATGTACCACCGTCGTGTGCTCGACGCATGACGACTAACTCAATGGATAGTATAATAGCAAATCATCATTAGGTAATACTAAAAGATGTAGAAGTTCTTAAAGTGACACACCTCACATTTCATGTACTTGTTACATGTACCTTTATATAGGTTACGGCCTATATAAAGCTTTAGTGTTGCAAGTATACGAATAACACATACACACACACGCCTTCTTCTTCATGCATGCATGTCCTCCTCATCGTGTTTAGCATCCTTCATTCACACTAAAAGCCTTAGTGCTCGATGCAGCGCTCCTAATAAGTCTTCTTAAAATAATAAAATCTTTCTTAAAGTAAAACTTAATGCATCATACATGAATTGGGTCTCTTGTCTTTTATCGATGTTTTATTGGATCTTATTGGAGTTATTGCTCATTGCTATTTCAATTGCAACCATGCATTCATATCATGCATGCATGCCTAGATTAGATACGCCTCTGCATCTGCATATCCTTTTCCCGAACCACCCATATTCTTTAATAGAAACAACTTAAGTTTTATATAATAGATATGCACGCAATCACCGTCAATAAAACATATGCATCTCATCATCCTCACCATAAGGTTGCACCCTTGCCTCTTTTAAGAGAACTTAGATAATTAATAGTTTGTCTAGGTGAATATGGCCCTTATAAGGCCATGAATAAAACTTATAATAAATAATCTTTCATAAATAATATGCATTGCATTAACATAGCCATTTCTCTTGGAGTTGTATCGATTCTTATTGGAGTTAATTGGATCTTATTCGGCTCTTTTCGTTCTTTATTTCCTTTGCGGTAGTTTGTTTATACGATATTTTTCTATGCGCTAGCTTACGCGAGATTCGAGGAAGAGCCAGAAGAATTCAAGGAAGATCAATCCTCAGAATGAATCCAAGAATCCAAGCCCAAGGACGAGTCAGAAGATACAAGCTTTGAAGAAGGACTCGAGGATATATCGACCTCAACAGAAGAGCTTGAAGAATCCAGAATTGAAAGATTAGGATAGCGTTCTTCAGGCAAGCTCTACTTCTCCTTGATCATGATTGAACCTACTGTTTTTCGCAATGCACCTATATGGCCTGTTCTCGTACTATGCATTACTTGTTATTTCACTGATTGTGTAGTTATGGTCCTGTTTGCTTGCTGTTATTAATGCCACTATTTAGGCGATAATACGTGAATCCTTGTTTACCCTTGATTACCTGTCACCTTGATAACCCTAGGATAGTTCCATCATTTCTATGATGGCACGTTCACCTTGCTTCTAGAACTGCTTAGGACCCCCGCAATGTTTCTACATTGCCACACCGTACTCATATATTATGCTTTATAAATGTGTTAAATGAGTTTGGTGGTGTGCGTAATATTGGGGTTGGGAGTAGTACAACTGTGTTAGGTGGTGATGTTGGTGACGGTGATGGGATGGTTGGATTGCGGGCAAGGCCATTAGTAAGTGAATGATGATGTGATGGATTGCGTGATAGTCCCCTAGTGTGGGAGACATGGCGCTTGCCCGGCCACATAAGGACCGGTTCATTCAACCTTTAACAAGATGATTCTCGTACAACCACAGAACCTGTATGGGAAGGACTCACCCTACCTTCTTGGTGCTTACCACTTTGATCCACCTGGAGGGCAGTAGTGCAAGCGAGCAACCAGGAGTAGACTCCGGAGTTTGTATTGCTTAGGAGTCCGGTTCGTGATCCCCACATCAAATGTGAGGAGGATCTGCATGATTGACTCTTATAGCCTCATGAATGAGCCCCTGGGTATGGTTCGTAGGTGGCATTGTGTGTGGTACTCGGAGAAGATGGAATGAGCGTTATGTTACTCTCCGATCAAGAGTGCATAGCCTGTGGGAAAAGATGTACAACCTCTGCAGAGTGTAAAATTCATCCGGATGGACGTTGTCACGGCATATGACGCATCTTTGTTGAGTTCGATATGATTAGCCACCTCTCATTCCTTGAGGTGTGAGTGAGCAGTAGTCTGCTCGTGTTTTGGAAGTGATGGCATGGATGCCGGGTCGGTATGACCAGTGAGGTCAGAAGGCCCAACTAAAACTTGGGAACTGGCGGGAATGCTTCATACTCCCCCAGGGCCAACCAACTAAAATATTGACAGTTACTTCTCTGTTTTGTCTAAGAATTCCTTCACATGCTGTAGTGAACCTTGCATAAAATCTGTTTGTTGCAAATAAACCATACAGCCTATCCCTTGCTAAGACCAAATATGCATGTATATATACCCCTTGTGTAGTGTAGGGCTTGCTGAGTACCTTATGTACTCACGCGTTTGTAATTGTTGGTTTAGTAGGAAGACTTCGTAGAAGACGACGACGATTGGGTTTTCGGTTCTGCTTCTCAAGTTTGCTTGTGGCTTGGGCCAAGGTTTCCGCTGTCTGCTTCACCTCTAGTGGGTCGGATGTACTTGGATAGTTTGAATCCTTGTCGTACCGCCACTAAAGGTCTTATATCAGGTATCTTACTTAATTATTCGAAGTATGCTTTTGATTTTCATATCTGTGTTCTTGTGCGTATCAGCTACTGATCCAGGGACTGATACAGGATGCACAGTAGATTCCAGAAATGGGGTCTGACAGCTTGAGCCTCATCAACGCCGGCGTTCACGTCAACGTATTCTCCGTGGGAGCTTCATCAATGAAGCAACTGCAAGGCAGTTGATTGCGGCTTGATTCCGTTTGAACTTCGTCAAGGCCGCCGACTGAACCAAGGCCGATGGATCTTGGTTTGATCTGGAGGCCTCGAATTTCCATACCTAGGCCATCTCCTAATTTTGTTCATTGCTTATATGAAGTTTCTCTGTTTAGTCTAAATTGTACCCGCAAGGGTGATTTTTGTGCGTAAATCCAATTTCAGTTGGAACAACGAACCATGTTGTATTGTTTGAAGCTGATAGCAATTCATTCCTCACTTTCTTCATTTCAATGGAAATTCTAGCACTGAAGTTCTGGTGCGTAAGCTTTGCAATGGAGGACACTCTGGTACTTTTCTTGTCAGATTCTTGCAATGCTTCGACAATGGACATTCAGTTCAGATCTGAATTGAATAATGTACACTTCTATGTATCTACAACTACGCACACCGAGCATATGCAGTTATAAGAGCAAGTCTCCATTTCCAGTATATAGATTTTGAATTTGTGCATGTCAGAATCTCTTGTAGAAAAAAATGTGGTAAAGGAGTTTTCATCATGCTTGTAGCCTGCAACTAGCTAATGCCAAATAAGATCGAACTGCTTGCTACTAGTGATGGAATAGCAACGTTTTTTTGCACATTACAAAATAATAAGCAAACAAAAAGTTGTGAAAGAGAAATTTAGAATTTGTCTAGAGTGAAGGTAGCACCCTGGCACATTATATGAACAGATTAAAAATTAAACCATATATCTAAAACGATGATGCCATCACAATTCATAGCTCCTAAGCTGCAGTCTACTGAAAGAGCACAGGTTGCAGTAGCTCCTCTATGCCACCGGGAAGTAGGAAGGCAGCACCAAAGTTCCCTTGAAAACTTCTATCGATATGAATTTCTGACGAAAAATGAGATGATAACTTTTGTTGATAAAAAATGAATTAGCAGACAACTCGGCTTTATGATCGGGCACCTGAGGCGCGCATATCAATCCCTGCGACACATATAGAACTACTATTACTGTCAGCAAATATTCTGATTCAAGTATACAATGTTTATGTACAGGATATACTAGTATGCTCCACTAACAAAGACTGGAAATACATGCTTCCGTGGAGTAATACACCCGTCATCGTTGCAGGGGAGTGAATTCCTTTCGTTGGTCGAAGTGCATTCAGGCATTGGCATACCATTTCGCGAAGCGCAGTGGTGGCAGTAAAAAGGTCAAAGGTGCTGAAAAATCCCATATGCGAAGTTCGTAGGTGCAGATATGAAGCAACCAGCACCAAGAACTATGATGGCACTTAGAGCAAGGCCAACGCGCGCCGAGCAGCGCCGAGCCACCTCGTCGTTGCGACAAGCTTCCAGCCGAAATGCTCCAACGCTTTGGCTTGTCACCGGTCCCAACACACAATATTTTATTTGCTCCCACCCTCACGTAGCTCACAATTTGGTGCGTCTGGCTGCTCAACCTGACAAAATGCGTCGGGAAGAGCCAAGCTCGGCGCGTCACAGGCTGGTAACAGGCTGAACGACGGTCGCGACTGCCGGCGTCGAGCGAAGGAATCTTGCCATTTATCTCTCCTCCACATCGACCTTTTGCTGACATGTCGGTCGTTACGACAAAGCGATGGGCTTGCTCTTATGGCGCCATCCGCGTAGACGTGGGTGTCGAGAGTGCGAGGTGGCCACACAGGGGGAGCATCGCGATTAGAACCGCATCCTCATTCGTCGATCCTTAGGGCCTTCTTGGGCGGCATGCTTCGACTATCAATGAGTTCATGGCGGCGGCGGCACCTTGGCCTCCGGCAAGGATCGTGATCGTGGAGGACGACAAATGAGGATTTTGATCTGGGTTACGGCCGAGCAAGGATTTCTGCAGAGGGATTTGTGGAACGACGAGGTGGATCGGGAAGCTCTAGTGGAGAAAGGATGGAATGTTCGATACGAATCCTATGGCTGGGACGGCTGATTGCACAAATTGCACCGAATAGGCCCATTGCACCAAATATTTCCCCCTTCAACTTTGTCTTGTCCAAATGACAAAATAATTATGCCGAATAACCTTGGTGTTATTATCCTACTATTTTCTGTAGACTTTATTTATCTCATACTACATATAGATCGAAAATAGAGATGTCATGCTTCATTTTGATTGGCTGTCGATTGCACTGGTTTATCTTAGGAAAAAACTAAAACACTACTTCTAAATGGTTTATAGTTATTTGGTTAGGTATCCACTAAAAATGTAGGAAATGAGTTTGTTGGTAATTTAGTAAAACTATACAAAAAGATACAATTCATACTAGAAAAATTATCGCTCGCTTGCGAAAAATAGTAAAAAGTGTTTCAATTGAAGAAAAATTGTGGAGGAGGGATCTGAAGTCTTTCTAGCGAAACTACAACCATTTTAAAAAAGTGATAATACTTCGAGAGGTGTGGCCAGGTCAACCTTCCAGCAGCGTACCAAAAGCAAAATCGAGGCGTTGATACACGAAGGTGTGCTACTGGCCATGTGACAGTTTGTGGTTTATCGAGGCTCTCATCATGGATATGCTGCCTCTAGGCTGTAGCACTGCAAGAAATTGAACTGGCTACGGTTGTTTGAAGCGCAAGTTGGCCCCCATTTGACTATTCCGATTTATGAGTATACCGAGTTGGTCAAATCCATGCTGCAATTTAAATAACCTGTTTCACTATTCCATCTGCTCTTCAACTGGAGATAGACATAAATTATCATTATTCAGTCAGTTGATTACAAGAATTTCTCACAGGGGTAAGGTTTTCCTACGTGTATTCATAAAGGTGAGTGTGCGTGCATTGTGAGTGTCTGAATTATACTGTATAATTGTAAAAAAAAAGTACAAGAATTTCTGGTAATTATTAGCCTATTATAGTGGAAGGACACGATTTGAGGAAGCGGCAGGACACAATTTCCATCTGACAGGATTCCTGGCTCCTCTGCTGTAGGCTGCCCACGTATCAGTGACCATTGCACGCGTGTAGTGTAAGTCAGCGGATCCCTGTGCAGCAACCCATCTATGTAATCAACGATAAGGCCTACGATTACCCCTGAGTCGCCGGCGGCGAACCGGCGGCGTGAGGGCTCTCTACGGCGTCGCCTACTTCTACTTGCGATGCAAGAAAGAAGGTTGTGTTTGTTTTCGATTTTTGTTTCTGGTTCATTGCTTCCGGCCACAGCGACCAAGTCTTATACATGTCCAGACACACTGCCCTGTGGGCCAACACAACTCACTCCCTAATCGACAAAAACGCCCGACGGGCTACACAAACAAATACGCCTTCTTCTTTAAGCTCTCGTGATTAGACTCATACGTCTTCACGGTCCCAGTGGCGTCAACTTCCCTTTACGCTTCGAAGCAGCACTTCATCCTGAAGTAACAACGGCAGCATTATCCTCCGGTAATGTCGTCGGAGTTACACCACCCACCCCTGGAGAACTTGCTTGTCCCCAAGCAAGAGAATCAGGAAACGCCTGTTTGACCACATAAAAATCTTCCCAAGTAGCAGATTCAGCTGGAATACCAACCCATTTGACAAGCACCTGCGGAACAGCATTGTTGCCCTTTTTCACTAACCTTCGCTGTAGAACAGCTTCTGGAAGCAAATTGCTTTGAGTGAGATCGACCAGTTTAGGCAATTCAGTATAAACTGGAGTGAAGTCAGGAGTGAACTGTTTCAATTGAGACACATGAAACACCGGATGGACTTGACTGCCCTCCGGAAGTTCCAATTTATAAGCAGCTGCGCCAATCTTCTCAATGATAGTGTAGGGTCCAAAGTACTTGAAAGCCAGTTTAGGGAATGGCCGATTAACTACTGATCTCTGAGCATAAGGCTGGAGCTTAAGCAAAACTTTTTCACCAACTTGAAAAACTCTATCAGTGCGATTTTTGTCAGCCTGAGCCTTAATTCTATTTTGTGCAGTTGCTAACTGTTGCTTCAGAAATTCAGTGTACAACTTCCTTTCTGTCAGCATGTCTGCTACAGACTGATTAGTTTCAGTCGGTAACACAGGAATAGCTTCCACTCTAGCCTCATGACCATATAATGCCTTGAAAGGAGTGCAACCCAAAGATGCATGAAACGACGTGTTGTACCAAAATTCAGCCATAGCCAACCAAGATTTCCACTTCTTTGGGTCATTGTTAACTGCACATCTGAGATACATTTCGAGACATTGGTTGACTCGCTCACTTTGACCGTCAGTTTGCGGATGATACGCCGTGCTCATCACCAGCTTGACCTTCATCAGAGAAAACAATTCCTTCCAAACATTGCTTGTGAAGATTTTATCTCTGTCTGAAACCATAGTGAGAGGTAGCCCATGAAGTTTAACCACATTGTCCAGTAATATCTTTGCCACCTGGCGAGCATCAAAAGGGTGTTTCAAAGGCATGAAATGAGCATATTTAGAAAATCGATCAACCACCACCAGTATTGTGTTAAAACCCTCAGAGGTAGGTAGCCCCTCAATAAAATCCATCGTCAGCAAAGCCATAGCATTAGAATCAGTCATGTAAGAATTGATGACCTCCTGAATCCAAGCAGGCTGAACAACAGAGACTGCTTGTATAGACATCAAATGTCCCACTCTAGACAGAGCATCAGCAGCTAAATTTTCTTTGCCTTTTCTATAGACAATCTGATATTGTAGACCCATAAGACGAGTCATAGCCTTTTTCTGCAAATCAGATTGCAAATGCTGCTCATCCAGATAGGATAAGCTCTTGTGATCAGTTCTTATAATAAACTGTTGCCTTTGCAAATATGGACGCCATTTCTCAACTGCCATGATCAAGGCTAAAAATTCCTTCTCATAAATAGATAGATGTTTATGAACATCACTCAAAGCTTTACTTAGGTAAGCTACAGGTCTGTCTTTTTGCATAAGAACTGCCCCAATCCCCAGATCACATGCATCTGTTTCCACAACAAAAGTTTCAGTAAAATCTGGGAGAGCAAGAACAGGGGTTGTTACCATAGCTTGTTTCAACAGCTCAAAAGCCTTGTCAGCATGAGAAGTCCACAGAAACTGCTTCTTTTTCAACAGTTGAGTAAGTGGCTTGGCAATAATACCATAATGCTGCACAAATCGCCTGTAATATCCAGTGAGCCCCAAGAAACCCCTTAATTCAGTTACATTACTGGGAGTAGGCCACTGAACCATAGCTTGTATTTTTGATGCATCAGTAGCAACACCCTCAACTGAAATGACATGCCCCAAATACTCCAACCTGTGCTGTGCAAAAGCACACTTGGATTTTTTCACATATAGTTTATGAGCTCTGAGCTGTTCAAAAACCTTCCTAAGGTGCAGCAGATGGTCTTCCAGAGAAGAACTATATATCAATATGTCATCAATAAACACCATAGCAAATTTTCTAAGAAATGGACCAAGAACTGAATTCATTACACACTGGAATGTGGCAGGTGCATTTGTGAGTCCAAATGGCATTACCCTAAACTGATAATGTCCATGGTGGGTCTTAAAAGCTGTTTTGAACTCATCCTCTTCAGCCATTCTCACTTGATGAAACCCAGCTCTCAAATCAATACTTGAGAAATATTTTGATCCTGCTAACTCATCTAGCACTTCCTCTATCAGTGGCATAGGAAACTTATTCTTGATAGTAAGTGAATTCAGCTTCCTATAATCCACACAAAACCGCCAACTGCCATCCTTCTTTTGTACCAGTAATACAGGAGAAGCAAATGGACTGTTACTGGGCACAATCAAACCAGCTGCTAGCATTTCATTAACTTGTTTCTCTATTTCATCCTTGTGCCAAGGAGAGTATCTGTAGGGTTTAGAATTGACAGGAATAGCACCAGGAAGAATGGGTATAGTATGATCATACTCTCTGTGAGGAGGCAAGTTCTTAGACTCTTCAAATATATCTTGGAATTCCTCCAACAGATTCTCAATACTCACAGGGATTTCTGGAGTTTCAGGTTCAGAGATCCTTTCCACAACAGCCAAAGCCCAAATATCATTACCATTATGCCATTTGATCATCTGAGCCAAAGATACTTCAGAAATCTCAAGGGAAGGTTGGATAAGGCCTTGTAGATGAACAGATTTCCCATTGTCCTGGAATTCAATAGTTTTATTCTCCCAATGGCAAGTCATTGGACTGTGTGATTTCAGCCAATCATAACCAAGTATGGCATCATAAGCTCCCAACTCCAATATCTTCATATTAGTGGTGAAAGAATGCCCCTGTGCCCACCATTCCAAATCTGACACTTGTTCTTGGCATATAAGAATTTCACCATTAGCCACCTTGACCTGAGAAGGCTTGATTGGAGTTGTGTGTACTTTGGTTCTGGACAGAAAAGCCTTGTTAATGAAACTGTGTGAGCTACCAGAATCAATCAGGATTAACATAACCTGATTCCCCACCAATGCCCTTATTCTCATGCAATCAGCAGATTCAGTACCAGCAATGGCATTCAAGGACAACTGGCACATTTCAGTGGACAGTACATCCTCTATTTCCAACTGATTCAATGTATCCTCAGTTAATTCTACATCCAGATTATTGAGAACCAAGGCATTGACCTGAGGCTTCACTCGCTTTGAGCAGACTTTAAGATGATCATTATCGAACTTTTCCCCACAGAAATAGCAGAGACCATTGGCCCTTCTATAATCCCTCAACTGTCTCTCCTTCCAAAGTGAGGTACCTCCAGATTGTACCTTGTTATCGGTCTTGGCAGGGGAGATTGAGGACTTGTTGTTAGTATTGTACTTTGTACCTTTGAACTTGTTTCTTTCCAGAACTTGCTGCTGAATTCGAGCCAAAAAACTTGCTCTGTCCACTGATTCAGGCACCTGAGATTGGACAACTCCTTTAATTTCCTCTTTCAGGCCATTGACATAATGTGAGGCAAAGAACAGATCATCGAAGCCTGAGTTGTGCATGGACACCTGGTACTGTACAGCTTCAAACTCTTTAGTGTAGTCCTCAACTGAACCTTCTTGTTTCAATAACAACAGGTCAGTGATAGCATTCCTATAATCATAAGCTCCAAATTTCTTCTCAACAGCAGCAGTGAAAGAGTCCCAACTGCCTAGTCCATTCTTCATCTTGTACACCTGCAGCCATTTAGCTGCATTGTCCTCCATATGCAAAGAAGCAGCTGTTGACCACATACACTCTGGAATGTTAAAGATGTTGAAATATTCCTTGCACTTATCAATCCAGATGCGTGGATTGTCCCCACTGAACTTTGGAAAAGACAACTTAGGCAGAGCACTCCGATTCAGTTGGGTGTGATGATCCTCTTCACTGAAGCGGCCAAACCTCGAACGACTAGCAGACGGACCACCACCTGTTTCGTCGAAGCGACCCTCACGAGGTATGTGGCGACCAGCAGATCCACCCGGATCATCTTCTTCCTCCCTCAGTGAAGTACGAGTCAGTCTAGCCACCATCTCCCCTGTTGCGGCCAGCTGCTTGGCCAACAACAACTGATCCTGTGTTGCTTGATTAACAGCCTTCGCGGTCAACTCCGATTGTGCCAGCAATTGAGTTTGTGTCTTGTCAAGAGCAGCGACCTGTGTGAACAGCAGATCGACGCTGCCGCTCAACTTGGACCACCGCTCATCCTCCACCTTTCTCCTCTGCTTCTCGTCTTCGGCCACTGCCTCCATCTGCTCAAGCACAAATCGTGTCTGTGCCGAGGGCTTGGACGGAGGCGCCGTGATGAAGTCGTAGCCGAATCCCGCACACCCAAATTCGCCGCGTCAATCGCCTCCGGTGAAGTGAGACGGCTCGGAACAAAGTCCTCCCCAATCAGCTCACAGCACCCAGTCTACCGCCGCCTGAATCGGAGATCGATCCGAGGGATTTTACGCGCAGATAAACTGCACAACCTAAGATCTGAATCCGATTCCCACCAAGCACCACCGCGAATCCGATCCGCGTTCGAGCACCCGGGATTTTACGCACAAACTTGTTGTGCAACCATAGCAGAACACGGATCCTTCGCTAGCTGAAGACCGAGGATCGGTTGAATCTGATACCACTTGTAATCAACGATAAGGCCTACGATTACCCCTGAGTCGCCGGCGGCGAACCGGCGGCGTGAGGGCTCTCTACGGCGTCGCCTACTTCTACTTGCGATGCAAGAAAGAAGGTTGTGTTTGTTTTCGATTTTTGTTTCTGGTTCATTGCTTCCGGCCACAGCGACCAAGTCTTATACATGTCCAGACACACTGCCCTGTGGGCCAACACAACTCACTCCCTAATCGACAAAAACGCCCGACGGGCTACACAAACAAATACGCCTTCTTCTTTAAGCTCTCGTGATTAGACTCATACGTCTTCACGGTCCCAGTGGCGTCAACTTCCCTTTACGCTTCGAAGCAGCACTTCATCCTGAAGTAACAACGGCAGCATTATCCT
Organism: Eragrostis nindensis; assembly: GCA_012490785.1. Classification (NCBI taxonomy): domain Eukaryota; kingdom Viridiplantae; phylum Streptophyta; class Magnoliopsida; order Poales; family Poaceae; genus Eragrostis; species Eragrostis nindensis. The sequence continues at coordinate 246,876 of JAAXCT010000038.1, read as the reverse complement.
CCGGTAATGTCGTCGGAGTTACAATCTACCCATTAGAATCCCATCCCTCTATCCTCCATGGACAGTTCTGGCACTGGCTGCTAGCTTCACCTGCTAGATCCCTCTGCTTCCACCACACAACACACACGTACCAATGGCGGACCTCGTTTTCGGGTTGGCCAAGTCGGCGGTGAAGGAGACGGTGAATATCGCCAGGGCGGCCATCGAAGAAGAGAAGAATCTGAAGAAGAGCGTGCAGCGCGACCTGATGCTCATCTCGGACGAGTTCGAGATGATGCACTCCTTCCTCAACGTCGCCAAGGACGAGCAAGCCTCCGACGACATGGCAAAGACCTGCGTGAGGCAGGTCCGCGACATGGCCCTGGATGTGGAGGACTGCATCGAGACAGTTGTCCAACTGGGCAACAGGTCTCGCTGCTGGCACTACGCTCTCCCATCATGCATACCGTTGCCTGCACCGGCGGCAGCCCTGCAAGATGCCGTCGACCGCATAGAGCTGCTCAAGGCCAGGGTCGAGGGCATGGGTCAGAGGAGTATGCGTTACAACCGCATTGGTGAATCCAGCAACCATCAGCCCATCCAGCAGACGCAACTGCCTGCCGAGGCGGACGCTGCAACATTAGGCGTCCTCCTTGAGGCGAGGGAAGCAGCCAAGAAGCATCACCAGATGCCGGACATTTCCGACTTGATCAAGTCTGATGCTTCGGCTGCACTTAAGGTGGTCTCTGTATGGAGGGTAGGAGGAGATTTGTGGACGAAATCCATCATCAAGGAGTCCTACGACCACATCATCACAATGGACCGAAGTTTTGAATTCGTCGCCTGGGTGAAGCTGATGCATCCTTTCAATCCCCAAGAGTTCTTGCAGAGCTTGCTGGCTCAGTTTTACAGGACTGTCGTTCTGGAGGGCTTATCTATAGCTACTATGGAACTGTAAACGTCTTGCGGCAAATGGAGGTGATGCTGGCCGCGAAAGAAGTGCTCCTCGAGAGGTTCACTGCGCTAGTGAGCTGTCACAAGTACCTAGTCGTCCTGGAAGGCGTGTCCACTATGTTTGACTGGGAAGTCGCCAGGGTGCACCTACCTCATAACGACAAAGGCAGCTGCATCATCGTGCACACGCAACAGCTTGAAATTGCAAGCTTGTGTGTCGGAGATGCAGATTCACAGAGAGTACTCGAGATGCAGAAGTTCTCCGGTCATTCAGTTTGTGTCATTTACAAGGAGGTATGCTCAGAACATCATCATTAATTTCCCATTGGTTTGATATTTTTCGTCCCATCTATGCCATTTATATTACTTGCATGAGTAAATAGTGCGATTAGACCCTTCATCATCTCATTTGTTATGTCAACTTCAAATATGCCTCCATTAACAAATTATACATATTGACTTGGATGCCCGCCTGTTATGTCCTAAATTTTTAATCGATCTGTCAAGATTTATTTAAATTTCCACTTTGATATCTTGCATATAGTGGTGGGTAATTTTTTTTCTTTTTAAAATAATTTTGATAATTAACATGATAGGTTTTAACTCATAGCACATGTTAGTGTCACTTTGTGTTTCGAAAATAGGACATGGGGATAATGCAATATGGTCTCATTACCTGGACAGTAGCTTGAAAATTGCCCTGTGTGCTCCTGTTATGTGCTAAGCTGAGCTGATTTTTTTTTCTTTTTGGTGAAGCGCTATGTACCATACTCTAAACACTTTTCTTACATGCAGGATAAGAAGGATAGTGAGAAGACCATGACGAAAGCACCCAGTAAACTACATAGATATGATTGCGTTGGCCGTGTGAGAGACTTATCCATACTTCGAAATATAATTAGTGCAGCTAATCATGAGGTTGTATCCGTGTGGGGAATTGCTGGGATTGGCAAGTCATTTATTGTCAGGAAGGTGTACAAAGAAATGGATATTGGTGAACGGAGTTTTGTGAAGTTTGGTTGGGTAGATGTTTCTCATCCATTTAATATCAGGGACCTAATATGGAGATTAGTTTTGGATATGGATAGAAACTCCTCCCATAAGAGTCCTTTGGTAATCAAAGATCCGTTAAAAAGGTATCGCCGGCTTCTAAACTTCTGGAGGTGCCTCATAGTTATTGATGGTCTGCAGAGCACTGAAGAATGGGACTTGGTAGAAGCTGACTTGGTACCTGGTCTATCTATAAGGAATAGTTGCATTGTTGTCATTACAAACGAAGAAAGTGTCGGTACTTACTGTGCAAGAGGAAGAGATACAGTGTGGAATGTCAGAGGCCTTGAATTTGATGAAGCGCTTGAACTCTTCAAACAGAAGGTGAGTTGAATCACAGCATTTCACGCTACATTTCTAGCAATATACACTTATTAGCATGATGCTTATCGTTGACAAAACAGATTGCAAATTTTTCATGCTTGGTGTATTATTGTTATAGCTTTAACCCGAAACAAAATGTTGATTCGACTAGTATTGGACAATAATTAATCTTGATCCTTACCTTGTTTGGACAATCGGTATCTGACCAGGTTGGCTCCTCTGACGGCCTTTCCGATGCTGTGATTGAACAAGCAAAACCCATCTTACACAAGTGTGGTGGACATCCCCAAGTGATAATTGCCATAGCTGAGTCCTTGGCCGCCCAGTTAAAGCTTTCACCGGAGATCTTATATGACTGGAAGAGGTTGAATGATGGCTTCATGCACGAGTTGGAGACCAACGGATTATATCGTAGTTTGCGGCCTCTAATTGGCACAGTGAAGTCCTTTATCCGTAGCTGCCCGGATTTCCTCAAACCTTGTATTTTCTACTTATCAATCTTCCCTGTGAACCACTGCATTCGAAAGGAGCGATTGGTGAGACGGTGGATCGCAGAGGGCTATGCCAGGGACTCCAAAGAAGTTACCGCAGAGGAGACTGCGACGGATATCTTTTGCAAGCTTGTTAAGCGGAATATAATCCAGGTGTTGTTATCCACAACAAAAATGGTCATCTTACAATTAAGGATGCCCGTGTGCCAGGTCAATGGTTTTATCCATGAGTACATCATCTCAAGATCAATGGAAGACAACTTGGTCTATGCACTAGAAGGGCGTTGCAGCATAATATCACAACGCACAGGACGACATCTTGTCATATATGAAAGCTGGCATAGAGACCAAACTGTGTATGAAACCATGGACTTCTCACGGCTCCGGTCACTGACAGTGTTTGGAGATTGGAGATCATTCTTCATCTCGAAGGAGATGAGGTTACTTCGGGTGCTGGACCTGGAGGACTCATCAGGTGTAACGAATGCTGATCTTGAGACGATTGTGAAGTATCTGCCTCGCCTGAAGTTCTTGTCGTTAAGAGGATGCGACGAAGAAATCACTCGCCTGCCAGATTCCATTGGTCGCCTGAGCCAGCTCCAGACTTTGGACATCAAATTCACCTCCATAACCAAGCTACCAAAGGGCGTCGTCGAACTACAGAAACTACAGTGCATACGTGCTTGTGCGAGTAAGCCGTCAGTGAGCAAGTCGCATACTACTCAGGCGTCCTGTCTGTCGCGGTACTGCAAACACCGGCGGCCTGCTGGCACTATTAATAATAATGGCGGTGTTCTGGTGCCTAGAGGAATTGGTGGACTGTCATCCTTACACACTCTGGGCGTCATCAACGTCAGTGGACGAAAAGGAAAGGCCATTCTGAAAGAGCTCAAGAGCCTTAGTCAAGTGCACAAGCTCGGAGTTTCAGGAATCAACAGCAAAAACAGCAAGTACTTGTTGTCTTTTGTCTCAGGTCACGTCCATATGAAATCCCTCTCAGTACAGCTGCACGAGCATAACGAAGGCTGCTTGGATGTCAATCTCTCCTCTCAGTTCCAACCACCAGAGAACCTGCAGAGCCTTAAGCTGTATGGTCTGGAAGGCAACTTACCAGCATGGATCAACCACCTTCCGAGTCTCAGAAAACTGAGTTTGCAGATGGACATGGTTTTGCCCGCGGACCTAACTGCCCTTGAGAATATGACAAAGTTAAGAATTCTGACTCTTGTTGCCAAGACCTTTCCAGGTGGTAAGTTCAATTTTCACAGGGGTTTAGATGACCTCATAGTCCTTGAGATTTGTTGCCACTCCCATTCAAATATTGTGATGTTCAGCCATGGAGCACTTTCTCAGCTTGAGGTGTTAAAAATCCGCTGCTGTGAGGTGTCGTCATTGGGATTTATAGGACTAGATGTTCTAGGCCAGCTCAAGGAAGTCCAGCTTAGCGGATCCTGCAGTGACAACGTCAAGAGAACCCTGAAGGAAGACCTTGAGAAACATCCGAAAGAAATCAAACCAGTTTTGAAGGTGGAATGAGGTTCGTCTTGGTCTCGCCAGGTGTTTGCCGTTCATTTCTCCTCTCTTTTTTTTTTTTTCCATTCCTTTCCTACTGCTCCATCCGTTGTTCACAAAGTAGGGCTGCATCCTAGCTGCAATATGTTACTGTCCTGTCATACTGTAACCATTACCCAACAATTGTTGGACAGACGTAGGAGTACGCTCCCTGCTTTTCGTGTCAACATGCTCCATATGGATTAATTTTTAAGCAGGCTAATTGAGAAAGAAACAAGTGAATTCTTCATATAATTTTCTAGCAGGCTGCACATTTTATCATTAGGGCGGCCGCCCCGTCATGCTGCAGCCCTGCGAGTGAGGCTGTCAAATAATGGTGTGGTTACTTTATCGCCGTATGATTAGACGTGTGCTCTGCTTTTCGAACGAGTGCAGTGGCACATATATTCTGACGGAAAGTTAGTTTCATCAGAGAAGCGGTGTTTTGCTGGTGTTGGCAAACATTAATGTAAGTAACAAATGCAGGACATATCGAACGAAGCAAGAATCAAAAGTAATGAAGGAACATGCAGTAGTTTCCCATGAACTTACCATTGTAAGAGCCGAATGTCACTTATGGCAGTATAGAAAGACTAAGAGTGATACGTCCCTGAATTAGATTTTGTGTCATCTCTGATAGTACAAATAATCCGTTGACGAAATCCGTTTGTTCTAGTCTTCGTTCCTGGAACAGTGTCTTCTTCGTTCTTCCTTGCAAACTGAAGAGAAAGCGTCTTGGATCCTTTGGCCACAGTAGTGTACTAGTATCACATTGCCCATGCGAGAATCTGGCGTTGCTGCATGCAGTGCGCAGTAAGGCTCAGTTATGCCAGCATTAGCAAATGTTTCGATGGCTGCCAGCCATTCGGGATTCGGCCTTTGTTGTTCAGTAGTACGTACAATCAATCGATGCTACTACTGCTAAGAACTGCCAGACTGAATATTTGGTCGACCAAGGCAGCGGCCCGCAGACAAAAAAAAAAAAAAAAATCTTCTTTAGGCTGCGCACGCGCGCGGTGGCAGGGTTGCCCACTTGGGTTCTTCAGTGCAGCACGGATCTTGCTTCTCTGGTTGGTGACGATATATTGCGCTGGCGTACGATGGAGCGCCCGCTTAACTCGATCCACAAGTCGAACGCTTGAACTCGCCGTCGCACGCGGGCGAGCAGAGCAGGGGCGCGCGTTGCCGTTGCCGATGCTGGTGGCGGTAAGAGGAGAGGAGCGCACGATGCAGGCGGGCGGGCGTTGCATGCACGCGGAGAGGCGTTGATCGATGAGGAAGGACGTGCGACGCGCGGGACGACAGACCGGGACTTGTCTGGGCTCCGACGAGCCGCGGCGTGCGGCGGAGCCGGCGTTCTCGCGGCCCCGGGGGTGGTCGCTATTCGAAATAGCGACCACCCCTGGGGTGCCCAGGAGCCGTAGGATCGAAGCTGCGCGGCTCAGATTGGCCCGTAGTGAGACGCGCTCGTCCTGGTCAGGCTAGGAGTCACGCGCGCCCATCACGCCGCTCGCTCGCTCGCCGGAGCCTGACGCCGGCGGCCATCCTCCTCGCTCCGTTCCTCGCCGCCGCACGCGCGATTATGTCCCCTCCCCCCCATTCGCCGCGTCCCGATCGAGCCTGGCATGGCCGACGCGAACAGAAGGCAGCGCGGGATGCGCTCGAACGGCATTTTCAAAACTTGGTTGCTTGCAAAGGCAACGCCTCGAGCGGGCCTCTGGCAGGGGCGAGCTCTTGTGGCGCGCTGGCTGGCCTTGCGTCCCTACGTCGGTCAGCTGTTGGTGCAAGTTTGGCACCAAGTGACAGACGCCATTCCCCAACGGAGCCCGTGCGTCGGATACACTCTGTTTTTCTTTCAACAGTTCACCACAACGGAGCCGCCGCCGTCGTGGCTCGCGTGCTGCCGCCTGCCGATGATGCACGGCCCGTCGCCGCTGCCGCGCACGCGCCAAAGTTGCCATTCTGTCTCCGAGAAGCCGAGGATATGGTGGTTTGAGTTCGCGCGCAACCATCAGGCCGCTCGTTTGACGGCCATCCACCTCGATCTGTTCCCCATGATTCATGGCATCAGCCTCCCGGCCACATTCGGCGAGTCCACAGCCACACACACACAGACACACACACACACACACACACGGTAAGTAGATCGAGCCTTGTTAGCAACCCAGTACAGAATACAAGCTCTAGAAGATTCTAGAAGGTTTTAGGGAGGGAGAAAGGGTAGTCTAAAGGAGAAAGAAGATAGAATCGAGCAAAGCTCTCCTCGAGCCGCAGCTCGCCGCCGGTTCGTTTGCCTGGTCAATCGACGAAGACGTATTCCTGCTGCTGCTGCTCTTCTTATACTGCTTTGCAATTCTCCTAGGCCCAAGGCCGGTCCAGCCCATCTCCCGTGTGCCGCACTGGCCAGCCAAGTTGTAGTACCGCAGTTGAGTCCCGGACATTCTCCCCTCCTTAAAATTCGGCTTGTCCCCAAGCCGGTGTAGTATGAATCCAAAACAGTGTCGATACAAACCACCTGGATCCCGTGTAATGCGATGATCCTTAGTGTTGTAGATTGCAGCCTGGCCAGAAACTGTTCCATGTACTGAAAATCCCACATGACCTCCATATTTCCAGTAATTGAGAACCGGGTAAAACTCCTGTGAAGTTGACAACTCAGCACTGATGACTGCTTCAAGATTAAGAGACACTGCAACATGTATATTCCTTGACATGATCTCAAACTGTAGATGAATCAGTTTGCCCTCCATGTTAGAGCTGATCATATACATATCATACCGAGCAGATTTTCTAGCCTTCCAATCACTTGTACCACCGAATAAAATTTCATCCTCACTAGAGCTCTTGTGACCAACCATGCCACCAAAGATTTGCAATTCATCATCAGACCTAGTGCATCTCAAGGAAGCTGTATGTATCAGGAAATAGCTCGTCAGATTAGCATAGCTAGCTAATAATAGTAATGGTGTGCTTCTTTTCGGTGCTTCTTGAGGGATTGATATGAACCGAACTCCATGCACTGTAACAATTGGCTTGATGTGCTTCCCAATAGCTTCAGATAGAAGAGCTTGCTCATTCTGAAGTTCCAAGAGCCCAAACATTCCCAAGTGAATTTTGCGCCTCTTCTTTGTTTGTAGCTTCAGGACCTAACCAGATATAATTGGTAGGCTCCAACTTACAGAAATACTGCACCAAGCACAGAGAGTTTGTAAATTCTGGAACTCCCTTCCAGAATGATTGTCATGTTGAGTCCATCGCAGTCTGGCTCTCATAGGTTCAGCCAAAAACTGACAAGAAAAACATGCAACTGACATGTATTCATCAATCCACTGGTCATGCAATTGTTGTGATTACCCTTCCAGTAGTGATTACACCATTTAACAGTCAATTCCCCATTTTCCCCTCTATCAACAGTGTGTTTAACTGAATCCAGAAACCAATCTTCCAGGATGAGTTGTATGGTGTGAGAACCCAAAGTTGATGTAACTCTGTATCACCTACTGGCACTGATTGCTCCTCATCAGAACCAAGCCTCGAGATGGAAACCTGGTTTAATGTGTTGACTTCCTTCTCACATGTATGAAAATAATTCCACACCAACAGGCCAGCAGAGCAAAAGGCAGACAAGCACATGTGTAGATGTACAAGACCTGGTAACCATGATGGTGGAACTGACTGGACTCCAACCTGACTGTATACAAATGAGGGACATGATAATGGCTGTAGCTCAGCTCCAATGCCTATATGTCGTGTTAGTGCTGGTGGCGGCCACGGAGGTCTGGGCAATTTGCAGCTTCGCGCACCAACATTGGCAACACAAAGTAGACTGCCGAAAGCATTGCCCACAGGCAAGTATTCCTTGACATCATCAACAATAAACTCATCTCCATTTCCCATTGATAACACCATCAAGTGTTCCGGCAAAATTCTCAGTTCAACAAGCATAATTCTGGATTTTTCTTGAGTTGAAGAAAGCCATGTGGAGATCAGCTTTTCTATTGCTTGATAATTATCCAAGGCCACGGTGTCGGCCTCATCTTAGCACCGCTGCCCTCAATCTCCAGGGCCACGGGTGGCAATGGTTGCCACAGTCCGCGCATCATCAGTCCAACAGAGTTAGGAAATTCTGAACTCATCTCCGCAGACACATCGATAGCAGCAGTCTCGCAGAGAGAAAACACACAGCAGATAGGAACTAAGGTGTCAAGGCCTTGAACTGGTGTTGGACAACTGCTGCACCTCACCTGGGCAAGTTCCATGGTGATAACTGGAACAGAAAGAATGACGCCTTGGACTGCAGCAGAGACGCTGGAATCCGTGCGAGGAGTCGAGGGAGTGAGCGGGGATGCTGGAACGTGGTCTTCGTCGCCGTGACCCAGCATCGAACATCTGGTGGGCGCTGACCAGAGGAGCTCCATGGTGACCATGGGGACAGAGAGGGGTGCATCCTGGGCAGAAAAAGGGGTCGAGGACGAGGATGACCAGGTTGATGGAGTGGTCGCAGATGCTGGACATGGTCGTCCCCGCTGCAACCAAATGTCGAACGCCTGGTGGGCGCCGACCAGGGAAGCTCCGCGATGACGAACGGGATGGCGAAATCGGCATCCTGGGGCAGAGTGGAGGTCGATGAAGGCCCGTGCGATGCTGAGGAAGTAGTTGCCGACATCACAACGTCGACTCCCCGGTCTGGACCCCGTGTCGAACACCCTGCCGCTGAGTGCTCGGTGGTGATGATGGAGATGGCGAGGCTCGCGTCCTACGGCGGCGTAGAGGTGGGAGAGGAAGCCACGGGTGATGAAGGTGCTGAGCGCGTGGTCGCGGACTCGCTGGAGGTGGCGTGGGTGATCTCCTGGTCGTCGGAGGCGATCGATGTCGCTGCGGGCGTGAGCGGCTGCAACGAGACCAAAATCTCGCTCGTCATCTGGTGGATCTCGGCTAGCTTCTCATCCAGAATAGTAGCTATCGACGCCAGGAGGGACTCCTCCGCCTCCGTCAACGCCATGGATGAATTTCGAGCTGGATGCGGTAGTGGGGTGGTGCGGTCGGTGGTGGTGGTGAGGCTCCAGAATCGCTCACTCTGATACCAGATGTTAGCAACCCAGTACAGAATACAAGCTCTAGAAGATTCTAGAAGGTTCTAAGGAGGGAGAAAGGGTAGTCTAAAGGAGAATCGAGCAAAGCACTTTAAAGAAATCAAGGATCACTTGCACTGTACGTGCTCCTCGGATATCACGTATCCAACGCCGGTTGCTAAGCGCATCAGCGACCAATCTAGAGTTGCGGAGTCTCATTGGCACCGCTGTCGAGGCGAGCTTTGCTCGATTCTATCTTCTCAGCAGCCTGTTCGGCATGGCTGGGCTGGTTACTGTAGCTACAGTATCACTGTAGCTACAGTAACCACGTATTATTTTCGAATACGGGTATCTGGGTATATACAGCCACCAGCCGCTACAGTAACCAGCCCCTACATTACCTAATCAGCCGCTACAGTGCTCGAATCCTCTCACAAAATACTATTCAATCAGCTGCTACAGTACTTTCAGCCACCAGCCATGCCGAACAGGCCCCAGGTCGCTATATCCACCGTTCCTGACCAATTTAGGTGGAAATGGACGGCAGATGGTCGCTTCACTTCGTCAAGTGCCTATCAGGCGTTCTCGATAGGCCAGACCGATGTGCTTAGGGCAAGAGTTCTTTGGAAGACCCAGGCACCAAATAATTGTCGATTCTTCTTCTGGTTGGTGCTCCATGAGAGGTGTTGGACCTCCAATCGCCAGCTCAGGCACAATCTCAAAGATGACGACACGTGCGCACTCTGTGCACAGGACTCCGAAACTTTGGACCATCTCTTGCTCCGCTGTGTTCACAGCAGGGAGACTTGGTTCCGGGTCCTCCGTCGCTTGGGGCTGCAACACCTTGCTCCATCTGTCAATGAACCTTCGTTTGTTGAATGGTGGCTCAGGTCGCGGAAAAGACTACCCAAAGAGCTACGTCCAGGGTACGACACCCTCGTAGTCTTGGTCGCATGGAGGCTTTGGGGTGAGCGCAACAAGAGGGTCTACGACTACCAAGCCCTCCAGCCGGTCGCTTTGGCTCAGGAGATCATAGACAACGCGCACTTGTGGGCGTCCGCCGCGAAGTTCTCCAAGCTCCGCAAGCTGTTAGTGCCTAGGCTTTAGGTCTCTCGCTGCTTGTTTAGCTTCTCTGCTGGGCTGCGCCCCAGCTCGCCTGTGGTTGTTCTGTCTGGTTTGTTTGTTTTTCTTTTCGTTCTGTTGCCTGACTTGCCTTCGGGCCTTGTATTTTGACGCTGCTTCTTCTCCTTCTTAATGAAATACGTGCTCCGCACGTTCTCGAAAAAAAAGCTCGCCTCGAGCCGCAGCTCGCCGCCGATTCGTTTGCCTGGTCAATCGACGAAGACGTATTCCTGCTGCTGCTGCTCTTCTTATACTGCTTTGCAATTCTCCTAGGCCCAAGGCCGGTCCAGCCCATCTTCCGTGTGCCGCACTGGCCAGCCCAGTTGTAGTACCGCAGTTGAGTCCCTGACAAGCCTCTGGGTAGAGCCAACACGAACAAGCCAGCGCCTAGCCCTGAGCAGAAAACCCGAGCCCGAGAAAACCCCGATCCCGAACCCGGACAACCCGAACCCGGAAACCCGAACGTTGTTCTCGGGTTGGAAGTGTCAAAACCCGATTTAATTTCGGGTGTGTTCGAGTTCATACCCACGGTACCCGAAAGTCCTGAATATCCCGAAATATTCAATAGCCCATTCACTTTAAGGCATTCAGCCCAGCCCAACACGAACCCTAGCCGCAAACACGCACACACAAGCCCCAAAAAAGCCACCAAATCGATTCTCCCCCACGCCGCCACCCCACAGTTCCGTACCTCGCCTTGAGCTCGCAAGTCGCGGCCACGATGCCACGCCGCCGACCCGGCCACAGCGCCATGGCTAGCTTATGGCTCGCGTCGCCGTCTTGCTATCCGCCGCGATGCCCGCAGGCCTGCAGATTTGCGTCGCGCTGCCTGATCTCAAAGCCTACGGCTGCAACAACGAGGGAATCGAGAACAACAACGTATGTTAAACAATCCAATTGTTTATTATTTCATTCGTTTTCTGTGGAGGAATCGTGCAACTCGAGCTCGCTAATGCTTATGCGTTCCACTTCCAGAATAGTTTATTACCTACAGCCATGTGCTAGAGTATTTCAACCAGAATTGCTGAAGCTGTCGTAAACGCGAACCTCGGGTAAATCGGTTTACCCGAAACCCGAACCCGAGTTTTCGGGAACCCAAAACAAAATATCGGGTAATGATGTTTTCGGGTCTAATCTTGGGTTCTGGTTCTCAATACCCGAATTTTAGAAAACCCGATTAACCCGACCCGATTTGTCGGGTTTACCCGAATGCCTAGGGCTACCAGCGTCGCTGCACACGGATGGCAGAGCGGGACGTATGGTCTCGGAGACGGGCCATTTCCAGTGGCGGAGGACGGAAAAAAAATAAGGTGTGGCGGAGGTGCTAGCATAGTCTACGACCAAAAGGAAAAATACTCTACATAAACAATAAGTGGCCAAAGCAACTACGAAATGCAGAACTGTTGAACTAGATATATAAATAATCTAGCATTGTAGCTTAAGACATAGATAAATAAAATATACAAGTGAGGTAGAGAGAAATATAAGCACCGAAGGTTCAATTGCGCCTGGGTTTAGGAGACTTAGGCAATTGCATTTGCCTATCTTTCTGCTTCTGGAAAGCTTTCTTAATTTTTCTAAGATCAAGTCCTTTGAATATCTCTCGTTCAATGTAACAAACCATTAAGTCATTGAGCCAAGCATCAGACATCTTGTTGCGCAACTCAGTCTTGATAATCTTCATCGCCGAGAAGGCCCTTTCAACAGATGCCGTCGCCACCGGCAGTAGCAATGCCAACTCAATTAGGCGATAGACCAATGGGAATACAATATGTGTCTCACGTTCAACCATTTTTGCAGCTAGGGTTGCAATATCATGACAGACTCTAAATTCCTCAAGCCTTCGCACATGAAGAATGAATGTTTCAAGCTGATCTTTTATGCACACACGATCCGAATAGGAGAAATCCTCATGATATATCTCCGTAAGACGAGCAAGCTTGTCCACGTCAAACTTAGAGAATGAATTTCTCGGGTCAAGACAAGAAAAGCAAACAAGCAATTCTGAAGATACCTCATTAAAACGATGATCCAACTCTGTAGTAATGGCATCTATAGCAGCATAAAATGTATCAACACGATAATAATGGTCTTGAGTAATGTTGTTCCTCCCTCCTTTTCTTGATCGGCCCCATCTTGGTACTGATTCATCCATATTTGGTATTGGAATATCATTCTCATTACAAAATGCCTTGGCGTCTTCAAATAGTTGCTCCCAACCATGGTTCCTCAAATCCATCAAACGTTGTTTCACATCAACTACCAAAGACATGGCCTGTACAACATTCTGATCCTTCTTTTGCAAGATAAGAGATAGCTCATTTGTAATGCGTAGGATTTTCAGCATCATCTTCATAATGAACACAAAGCTAAAGCATTCCATGTTTTGCACCAACCCTCCTACCCTAGATGGATTACGGCCATCTTCTTGCACAATAACTAGCACTTCTATCACAGAACTCCACATTGATTCAATACGAAGTAAAGTCTTGTAATGAGAGCCCCATCTTGTATCTCCAGGTCTAGCCAAGGATGTTGCTTGGTTTTTCCCTCTTCCTGAGGAAGTCTCTCCCCTCTCTAGTTTAGTTAAAACATTTCTACGATGCTTATCAAGCAGCAAATCCTTCCTCTTGCAAGATGCACTAGTGGTGTTCACAATCAAGGCCACATATTCAAAAAAATCCTCTAGAGATGAACAACATCTTGAGACGGCAACAACTACCAGCTGCAATTGGTGAGCGAAGCAATGGATATAGAAAGCATATGGGTTCTCATCTCGAATAAGCTTCTGAAGGCCATTGAATTCTCCTCTCATATTAGAAGCTCCATCGTAACCTTGCCCTCGCAAATTTGCAACAACTAGACCATGCCCAGCAAGCACCTCGACTAATGCCTTCTTTAATGCTTCTGATGTTGTTTCTGTAACATGCTTGATACCTAAAAATCTTTCAACTACTTTTCCTTTCTGGTTCACAAACCTGCAACATAAATGATACAATACAGTAATTAAAAACAGAAAACTTGTTTGAAATAATGAAAACCATATATAATAAACCACTAACCTCACAATCACAGCCATTTGTTCTTTGATTGAAATATCACGAGATTCATCAATAAGGACACTGAATAGACAACCTTGCATCTCTTCTTTTATTGCTTTGGTGATCTCTTGCGCACAACATTGTGCAAGTTCTTTTTGAATCGTTGGGGAAGTCATTTGGGCATTTTTAGGACACAATTCATCAAATGCAAGCTTCACTTCTTCATTCCTTGCTTTATACCAATCAAGTATCTCTAGAAAATTGCCCTTATTCAAAGATGTAGATGATTCATCATGTCCACGGAATGGTTCACCTTGCAATGACAAAAGACTTACAATACCCAAAGATGTATCCAAACGAGTTTCATACTTGCTTGATGCATCTTTTTTATGAACTGTAACCTTATGTTTGACACTTGATCTTTGGTTATCAAAATCATCATATGCTGTCCTACACTGGTTATGGATAGATTGGCTCTGTCCAACATGTTTTGGAAGTGCCTTGTATGCATTCTTCCAAGTGCTGAACCCCAATTTTGTAAAGGCATCATAACCAAACTTGTTATCCAGTCGGTCATGCTTAAAAAGATAACAATAGAAGCAATAGGCTTTATCTTTCTCCACACTATATTCCAACCAATGATATTTCTTAAACCATGTTTCCTGAAAGCTTCTATCCCCCTTTGATTGAGGAAAATTATGACCAATTGGTTGAGTTGGGCCCTTTGCTATGAAAGGTCTCCTAACTTCAGATCTTATGTCAGCAGCAAATCGATCAATTGGAATACGAAGTCCCGGATCAACAACAATGTGATCCATGCTGAACTGAGTTATAATACCTTCGGGTTCGTGTTGTGTATCTCCTTCAACTTCTACTTCTCCGGCTTCCATAGAATTTTCAGTACGATCTTCAACTGTTTCAGCGGCCATGGCATTTTCAGTCGCCTCTTCTACTTGTTCTTCAACATCCACTGCAATATTTGTACCTCCACTTGGGTTTGAGCTACTGCCACTGGACCAATAACTTCTCAAATCTGTGATCACCAAATCATTTAATAAACAATAAAAATTTGATAATTTTACATCTAGCTGGTACTGTTAAAATACTACCAATACGTGCCTTTCATTTTGATCTTGCCCTTTGGCCCCTTCCGTTCTTGTCCATCTTTAGCAATTAGCAGGCAACAGATCGGCTCTTCCAATTAGTTCAAGCAATACTGACGTTTGCAAGTAATATTAATAAATTAGCAAGGGGCAGAGCAGACGTATTTGTATTCTGTATGTAAATAGCTACAGCCTACAGATTCGACTACAGCAAAATCTCAAAAAGATTTAGAGAAAGATGATGATCAGGAAGCAACCTTGATAATTTGGGTAAAATCTCGTCGTCCTTCATCCGAGGCTCGCCTCGCAGGCGCGCAGCGTCTGACCTCGGTGCCTCTGTTCGCCTAGGGTTCGTCCAAGCTCCAAGGGCAGCGGCGCAGGCAGTTTGCAGGAGGCGAAGAGGCACGAACGAGGAACTATGATCGATCGCGCCGCGTCGGTTTGGTTGTTGCGCCCTGCGCTCACACGTAAGACGTAACAGGCCATCTCTTCAATGGACGTTGGGCCACAGCGGCGGCCTATTATGAGCATGCACAGCCCAATACAGAGAGCCCAGATAACGTAACGATTCACTCCTGAAGGAAGTCATCGTCTTCGTCTGTTCGTAGGGGTCGAGTTCGAAGGTCAGCAATGGCGGCACAACGGCAGAACAACCGATTGAACGAAGGGTAGGGGGTATTGGCGAAAAAATCAAGGTATGGCGACCGCCCTACCTTGCCTACCGAGAGCTCCGCCACTGGCCATTTCCGCGCCTTGTTGGTACAAAGGGAACGCCTAGAGTGAGCTCTAGCGAGAATGACAGGTCGCTACAGCATGAAGCATGGTTCTCAAAGCAGGAAACTGAGTGCTCATCAGGCGGTATGCTGCTTATCCTTAATTATGTAAAGCACAATCTCTGGTTTTCCCAGCCTCCATGCTCCTCTCGCTCTGGGCATTTGATTCTGATTGTTTCCCGGTTTTGTAAATCACTAGTACAAAAAGACCCTATAGTGACGGAGCTTATAAAATAGCAGTGGCGGACGCAGCTCATTCCGTCACTACAGCCTCGTGTGAAGTACTGTAGCAAGTATCAATGGCGCACAAAATGACATCATCGAAGCTACAGTAGGTGGAACACGAATCAGTGGCGCACAAAATAACATCAGAGTCGCCCGCCACCGGAGATGCAAAAGCAGTGGCGGGCACGCTGATGGCATCTAAACAGCAGTGGCGGGATGGCCCGTTTTCGGCCCACTTCAGCCCGTTTGGCAAGCTCATATATAAACAAGACTTAGGGTTGCTTCGGCCGCCGTCATTCCTCATTCCTCACTTCTCTCTTCTCCCCACCACCTCTCTTCTCTCTTCTCCGCCGCCACCTCCTCCCTTCTCTCTTCTCCCCACCACCACCACCAAAGCGATGCGCGGCGCGGCAGGACTCGCGAGCGGAGGAGCGCGGCGCCGGCGACCCTCTTCCTCCTCCTCCCCACGCGCCCCCCCTTCCCCGGCGCCTCGGCGAGCTCTCCCCGGCAACGAGTCGCAGATGGCGCAGCCCGACGGCGGGCTCCCTCTCTTCCCGAGTAGATGCGGCGGCGCCCCTCCCTCTCCACCGGTGCAGTGGCGCCACTACGAGCGGATCCGGCGGCGGCGTCGACCCTGCAAGCCGCCACGGGGCGGGGGCCGCGCGGATCCGGCACGGCGGCGTTCCTGTTCGCCACCACGAGGCGGGGGCCGCGCGGATCCGGCGAGGAGTGCTCAGATCCGGCGTAGCGGCTTCCCTGCGCGCGGCGCGGATCCGACCGGGCGAGGACGGCGCGACATGGATCCGACCGGGCGAGGACGGCGGACGCGGATCCAGGGGCGGCGCGGCTCGGACCCGACCAGGCGAGGATGGCGCTACGCAGATCCGTGGTCGGCACGGCGTGGCGACCGGCGAGGACGGCGCAGCGGCGGCTAGGGTTTCGGCTGCATATGGGTCGTGGCGGGCCTGCCATGGCCCGTCTTCCATTTTTTTTTTTGGTTCTTTTCGGTGTCTAGCGGTGGCGGGCGAATACGCCCGTCACCGCTCTTTTTTCTTACCAGTGGCGCAAACGTAGTGGCGGGCGCTTTGCCCGCGACTACAGACCGAAAACGTCCGCCACTATAGGACTCCATTGTACTAGTGAATATTCTTCCTGGTTGCAGGTCACAAAACATGACCAATTCTTCGGTGGTAGTAGTACTGGAAGATGACATGGGCTTAGATTCCTCATCTTTGCTCGATTACACTTTTTCCCTTCTATTTTGTGCAGGAATCGAATATGGTACTATGTTTTTCAATCAACTAGTACAGTGCCAGTGTTACTTTTAGTTTAGAGATTTGCTTGAATGTTCTGATGCTTCGCGTTCGTTCTATGCTGAAAAGAAAGAATATACTGTAGTCGATATTTCAGAAAACGAACGTTTCCGTCCTTCTTGGTCATTGTGAGCTAATAACAGAGGATAGTTCCTGTCTGTGTTTGCTGATTGCATGGTGAGTATAAAGCAACTTTCTCTGGAATCAGGGGCATTTCATGAATTTGCGGACTGGGTTGTGGCATCCTCATCCAGATCTTGTGAAGTTGAGCTTACAGATGGATAGACAGTTCACACCAAAGGACATGAAGGTCATCGGGGGCTTAGAAAACCTGTCCACCCTGCGCCTTTGTGTCAGCAACGAAAGGATCAAGATGGGAGAATCGAATTTGACCAACATTTCCACAAACTCAAGGTTCTCGAGATTGCTTTCAGTTCCAGGTTGCAAGTACATTTTAATGAACGGGTGGTGGAGAAGCTTGAGCAGCTGAAGCTTTACTGCTGTGATGGGTCGTCATTCCGGGCTAGAGCACCTAAGCTCCCTCAAGAAAGTCTGGCTTCAGGGCTCCTTCGATGACAAGGTAAAGGAGGCAGTGAAGCAGCAACTTGACAATCATCCGAAGAATTCCTATGAACTAGCGGAGGAACAAACTTCAATCTCTGGGCTACCGGAGGAACCAAATTCAACCTGATGGATATTTACTCAGCTCGACATGGGGCGCGTTCGGCAGCCGGAAAAGCCTCCGGCTGCTGCTGATGCTGCTGCTACAGTATGCGCGTTGCTACAATGTCCATTTCCTCCGCTACAGTGTTCTCTCTCGCTATTCAAACTGCAACTGCATCCTCCAACCGAACACCCCAATGATGATCGTGCCTGCCTCGTCCTAGGCGTTTGTAGGACTAGACATACCTTGCTTCTCAGTTTTTTGTTTTTTCCTTTCCTTTCTTTGTACTTCATTACTAGTTTCTTTGCCACTACTGCAAACATAATCCGGCAGATTAACTTTTGTGACAGTTATTATTACCCATTTTCCCTAGGCTTCATTTCACCTCCGTCATAATATACCATTGAAAAATTATGTCAGCATGACACATTGCAGTTTGTCCCTCTTGCAAACCGGAGAAGCAGCTAGCATCTTGAGTCCTTGTTGGTATTATAGTGCGCTGTCTGTGCAAGAGTTCGACGCTAGCTGTTCAAGTCCTCGTGGTCGAAGGTGTTCCTGAAGACGCATCTGACTTTGAGCGAGCCCGTCAGATGTTCGTGGAAATGCCGCACGCAACTAGCGACACCCTACCTTACCTTGTGTTCTCGATAGTTTTTCTTTCCGTCGCGGAAGAAATGTAGAAGGAAGCGGTGATCAGATTCCGTGCAGAGAGAGAGAGAAGAGAAGAGAAACTCGTACGTAGTTTCAGGTGTCGTGGTGGTTGCATCTCTGTTACGGACTGAAGGCGTTTTTTCAGAAGAAGATGCAAAAGCTGAGTACTCCGAACAGAATATTGGTCCTGCTTGCATGATAAGTAAGTCGTCACTTGTTGTTCGCTCCTCAAAAGACCGTGGAGTGCGTCTCGGTCGGACTCTGTTTTCGTCCGAGCAGAGGCTGGCTGGCGCGCCCGTTCGCGACGACGGAAGGGCAGCACAGCAGCCAGCAGGGCGACGACATCCGCGCGCCACGTGTGCTGGTCGCGGAGCCAACGAGGCACACACGTCGACTCGGACGAGGAACCGTGGCCGGAGGCATGTCAGTCCCGAGACCCACTACCGTCGTCGCAGCGCTGTCAGTCAGGTGCCGGCCAGAGCTCCTGGCGAGCCAAGAAGACGCGAGGCCGGGAGCCGCGACGCGTCGCGCGCGGTCGGTGCCTACCGCCGGCGTTCGTGGACGGCGGCAGCCGCGGGAGAGTGGTGCTGCCGTGGCCATGGCCGACACGTGCAGTGCGGTTGGGAGCTCGGATTTTGGGTGCTCAGACATTAGCATGTGACCGTACAGGGAAACGCCGACGCTGACGGAACAGAGCTAAGAGCAACACGGCGACGCCGGTGGGCGGTGCGCGCGCGCGGAAGTCGCCCTGAGAGGCTTCAAGGAGGAAGGATATGAGATGCGGGAACGACCGGGCCGGACTCGGCGGCTCTCCAGCGAGCCGTGGCATGCGCCGGCCCCGGGGGCGGTTGCTATTTCGAATAGCGACCACCCCTGGTGTACCCGGTATCCGTAGGATTTATCGTACGGTCGTACCTGCGCGACTCGGATTGGCCATCGCGAGACGCGCTCGTCCTGTCTTCCTCTTCCTGTTCCGTGCTCAGGCTACGGGAAGCAGGTTGGAGTTCACGCGCGGACGGCGGCCGGCATCACGTCGCTGGTGCGCGTAGAGCTCGATCCGCCGCGCCTGACACCGCCGGCCAGCCATCCGCATGCCTCCAGCTCCGTTCCACAAGACCCTTAGCCGCGGCACGCGAGGAGTCAACCGTCCGTCCGCATAGAGACTGGCCTGCAGAGCCGACGGACGCGAGCAAGCCAGCGCGGCTGCGCAGTCACAAACTGCTAGAGCGTCTCGTTGGTAGAAAGAGTGTATGTCTGGCGCGCATTCACCCGGTGGAGCGCGACCATACTGCTGCCCTGTCCATGTACATACAGCCTCAGCTGAGGCTTGCGCGCGGCCGGCGCGCCCGATCGATCGCGCCGCCTGTCGCCGGAGGAGAGTACAACATAAGACAACACCACCATCATGTGTCTAGAGGACGTACGCCACGCCCGATCGTCCCACGGCAAAGGACTTTGCGCCATCTCGGAATCATCCAGAGACAACTCCGTCATGTCTACTGGTGAGAGCCCGTAGTTTTATAGGTTTATTACTCTATATAAGTCAATCATTTATTTCATCTTTAAACATAATTTTCTAAAAGTTCATATAGATATAACAACATAAGACATAGCTTTGAAAAAGTCATGAGATACATTTTCATAATATATATATTTACTTCTCCCTCCCCATCTGCTTCTCTGATTTGTAAAGCACATTGTATGTGCTGAATAATGTATTGACCTTTCGCTCTTCTCGCGCCTTCGAATGAAATGAGGTGGGGATTTTATCCCCTCCACCCCAACCCCCACCCCAAATCGTCCAAAAAATAATATATAATTTACATATTTTAAACTATATGAATTTATTAAAATTATAAAGATTGATTGAACTTTCCAACGGACTCACTCCATGAGTAAATGAGTGAATGGGATTCGCTTAGGAAACAAAATCAAGTGCTAGCCCCCTTTTCCTTTTTTATTGAATTAACTAATTCATTTCCTTTTCACTTTGGATTTTGGGATTGTTTTTGATTTGGCATTATTCAACAAGAAAAAAAGAAAATTTTTGACAAATTCCTTTTTTATATAATTATGTGATAATTATAAGCCAAATCTAATCGAAGTTAGAAAATTTTTACTTTGGACAAAACTGTTACTCGGTTATAGGTATTATGTTAGAACACTACAAGACTTCTCATATTTCCCAATTGTTTATAGTTATTCGTTTAGGTATCCACCAAAACTGTGGGGAATAAGTTTGTTCATAATTTACTCAAAGTTTTGAGAAACATACAATTTATATTAGAAAAACACTAAGAAAACAAAAACACTAATTGAGTGTTAGAATTGTCAGCCACGAAGCAAAAATAATATCGTAAACAACCGAAAGTCTTATAGTGAAACGTCCTCGAAATGGAGGGAGTACTCGCTCCTTGAGAGCGGTGGCCAGGTCAACCGTCCAGCAAGCGGACCATGATCGTCAAAATCGAGGCGTTGATACACCAAGGTGTGCAACACAACTTAATATTCTTGCTAGATCCAAGTCGAATAATAACATGCCGTGATAGGAAAGGTATGTAATTGAGAAACAACAATTAGGCGCATTTTGTGTTAAACTTTTCATAATGACAAAGGTGCTAAATTTGGATGCTTTGCTTTTTGTGATAATTCCTAACATTTTCTTAGATTAATGTGGACGCTCCAAATGGATGACTATACATAATTTTTCTACGATTTAGTTTTCAACACAGGAATCATCCGAGAAATTTATATCCAAAATTCTCTGTTTACTTACCGCTGGTATTTTAAACTTTGAGCTGAAACCTGGTGGTAATAAGTTCTCTAGTTGGTCAACTCTACGCCTTAATTACATGAATTTGTAGGACTTCGATCTGAACACGCATGTGAAAGATCTGTCCATGTTTCAGGTACAGGTAGAAGAGATGCTCACCATGCGATGCATCGGTGCTTGTTCCGTTTTCTGTGTATTTGAAGCACAAGTCGTCTCTTTTGCGTTTCGTAGTGGACTGGATCGAGTTAGCTAGTCTAATCAACTACAGACTTTAGTCACTCAGATCTGGAGACAGTCACGTACGCATGCAACCGCCGTACGTCCTTACCACGTGAGGTGGCATATATGAAAGATTCATCCTCCGTCTACATCGCTTTCCCAACACGCTGATCAGTTAAACTCACAACTGTGCATTCATGCATGCAAGTGTGCATCGAAAAGGAATGGCAATAGAACTCACCTATCTAGCTAGCTTCGTGGCTTGTTGATCGATTTGTTAGATCTTGGCTGCCTCGTCAACAGCGCCGACGACGCTGCCAATGCAGTTTCAAACTGTTTGACATCTTGTTTCAGCTGTTCCATTTGGCATCTTTTTTCTTTTTAATGGAGTCTGCAGCAGTACACGCTTTCCATGCAGTAAACACACCGATCTCCCCGTTAAATTCCGTCCCCCAATATATGCTCCACCGACACACACACACACACAAGGACTGGCACTGGCTGCTTCCACCAGACAACAAACACGTACTCCCTCCAGTATTATAAAACTTATCGTTTTGGACATCGACACGGTCTTCAAAACATAGCTTTGACTAATGTTTTTTGCTATAAAATATTTATAAAATATAGTTAAAATGTATTTTTATGAAATCATATTTCAATACGAATCTACTCATGTCATTCTCACATTTCTAAACTTAACACATAAAAAATTATTTACAGTCAAAGTTTTAAAAGTTTGAAGAGAGTAGTCCAGCTTGACCTGATGCTCATCTCGGAAGATGATGCATTAATTCCTTCCTCATCGTCGACATAACGAGCACGCTCCCCATGAGATGGCAAAGACCTGAGGCCTTGGATGTGGAGGCCTACGAACTGTCGTCAACCGGGCCGCCGATGTCATCATCCTTTCTTAATGGTGTAATTTTCCAAAATCGTTGGTGCCAGTTGACACTAACGGACACCCAACATGCCAAGTCTAGAGCTTGAAGCCGAGTGGGTAGGTTCCATGTAACACCCTGCGTCCAAAATTCACTTACCGTCCAGCCCCCACGCGGGGCGGGCACGCGTATGCACATAGCACCCCTCTTACACTTTCGTCCTCGCTTCGAGTAAAAAGGTTAACCCGGAAGTGCTATGCTTGAAACCAACAAGGGTTATATGCTGACCCTCACCCACCTAAACAATTCATGTGGGACTATTCCCACAACCACTTCACTTCTGGGCCTCATGAGCCGAAACCACTACTACAGGCTACAAACGGGCTGGGGTGTTACATTCCACGATGGATCTTACCTGTTGACGCACAGTTCGCCAATGAAATAGCAACTTATCTACAAAATTTCACATGGAAGAACGAATTTTAAGATACAACTAGAAACAGCCACACAATATAACTTTGATGATCGTTGGTCGTTGCATGCACACGAGATTCACTACTGATTCTGATACTTGGTCAGGACAAACTGATTTACTATTACATTTTATTCGGTTGGATATTGATCCAGCGGACTTAGTACTCCACTATTAGATGCGGGTACATAATACTAAGGTGGCAACAATGCAGACACTTCCATGTAGATTGTAACATTGTGTCCGTGAGGATACGAGCCAACAAAGGCGGCCATGCATCGCGCCTATTGAGTCGCTCCTCAGCGTCTCGGGTTGACGAAGACGTCGAGCTCGAGCACGGCGTTGGGGTGGTCGAGGCTGACGGTCTTCCACAGCACGTACCCGCGCGCCATGCGGAACTGCCCGGTGCCGCCGACCACCGACAGCTCCCTCACCGGCGCCGCGATATTGTTGCGACCCACAACCGTCACTGAGCTGCCGGCGTAGGGCCCCGACGTGAGCACCACGTTCATGGTGATCAGGAGCTCGGGGTTCCCCGTCGACGCCCAGATGTAGTAGCCCTGCGCGCGGCCCACGGCCGCCGACGACGGCGAGGGGCCCTCCGTCAGCGCGTCGTCGATCACGATCGTGTCGCCGAAGTGGCTCCGCGGCCCGTTCACCACCTGCACCGCCGTCGGCGCCGGCCCCGTCAGCACGTCGTGCATGTAGAAGTGGAGGTGCGCGGACGCCGCCGACGCCGGCCGCGGCGCTGGGCCGGCGGCGAGGACGAACGCGACGGCGAGCAGCGCGGAGTAGAGCTTGCAGCAAGCCATGTTGGGCAGAGGACGGAGGGGTGGATCGTGGATGTGTGTGATGGGTGCGCTCTGGCTAGTGGAGTGTGCATGCTTATATAAACAGTGGCGGCAGTAACAGGTCCAGGATACGTCCTGCATGTGCATGTCCACACCGGCAAAACGCTGCTTCTCTGATGAAACGGACTCTCCATATACATGTGTCTTTTTCAAGAATACACAGGAGAGCTGCGTATCTTCTATTAAGAAGAAGAAATAGTTTTACAAGAAACCCGATTACAAGAATTTGGTAGTTGAATCTAAGAGAGAAGGTTCGTCGACCAGTACTAGCTGCTAGGATAACTGAACTATGCGCTAAGCGCTCTAGTTTGCAACCTAGCTAGGTTCTTGGCGCCCGCGGCAATCCACATGTCAACCTCGTTGAGCACGGTTTCCATCATTTGCTGCACAGTCGACGCCTTGTCATCAAATACCGGAGCATTACGCTCCTTCCAAATGTGCCATGCCACCAGCATGACTAGGGTATCTACTCCTTTTGCCATTTTCTTTGGCATTCCGATCCTCCGCTGCTGCCACCAGTCGTACAACCCCTCACTTCCATTGAATGAGCACCGTATGTTGTAGGCGGACATGGCATGCCACCATACTTGCTTGGAGAAGCTGCAGTGGAGGAGAAGATGGTCCGTCGATTCAACCTCCTGGTGGCAGAGTGCACATATATCATCTTCCTGCAGATTGTGTCGGCGCCTCGTTCAGAAGTCCAGAGGCGTTGCTGCAGCGCAAGCCATGCGAACAGCTTCACCTTGGGTGGACACCAGGTACTCCAAATGCTTTGCGCACCTGGGAAGGCGATCGACCCCTGGAAGGTTAACTCATAAGCTGATTTAGAAGAGAAAGACCCGTCCGGTGTCCATCTCCATAGAACTCGATCCTCAGTTTCTGGTTGTAGATGGAAATCTCGTAGCCTGATCCATAGCTTGATGTACTGCATGAGTCCTGCCACTGTAACCCCTCCGGTGATGTCCCTGATCCATGCTCGACCATGTAGTCCGTCGCGCACTGTTCGAGAACTGGCAGTTCGACGCTGGATCAGCCGGAACAGGTCAGGTGCGGAGTACTCCAGTGATTGACCATCTAACCACCTGTCTGTCCAGAACAGGGTGGATGCGCCATTGCCAACCTCAGTTCTGGTGGAGATCGCGAAGAGAGCTTGAACCTCCTTATCAATGTCTAGCTGAAGTCCCGCTCACGGCTTGCTTGGTCAGTGTGTTGGAACCAGAGCCATCGTGCTTGTAGAGCTAGTCCCGCTCGATGCAAGTCGGTGATCCCCAACCCGCCAAATTTTTTGGGTTGTGTGCATCGCGGCCATGCCACCATGCACTGTCCTCCTAAGGCCTGTGCTGCAGCCGCCCATAGGA
Organism: Eragrostis nindensis; assembly: GCA_012490785.1. Lineage (NCBI taxonomy): Eukaryota > Viridiplantae > Streptophyta > Magnoliopsida > Poales > Poaceae > Eragrostis > Eragrostis nindensis. Next base: position 222,009 of record JAAXCT010000038.1, on the reverse strand, counting down.
AGCCCCTTCTTATCTTGTCAATTAATTTGATGAACCATGATGGCATTTTGATTGCGATCATTGGGTACACCGGAGCCGCTGATAGTGATGATTTCACCAGCTCAAGACGACCTGATTTGGCAGGAGCTTAGCTTTCCATGATGGCAGCATGCTAGCTACCCTGTCCACATACGGTTGCAGATGTGATTTGCAAAGACGTCCAGTGGTAAGGGGCAAGCCAAGATATTTGATTGGGAATTCCGCTAATTGACAAGGTAGGATGTTGTTGAGCAGGTCTAGCCCTTCTTGCTCACAGCAGATTGATGTGGCAGTGCACTTGGCCAAGTTGGTCTTTAGTCCCAATGCGTCGCCGAAAAGATGTAGAATGTCTCTTATGGCCATGAGGTCCTGCTCGACTGGCTTGACAAAAAGCATCACGTCGTCGGCATACAAGGAACAGAGGTGCTTTACTGCCCGATGTCCGGCTGGGGCCAGCACCTCATTGGCTGTGGCTGTTGTGATGAGCCGGTGCAGAACATCCATCACCATGATGAAGAGGAGAGGAGATAGTGGGTCGCCTTGCCTGAGTCCCCGGTAGTGTTGAATTGCTTCTCCCGGTTCACCGTTTAGTAAGTTTTTGTGGTGGCAGTCGAGAGGAGCAAGGAGATCCAGTCACACCAACGTGTTTTTTGTGGTGGCAGTCGGAGGAGCAAGGAGATCCAGTCACACCAACGTGTACCAAAACCTCGGCTTTTGAGGATCTCAAGGAGGAAGGGCCACGCCACTGTATCGAAAGCTTTTGCGATGTCCAACTTGAGGAGAAATTTTGGGATTTTTTTGATCTTGAAAAGCTTGGCCGTCTGCTGCACCATTTTGAAGTTGTCATGGATACACCTTCCTTTGATGAAGGCGGTTTGGTTGACATCAATTAGACGGTCAAGCTCAAGAGCCAGTCTGAGTGCCATCAGTTTAGCCATAAGCTTTGCAAAGCTGTGGATTAAGCTGATTGGGCGATAGTCTTGGGCTTCTTTGGGTCTTGTTTCTTCGGCAACAAGGTAATCAGCGCCCCGTTGAGCTTGTGGAAGCTGCGGCGGTCAGCGATGAAGAAGGCGTTGACGGCCCACATCACATCTTCTTTGATAATGTCCCAGGTGTGAGGTAGAACTCTGCAGTAAACCCGTCGGGCCCTGGTGCCTTGTCACGCGGCATGGCACGTAGAGCTGTTAGGACTTTATCCTCGGTGAAGGGTTGATCTAAGTGTTGCAGCTGGAATGCATTGATCCCTGCGGCAGCTAGGTCCACTGTGCACTTCCATATACATGTGTCACGGCACTTTTTCCAAAAGCAGAGCTCAGGTCCTAATCCCACGGCGACTCGGCGATAAGGTAAGCATACCATTATTTTATTTTTTTTGAGATTAAGCATACCATTATTTGGCGTGGTTTTTTTACAAAATGGACCTTTTAGTTAAAGTTTTTCACGTTTGGACCCTTGTCACAAAGATTTTCAGGAATGGACCCTTTTCTGAGCGCCACGCCTGTTGGCGCTCAGGTTGCACGGTTGGGCGCCACGTCATTTGGCGCCCACCTATGGGATCTGGTCGCCAATGATTCTGGCGCTCACCATGTCAGTTCAGCATTCGCGTGCGACACTGCCTCCAGGGGTGGGCGCCGTGTCTTTTGGCGCCCACCTACAATAGGTGGGCGCCAATAGATTTGGCGCCCACCTATTTGACCTACGCGCCAAAAGACACGGCGCTCAGAAAAGGGGTCCATTCTTGGAAATCTTTGTGACAGGGGTTCAAATGTGGAAAACTTTCTTCAAAAGGACCATTATGTGAAAAAACCACCAGCGTCAATCGCAGGCAGCACCAGCACCAGCTTCTCAACAACTTGCAGCATGGCGGGCCGGCGCTCTGAATCACACTCTGATCTCTCGGTCTCCGTTTGCTGCGACGCGTCTGTGCTCAGGCCCAGAGGCTCGGCCTGAGTCGAGGTCCAGCCCCGCGCACAATATCGCCCAGACTCGGCCTCTCAGTCTTTTCCACTTCTGTAGAGATGGGCCGCTTTTGGGCATCCCTTTACTATTCAAAGCGGCACATCCCTTTGAGCAGCTCTTTCAGGGCTGCTTGCTGTCGGCGCAGCCGCGCAGGCTAACGCGCTCATACAGATCGAAGCAAGAACCGAACAGACAGATTGAAGGAACAGAACAGACAGTAGTTAAGTTTCCCATGAACTGAAAACATTGTAAGAACCGAACGTTACTTATGAAAATATAGAAAGAGACGAGTGATACGAGAACGCCCCTGAATTCGATTTTGTGTCATCTCTGCAGCTAGCACAAATGATACATCGACGCCAAATTTCGGAGAATTGCGTTCTCGGGTAAGGAAAAGCTTTGTTTCCGACCATGCTCGATCGCGTGGCTCGGTTCTTCCTTGCTTGCAAACCGGAGAGGAATGAATAAGCATCTTGAATCCTTGACGACAATGGGGCACTGCAATCACATTCGCCTGTGCTTGCGGTGCGGACTAAAGCCAGTATATATGAACTGTCGATCGGTTTGGTCGACCACGAGGCAGCGCCCGGCAGATAACAAAAAATGCTTCTTTCAGGAGGTGCACGCGGGCGGTGGCAGCACGGTTAACTTGGGTTGTTCAGTGCAGCATGAATTGAACCTTGCTTTGTTTGGTTCATCGTTCATTGGTTGGTCGCAGAACTGTCGATTATATTGGGCAGGCTGGCTGGCGTACGACGGAGCGTCCGGCGCCGAACTCGATGCGCAAGTCGAAGATACATTACGAACTCGCCGTCGCGCGTGGGCGAGCAGATCAGGGGCGCGCGTTGACGATATATGCTGGCGGGTGGGCGTTGCGCGCGCACGCAAGCGGAAGGGAGGCTTCGATCGAGGAGCTCCTCGAGGAAGGACATGGGACGCACGGCGCAGAACGACCGGCTCGGCTGGGCTCGCACGAGCCGCGGCGCGTCGCGAAAACAGCGTTCTCAAGAACCCGGGACCTGTGCGGTTCAGATTGGCCGTAGCGAGTCGCGCTTCGTCCTGTCTTCCTCGTCCTGGTCAGGCTCGGAGACGCGCGCGCCCATCACGCCCATCACGCCGCTCACTCGCTCGCCGGAGCTCCGCGCGCCTGCCGCCGCCTCACTCCGTTCCACAAGACCCCTCGCCGCCACACGCGCGATTGATTAGTATGTCCGGTGCTTCGAGTCCATCCGTCAGGTGTTCGTTCGTGGAAGTTTCGCACCCAGTGACGTGACACCCTTCCCGAACGTATCTCGTGTGTCGGACCGACCCTCTGTTTTTTTTTTTTCTTCTTTTAACCGTTCTCTCCAACTAGTATCTCGAACACGCGCGTCAGGTGTTCGTTCTCTCCAACTAATACGTAGAGTACTAGATCTTGTTTCCCCTTTGCTGTTTTTACTTTCGACGTGTTGCGTACTAATCACGTGCACACGCACTCCCCCGAGCGGAAAAAAATATTGCGAATCCGCATGTCACGAGTACGGATATTTTCGCCGAGAGCTAGCTGAGTAGCAAACGATCTTGAGCCCACGCAACGAACCCCGCGCGCGCACTGCCCTGCGGCACGCGCCGCCGATCGAGGGCGCCTCGGAGCCGCCGGCGGCGCCACACGTATGCGCGCACGCGCGCACGCAGCTGATGAGTCATGTCCCCGTCCCATGATGAGTCATCGCTCGTCATGCGATGCACTGCACTGAGGCAGCGAGCCAGACAACAGTGCACAGTACTTGCTGTTCTGAATTCTTCCGAGCAGAGAGGGCTGAGGAGGCTGAGGCGTGCGCGCGCGCCCGTTCACAGCGACGGAAGGGCAGCCGCCAGCAGTAATGTGTGTGCTGCGCGTCGATCGATCACGCGCGCCGCCATGCCCGGAGTCGTCGTCTCGGATGACGACACGCTACTACTTGCCGTTCCGAGGTGATGACTACTAACGGTGCTGCTGGCCTGTCGCGGCGTGGCTTGCTGTTCGCGCCCGGCCGTGGAACAGAACAGAGAGATGCGGCCGGCCGGCCGGCGGCAACGCTCTGTTTAATTTGGGTCCGGCATGCAGTCCGTGATCGAAGAGAACAGGGACAGGTACTAACTAGTACTGTACGAACGAGGAAGCGAGCGACGGAGACGGCGAAGACCGATCCATGCTGTCAGAAATCACCAGATCCACGCGCGCGACTCGGAAGGCGGAAGCACGGTTTTCACGCGTTCGATGCTCTTTGGCGCACAAGCACGGTTCAGTACGTCCGACACAGCACGTTGCACGACGGAGCTTTATCATTCAGGGCACCAGAAATATCTGCAATAACAAATAAAGGATTTCTACTGCAGTACTCGACCCAAGAGAGTGAGAGACCGCTCAACCACACGACACACGACGAGCTCGATCGAAGACGATGCTCGCCTTCAGCTCCGTGGTGGTCCGTACCGTACTGAACGCCGCCAGGCGCGCGCCATCCTCCACGGTCAAGCCTGCGGCTGCGTCTCTCGCTCCCGCGATCCGGCATGACTTGCCCCGTCGAGGCGCCGTAGGGGCGGTAGGGCCGGCCGATCGATCGGTCAGCGTCGTCCGTCCATGCGGCCATGCCGGCCGGCCAGCTGCGGGATGCATGCACCTGCGCGCGCGCGCGGCCGGGTAAAAGTAGGTGGAGCTGAACGGGGTGGCCGGTGCGGTGGCGCACTCATGCAGCCGAGTCATCGTCTCGGATGATAACGACGACATATTGCTCGCTCGCTGTTCCGCGGTGGGTGATCATCATTCATGAGCGTGGCCGATTGACGGGTGAAGCGGAGACGTGCACGGGCGGCGGCAATGCTCTGTTTTGGGCCCGTCAGGCCGTCAGTCCGTGAAGACAACAGGTTTCATCCAAGAGCAGGGAGGGGAGCCTCAATCAAAGAAGGCGACGGAGATGGACAAGAGTAGAGAAGTACTAGGAGTACGTACTACCGATGATCGATAGATCCATGCCGTCAGAAAGAACCACGGGACACTTTCCTTACCGAGACGCTTGCAAGAGTGTTGCGAGACGGATGAACCACGAAATAATACGATAGCAGAGTTTTACGCGAGCCATTCATTAATTTACCACGTACCTGTTCCGCGCACAAGCACACGTACTATAGGCCACACACGCAGATCTTTATCAGGGACGATAAATATCTGCACTAAACTATGATGGCATTCGACGACCAAAGAGACCGACCACACAAGCTCCACCAAGATTCCTGCATGATTGGGTGCGCTGTGGACGCCGCCATTGCATTCTCCCGGTCCCGGGGCGCGCACGCAGGCAGGCAGGCAGCTGAGTCATCATCTCACGCGCGCGATCCGGCGGCGGCAGTCAGGTGCATGCATGCATGCAGCCGCGCAGCTGAGTCACCACTCACCACCGTCCCGGCGGCGGCGGTCAGGTGAGTGAGAGGTGCAGGTGGCAGCACATGTGTAGTTGAGCCGCGCCCCGTCGAGGCGCCGCCGGTCAGCGTACGTCGGACCGGCGTCCATACCGTCCGGCCAGCCGGCTGCGAGATGCATGCACCTGCGCACGCGCGCGGCCAAAGTGACGCGCGCGCAGTGGAGCGGAATCGGGAGTGAGTGGCCGGTCGCATGGTCGGTCGGTGGCGCCTCCTCGGGCGGCGCGAGGGACGGCCGCCTGCCGCGACCGCGGGAGGCGAGGCGCTCGCGCCACGTGTGTGGGTGGCGGCGCAGCCGCGCAGGCTTGTGGGGCCCCCGCCCGCGCGCCGTCAGGATGGAGCGGGACTGGTGTCCGGATGCTGCGCTGGGTAGTGTCCAGAAAGTTCGCAAGGCGCCGCCTGGCTGCCTGGCTGTAGGGCTGGCAATAAAACTCGCGACTCGCAAGCTAGCTCAGTTCGAAACAAACTTGACTCGACTCGGCTCGACTCGTTTCAATTTTCAATGAGCTGAGCTAGGTTTTTAGCTCGTTAATTTTACGAGCCAATTCGAGCCAGCTCACGAGCAAAACGAGCTGCGTGAGAACAAGAAACCTAGCCTACGGCCCAGGCTCTGGTCTCAATTCTTCTTTGTAAAGCCCAACCTATGTACAAGTCTGAACATATAAGTGCATGTCACGGCACCTATTGTGTTTCCACGTATACGTCTACGCACGCCGTCGAGGCTACCGCCACCATCACCAAAGGAGCACGCACGTAATTATTGTATTTGTGTGCACATCAGGATATGTTAGTTTTTTTATCTGAATGCTTGTTAAGACATTTGAGTTTACTTTGGATAGATGGACATGCACAAGTGATGATATATGCTATTTGTGCATGCGCTACTGTTTTCTCCTTTTAAAAGCTATTAAAAATGTGTTCTTTATCCTTAGCTCGTTGAGCCATAATGAGCTAGCTCGCGAGCATATAGAGTCAAGCCGAGCTACAATTTTTACTCGTTTATATTAATGAGCCGAGTCGAGCTAGCTCGAATTCTAACGAGCTAGAGTTAGTTGAGCTGAGCTGAGCCGAGCCGGCTCGGCAGCCAGCCCTGCTGGCTGGCTGCTGATATTTGTGCTCGGGACTCGGGAGTGACTTGACTGAGCTGTGGGCCAGGCCGCGCAGCTACGCTTGCCTCGGCGCCTAAAATATCTAGCGGTGGGCTCTATGAATTTTTTTGACCATCTTTTTTTAAGTTTATCTTTAATATATTTAATTCATTAAGATAAAATAATTGATATGGAACAAATGAAAAAAGTCATATCAAGTACCAGAACGTATCCGGTGGAAACCAACCTCTCTATGTAAATTAAAGCAGTATACCAGTTGCATACGCCAAAAATTAAGCTTTGCTGCCTTTGCAGCGTGTTCCACATACGAAACCACGCCATGTTTTCTCGGATCTCAAATTTTATTATTACAAAGAAAAAAAACTATTTAAAGGATATATACGCGAAAGATAATAAGGTTACAAGATTTTTTTTAATTAAAGCATTAGGATGGATCTTGCTTTTGAGTGGATCAAATTCCTTGTATCGAATGAAAATGCTCCAATTGGGTTCATCAAGATTGGCAGGCTTCATTCTAGATTTGTGCTTGTGTCCTGTGTCATTTGACCCAAGTTCATAGAAGTAATGACCTTGACTTTATGCATTTGGCCTCAAAATGCCCCTTCTTATAACATCTCAAGAGAGAGCTTACTTATGAAGTAATGGAATCAACATACTAGGGTAGCGTTCGGATGGGAATAATAGGCCTATTATGCACTGTAGCTTGTCACATCAATACTTCCGGCACGATTTATGTGTACTAAACAAAGTCAAATTACAAAACTAAGTCCAGGACCCCCCCTCTATTTCGCGAGACGAACGCAATGAGGGTAATTAAGCCGCGATTAGACGATGGTTACTGTAGCATCACTGTGTCAAAACATTGATTAATTAGGCTCGTTAGATTCGTCTCGAAAAATAACGCCCGTCTGCAGAAAGGTTTTGCAATTAAATTTTATTTAGTACCTCTAAATAGTAAGATTCTTTTTACTTTAGAGGGTAGAACTTTAGAGGGCTCTTTAGAGCCCTCATCCGAACGCTACCTAGGTTACATTGTTTGAGTGGTGTGTACCGTCATACTCATCATGGTTGACAAGCTTATGGCATACGTTTGCTCTTGTCCGGTTGGTCATTTCACCCAAGCTCATGTTGCTTATGTTTAATTACTTTTAAGAATGACTGGTCAATTTTAGCCGCTTAAAATTTCGCAATCTTTCAGTTGAACTTCCTTGTTTTTTTCTTCATGTTGCAGTATAGGAACTATATTTCAATAGCTTTTTTGTTTTCACTGTTCTACCGCAAGTTGTACTAGTTATTTTGTACTATATTGCAGAAAGTAGCTTTTTGAAGAAGTTATTCATACTATTGCAGCTGTTGACTAAAAGAAAAAGAAACTCCAAGTGACTACTAACCTCCATTTCACAATACTTGGCAATTTGGACTTTCACTGTTCACACTTTGACTAATAATATTTGTTAAACTTTTTGGTTAATTAAATCACTAATAGTATCAATAGAGAGCTTGTCAAAAGTACTTTAAGCATGTCAAATATTCGCAAATGTTTAAGCAAATATTTATAGAAAAGACAAATGGTCAAACTATAAACAGTAAAGTCAAAGTTGTCAAGTATTTTGAAATGGAGGTTTGTATAACTTAACGATAATGAAAAATGGGCACAAGAATTTAAGAAAGAGTATCTAACAAAGAATTTAAATAATTAACCTAAAGCGCCTAGCTAGGTAACTTTGAATACGTACTTAACCTAGGTGTCCATTGCACTCGCGAGTTGTAAACTTGTGATTGCCCGTACAACCTTTGGCCCTATGCTCTGTTCTCTTGGACCAGCATCTGTTCGGCATCACCGAACACGTGCACTGTGTTTGGTTTAAACTATGGGCCCATGATCGATTAAAAAATTAATTTGAGATTAGCGATCCTAATCTCTTGGACACGTAATAGAGGACCACCAAAATCGTAATAAAGAATTGGTGAAAGCAAGCTGCATGATGGATGGAACACCTTTCTCTGGAATTAGAAATTGGGATGTGACAAAAGGTGGCAAGGATCTTTTGTCATCAAAAGTGGTAGCTGTCTGTCGACGGAGAAAAGGTGGTGAAAAAGAAGTGAGCTTCAGAAACATGAAGTCAGAGGTAACGAAGATAATATTGATTATTGTTAAAACTTTGCCTGAGATACCTAAACTGGGGTTTATACTCCTGTTCCTTTTCCTAGTCATTGGTGATATCCTTTTCAATGCTGAGAAAAGAAAGTAAACTTCCTCTAATAACAATTGGAAATCCATAACACACTAAGGAGATAAAAGTCATATTTAGCTTATTCGGTATTTCTTTGCGTGAATCAAGCACCCAATGTACTACGTACCGCAAAAAGTTTAATGAAGATGTGACGTGTACATTTGCTGCATCAATGCAGTGACATGGAAAAAAAATACTTAACTATTGATGCGTGGTCATGGGTGACACTTTCCTAGGGCCAAAGAGAAATATCCAACTGTCACCACAAGAGCCACACCAGAAAATCATCATCAGATTAGACTGAAATCACTTTAATTTTTTTTAATAAAAAATCACTATAATCCAGTCCTGCTGCAACCAACCACTGGCCACCACATATATGGGGACGAGACACGCCATCAGCAAGAAGGAACAGAGCCGGTCCCAAAAACAATAAGTACTAGAAAACGGCAAGGCAGGGACGCACCTTCCGTTTTAGGAAGGTGAAGAGGGGAACTGTGGAGACGGGGGGTGGTGGAGTCAAAGAAGCCATCACAAAGGAAGGGATCCGAGGCGGCGGCGGAGATGGAGGAGCGGGAGAAGGTCGTGTGCCTGGCCAAGCTCGCCGAGCAGGCCGAGAGATACGACGGTGAGGGATCGATCTCCCCTGTTCTCGCCCGGTTGCCCCTGCTTGCTCATGTGCAGTGTCGTCGTTCGTTGACCCAGTGCGGAAGGGATTAGGGTGTTGGTCCATCGATTCTATGTGTTTGCATCACTCTTTGCTAACTGCTGGAAGAATGCTTGAACACTTGCTCGCCTGCCGTTTCTTGTTCCTTTTATCCTGGAGCAAGAATCTCTGAATGTGTAGCAGTCTGTTCAGTCGGGTCCCTTTGATGATTCCATGGTACCTTCAGCAATTTGCTGTTGATTTTGGGGGCGCTATTGATTGCTTCCAGCAGTACTGAATGAGATTTGGTTAGGTTCGGTAATAAAGGTAGCTTTTTTATGCCGATTTTGGGGGGCAAATGATGCAGTTCTTGAGTGTTTCTGAACCTGTGATTGTCTCTGGTACTCTGATTTGTGTCTGCAGAAGGGGAATAATAAGGTCATGACTCATGAATGGTACCTTGTTGAACGGAGTAGATGGGACAGGAGGTTTCTGAATTTTGATTTGTGGGGGCCAATTCCGTGGGCCGAGTGCTCTTTGTTGTTCTCCGGTTATTCTTTATGCTCCTCTCAGATTAAAAAACAAGGATATAGGGATCATGGCTGATGAATCTAGTGCTTAAAATGGGTAAATATACTGATGAAATCTCTATCCATTTCAAGTACAGAATTAGTTGAACTAACTGTAGCACCCCAACATTTTTATTCACATTGCTAGTTTGATTTTAGAGCTAAAAGAGGTTAGTGACATTTGAATAGTGGAATTTACCATTTCGAATCACATTTCTGGTTTGGGTATGGTTTGAGTGTATTTTTTTAACAATTTGGTCACAGTTATATGCTTATATCTTTTGAATGGAACTAACAGGCTGTGTTCAACCTGGGTCTTGTCAATATGACAGTATCTTGACCGGGGCCTCAAAATGTGGATTTTGACATAAGAAACACGAAACACAGGACCACATCCATAATGCTCTTAGCCCCATTAATATTTGATATAAACCATGAAGATTCTTGTAGCATTGTAGGTTTCCATATTTTCTCTGTGAGAAGTGGCAGACACCATGGTCTCTGCTCTGCCTCCTTTGAGTTTTAGTTCCTGTCTCATGCATCATTGGAACTATTTAGTAGGTCCTGTGCAACGATGATTCTTGTTTGGACAGGGGGTGATTTTTCTTTTCTTTTTTTGACCCGGTGGGGGTGTTTTCTTTTCTTCTTTTGCCCCTGTAATCGACTAGACTTTTTTACAGTAAATTAAAGCATTATATAAATGCATAGCTATCATAAAAATTCTGAAAAATATTGTACTGAGCGATGCAAGTAGTCAATTCATGCTCTCACCTGGCTCTGGACTCTAGAGCGAAACAGATGCATTTCATCACCTAGTTCTAGTCCGCCAACATATATTTATCACGTAAAATTCCTTAATCCTTGTTATTATTCATATCAAATCAATTCTTAAAATAGCAGAGAGAATATGAGTAGTTTGATGTGATGAGCTGACATCCCTTGATAGTGGAGCCTTATCTGTTACGGACAAATAGTTTAGGTTGGCCCATGATTAGAATTTCAGGGTCTTATTAGTTATGTTCTGTATTGTCGACGTATATGTAATTGCAGGTGTATCTCTGATGATATTGTTTAGGCCATAACTCAATGCAACATTACTCTGGCAGATATGGTGGAATATATGAAGAAGCTTGCTAGGATGGATGTTGAGGAAGGAATGCATCATCTCGAACTCATCCGAGATAAGCATAAGGTCACGCTGCACGCTCTTCTGCAGCTTCTTCTCCTCCTCAATAGCCGACTTGGCTATGTTCACCGTCTCCTTGACCGCCGTCTTGGCCAACCCGAGCACAAGGTCGGCCATTGCTCTCCTGTTCTTTCGCTGTGTGTATAAAAGCTAGCAACTAATGATGGCAGCAAATGGTGGGGATTGTGCATCGACAGATCATATGGAGATGGATTATAAGGGGAGATCGGCTGCAACGAAGCAAGTAGACTTGGGTCACTTGGGTGGTTCCAAGCTGCTTTACTCGCACTCATCAATGGCCACAAATGCACATGGGTTACCTGAAAAAGTTGTTAGAGTATCCAGAGTTTCAGTTGGTTTAAAACCCTGATCTTATACTTGATCATGTTAATTAGTGTGGAGTTTATCCTTATTGAAAACAGTGTTTCCATCCATATTTCCTTTTTATTATTCATATAATTTTGCATTAACCTTTTCTGACTTAATGTCTGAAGTATGAACGCAGATACATGTTCAAACTGTTCCAAATTGGGTGACCTTCATTCCAATGTCTTGTTTGAAGGATAAACACAGGAGTACATGCTAGTTTCCGTTCACATTTCCTGTCGATCATCTCTGGAGAAGAGTATCCCGAACTAGGTGATCATTCATGATGAGACCTAGGCATGACCTAGACAGAAACTATCAGAATCCAAATGAATAAATAAAATTCATAACTAGTTACTGGCGGTGTAGTTTTTTTTTTTTTTTTGCAAAATCAAATGATAAACAACGCTGCATGGACATCAGAACAGCATGTCACTATCAGACTGCGACCCATTTTAACAACTCATTTAGGTTGTCAGAAACAGGAGGTATATAAACACGTTTCACCGAAACTACTATACATCCACTATTTTTTTTTGCGAGGGAATACATCCACTAATTAACTACTGCATAATAAACCCTTCTTCCGTTGCACTCTTGCAGATAGAACCTTGACTGTGTCTCTTTTTCCTGGCAAAGTAAAGTCACCAGAGATAGTAGTAAGTCCTAACTAATCAGTTCTATACATTGTCACTGCGCAATACGCAAAGGCAATTACTTAAAAAGTCAATCTGCACTGTCTTATAATGGGCTAGAGACCACAAATCGATGTGACGTGCTGGTGGATTAGTTGGAGTAACATAACTTCTTAACCAAAGCTTAATTAAGGCAATCACATAATAATACGAGTGACGCTATGTCTTTTCATCACTAATCTACTACTACTTATTTGGCATCAACATCCGCTGTGAGAGCGATGGCGAAGGCTCAACTGTACTAAAAGGTCAAAAGTTGGCATTGCTTTGCACATGTCATAGCATCAGAACAGCAAGCATCGATCCCCACCCACTTCCATGGCCTAAACGCGGGATCAAATTAAAGTGCCAGCTCTCCTAGGCAGCTTGGAGGTCGAAACAAATCAATAATTTGGCATCACAGCCAGCAGTTAGTGTGACTGCGAAGGCCCAACCCCTTACCTGCTCAAAGTTGACCTCGCAAAGCACATGACATTGGTGGTTGGGACATATCAATTGATTTTGCCTGTAAACTTGACTGACCCGATCAGGTCCTAGGCAATCATATCACTCGAGGCGTACAATTTGTGCTTCAAACAAATGGAACCCATTTCTTACTGAACCAGACAGGTACGTACCCAACGACGCGTTGAGCTTGGATCAACAGAACAGTGTCACATGGGACGTTCGCATGTCCTCCACATCCAAGGCCATGTCACGAACCTGCCTTACGCAAGTCGTCGTCATGTCATCTGTGACACGCTCCTTGGCGACGTTGAGGAAGGAATGCATCATCTCGAACTCATCCGAGATAAGCATAAGGTCACGCTGCACGCTCTTCTGCAGCTTCTTCTCCTCCTCAATAGCCGACTTGGCTATGTTCACCGTCTCCTTGACCGCCGTCTTGGCCAACCCGAGCACAAGGTCGGCCATTGCTCTCCTGTTCTTTCACTGTGTATAAAAGCTAGCAACTGATGATGGCAGCACATGGTGGGAATTGTGCATCGACAGGTCATATGGAGATGGATTATAAGGGGAGATCGGCTGCAACGAAGCAAGTTGGCACATTGTTAATCAAGACTATAAGGTCAATGAAATTAGTTTTGAGTCCTAAGAAATCAGTTTAGCAGTAGACTGCCCTTGTTCTTCACTGGCCAGTAACTTAAATTAATCAAGATGCAAGCAAGTAGTTAAGTAGTAGAACCTTGAATCAATCAATCTGAATGAACCATTTGACCGATTGGCAGCCTGAAGTTGCATGGTTTGAACAACACAGTTTCTTACAAGAAAACAAAAATCTGTCCAAGCTAGGCATGAATACGATGGCACGAGAGCGTGGTTCAGGCGCTAGACATCGGAATGCCTCCATCCGTGTAACCATGACACAGTTGAATCAGCGCATTGGCCTACGCACGACGTGACGTTCGACTTCGAGGTTCTGACAAATAGGTTAATACTGCGTGGTAGACTTGACTGGTTCAGTTATTCCAAAAAAAATTGGCCACATGTTTCTGATTAGACAGATCCATATCAAACGGCATGGTAAGCGTGGATGGAACACATGCTGCCACTTGGGTGGTTCCAAGCTGCTTTACTCGCACTCATCAATGGCCAAAAATGCACATGGGTTACCTGAAAAAAGTTGTTGAGTATCCAGAGTTTCAGTTGGTTTAAAACCCTGATCTTATTCTTGATCATGTTAATTAGTGTTTCCATCCATATTTCCTTTTTATTATTCATATAATTTTCCATTAACCTTCCTGTCAACTTAATGTCTGAATTATGAACGCAGATACATGTTTAGACTGTTCCAAATTGGGTGAACTTCAATCCAATGTCTTGTTTGAAGGATGAACACAGGAGTACATGCTAATTTCCGTTCACATTTCCTGTCAATCATCTCTGGAGCAGAGTATCCCGAACTAGGCGATCATTCATGAGACCTAGGCATGACCTAGACAGAAACTATCAGAATCCATTTATTTATTTATTTATTTATTTGCAAAATCAAATGATAAACAACGATGCATGGACATCAGAACAGCATGTCACTATCAGACTGCGACCCATTTTAACAACTCATTCAGGTTGTCCGAAACAGGAGGTAAACACATTTTACGGAAACTACTATACATCCACTAATTAACTATTGCATAATAAACTCTTCTCCCGTTGCACTCTTGCAGATAGAATCTTCACTATGTCTTTTTTTTTGGTTCCTGGCAAAGTAAAGTCACCAGAGATAGTAAGTCCTAACTAATCAGTTCTATACATTGTCACTGCACAAATACGCAAAGGTAATTCCTTAAAAAGTCAATCTGCACTGCCTTATAATGGGCTAGAGAACACAAATCGATGTGACGTGCTGGTGGATTAGTTGGAGCAACACAACTTCTTAAACAAAGCTTAATTAAGGCAACCACATAATTAATACGAGTCACGCTATGTCTTTTCACGACTAATCTACTACTACTTATTTGGCACCAATATCCGCTGTGAGAGCGATGGCAAAGGCTCAACTGTACTACCTAACAGTGTCAAAAGTTGACATTGCTTTGCACATGACATAGCATGAGTGCCGCTAGCATCGATCCCTGCCCACTTCCATGCCCTAAACGTGGGATCAAGATAAAGTGCCGACTCTCCTAGGCAGCTTGGAGGTCGAAACAAATCAATAATTTGGCATCACAGCCAGCTGTTAGTGTGACTGCGAAGGCCCAACCCCCTGACCTGCTCAAAGTTGACCTCGCAAAGCACATGACATCGGAGGTTGGGACACATCAATTTATTTTGCCTGTAAACTTGACTGACTCGATCAGGTCATAGACAATCATATCATCGCGAGGGCGTACAGGTTGTGCTTCAAACAAATGGAACCCATTTCTTACTGAAGCAGGCAGGCAGGTACGTACCCAAGGGCACGTTCAGCATGGATTAACAGAATGGAACCCATTTCTTACTGAAGCAGGCAGGCATGTACGAACCCATTGCCTCACGCAAGTCGTCGTCATGTCATCTGTGACACGCTCCTTGGTCACATTGAGGAAGGAATGCATCATCTGGAACTCCTCCGAGATAAGCATAAGGTCACGCTGCACGCTCTTCTGCAGTTTCTTCTCCTCCTCAATAGCCGACTTGGCTATATTCACCGTCTCCTTCACCGCCGTCTTGGCCAACCCAAACACAAGGTCGGCCATTGCTCTCCCGCTCTTTCACTGTGTGTATAAAAGCTAGCAACTGATACTGTCAGCAAATGGTGGGAATCGGGCATCGACAGATCATATGGAGATGGGATTATAAGGGAAGATCGGCTGCAAGGAAGCAAGTTGGCACATTGTTAATCAAGACTAGACGGTCAATGAAATCAGTTTTTGAGTCCTAAGAAATCAGTATAGCAGTAGACTGCCCATGTTCTTCACTGGTCAATAACTTTAATTAAGATCCAAGCAAATAGTTAAGTAGTAGAAGTAAAACCTTGAATCAATCAATCTGAATGAGGAATTTGACCGATTGGCAGCAGAAGTTTCATGGTTTGAACAATACAGTTTCCTACAAGAAAACAAAAATCTGTCTAAGCTAGGCATGAATGTGATGGCACATGAGAGCGTGGTTCAGGTGCCTAGCATATCGGAACGCCTCAATTGGTGTAACCATGACAGTTGAATCAGCGTGTCGACCTACGCATGACGTGACGTCCATCTTCGAGGTTCTAACAAATTAGTTAATATTGTGTGGTAGATTTGACTGATTCAGTTATTCTAAAAAATAAAATAAAATAAAATTGGCCACATGTTTCTGATAGAATAGACACAGATCCGTACCAAACGGCATGGTAAGGGGGGATGGAACACATGCTGTCATTTGGGCGGTTCCAAGCTGCATTACTCACACTCATCAATGGGCACAAATGCACATGGGTCACCTGAACAAGTTGTTGATTATCCAGAGTTTGAGTTGGTTTAAGACCCTCATCTTATTCTTGATCGTAAGTTATTTATCAGGTTAAGCAGTGTGGAGTTTATCCTATTATTGAAAACAGTGTTTCCATCCATATTTCCTACTCCTAGTTGTTATTCATCATTGAACTTTCCATTAACCTTTCCTGTCAACTTCATGTCTGAAGCATGAACACAGATATATATTCAGACCGTTCCAAATTGAGTGACCTTCATGCCAATGTCTTGTTTGAAGGGTGAACACAGATAAACGCTAATTTCCGTTCACATTTCCTGTCAAAATCATCTCTGGAAAAGAGTTTTCTGAACTAGGTGATCATTCATGATGACCTAGGCATGATATTTCACAATTTCTATCAGAAGAAAAGTAGAGAACGCAAAGGACATGAAACTACCAGAATCCAAATGGCAGTACATATTTTTGCAAAATTAAATGATAAACAACGATGCGTGGACATCACAACAGCATGTCACTATCAGACTGCGACCCATTTTAACAAATCATTCAGGTTGTCAGAAACAGGAGGTAAACACGTTTTACGAAACTACTATATATCCACTAATTAACTACTGTAAAATATACCCTTCTTTCGTTGCACTCTTGCAGATAGAATCTTCAGTGTAATTCTATTTTGTTTCCTCCTGGCAAAGTAAAGTCTCCAGAGAGAGAAGTTCTATACACTGTCACTGCACAATAAGCATAGGTAATTCCTTAAATCGATGTGGCGTGCTGCTGGTGGATTAGTTGGATGGTGGATTAGTTGGAGCAACATACCTTCTTAAACAAAGCTTAGTTAAGGCAAACGCATAATAATACGAGTCACACGCTAAGTCTTTTCACCACTACCTACTACTTATTTGGCATCAACATCCGCTGTAAGAGCGATGGCGAAGGTTCTACTGTACTACCTAACAATGTCAAAAGTTCACATTGCTTTGCTCATGACATGACATGAGTGCTGCTAGCATCGATCCCCGCCTTGGCGCCCACTTCCATGCCCTAAACGTGGGATCAAATTAAAGTGCCGGCTCTCCTAGGCAGCTTGAAGGTCGAAACAAATCAATAATTTGGCATCACAGCAGCTGGTGTGACTGCGAAGGCCCAACCCCTTACCTGCTCAAAGTTGACCTCGCAAATTAAGCGTATGACATTGGTGGTTGGGACAAATCAATTGATTTTGACTGTAAACTTGACTGACTCGATCAGGTCATATACAATCATATCATAGCAAGGGCGTACAGGGTGTGCTTCAAACAAATGGAACCCATTTTCTTACTGAAGCAGGCAGGCAGGTACGTACCCAAGGGCACGTGAGCATCTCTATCATTCTGAATGCGGTCGCATTCGTCGCATGTGACAATGTCCACGTCCTGACGTCAGTAAAAAAATTTACAGCCGTTAAATAGTAATCTGACGGTTAAAAAATATCACCCGAGGACGAGGCGACCCCACAAGTATGAGAGCTCTACTAATAACACGATAATAAAGATACAGGGTCGATTTTCAGAAAGAAGCATTGGCCGCTTGAGCTCTACTAATATCACCCGACGACATCATCAAATCTTGAGCTTGTGGAAGTCGAGGATGCCAGCACCTTGGTCCTCCTCCACCCCTCAGCGAACACAACGCGATGCCTATATCTCCTTCCGAAAGCCTGTTGGAATTTTTCCTAGCTTGCGCGCTCGAGCGATGATGGATTATTTGTCATCACCATCCAAATATTTGTGGCGAGACTGGAGAGTGAGTGGGAGAGAGAGCTGTGAGCAGAGGTCAACGCCGTCGTGGGCGTGCTCCGCCTCGGTTCTTCCGATGGGCTGGTCGGACTAAACCTCCAGATTCCTAAAGGCAGTGTAACAACTGCACGTGAATCTTTACGTTTTTCAGTAGGATATGAATATTTTGTTTTCACTTTTCACCTCCCCGGTGCTGTTGTTGACTTAAGAGACAAAACAGGGTACCGCATCACTGGCTTTGCCTTGCATCTGTCAAAAATTGGAAGAATTACGTTATTAATTACAGATAAATATTTCACTGGTACCGAACCACATCTGCTTGGGTCGCCATCCTGAACCATTTCCTCACCGAAGCAGTTGCTGAACATTAACGGAAGACGTTTTCATTGTGCAACGTTGTTCTGACAATAGGGCCATGAAAGAGTTAGCTTTACAAAGTCTACGGCCATGAAAAAGTTTATACATCCACACTGGTATTCATTATAATTTCCACTACTCACATTGATAAGCAAATCGATGTGTTACACACAGATGATGGTGCATGATGCTCGAGGCATGATGTTTCGCATTATCTATCAGAGGGAAAAGTTCAGGATTCAGGAGGCGAAAAGGAAAGGAGTTCCATAATCGATCCAGAATGGGTTCCTTCCAACAGAATTTGCTATGAAATATGTTGCAACTAGTAAGGCATGTTCCAAACATCAACTCTTTTTTTTTTGCGATTATTCCAAACATCAATTCTTGCACAGACATGTAGATAACCTGCATACTGTGATCCAAAATACTTGCTGTTATTAGCTTGAAATCAAGCTAAAAACATAGGAAAGCTTAATTGAGCCTTTTTGGAATGTTTTTTAGGCCTGCCTTTAGGTTTTAGGACTAGCTTCGTAGCAAATCTTTCGAAATGCTGTCTTCACTGTAGGCTGCAAAATAAAAATGCATATCAGGACTTCACATTTAGATAGTATAGGGTGCAATTTATCAGATCATCACTGGTCAAGATGTCAGGTTGCCCAATGCCTCTTATCTATGCACAATTAAATAAAATTGCACCCCTGACGTTCGGATGGTAAAGGGTGATAAACATTAATTTCTTCACAATCAAATTGCGTATCAGGTCTTCACTCGTCTAGAAGTCGAGTTGCATTATAGTTTGATAATGGAAACTAAGTCAAAGCACTATCAAAAGGTTTTCTGGAAGCTGAACAAGATTGGAAACAGAAGCAAATGAATTGTGCAGGCGGTGTAACAAACTCACCAGAAAGCTGTCTCCAGGGTCAGGACACTGCCCTTGAAGAAGATGGCATCAGTTCGTTCTAGTACTGGGCAGCTCAGGTGAAGTAATAGCGGGACCAGGCAATTTCATTCGCTTCAAAGCAGAATCGAGGTCAACAACTGAATTTGGTTGAACCTCATGGATCGCCCGTTTCCCTCGCATGATGGGGCAATCCGTCCCAGCTGATGGTCTCTCGGTGGCGACATGTTTTAAAATGTCCTGACCAATCCTTCGGAGGAACAAGACCCTTGGCCTCTTTGGATGCTTCTTAGCTGCATTTTCCCAAATTGTTATTGTCTCTGAGCTGACCATGGAATCAAGAGCTACTTCTTGAAGGTGCTTGTGCCACTCTATTTCAATGCCTGAAAGGCCAACTAGATCTTCACAGAGAAGCTGAAGTGAAACGAGTTTTGGCATAGCACCTTCTGCGATTGTTGGGAGGGTTGAACTCTGCACAATGCATAGTTGTACCAGTCTAGGGAAATCCCTTCTACTGATGACGAAATCTCCAAGGCTTACTTTCACCAGTTTGAGGAACTCCAAATGTTTCAATTTGCTCAGGTTTGAGAGGTCATTGCTCGTCAGATTATTAGTAGATGAAAGGCACAGCTCGGTGACACCACATAGTGACGTAGCAAACCCAGTCAACCCCCTCAGCGCCCCATGTAGTTTCAGGGAGCTCAGATAGCCGTACGAGTTGTCTAGAGAAAGCAGGATATTCGGCGAGGACTTCCCGAGATCCAGTGATAGTGAACGGACACCAACACTAGTGCCCAAATCATCCTGAATGAACTTTTTGATAGCTGTTGCAAGGTCGGCCAAGCTCCTGCTATCTTCACCAGTAGAATCATACCATATCTTTATCTTCCTCAACTTCTTCATATGAACCATCAATGGTGGAAATCCTGAGTTGTCGTCGGTGACAAATCCTGCCAGCGTTTGCAAATTGCTTTCTTTCGGGAGGAACTTGTGCACTTCATTCATCTTTAAGTCCTTCTTTCCGAACAAAAGCTTGAACTTTCCCAAAAGGTGAGTGAGGTGTGGCAGCTTCACAACTTCCAAGGGCAATGTTTCTATCTTGGTCTTCCTCAAGTCGAGAGTCTCTAAGCTATATAACTTCTCAAACTTCTTTGGAAGCCTACTAATGGTGGCCCCGAGGCTCAAATATTTCAGATGCCACAGCTTGTGTATGCCATTCATATGGTCGTCCTCCAAATCATTGCATGCTTCAAGATCCAACACTCGGAGCAGCTCACACTTGTTGAAATCTGCAACAGCTTCTCCTGCACTTCCACAGATTGTGATAGACCTGGCACGGAATTTCTCACGTGCTTGACTTGTGTGACAATGCTTCTGTTCCAATGCTTTGCACTTGAATGGTTCTCTACAAAGAGGTGACGGTAATTGCTTCTCTCTTGATCACCAAGAGATGTAATGAACTTAGCAGATATTGCCATATGCAGCATGAATTCGTGCATGATACCATGCGCTCTGCACGTCTTCACTTTTGCACTTTTGCTTGAATCTATTGGTTGAAGGATATTCCGGTCAATCAGTTCCTTGAAGTTATCATCTGCAACCATCAGAGCACTGCGTGGATGTTGACGCTGTACATACCCTTCGGCTAACCATCGCCTCATTAGACTGTTGCTGCTGATGGTACGGCCATTTGGGAACACACATATGTACAGTAAGCATGTCTTGATAGGATGCCCAGGCAAGCTGCTGTAGTTAGTCAACAGAACCTGTTGCAGCTTACTGAAGGCATGCTTATTTGCCATATGGTAACCTAGGCTGTGGCAAATTTGCTCACAGACTATGTTTGTGAGCACATTTTCCCTCAGCAAATAATTGGCCACGCTAACAAGGGCAAGCGGGTGGCCATCGCATTTTTTCACCAGTGATGCCGAATTCTCCTCCAACCCAGGGGAATGCCCCTTGAATACTGCTTCTAGCAACTCCGTGGAATGCTTCACATCAAGAGTTTTCATATTGTAAACATGGCCATTACCATGGCTGCAGACTTTACCTACTGCTTGAGCAGTCGTAGTCACTATTATTTTGCCTCTTGTTTTCTCAGGGAAGGCGGATTTTATACCGTGCCACTGCTGCTCCTCGATGTCATCAAGTACAATGAGGTACCTAGAAAATTGATTGATAAAATGAAGTGTTTATAAAATTATGACACAGTAAATGAAAGGGGAATTGGGTTTAGTTTCCGCTGCTAATAGTAAGAGTGGATTTGGGGTGATAACATTCAGTGCATTGCATTCAGAGTTGAATCAGACATGGTTATACCCATAAGTCAAGGTATCATATGAAAGTGAACAAATTCAGCAGAAAACTTAAATTATTGTCGTTAGGACAACAACTCTAGTTCATTTTTAAACTAAAATTCTTGTCCGAATGGCAACAATTTAAAAACGGAGTAGCTCTGATGTGAATAAACATTACTGAGTTCACTTAGCTATATTGCCATGACTGAACAATTATTCATCTTATTTGTCTCAAGAAGTAGGACCTAACAATTATTCATCGTATTGATCACTTTGTTCTCCGTTGGATTCCGTATACTCTGTTGACGAGTTTACAGTCTTTTTGTCACTAAGACAAGGCAAACAGTTCCGATAATCACTGATGTAAAGGGGCATGACAGTGTAAGATAGGGGTACAAAGATCTGACACAAAAATTGATTTATCTATTGAAAGAAAATTAGAAAAGGAATCGCCGTCACCTCTTAGAGTTCAGGAAGTTTGCAATTTTGCTCTGATTCTGTTGTTGATCGCCCGTTGCAGGTTCACCCTGACCAAGCTTCTCGAGTAACACCGTCAGAAGCCCCTTGCTATCACCCCTGTACTCGGATGCCGGAACCCAGGCTCGGCAAGGGAACATGCCGATGACATCGCGGCAGTCATACACTGCCTTCGCGAGCGTTGACTTCCCCAAGCCGCTGAACCCCACGATGGAGATCACCTTCAGCTGCTCCGGCTCGCCTTCGATGTCACTAAGCAACTCGAGGATCTCTCTCTTGGGCTTGTCGATGCCCACAGGTTCAACCTCGGCCACCGCCGGGAACGAGGAGGAGGTGGCGGCCGTCTGGCCGCCGTTGACGTTGTAGTCTTGTTTCCGCTGGTGTGCGGCCTTCAGCCGCTCCTTGAGCTTCTTGATCTCCGTCGCGTGAGGATGGCCGCCGACCGCCTTGAGTCGATGGAGGACTGATGGTTCCCCTTCGCTTTCAGCGTAGCGCAGGATCCGGTCGAGGCAGTCCTCGATGTCGAGTGCAAGATCTCGCATCTCTTCCATGGATATGCTCCTCACGGCTGTCGGATCGCCTTTACCGGCGAGCTGGTCCTCCCCGGCGCCGGCGATCATGAGAAGCTCTCTTTTGATGAAGTCAACGTCGTTGGGGAACTCCTTCCACAACTCGTATCTCTTCTCCCCAAGCTTGACTGCCAGCGCCACCACGTTCTTGGTCACAGCGCCTAGCACCGCGGCCACCGCGGCGCCGGCAAGGGTAGCCACCATCTTTCCCTCAGATCGACCGGTCCAACGCCGGCCAATTCCTCACTACCAATAGAAACCAGTGCAAAGGCAGGTTTTCCTACTCTTTTTCTCGCGGCCGGTTTTGGTTTACGCTGAACCGGGTCTAGAGAGTGAGGGGATGGCGGGATGCAGGATTGCAGGCTCTATGGAGGTTGGTGGCAGACTCGAGTGGCTCCGCCGCTTTGTAGCCGCAGCTCGGGGGAAGTAGGGGCAATACGCTGGAAACTCTTCCTCCGCGCGCGCGCCCACACACAAATTATCCGGTGCGTTTTTTCTTTTTCTTTTTTCCCTCAAAGACATCCATTGTTCTCCCTTCCGTTTCACATGCGCTCCTCTCCTTTATTACTGACCCGATCAAGATCTGGCGTAGCTCCCTCCTCTCTTGACTTTAGCCCCTTTTATTGGCGATTATATGATTCTAAAAAACCAGTTTTGGATTATAATTTTTAGAATCTGAGATTGTGAAATCTGTATTTGTTTGTCTGGATTCCACAATCCAGCTTATAGATCATTTCAGTTACTTACTGTAAGGTCACAATAGCAAATGGGTAAATATTTGTGCCACAATTCAGCAAAAACTAGTCCTGAGCAGATTGTAGATTCTGTCTCGGATTCTGATATAGATTATAAAATCTAGACTCAAATCCAACCTTTTGTTTCAGCTTCTGCTTTTAGAATCCAGAATTCAGAATCAAAAACTGAAACAAAGGAGGCCGTAATTTCTACTCGGCATGGGACACCGCTGTCTACAGACAGGAAATGGTGGGAAGCAAAGATGCAAACTAGTATTAGTACAAGGCAGTGACATTTTTTCCTTGGCTATTTCTCTCTCTAATGATTTTTTTGCCTTACATACTCCCTCCCATGCCAATATAGTTGGCATTCTGTTTCTTGCAGACTAAATGGATGCACACGAAAAATGAATGAGAGAGATAAAAATATATCTCGAGAAGTGAAAAATTTTAAGTATTTTGAGAAAATTTGAGATGGCTAGAATGATAAGTATTTTAGAACGGAGTGAGTAGTACAGATGCTAATATATACGTACAACATACCTCTATGAACACACATGGCATACAACTAAAAGTGCCACAAGAGACTAAACACGGTAATGGGCGAGCTTTGCCCTCGGGAAAAAAACCTGTTGGGCACGGATATGGACGCCGCTTTGTGTCCGCAGGCGTGAGCATCATATGAAACCCAATGGATATAACTAAAAGGGAAAAAATAAGTCTCGCTCGCGTCCGCATATCCACATACCCGATAATTAATCTGAGAATGTATCTGGTGGAAACTAACCTCCCCGTACAAACTATAGAAACTTTAATCTGAGCCACACGATGTGATCCAAAGAGGGCGCTGAGGGGAGGTGAGAGGGGTGATTTGCAAAAGCGAATTTGCAATCACCCCTTCCACCTCAAATCACCTCTGTCACCTCCCTTGAGCGCCCCCTTGGATCAACATCGTGTGGCTCATATTGAAGTTTCCATAGTTTGCACGGAGGGGTTGGTTTCTACCAGATATGTTCCCAATTTATCTCACTACTCCCTTTCCTTGTTCCCAATCCGTCTCCTCCCTTGCGCAGCCTCTCTCCTCCCTTGCCTGTGACGCTGGCAGGCCGCCCTCCTCCAGCCACTCCAGCCATGCTCCTGAGACGATGTAGCCAGCAAGTCACCATCCTCACGAGACGCCGCAACCGACAGGTCACGCCCTTCCACGACGACGCCGGGAGGCCACTCCTTCACCGCGAGACTTGCCTCTGTGATGTGTTGCCTGGATGCTCGTCGCGGCTTGCCCAGAGCGTTTGCTCGCTCGTCGCGGCTTGCCTAGAGTGCTTTGCTCGCCGCACGCCTTGCCGGGGATGCCCGCGGGCGTCGGTTATCCGCGGATTGCGGGCGCGGCAGCATTCTTTGCCCATTGCGGATAGCGGGCACGGGCATCAGCACGAGTTTGAGCACGTGGGCACGGGCACAAATCGACCCTATTTGCGGGCATTTGCCTCTTTTTGAGATTCACAAAGTCACCATAAGCGTCTCATTGTCAACTAAGACATCTCCAACCACTAAATAATATTTTTTGGCAAAATACAACACTCATGTCGATTCTACGATTTGAACCCAAGTTGGTTGTTTCCACCATCAGAAACCAAACCAGCTAAGCTACACATTGTGCGCCTACATTTGATAGTATTATTTCACATAGTGTTGCTTTTGTCCATTGGCATGATCAAATTTAGACCGAGGTATTGGATTCTTTAGAGGCGTTGAAACACATGGGGATGCATGCGGGTGGACGGGTGGTGGCCAATATTGTGTGATTGAGGATGCCACCTTCAGGACGATTTTTTCTTTTTGGCAAGGGAACCTTTAGGACACATTGACCATGGAAGATTCTTTGCCGTGGTGCAAATAAGATGTGTGGAGTTCTAAAAAACAACATGCGATGGCATTATTTTTTGAGAATCAATGCGATGGCATTATTTTAATGTCTCTTCTATCTGGATTTACTATTTAGGGATCTCAACTTTTTATTTTTGGGTTTTTGGGTGCTGTTGGCCGGGAATTGAGTCTTAGAACTTATGGAAGCTTTGGTGGATGTTGAGCTGTATTATAGGTTTTTTATTTTCCTTATTTTTTGCTTTTTTTTCTTTATGGTTTTTTTATTACACACTAAAACTCAGACCATCACAATGCACGCACACTCACCTTTATGAACACATGTACGCAAACCCTACCTATATGAGCATCTACTGAGCCTAATATAAAATGGCAAGCCTAGCCTCACAGCACGCGACCCACTCCAACTCACCCGCCGCACTCCAAACGCCTCCCTCCCTTCTCCCTTAGGTGGTGTTTGGATGTAGGTTGGGTTGAGGTCAGGGAAATGCAATAGGAAATGATGGCCTGGGTTAAGGTTTGGGATATGTGATTGGGCTCGGCACGAGAATTTTGCTATTTCACACACGAAAGCGGTGGGCTTCGACGGAATGCCGAGAATGGGTTTGGTTATTATACCCACGAAACCAGTGTTTTCACTGGTGGAATGCCCATATGCTATTTTTCTATTTCTTTTATCCTTTTTCAATTTTTTCACACACAAACAGACGAAACTACCCCTGAGCATTTTTGCTTCACACCAAACAGAATCGAATCGATTTGTTCTTCTCTTAGTCCTCCGGACCGGACGACGCCCAGCGCTGACGAAGGCGGCGGGGCCTCCCGCGGCGCGATGCCCCATGCCAGCGCGGCCGCAAACGGGTGCGGCGCGACCTCGCCCTAGCCTGCTCGCGTCCCAACTGCGCCCGTCCTCGTCGATTCTCCATCAATCAAGTTGCAAGGTGTGCTTCGGATATGCTTGTTTTCCCAATTTTACAATCTATTTGAGCTTTTGTTTCGATTTGGCTTGAAAACTTTGAATTGGTTCTGTCAGCGCGCAGATTGACATGAGGCAGCGGCAGCAGTAGTGCAGCCCGCACCAGTCCAGTTCACCACCATGCACCACGGCTCAATTGTAGGAAGACCACACCACAGCCCAACAGCAAGGGATCGGAGTTCAGCAATCACGATTGGATGCCTGGCGACGGAGCTGCTACGACATGGTGGCTCGATCTGAAGAAGAGCAGCAACCGGAGACGGCGGTCGCGATGGCGACCTAAAGTCTGAAGATGGGCGGCGACAGCCGCACGGTGGCCGCGACAGCGGCCTGGAGCTGGCCGCAATAGCAGCCGCACCCGTTTGCGGCCGCGCTGGCCTGGGGCGGCTCATCGGGGAGGGGGCCGCCGCCATCGCCGGCCATGCCGTTGCCTGTCTGTTCATCCGGTAGACGAAAACATAACGAGGGTAATCTTGTCTGATCCCATGAGAAAAAACTCAAAAACATTAAAATAAATAGAAAAATGACATATGGGCATTTGACAGGTGAGAACACTGGTTCTGCGGGCATTATAACGAAGCCCATTCTCAGGTGAGCATTCGATCTAGCCCACTGATTTTGTGAGTGAAATAGCAAAATTCTCGCGCGCACGGTCTCTTCTCCACCCCTCTCCCCTTCTCTCTGGATGAGGCTTGCCTGACGTGAAGTCAGTGGCCCACATGTCAGTGATGGTGTCCCTCCAGATTGAGTTCGTGCCTCGAAGGGCCGTGAAGGGTCAGACTTTAGCGGATTTCATTGCTGAATGGACTGATGATGGAGATGACAATCAATCAAATCCGGATCATTAGGTTATGTACTTTGATGGATTCTTCACCTAGAAGGGTGTTGGTTCGGGTGTAGTGTTTATTTCGCCCGAAGGGAAAGTGATCAAGTATGCTATACAGCTGTTGCTTCAAGCCACGAACAATGTTGCAGAATATGAGGGCCTTGTTTCAGGTCATCGCATTGCTAAGTCTCTCGGTATCCATGGCTGCTTGTGAAAGGGGATTCACAATTAGTCGCAAGGCAGGTACAAAAAGAATATCAGTGCTCTGATCCGAAGATGGCTGATTATTTAGAAGAGTTCAGAGACTTGAAAAGAGGTTTGATGGTTTCGAAGTGCGGTATGTTCCGCGTCTGCATAATCGTGACGCTGATTATTTGGCGTAGGTCGCTTCGTCCCGATCGCCAGTTCCTGATGATGTGTTCTTAGAGAAGATCTTGAGGCCTTCAACATCAAAGGCGTGTCAAGAGGTGGACCTGATGGTGATAGATTCAGGTAATGGTCATGTCGAAGACTGGAGGATTCCAATTATGCAGTTCCTAGAGAATAATCCAATTCCTGGTGATGATACGGCTACGGAGCGCATTGCTCGCAAGTCCAAACAGTACGTGGTGATTGATGGTGTGCTATACCGAAGAGGTCGTAATGGCGTTCTGCTGAAGTGTGTCTTCGGAAGAAGGAATCAGATTGTTGAATGACATCCATGGCGGCATTTGAGGTGCTCACACTGCATATCGATCTCTAGTAGGGAAAGTGTTGGTCGTTTGTACGCACCTACTTATATACCGCAAGTGAACGGTGTACAGTTGTAGCACTTTTTCTCTTAGAGTATTCTAAGGTTTAATATCGAACCACAGAGAACAAGCGTGACTTAAACTATTATTTAAACTACTAAATTAATATAGCAAAAGTGTGTGTTGAAAGGATGGTTAACAATTAGAGATGAAAAAGCCTACGGTTGTAATAAGGTTACGTAAAGGATTCTCTCCTATGGTTGGGGTACTGGCATGCAACTCTAATTAATGGTCGATTGATAGGTTTAGTATTCTACAAGACATGGTGGTTTCGTTCTCCTCTCGCCCTGTCACGACAAGGGTTAATAGCTCCCCACTGGTTTCTTGCACTATGTGATAATAATGTATTGATCAGATACGAAATAGAAGCATCACATAGACTGAACACATCAAAGGAGTATTGTAAGTGTGAGAGTTACATAACCAGATTTCCCTCGCCACGGAGAGAATATGAGATCTACTCACGCATCATACTGCAACACATGAACATGGCTACAATGGAACGCGGGATTTCGGCGTGGTCCCACAGGTGCCGATCGGCACGGCAGTGTGCCGGTCGGCACAATCTTCTTTTTGGTGGTGATGATCGGTGATCGCCGTCTTCGCCGCCACAACATTCAACCTAGGTCAAAACCTCTATCTGTCTGTCGTCTCCCTTCTGTTTCGCGACCCAGATCTTCTCTTTATAGTTCCTTTAGATTATGGGCTGGACTTCACCGACTCTGACTCTGATATTTCTTCTGGCTTCATATTCTCCGAGTGGGCTTCATGTTTGGGCTCGACCTCCGTGGTGCCGGTCGGCACGGGGCTGTACCGACCGGCACGGCCTCAAATTTCTTTCGTTCTTCAGGCCTCCGGCAGCTCTTTATCTGTAGTCTCTTAATTTCACCTGTTTCCTGCAAATACTTCCAAATACACAGAAACTACGCATATATATAATAATAGGGGTTAATTGTTAGCAATAATGACATAATAAGGATTAAAAACA
Organism: Eragrostis nindensis; assembly: GCA_012490785.1. Lineage (NCBI taxonomy): Eukaryota > Viridiplantae > Streptophyta > Magnoliopsida > Poales > Poaceae > Eragrostis > Eragrostis nindensis. The sequence continues at coordinate 193,323 of JAAXCT010000038.1, read as the reverse complement.
CCATATTTGTCATATAAAATGAATACCTAGAAAGCACCAACAGAAAGCTTTCCGGCATGGATTTTATTGGAATACGGCAAAGCAAGATGCAATGCAACTGGTCAAGACATGTGCCAATTGCCAGTTTTTCAGCAGACAGAGTACTCGGCATGCGCAAGAGCTACACACTATACCTCTTTCCTGGTCCTTTGCTATATGGAGAATTGATATTCTAGGACCTTTTTCACAGGCTAAGGGAGGTTATACATTTTTATATGTGGCAATTGATACTTTCACGAAATGGATTGAAGCTGAAGCAGTGGGACGTATAACCCGAGAGATGTCAGTCAAATTCTTACGAAGTATTGTTACACAGTTCGGAGTTCCGAAGAAGTTGATATCCGACAACGGAAGGCAATTCATCGGTGCCAAGTTTGAGCGATTTTGTGCTGATCATGGGATTATTCACCCAACGTCTTCGGTGGCACATGCACAAACCAATGGAGCAGTGGAAAGAGCTAATGGCATTATCATGAAGGGTATGCGAACACGAGTGTATGACAAGCTTGCTGCGAAGGGAAAAAAATGGATTGAAGAGTAGCCCACTGTGTTATAGTCAGCACGGACGTCAACAAGTAGGGCAACCAGGGAAACACCATTCTTCTTAGTGTATGGCGCTGATGATGTTTTACCCCCTGAAATTCACTTAGGGGCTCATCGGGTAACAAATTTTTACGAAGATACTCAAGTCGAAGCCCATGAACTTGATCTGCTACTGTTAGAAGAAGAAAGAAATACAACTTTGTGTCATGTTGAGAATTATCAAGAGGTTCTGAGGAAACAGTATAGCCAAAAGGTGTTCGGTAGAAAGCTTGACGTCGGAGATCTGGTCTCAAGAAATATATCAACACCAAAGACAAGCACAAGCTATCATCTCCATAGGAAGGCTCTTTTCTTGTAGTAGAAGATGCAGGCCTGGGGGCTTATGTGTTAGCCGAAGTCAATGGAGTTTTATTGCCAGGAACTTGGAACACTGATCAGCTGCAAAAATTCTATGTGTAAATTGTTCGATGAGTTATCAATAAAGCTATGTGTTCATCAGTTATCTCTGTCTCATGCGTATGAAAAGGCTGACTTCTGGTCGGTCTACAAAGTTTGGCCGTTGTCCTAGCCACATGAGGGTTTATAGGGCGCGGTACGAACAGCCTTTTCAGGCACAAGCCGGTTGTAAGACTTAGCCATATTGATGGTTTGATAAGTTACACGACCATTAGTTGATGTTCTGGGAGGAGACCCTTAGCCCATCCTGGGGTTTATAAGTGGCTTTTCCCAGACGGGTTGCACGTTCAACCACTATATAGCCTACACGACTTATGCCATTGATGTTACATGAAATAGCTATGGATGGTTGATAAGTGTCGTGATTTCCCTTTTTGTGTAAAGGGCTGTGTATGAAAATTGAGGTACTTATATGCCTTGTTGATTGGCTACTTTTCTGCATACAGTTGATACTGTACACAAAAAAGCAGAGGGCTAGTCATACAGGCATATATAGTTAACAAAGATGCTTAAATAAGGGATTATGCTCTAATGTTACAGCAAAAAATAAAATGTTACAAGCTCTTGACAAGAACTGAATTAATCATGGTCATCTTCAGGATTATCCTCTGCAGCTGGTGATACCACTTCGGGTATCAGATTCAGAGCGGCCACGAACTCTTCAGCTTCGGGAGTTTTTCCATCAGAGCATCCCGATCAGCAGCACTTGAAGCCGGTCTTCAGAATGGAGAGGTCCAGATCAGGGAAGTGGTGCTTGAACAAGGCAATGGTGTAGGCGCTGCCAGTACGGATAGCAATGGGTGCCGTTACCCGCGACCCGACGGATTTTTCTCCTATGAGGAGGAGGATTTGGGTGAAAACTTGTACCCATGGGTCTACTAATGGGGTAAAAGGCTAACCCATCGGGTGGCCGGGTTTGGATGCGGTTTAGTAGAAACCAAACCCACCACCCGTCATAACCCGGCCTAAATATATGGGCGTCTATTTACATTTAGGTCCAGCCCAACTTACTTGTCCATCTAAGCTTGTTCATGCTGCAGCCCATATTCTCAGGTCGAGCCCATCATCTAAAATTGTTCATCTGCAGCCCATTTGCAAGACATAAAACTCACAAGTCAACTCTAGTCCAAGCGGTGGCCAACCCTACTCCCGTGTGCCATTCGACTCCAGCCGCCGCCGCTCTGTCTCATTCTCTCCTCTTTGACGTTCGTTCTTGTGTCTGCCGTGGAGGGTGACGGATCCAAGTTGCGGCTATGAGCCTTGTTGTGGAGGAGCGGCGGAGTGGCTGCCCGTGGAGGAGCAACGACGCCTGGGGTGCGATGCGAGATCAGGAGTGACGGCAGCTACTCGCCGCCTCCTACAGTGTGATGGCTAGCGGGTATGGGTACCCGATGGGTGAATTTCACCCAGCAAGTTTGGGTCTGGGTTAAAAACTCCACCCGTGACTCTTATTGGGTTATCCAGCGGGAGATTTATGGTCTGGCGGGTGTGGGTTTGAGGAGGCAAAACCCAACGGGTTTCCACCCGTTGCCATCCCTAGCTGGCGGCAACACTTCGGGCGGCATTGTCTTTGGTCAAGTCTTCGTTGGCAGCTACCAAGCTCTTGTTCTTAGCCTGAAGAGTCTTCACCCTCTGTTTGAGGCTGTTGCTCACCTGGCTCTTCAGCGAAATCTCCTTCTCCAGGCTTGTGGTGCTCTCTTTCATATCTGATAACATACAACGTTATGTGAGATGTTGATTGGAGTAAAGGGAACGTGTGACAAGAGAAGTTAAGACGAGTTCTTACTCTTCAGATATGTTTCAAGAGAAGCATTGGAATTCTGCAGATTCTTCAAGAGAGTTGCATGGCTCTCTTTTAATTCATCAACAGTTTTGTTGATCGCCAGCAGGTCTTCTCCCAGTTGAGCGATCTTGCTGTCCCTCTCCGACAGCGCTTGAGTGCAGTCATCATGGGATAGCTTCTGTTGCAACTCTGCGTTTTGGCGCTCAAGCTCCTGGATCCGAGAATGGTATCTTCGGCAAGTTTTTAAATGCCATGCTTCTGCAGCCTGAACTTGTTGAGTGATTCTTTCGAAGACACCGGACTGGTCGTTCGGTGGCACAACGACAGCAGAGGGAGAGGGCTTGATACTCTTCGTCCCGGTAGCAGCTTCGAGACGCCGCCTCTTCTCACTAGAGTCAGTTTTGGTGCCCTGAGACGCACAAGCCTGAGAGTTACGTGTAAATCCAGCAAATAATGTCCCAAAGGCTATTTCTATAGATATCTGGTCTCCAGGACGTGGAGCATCGCGAGTGCTGCGGGTTTCAGGGACATCAGCTGTAGGGGCAGGAGTTACAGTAGCAGGTGCTGCCGCTCTATATTTCCTTTTCCTGGTAGTCCTACCCTTCACTGGGTTTCTGGGCTTTGAAGATTCTGGGTTCGAGACAAGATTAGGAGGATTTGTCGTCACTAATGCAGACTTGAGATCTGCAACCTTCTTCTCCAAAGCCTCTTCGTCAACATCAAAATCCTATTTCAAAGAGTATATTGTGTTCAAGTTGGGAGTTCAAGGATGATTGTGGCTGAAAGGAAGAGTGTACTTATAGTACCTGGATGTCGAGACCAGGAGTGGTATTGTCAGCAGCAGGCCTCGATGTGTCTTCGGGATCCTTACCATCACCGCTGCTGAGAACCATGGCGTCTTCGGGAAGACCGTCTTCGGGGTCATTACCGAAGCCATCCTGGATAGCAAGGTGTTACATTAATGAATTAGAGCAAAGGAAAGAGCAATTGCGTCAGTGGGTACCTCAGGAGGAGGGTTCGCAGCGCTGTACGGAGTAGGGATTTTGTCAGGCTTGGGTTGCAAGTGTGCCCCTAAGATGTTCCGAACACGCTGAGCCACCATTTCTTCGGATATCTCAGCAACTGCAAGAAGAACAAGTCAGAATGATGATGGTATAACAAAGTTTAAAGGAATGTTACGAACGCTGGTCAAGAGTTTTTGTACCGTCTTCGGGAAGCCATGTGGCATTGCCGGGGCTGGTGTACTTCATGGCCAGTGGGTCCCGGTGGCCTGGTGGTACGACGCCAGGAGCGCGTCCAAGCCGACGGGGGTTCGAGCCCCCGTCCCGCACCCGGCCATGCTGCGAGGTCGCGCTGGCCTTTGGCGCCTGTGTGCGCTGCTCGCGTCGGGCCCCGGCGTGAGCGAAGGGTGGGGACCACCCATATCAAAAAACAAAAAAAAAAGTGGGTCCCGGGCTTGAAGGGGGAAGTGCGACGACGGACGAGCTCTTCTACTACATGTTCGCCCCTCAATCCTTGGCTCACCAATTCAGTAACCTTGGCTATCATGTTCCGAAGCCTAGGCACCAAGGTGGGAAGCTTCTTGTTCCAGTTCGAGTGATCGGGCATCAATCCTGTGTCATTGATGGAATGCTCCTCGAACATGTCCATGACAAAGTACCTCCACTTGTACCCACTCCAAGAAGACTTATAATAAAAAGGGAGGTAGGTGTGCTTTGGCCTAACAACGAACCCTACTGAGAAAATCATTTGCTGCTTGGAGTAGTGGCGAGGTTCATGATAGACCCGCCACAGATCTTAAGAAGGAGCAGTTCCTAACCAGCATTCGCAAAGAATAGCAAAAATGCTGAATCCAGCAGAGTAATGGCCTGGGGCTTCAGATGAGCAAGTTCTATCTTGTAGAAGCGGCAGACACGCTCGAGAAATTCGGAAGGCGGAAGATTGAATCCGCACATCAGATGAGATCCAAATACCGTAATCTCCGTGGTGTTGGCCCCATGGTACTCAAGCTCGGTGTTGTGCCTACGGGTGTAAAAAGCGGAGATCATCCCTTTCTTCTCCAGCTCATCCAGGTACTCCGCGCTTACGGTTCCCGCTTTCCAGTATGCTCTGGGATGGGGATTTTGCCTTCGACGGTCATGATTTGTGCTGGAGAGGGAGAGTTGGTGGTGCTGCTGGATTCAGATTGGTGCTGCTTGAGGGGAGCAGTGGCAGTTTTATTCAGAGGAGGCGGCGGCCATGGAGTCGAGCAGAGCTTAAAGGAATGAGAGAGAGAGAGAGAGAGAGATGTGGAGCAAAGAAAGATGTGATGCAGAGTGAAGGAGGAGACTGTAGCGATTGGGCTTTAAGAGTTATCGCGACGGTTTAGTTTCAGAGAAAGTGGGACCTTCCTTCCTATAAATGCGCCTCGCAACGGTATGTTTCCTGTTAAGTTGGGCATTTTGAAGATTTGTTAAGAATATTCGCTGGAATCGCAGAATGGATTGCTGTGATGATGGCAATGATTTGCGCTAAGTATGGAATTGACAGAGAATTATGGAAAGATATGATTTTGAGGATTAATTGAGATATTTCCCGAAGTGTTTTCTCCAAAGTATCTCTCTCCGAAGTGTCTCTTTTTGAAGTGTTTCTCTCCGAAGTGTTTCCCTGAAGTATTCTTCTCCGAAGTGTTGTTCACCGAAGAGGAGATCGTTAAGAGGGAAAGTGCAACGAAGTCAAGAACATTGCAGGCATTATTTGACAAGAGCATTATGAAGTTAATAGATGAAAATACTTTGCAAATTGTTGGATTGAAGGCAGTTGTCCATTCATTCATTTGAAGACCCTATTATAATATCTAAAATCACATCTGCAGCTTGAGGAAGCACCTACCTTTGACAGAAGAAGAGAAGAAGAAGAAGAAGAAGAAGAAGAAGAAGAAGAAGAAGAAGAAGAAGAAGATCTACACTACGAAGCCTGCTAATGAGTAGCATGGGGGCTACTCAACCCTAATTCTGCTGATCATCAATGTCCTCAGGGGCGGCTTCTTCGGCAAAGGCGGATGAGTTCTCTGTGTCCCCACCACTGGCGATGGTGATTAGGGGCACAGGAGAGGAGATGGGGACGCCTTCTGCGTTAGAGTCGAGGACCTGGTTGGCGTCCTTGGTTGGATGCGGAGCTGAACTTGCACCCGGTAGATTGCCTGCTGGATCTGTAGGGAGATCTACCGCCATGCCCTCGTCGCTTGGGGGCTCGTCGTCGGAGTCGTCGAGGGAGATGATGTCGGCGTTAGCTGGGATTCCTCGTGGCCCCTTGTTTATTGCCACATGGAGGAGCCGGGCATATTCTTCATCGCCCATGGTGTCCTCCTCTATATTGATGGCCAGGGATGGATCTGGAGGAGGACTGGGAGGAGGAAGCCCATAATCCTCTGCAGACATTGGTGGAGGAGGATTGTTGGGCTCGGTTATTCTGGGTGATTTGGGTATTGGTTCTTCGTCAGGAGGAATGGAAGAAGAGGATGCAGGCTCGCCGATGAACTAGGTGTTGAGCCATCTGGAGAACCTAGGGTTTGCGCATCTTTTCTTGCCCATGATGGATAGTGGAGATTGAGATTTGGGGGCTCCTGTGGAGCCATGATTTATAGGCACAGCAGTGACCTTTCGGTTGCTTGAAAAGTCAAGAGAAAGTGGAGTATTTTAAGCGTCTCCCTGGAAAGTTGTGTGGGGAAGTAATGCTGTTGCAGAGATTCTAGCAGACTGACCAGAGCGAGAAAGACAAATTATGACTTGTCAAGTCAAGAACTATTTTATAATAGGCAAAGGATAGGGAAGAAGCTGAGTCAAAAGCTTGTCAAAAACTGTTGATTGTTGTACTAGAAGATTCTCTTATTATGAAGAAGGGTTTGAAGCGAAGATGGGTGTTCGGAATTTGAGTTCCAGAAGATTTTCGAAGACTATTTTTCCGAAGACACTGAGGTCAGAAGTCTGGTTTGAAGATGAACAAGTTGAGAATATCTGGGTTTGGGTCGATTGAAGAACCTGTCATAAGTTCACCGAACACTTTTAAAAAGGTGTTCGTTGGGGGAATATACCAAGTGACATGTTTTGAGGATGTCGTAACCCTACTTTCTAGATACTCCGAAGTCTATTTAAGAAAATCTCCAAAGACTTGTCTTGCACGTCAAGGCTTTAGAGATATGTTCCGATCTCCTTACTATTATAGGAAAGTTGAATTGTAATCACGCTAGGACTCTATAGGCGGTTCCTTGGCCTATAAATATTTATGTACACCCCTGATGAGGGGGATCGACACTTCTCGTAACCCTAGCGTGAAGGCTGTTAACATAATCAAAGATCTGGACGTAGGGTTTTTATCCTTCAGGAGGCCTGAACCAGTATAAACCTCTGTGTGTTCTTAGACCGATCTCAGTTCCCTACGTTGCTCTCACGATCCAAATATTTGCTGAACACTCCGTTTAATTGGGTGACGATAACTTGTAATTTCGTTGCTCCGGTAATGAAATTTTGGGGAGTGGCCCTGCTGTGGAAAAAATCGGCATTGAACGGCGGATGATGGACCGACTGCACATCCGACTGCACCACCACTGACTGCCGAGGATCTTGATCAGATCCCCTCTGTGGCTCTAGCTTTCCAGAAAGGCAAGACCGTGTTTAATAATTTTTCATTATCTTAAAAAAAAAATCTCATCCATGTCCTTACCGTCAGGCCATTGGCCATTGGGTATGCTGCGCCTTCTCCCCCGGGCGCCGGTTGACCCGCTTCACGAGCTGACACGCGAGCCTCTCAATGATACACACACACACCGTTCTGTAGTTGGACAAGATGCTTGAGTCTTCCCCGCGACACTCAAAGGTGAATTCCCCCAATCACCCTTCTCCCTCCTTCGGGCTCCTCTGCCTTGTTAGCAACAACTGGTGAGACTCTTCCCCTCTGCTCTGCTCTTGAGCCATCTCTTCTCAAAGATCAAGATCCTGCCGGATCTTGCCGGATCTTGATCTTTGAGAAGCATGACATATTGATTCATTGTTTTTCTTTTTTTCTGGGTCTCATCTTTAAGTTTCCTTACGATCCCCTCTGATCGGAGTTTTATTGCTTCAACCTTGGCCAGATCTTTGTTTCAGAGCAACAGCAGCGATTAACTCGGGTTTCTTCTTATTCCTTCTCTTTTAATCTGGTACAACAGCAATATTACGAATCTTCGAGCTGTTCTCACCTTGTTGCCCACCGTCGGGCCAGTGGCATGGGTACAAATACCTTGGATGGTCCGTCGTCCAGTCCTAGCTAGTGCGCTCGATTCTTGTCATGTATCCTCCTTTATGAAAGGTCCTTCCACCGATGGATCACTTCGGTGAGTTAATTGGGTTCTTATTTCTGCATCATAGTATTCTATCTGTTACACCGACAACGAGTAGCTCTGCTAATGATCCATCCCTATGCTCTGCCATCCACTGTAGATGCAAACATGGAACCTCTGAAGAGCGCTTCGCTGGGTGCCATGGGCTCCCTTCTCAGGAAGCTCGACGAGCTAGCACGTACTGAAGATGCGGCACAGCAACTTCGGGATGACCTTGACATCATTGGCACCATGCTCTCGAAGCTATCGCTGGTAGAAGACCCCTCTCTCACTGTGAATTACTGGATGAAGGATGTGCGCGAACTCTCCTACGATATGGAGGACTGTGTTGACCAGTTCTTCCTTGCCGATGAAGCAGACGCCAAGATGGCTTGGATCAGCAACCTCTTAGGATTCAGGTCTCGTCTGGACGAGGTGAGAGAACGATACGACAGGTATAATCTTGAATATGGTCTCAGTCATCCTACCACCACCGTAAGACATCGTTCTCGAACAATGTATAGGGAGCCAACACATGTTTCCCCTGTTGGCATGGAGACCCCAATAAATCAGCTTCGATGGCTAATAGAGCCGAAGAGCAATGACGAAGACGACCTGCAGCTCAAGTTTGTATCAATTCTTGGTGTTGAAGGAGTTGGTAAGAGCACGCTTTCCCGGAAAGTATGGAGTGAGTTGGAGGGGCGGTTCGAATGCAAGGCTTTTGTGCAGACGGCTAAAATGCCAGATATGAGGATTATTCTCCAGAGCATACTCTCACAAATCTGCCTGCAGCAAACGCCCGAAGCTTGCTCGGTGCCAAATCTCATTCACGATATTAGGAAGCATCTTCAAGATAAGAGGTTTTTCTTGGCGCTGTACATTGTCTATTGCTTCATAAGTTGACCCTTTTTCCGTGTGCACACATCATTATTCCTTCCATTGAATTTACAAAAGAGATTGAGGTGTCCACTTGCTCAGCTGTCTATGTAATAGATCAATTTTGTGACCTATGCAACACATTTGCTACATTTCCCATTTACCGGCTAATTTCTTTGAAAAAATTGTTCTCAGTTTAAAAAGAATGACTCCTAAATATTCATGAAATTAATATAGTTTTCATGCATATATATGGTGTCAAAAATTTATTTGTGCATTATAAAAGTTAAATTTATATGTTCGAGTTAAACAAAATAGTGGTTAGTCCCATGCATGTTTCCGTAGATGAGCCATCTGATCAAGAGAACATACGATTGGAATAGGGTCATCGGATCATCATTCAACAATTTTTTTTCTAATTTCCTTCTCTTTGAATTCTGACCCTGCAAGCCAAACTGCAAGGTGAGACCGAGACGGAATCATCTGTATTTAGACAAGGTCTCTTGATATTCCATAAATATTTTTGTAGCTTTTGTTGTATGACCTCTATGTGGTAGCTTTCCGCGATATGAGTCTGACGAAGCACAATTAATGCTACGATTTTTTTTATCAGGTACTTGATTATAATTGATGACTTATGGGCTGTATCAGTATGGGATGTTCTCAGCCGTTCTTTTCCAGAGGGTAATCATTGCAGCAGAGTAATCACAACAACAACTATTGACGATGTTGCTTTGGCAAGTTGTAGTTATGAACCTGAGCACATCTTCCAGTTGGAACCTCTCGATGCTGATCACTCATATCAATTATTTATCAGTAGAGTTTTTGGCTCTGGGGACGGATGTCCTCAACAGTTCAATGACGTTTCAGCTTACGTTACAAGAAATTGTGGTGGTTTACCACTTGCCATCATATGCATAGCCGCACTTGTAGCAAGCCAGCCTGAAACAATAGAGCACTGGGAATTTGTTCAGAGGTTTCTGCGTCACAATTTGAGAACAAGCTCAACTTTTGCAGAGATTCTAAAGCAAGTACTGAATCTATGCTACAATTATCTTCCCCATTGTTTGAAGACATGCCTACTCTATCTTAGTGGTTATCCTGAGAACTACATATTTCTGAAGGATGACTTGGTGAAGCAATGGATCGCTGAAGATTTTATCTGTACAATGGAAGGGATAGACCTTGCAGAAGTTGCCAGCAGCTATTTTGATGAGCTCCTCGATTTAGGCCTGATTCAACGGATTGATACTAACTCCAAAAAGAAGGGACTATACTATGTAGTGCACCCTACGGTATTTGATTTCATTACCTGCAAGTCGTTGGAAGAGAATTTCATCACTGTCATAGATTATTCTCAGCCAACAGTAGCACTTACAGAAAAGATCCGTCGGCTGGCCCTCCACTTTGGCAGTGCGACGTATGCAAGTATACCAGCAAGTATCGAGCTAACACAAGTTCGATCACTCACTTATATGGGACTCTTGAGCTGCATGCCTTCACTTGTGAAGTTTAAGCTTGTTAGAATCATGATCCTTCATCTCCAGGTTGACGTTGGAGACACGAGGTTTTCCCTCGTAGAAATCTGTAAACTGCTTCTGTTAAGATATTTACAAGTCAGTTGCAGCGTCACTGTAATATTGCCAGCCAAGATGCAATGTCTCAAATACTTGGAAATACTGGAAATAAACGCTGTAGTTTCTTCTGTTCCATCGGACATAGTCAATCATCCAAGCCTGCTGCATTGTCGCCTTGGAAGAAAGGCAAAGCACAAACATTTCACTATGGGTTCTGTTACTTCAGGCGACGCTGTCTTCTTGGATGAATCTGGCAGCACATCCTCTGCTCCTATCCAGAAGTTTGAGTTGCTGCCTCCCATTTGCTCCTTTTCAAGGCTTCCCGTGTGGATTGAACAACTTCGTGGACTCCGTAGTTTAGAAGTTGTGGTTGGAGAATTGTGGGGACGTGACCTCGATCTCCTCGGGCGATTACCGGCGCTCACAGATCTATCTCTGTATGTCTGGCAACCCACTGCATGGAGCATTGTAACATTCAGCAGTGGGGAGTTTCCTGTTCTCAAATATCTCAAACTTGTGTGTGCTGTGCTGTTAGTGATATCCTTCTTCGAAGAAGCTGTGCCCAATCTTCGAATACTCAAGATTGGCTTCAACGCTCACAGTGGTGAGAAGTACAGCGGTATCCTAGGCGGCATCCACCACCTGCCAAACCTTGAGAAGATTACTGCAAGCATTGGGATTGCCACAGGTGCTGATGAATCAGATAGGATAGCTGCAGAGACTGTGCTCACGGACGCCATTAACAAGCATCCTTGTCATCCAAGCTTCAATGTAAAAAGAGTGGATCCAGTTGACAAAGAATACGGTTCCTCAGAGAAACAGAATAAGAGTCAGGAGACATGGTCTTCAAATGAGCGTGACAAAGGCATGAAGAAACATATTGGAACACTAAACGAAGGATCTTCAATTGAGCAACCTGGAATTCTAGGAAAAATCAAAACAGTAAGCTTCTGCCACTATTACATTCGACACCTTTATTAGTGAGGGGCCAAAAGACACTAAAGTGGCAGGCATCCCGCCAGCCACAGACAGTGGCGGGCGGGATGCCCGTTTGTGGCCTGGCACTTGTAATCGATTAGAAAATAAAAAAAGAAAAAGCACAGGGCAGGGCCCCTTCTAGTCAGCCCCACCCCCGCCAGCCCACGCAACCACATATCCCACCGTTTGCCCACATATCCTGCCGCTCGACCGGTTCCCTTGCTGCCATGGTGCATGCTTCTCGATGCCGTGGAGCCATGGAAGGTCACCGCTAGCAGTGGGTCCTACTGAGTCGCCGGATCTGCCTACCGACACGGCGTGCCGCCCCTCGTTGCATGCCACTTTGTCTTTTTCTTTTGCGAGGGGAAAAAAAAGGACAACGTGGCATGCAACTAGGTGCGCCGCCTCTGGAGCATGCCACTTTGTCACATGCTCCAGATCTGCCTGATGTGAGAATGAGCGATAGAGTGAGAGGTTGCTAGGGTTAGAGCATCTCCACCAGGGCTCCTGCATGAGCCCTTATGTTCTATGTGGAGGCTTGAGCCAAAAACCCAAACTCCAGCGGGTCACCAGATTCGGCCCCGAAGCCTCCAGATGTGGCGACCCGCTGAGGGTCGCTGCACTGGTGGGCCATGCCATAATGTCCGCACGCGGGCCCACACCTTCGCCCGCGACGCTCCTGTGTCCGGCCCTTCGCTATCGCCGGCGGCGGCCACCTCTCTCGCCCCCCTCCCGGCACCAAATCCGGCCACCACCACGGATAAGCTCAGCCGAGACCTGATCTAGAGGCCGCCGTCCTCGGCCAAGCCGCGCAAGGCCGAGCGCGCTGCATTCCCCGCCTCCTCGATGCCCAGCTCTTGCCCCGCGCCATGGCCGCGCCTTCGCCTCCAGCTGCGCCGACGCCCTCCTCCCCTGCCTGCCGCGCTGGGACGAATCGTGTCCGGGCGAGGGAGCATCGACGCCTAGCCCGCCTCCAACCGCGTCGAGGACCGCCGCATCCGCGGGGGGGGGGGGGGGGGGGGGGGGGGGGGGGGGGGGGGGGGTGGGTGCTGCGCCGGGTCGCTGTGCGTCGAGGCGCCGCGTGGAGGAGGGCCGCGCGCCGCGCTACGGAGAGCTGCTCTGCGCAGCTGCGTCGAGGGGAGGTTGGGAGCCGCGCCGGGGAGCAGTTAAGCAGATGTGGCCGCGCTGCGGTATGAAGTGAAGAAGAGAAGAGAGGAGGGAAGAGAGGCTGACGAGTAGGACCCACTTATCTATAGGCTCGGGGAAAGGAGGTGCTGCTAGAGTTGGAAGTGTTTTCTAAGGACTTGGATGTAGGGGCCGGCCTTTACATTGGCATGTAGGGGCTTGGTTTTCATGCCCTGCTGGAGATGCTCCAGTGGAAGAGGTTGCTAGGTTGCTCGTGGATCGATACATTGAGGGCCACATGCCGCCGCACTGCTCCACTGGCCACGGATCCTTGCCGCCTCGCCGCACCCCGACCATGGATCCTTGCCACCTCAACACGCCCCCAACCGGCCATGTATCCCCGCCTTGTCGTGCGCCCGGTCGCCATCGTGGAACCACAAAGGAGCCCCTCGATGGAGCCACATGAAACCTCGTAGCACTCTCGTGCCGGTGAGAGGTACCATCGTGGCTGCCATGGCCTTGCCGCCTCCACAAGCCCACCCATCACGCCACGGATGTCGCCGTCGTGCCACTCGCAAAGGCCAACATCCCTACGGTGAAGAGAGAGGAGGTGGAGAGGGGCGATCGGTGGGAGGGGATGGCGGTTGTTTTCGAAGAGAGAGAGGAGAGAGAGAGAGAGAGAGAGAGAGAGAGAGAGAGAGAGAGAGAGATGGTGGCTGCGCAAGGCGTGAGAAAATGGAAGGCCGGTTTGGTATTTGGTCTAGGCCAACTAGAAAATGGTCCGGGGGAGAACTCGGCCGATTGCCAGTGGTATGGTGGGCTGCTCACGTCAGTATTAAGCTACTATACATCGGCTAGTTGCGACTAGTTGCACTTAGAAATCTAAGCTGACTAAGAAAGATGGTCAATTCACTTATGGTTCAACACGTCCCCTTACATGGAAGCTCTTTAGGCCTCAAACGTTGAAATAGAAGCGGCACATTAGAATATGCGGTCACTAGAACTTTAACTTAAGACCTTTGGCTCGATACCATGTTAAGCTACTATACACCAACCAGTCATGGGCGTAGCTCGCATTGTTCATGGTTCACTTGAACACCGATGAATTTTGGCACAAAACATCATTTTTTTCAGCCATGACACATACATATACTCAAGACAAAGAGAAATCAATGATATTTGTATACAAATTTCATTTCCTAGCCTAGAAAATTTTTAGTTTACAAATTTAGACAAGGGTTCCCTAATAATTTTTCATGCTTCCATATTGAATCATTGATTCCGAACAGACATATTTAACATCCTTGCTCCGCTACTGCCAATTGCACCAAGCCTAAACTGATAGGAAAGGATGGACAATTCATTTCTGGTTCAACACTCCTTCACGTGAAAGCTGCCTCAGACGGGCGCAAATAGAATATACCATCACTAGGACTTGAACTCAAGACCTCTAGCTTGATACCATGTTAAGCTACTGTACACCGATCAATTGCACTCAAAAGTATAAGTTGATGGAGAAGGGTAGGCTATTCCCTTTCGGTTCACCACTCCCCCTCATGCGTGGAAGCTTTTTTAGGCCTTAGTCGTGGGAAAAAGAGCAGTGCAACAGAATATGAGGTCACGAGGATTTGAACTCAAGACCAATAGCTCGATATCATGTTAATTAAACACTACGAACCTATCGGGTGCATCCAAACCCTAAGCTGCTAGGGAAAGATAGATAATTTACTTATAGTTCAACATTTAGCAAGTGGCAAAGTCTGCCACTACCACTGGTACCAGTCTTACCGGTGGCGGGCTGTGCTGACGCCCACCCCCACCACTGGTACCTCATACTCAACGCCCACCCACCACTGGTACCTCGATGTCGTACCAGTGATGAGCAATTTGCTGACGTCATCCTCACCCATCACTGTTGGTAGAGCGTTTCCATCAGCAGGCTGTAAGAGCATCTCTAAAAGACCCTCATAAAATTGGTCCCATAAACTTGTTTTTGAAGCAACCAGAAAATTATGGGGAGCAATTTTTCTCTTCTCCTCCAACAGTCCTCTCTTAAAAATAGAATAAAAACATTTTGATTGAGCCACATCAACATTTGGAGCCACAAAACATTAATTCCATTGAAAAAAGAAGGAATGGGAGCCTCAATTCTTCCTCTATTTGTAGCTACAAATAAGGAGATTTTAAGGGCTATGAAAAAACTGGGGGTGAATTTGGGGTTCTGTTGGAGATGGTTTTTTTGCTTGAATCTCAATATTTTGATTTAAGAGAGGTTTTATGGGGTTCTCTCGGAGATGCTCTAAGCGGGGCTCGCTCTCGCGTCACCGTAATGGCGGGTTTCTACCTAATTTTGCATGCCCGCCTTTACAGTAAAAAAAAAAGCAAATGCAACTTAAAAGTCTTTTTTAAGTAGTGTGCCTCTACAGTTAAAAAAGCAAATGCAACTTAAAGCTCTTTTTGTAGTAGTGTGCTTTGTTTATTGGAGGCATGGCAAGGTTAGCCATTTCCGACGGCATGGTGGCGCGCCGCTAGGTAGTAGCGACATGTCGAAGGAGCGGCAAAACAAATAAATCTGGAGAGCAAAATGGTGACCTCTCAATATATTTACTGTACATTAAATATATAGGAGGGACCTGTATAAATGTTTGGTCACCTACTCTCATCATACTAGAACTTATCTGATGTCACACTTTCAACATTCAACCATCTGCACTGCAGCAAGTCAATCAGATGCCTTGAGCTTGGCAAAGAAACTTGAAGCCCTTGAAAATTCCAATAGGTAAGATCATTTTTTTTTTGTGAAGATTGTCACTATTCCTGATAAAGCAAAATATCAAGAATTCCTTTTTCCATGAGTGCAGGAAATTTTTGGGTGAGGATTTAGAACAATGCTCTGTTGAAGAATTGCACAGTTTGCAGGTTAAACTAGAGAAGAGTCTGCATATCATCAGAGGAAAGAAGGTTAACTAGCTACTACCTAATCCTTAACACCAATATTCCTGCATTACTGTTGTAAAATGAAAAGGAAACGTGCGATGCCTTATAGAACAATCGAACTGCTGTTTAGCCAAGTTGACATGCTTTACCGTCTTAAGCAGGAAAAAAAAAACTTTGTTGGAACAATGATCATGTTGTTTACCCAAGTTGACATGCATCCCTCTTTTGACAGACTCAACTGCTGGAGCAACAGATAGCTAAGCTGAAGGAGAAGGTAATGTATAATCCTTATCAGTGAGTATATATGTTGAAACTCCAGGGCTACCAACCTAATTATGTGTGCATTTTCTTTCCTGCATTTCAACCAGGAGAGGACCCTGCTCAAAGAAAACAAAGAGTTACGCGAAAAGGTAAACAGAACTAACAACACTATTAGCTATCAGCAATATTAGCTATCAGCAAAATGATGCAACTCCGAACCTGATATCTTATGTGCGAATTAGCCAATCTAACAGCAATCATGTACCTGACTAACCAAAAAAAGTCGTGTGTACCTTGGTTCTCACTGTCGTTTGGTTTCTGTCGTTGCATCAGCACAACCTTCAGCCCGCGCTGGCAGTTCCCGCCCTGAGCTGCATCCCGCCACAGCCGCGAGACATACCGGGGACAAGCAACGACGACACGGACGTGGTGACGGAGCTGCACATAGGATTAACCGGCAGTGAGCGCTCCTCCAACCGGGACTCGGGTTGAAGCCGCCGGTTCATTCAGCCACCGGCAACATCTCCCGGCGGGTTTCCATGTCAGCTCATAGGAATAATAAGCGCTTCGAATGGATCCACCACATCCCAGTGGATTTACTTTCAGCTTATACAAGTTGTATCCGAAAGGTATGTAGTATATGTCATGCAAAGTTGCATCAAACAAAACAGCTGTGAGCTGCGACAGGAAGCAAACGCCTAGTATGTTGTCTCTTCATATCTGCTGCAGCTGGATTTGCAATTGGTGGTTGCGTAGCTGCCTGGAGCCCTGCACATTCATCCATCTGCTGTATGTTGTCTCTTCATATGTGTGTGGCTGTAGTGGTGTGGTGCTCTTAAAGCAGCCGGGTGCATGATGACCTAGTGGTAGTGACGAACTCTCTAGTTCCTAATGTACAACATGGGCTGTGCCATGCCGCGTGTAGTCTTTCGAGAAAGGAAGAAGTTCATTTTGCCTCCCTCAAATCTTATAGGAGTTGCGACTTTTCCTCTGAACTACAAAACCGGGTAACCAGACTCCCTCAACTCAGGCATGCGGTGTAAGTTTCCTTCCTAGGCGGTATTGTGAGCGGTTTCGTCCGACGTGGCATATGTGGGCTTCACATGTCAGTGCCACGTCAGCACTGGGCACGCGCAGCTTGTTGACTCAGGAAGCCGCCCAGTTCTCTCTTCCGACGAGATGGACGTCGACCTCGACGCCGCCGATGAGATCGACTCCCCGTCCTCCTCCTCCGGCATCCCCGCGGCCTCCGGCTCCGCCTCCGCTGTCCTCTCCGAGCTCGTCCCCTCCGCCGCGCATCCTCCTCCGACGCGTCCTCCCCCGCCCTCGTCCCTCCCCTCCCTCACCTACCTCTCCTCCTCCGCCTCCCTCTTCCCCCGCCTCGCCGTCGCTGGCATCCCCGCCTCCTCTCTGCTCCCCCTGCCGGCGCCGCCTACCTCCGCCTCTTTCTCGCCCCGGCCTCCCCGCTCCTCACCCTCTTCTCCCCGCTCCCCTTCCTCTCCCTCCTCCTCGCCCTCCGCAAGGCCGCCTCCGCCGCCAGCGCCGCCAACCCTAACCTCGGTTCCGGTGGCGACAACCCACGCAAGCGCAAGAACCAGCACCAGCGCCAGCCGACGTGGCGCCGCCTCGCTCCTCCCGCAGGCGCTCTTCCTGCTCGCCGACGCCGCGGGGAGGCTGCCGCTCGGGGACCGCGCGGAGGTCCCTCGTCGACACCGCCACGGCTCGCGTCCTTTGACGTCCTCACCACCGTCCTTGGATCCGAGGATACAGTAGGTTCAGCAGGAAGAAAAGAAAGGGAGAGAGAAGAGGTGACGTAAGAAAACTGCTTCAATGTAGAATGACATTTAATTTGGAACAAAGGAAGTATCTAGTACTCCCTCCGGTAACGAAATAGAGGACGTTTTGGACAAGGTTTAGCATACCAAGGCTGAATTAACACTAACTAGTTGGTACCTCGCGCGTTGCTGCGGGCGAGGCATCTATTTCATAACGGGCAAACGCTATCAGTCGGTGACCTGTTTAGACGCTAAGCTGAAACAAAATGATGACATGCATTGATGTCATTTTTTAAGCACCACTATTTCAGAGTTTTGCAGATCATAATGAGTATCACAATGCATCGAGGAGCATACATGTTGCTTTTTGTAGTATGCATAGAGATGGACAGATGATTAGTCAGTCAGCGTTTTAGCTCGTCCACACGACAGGCTATGGTTTTAGTTCATCTCAGACCAAACTTTTTTATGGTTACAGACTACCAAATATACCCACAGAATTATGAAGCTTATGTGTCCAGGAACAAATAATATGTTTCCTAACACAAAATCAATTCACGAATCACTACCGCTCCATGCAGATCAACAGGTCCAAAGGCTAGCGACACCAATGCCCACGCCTCCTTGATTCTGGCGTCCTGCAACATCACGTCCAGCATTTACTGTTTATCATACAGAAAAACTAAACATCATGGTACACAAAGACAGTACTTGCCAAAATTGATTTATAGGAGACGGATAAAGGGTCAAATTGCTCAAAGCATTTTAAATGATTTCAGAACTGCTGAATGGCTACTTGCCAGGGTTATCAAGGGATGCTTTCATCAAAATGAGAAAGAAATAAGAAGTCCGCATAAGAAAAATACTATCATGGGTAGATAACTTTAAAATTAAAACAAAGTACGGGTAGATTAGGTAGTAACAGCTAGACGATGAGCTGCAAGTTATATTGAAGGAACTCCAATGAAAAATAAACTATACAGCACTTCACAGTACGATGAGAATTAATTAGCATTATATTTCTAGGGCAACCTTCAAACTGAAGGAGAAATGCGTGTGAAGGAAAAGTTCAAAAATAGAGCACTCTGAAGGCAAAAGGAATCTGTATAAAGAAAAAGAATTGGGTTTTTATATATATATATTGATGGAAGTCCCTACTCAAAAACTCACGAATAGGAAGCTGCAAGGTTGCATCTGTAACTGAACTTCCTGTTAACCTAAAATCCTAGATATTCTGGAACACAACCTAATTAGCTCAACTAATAAAAGTCACGATCCAAATAAAAGATAAGGGGAAAAAATTGGTTCAAGTCGGGTCTCATCTCGTACTGTGCCTCATACAACAGCATATATGATGGGTCCTAATGAGTCAAAAGCTGTATCCAACAGCTCCAAAAAACTAAGGGTGGATGGCAGAATCTCCTGTAAAAATAACATTATGCAGAACACATAAGCTTAATACAGAAATAACAGCTGTAATAACCTAACTGGGTTGGCATGTACTGACAGTTATCTAACATGTCGATGAATTGCGTATAGACATACCTGTCCTGCGAAGAATTATTTCTTCCCACAACTCAACTGATGCAAAACGGCTATTAACTGCAGAATAAACATTGAAACGGCAGAGAATCTTGCAAATATTCTTGGACAATAATATCGATGTTGATAAAAAGACTACTAAAAAATGTTGGAAACCTGCAAACACAGAAGCACAGCAGGGAAGACCAGTTCTTGTTGTAGAAAACCATGCTTCCTCATGTAGCAAATGTACCTGTCCATGGAAAAGGTAGTTGCATTTAACACTGATGTTCTGGTAATCTTTGTTCAATAAATGATTTACGGCTGTAGCAGTTGTAATCTTTTCCCCGTTTAGTACAATTTCTTTCAATGGAAAATATAACGAATTATCTGTGCTTTCCTTGCAAGTGCAGACAACCATTCGGTAGTGAGGACATTCTAATATGCTAAACAGAATACAGGGAACACATAAACATACATAGGGTGAGAAATCAAATATCAATTAGACAAAAGCAATTTGCAAAGGCAGTTGCTAAATTAATTCAGTTAGGCGATACGTCAAGAAATAATTATGCAAGCACCAATAGCTGCAGTATGTCCATACCTTTGGTACAAAAATGGAGCTTCGGCAACACAGGCGCAGCAGCTCTCGACTAATCCCCTGAGCTCTGCAAAAATGACTGCAGGTGAGGGATCGACTGGGGATGGGAAGTCGGAATGCGTGAGCAGGCACCTCGGTAGCAGGGAGAAGGCAGCGGCTCGATGGTGCGCGCGCGAGTGGCAGGGGCGGATGGGGGAGGCAGCGGCGCTAGGCGGATCGGGAGGGCTGAGGACGGGGAGGACCAAAATCCGCGGCAGGGGCGTAGATCTACGGCAACCGAACGGCAGCAAGACGAGCTGCGGATCGAAGCTTGCGGACGGCAGCGGCGGCGTCCATCCGCTGCTGCAGCACCCGCAGCATGGTGCTCCGCACGGCGGCGCGCCATGGAGAAGGCGAGCCAGGCGGCGCGGGGTAGCGCGCGCGGGTCGGCGCCGGGCAGATGAGGCTGGGCGGCGGCGTGGAAGGAGGGGATCCGTCAGGCGGCGCGCGGGGCAGCGCGGGGGGCGGCGCCGGGTGGAGGGAGAGGCAGGAAGGAATCGGGAACGTTTCGGCGTGGGCGGAAACTATTGAACCACTGAAGCGCTCAGATCGTGATCGAATGGCTCAGAGCACCTGTCGAGCTGTAGTTTCTACAGAAAAACGCACACGCGTCAAGACGGGAGGGTAGAGGACGGTGCATCTACGAAATTAAGAAAAGGAAGGATTTTCCCTGGCTGCCAAAATATGGTAGCGGGTCCATCTCGTTCATCAGCCTCTCTTGTCTCTACTGGTTGGTGTTGCTCAGCTCGAGGCTGTGCCTCACGAGTTCGATACCTGACGGCTGCAAATTTTGCTGGACCGACTTTTATTTTTGCATCGCACTGCATCCAGAGATTTTCGTGCGTGGCGCGGATGGGCCTGTTTCGCATCCGGCAAAATCGCCCCGGCGCTCTTTTTTCTCCGCGGGCACGCCTGTTTTGTTTTGTAATCTCATGAAAACTTCCTCGCGCCGGCGCGGTTCGTTTTTTTTTTTTTCCGCTCGCGCGCCATGCATGGCCTTTCGTTTCCATCCACTACTTAAGGAACGTGAGCATGGCCTTTCGTTTTCACTTTGCACGGTGATGTGTTCATCTCGGTTCTGGTTTTGCCAGGTAATTATAACCATGCAGCTGATGACATTGCCGGCGACGAGCTTCGCGCTCGCGTCCATGAACACCTCGTCGGCGGACATCGGCGCGACGAGCTTTGTGCTCCCGTCCATGGACACCTCCGCCGATGCGACGAGTCCCCATGTCTTCGCGGCCTCCATGCCATCGATTGTTGCCGAGCGTAGCCTCCATGCAAGCGGCGAGCGAGCGAGAGCATGCAGCACAGCGAGCAAGCGACAGGCGAGCGTAGGAGAAGTGGTTTACTTGCTGCTGCATGCGCGAGGCGGGTCTGCTGGGATGTCGTGCCGGCGTAAAGGCCACGGAAGCCAAAGCGACGAGTTTGTGTCTCGGGAACAAACTAGCGCAGGGGTAAAAACGTCTGGTCTCACGCTGTCGCCCGTAGAACGACTTCTTTTCAGAACATGCGCCGGACTCCAGAACGACCACTAAATGGTTACCGGAGGGAGTACTAATTACTAGAAGACTCATATGTCATTAATAGACGGCCCGTGCTATCTAAATCATTGTATGTAAAATTTTGTAGTTTGTAATATTGCTTATTCTTCTAAATAACCTCTTAAGACAATGCATTGTATTAATTGTTTTTATGTTGTCTAGAAATGATATGCATGTGGCCTGCCACAGTAGTTCAACAGCATAAGAAATCACAATGAGGTCCTACGGCATTGAAAATAAGACCTTTTAGAGAATAAGCGAGGACTGAGCGGTTTGACACACACGCAGAGACGGCAGCGCACTGACTGGAGAGGATGCAGTCGCCCATGCCGCCGGCGGGAGATCCCCACGCTACAGTGGCCTGTTCGTTTCCTTCACTCCTAAATTGTTTCTGTCACATCAAATAGAATCTTACTATTTAAGAGTATTAAATAAAATCTAATTACAAAACTTTTTGACAGATAGGTACTAATTTACGAGATGTATCTAATGAGCCTAATTAATCTATGTTTGCTACAGTGATATTACAGTAACCATTGTTTAATCACGCTTAATTACATTCATTAGATTCGTCTCGCGAATTAGCACAGGAGTTTTGCAATTAGTTTTGTAATTACACTTTATTTAATACCGCTAAATGATAAGATTCTACAGGCCTAAATTTAGGAAAAAAACGAACAAGCCCTGCTGCCTCAATGGATTCCCCAGCAGTCGAGGGCCAGAAGCAGAGAGCTCGGGTGTTCGTGGGTCAACGGAAGTTCCAATACACCCACCGGAGATCGAAGGCAAGGAACGACGCCGCAGTTTGTGAGGACCGCGCGACGGCCGGTAGAAGATCCGCCGGCGTTGCCTCCACGGCAGTTGATGGACCTGACGCAAGATCTCCATGGGCCTTAACTAGATGCCACCTTGGGCATTAGTTCGGAAGAAAAAAAGTAGGATCAAGTCTAATTTGACTCCCTCAACTATTAGGGATAGCGTAATTTTCACCTCTAACTATAAAACCAGGTATCTGATACCCTGAACTCATCACCCGGGTGCAATTTACCTCCTTAGGCGGTATTGAGTGTGACACAATGGGGCTCACATATCAGGTGCCACGTCATTTTTTTTCTTTTTCTTTTTTCTCTTCCTCTCTTCTTCTTCTCGCCCCTGGCACCTACTCTCACCTACCCCACGGCCGCGCCACTGCCCCGACGCGCTGTCGCCCGACACGCCCCACTCGCAGCGCGCCCCCGGCCGCGCCAACGCTACCTCGCACCGCCACCCAACGCGGCCCCGCGTGGCGTACGCGGATCGACTCGACGCGGCACTGGTCCGCGGAGAGGACGAGGTCGTCGCTCTCCGTGCGCCGGCCCTCGTCAAGCTATCCTCCATCGATACACCGCCGCTATGAATCGCGACGCCATGCGCCTGCTCCCCCGCCGAAATCGCCTCGTCGTCGCCGCGATGACGACTAGATGGCGCACGAGGCGTCGAGCTGTGCCGAGGGCCTGATCTGGAGCACGCGAAGGCACAGGGGAAGGATTGCTCGGCGGCGTCCGCGTCCGCCGCCATCTTTGCGAGCCTGGCTTCCATGGCGAATGGCGCGGCGGAGGAGGAACGCTGGTGGCTTCGGTGGAGTGGCCAGTGGCCTCGTGCTCTCCTTCCTCGACGTCGACGCGCTCAGCGCTGGCGCTACGACAACGCCTCCTCCGCGGCATGGAGCGGCAAGCCGGGACCGTGGCGGAGCGGCACTGGGCGGAGGGGAGGAGGGTGGGCGAACGCTGACGGCGCTGGGCAGGATGGACGCCAGGCAGGGAGGCCGGCCGCGGAGGCGTTTGAGGGGGGAGAAGGCGCCGGGCGGCAGGGAGGAGGCGCGGGAGGGGCGGTGATGGGGCGGCGGCGCGGGCGGGCACGGCATGTGGGAGAGAGGAAGAGAGAAAAAAGAAGAGAGGAAGAGAGGGAAAAAAAGAAAAGGAAAAGAAATAGTGGCATGGCACCTGGCATGTGGGACCCACAATGCTACGTAGGACAAAACCGCTCTCAAAACCGCCTGAGAGTCGATTTGCACCCACTCATACAATTGAGGGACTGTGGATACCCAGTTTTACAGTTGAGGGTGAAAATTGCGCTACCCTCAATAGTTGAGAGGCAAATTAGACTTTTCTCAAAAAGATATAGGCCATATTTCCCAACATCGACCGGCAGTTAGAGGCCCATCTAAATGACAAAGGGAAAAATTGTCTACAGAAAGTCAATTTTGTGTACAGGCCAAATATCCGTCCCTTGTCACGTCGCAATAAATCAAATAATTTGCATGTAATTCATGTAAACTGAACATGAGCTCCAGACATATGTTGTCAAGGAACGCAAATAGGGGCAGACCCAGGATTTGAACCATAGGTATTCAAAATTTGTATTGGTGATTTTTTTTTTGACACCCTAAATTATGGATTCATAACACAAAATCAAATTCAGCATCATTGATTAATAAATTGAACACAAGATGTACTAAAAAATTAAAATCAAGAATTGAAAGGCTAAAAAACTGAATCGTGACAGCAATTCTGTACCTCGCGAGGGCGTCCTTGTCGCGGCGGATCGCGACGCAGTCGGCACGGAGGGCGTCATGACCGGCGCACAGGGCGGCTAAGTCGTGTTCAAGCTGCTTGGTCTTCCTGTCGTCCCTGCTGCCGCCGCCCCTTAGCGCGAGCTTTTCGTGATGGTGAATTCGTGAGGAGCGGCGCGGCAATGAAGGATGAGTGGAAGATCATCTGGTCGCTGGAGCCTGAAACCGATCGTCTGGCCAGCTACAACTAGAGTTGTTGGGCCAATTCGGCTATTGGGCCAGGCGGTCAGCAAGGGGTAGGGGAAGGAATGGGCCAGGTAGTATTCTGGTAGTCTTTTGCATTTGTTTTTCATGTCTATCTATCTAAACCAATAGTTTTCACCTGCCAAAATCTATCCCACATATATATCAACCGTTACCCGTGGGAGCGAATTTTCAAGGATTTAACGGCATTTGTGCTTTCAGTGGTAGGCGACGCTCCCGTCGACAGCGAGGCGCCAGCGGTGACTTCGTATCTCTGGATTTGCCGGCTCAGTCTTCGAAGATACTCATAGGGGTAGGGTTTGCGTACGTGTGTTCATAGGGGTGAGTGTACGTGCGTTGTGAGTGTCTGAGTTGTACTGTCTAATCTCAAAAAAAATATATATCAACCGTTGATTTAGACCTCCACCTTTTTAATCTACCATCCAATCCTATCAAACCGTCCCCACATACGTCGTCACGGGACAAAGAAGACGTTACAGCGTCATTCTACATTGGAAAAAACCTGACATCGATAATACTTTTTTCACCCGGCGTTTTTTCACCCCGGACTCAAATCCCACCTCCCCGTTTTCCTCTCATCCTTCAATTTCGTTCGTCGCCTTCCATTTCTCTTCCTCGATTCCTTCCTCCTCATCGTCCCCTTCCATTCTCAGGCGTCGGGAATGGCGGCGGCAAGTTGCGGCCCATCAGCACGGGCGAGCGCGAGCCGCCAAGGAGGATGGATCGAGGCGGAGATCGGCAACCGCCGTGGTGGCTGCAGCTGCTGGCGATCCCCGCGTCGTTCCATCTCTGATCCATCGAAGGTGAAGAGGGGCGACGACGACGTGGCTGGATCGGACGCCGGCGTGGCGGTTGCTGATTCCCTCGCGCGTGCGTGCTTGACCGCCCCGGCGCGACCACATCTTGCAACAATCTTGAGCTCCCCTGCTAATTACACTGTTGGGTGCGCACAGGCCCGGCCCTGGAGGGGGGCAAGCGGGGCGGCCGCCCAGGGCCCCCGATCCAAGGGCCCCCCTTTGCTCGCATGTACGTATAGAGGTTTAAGCAGGCCTTTTCTTTGGTCCAGCGCAAACTTCACCCGAGCAGGCTGTAATTGTTGGCTGTGTAGCGCAGGCTCGTGTCCAACAGGTCCACCTCTGTAATTTTGTCTAATAAGCCCAGTAATAAAGCCCGTTAATTAGCAAAGCTCTTATGCGGATCGGCGCACACATCACAAGTCGATGGGCAATCTGCTGATCGCTATCACAACAGTCTGCCGGCCGCGCTGCTGCAGTCTAGGCGAGTCGACATACCAGTGTCCTAGTCGCGTCGCGCCATCCGCTGAAAGAGGTCTGTATACGCCCTGTCTCCATGCTAATTTCTATGCCCATAGTTGCTGACCGCATGAGTACATGATCCATTGATCTAAAAAAAAATACATGAACCATCAATTGACAATGATCAATTCATTTTCCATTGTCACCGAGATCACGTCACTAGAAAGTATGCATTTGGCTCAAAAAAACCTAGAAAGTATGCATCATGCCGTTAAAAAAGAAAAAGAAAAAAATAGGAAATGAGTAGGTGTGTTAATATAGTAAAAAAGTGTTGCGGACAATTTTTTTAATTGTGGCTTCGCGTCTACAAGTTTGAGAAGAAACTCTTATGGTAATATGTACAAATCATTGGAGTTTTTTAAGAGTGCCTTCACATATACAAATTTTATTTTTATAGAAGGGCCCCGGCGTTTAGGTTCGCCCCGGGCCACCGAAATCCCAGGACCGGCCTTGGGTGCGCAGGTTGTATAGCGACGGCAACTAGGCGTCCGCGGCGTTAGGCGGCGGCGCGCGACGACGAACGGAGCAGCTTCGTCGCCAGGATTTACTCCTGCTCCGCATTGCTACTGCATCAAACTCGTTGGGTGTCGTCCTGCAGCGCTGCAACTATTGATTCATGGTAATTCCTCCATGTTCCTCAATCTCGCAGGCTCCGATCCAGATCAAGGTGGCGTTCTCCGTATTTTAGATTAGTATATGCCCCATGTTTGCTAGAGCGATTGCTTGTTTCAATTTTCTCTGGAATCATTCCTGCAGTGTGATTGATTGGTACGGCATTTTCATCTTCCGTTCCCTTCTCAGTATGTGGTTTCAGCATAGTTCTGTACTCCTATCATAGCTATAGATAATCGTTTTCTATTTTTGTGAACATACCAACCCATTTGTTTTTATGTGAATCATAGGCATTAGAACTTTGGAAAGTTAAGAAATCGATGAAGCGTAGTTTTTTTTTTATGTTGTAAATTCAGTTAGTATGTTCACTATGAACAATTTGTGCTTTCATTCATGTTTTTGTGTTCTGGATTGAACAAATTTTTTGGACTACTATGAATGATTTCAGTGATTCTCTTATCTAATCTAATCATCTCTACTGGAATGATTTCACTCATTTTCTTCCCTCTCAGGTCTACCTGAAGGACTGGAATATTGCTGAGGAGCTAGCTATGAATAGGAGAGAGTGGAAGCAAGCAATCCATGTGCCGGAACCTTGATTTCTCCTTTTTTAATCCTTTTTTAAAAACCCTTCTTTAAAAAAACTTTTTTTCACTCTTTTTTTCTTTTTTTTCTTTTTTCTCTTTTATCCTGTTTTGCCCTTTCTTGTTTTGGTTGGTTTTGCCTCTCTTGTTGGTTCCTGCAGGTTTCATCTCTAGCCTACCCCAACTTGCTTGGGATAAAAAGGCTTTGTTGTTGTTGTTGTTGTCGTCGTCGTCTTCCCTCTCAGGTCTGATGGAGACATGCACAGGATATTTTGTCTCACTACAAACCAGATGCCGATGACAGGGATTGTTGGTCTTCCAGTGCCAAATATTGATGTTTGTCTAGAGACGAGCCTAAAATGGTATATGGTGCACTTGCAAGCAAAGCTCGTGGAGAAACACTATATATTCTTAGGATACTGGTTGGTGGATGATTCCATACTGGTATGTATTGCTCATTCACTATCCATAATGTTGCTCTGTTTCTGTAATGTTAAATGATATGGCTTTGACATTGACGCAATGACACAGGTAAGTGCTCTCCAAAGTGGTTCAATATGACTGGTTCAATAGTGTTACATGACAGTGCCAGATCAGTCACAGCTGTTGCAGTTTGGGAGCTAAAATTCAGTAAGGGTTCCAGACATGTATCACCACAAGCATGTCCTTCCTGTTATTATATGTATGAACCGGAGATTTGACATAATCTTGTATTCTGCTTGCAGGTGACATTGTTAAGTGCCAACCTGATGGAAGTATGAAAATCATGAACCCAAAAAGAATATATTCTGAAATGTGAAACACCGAAACGGGTCCCTGCCCTCATCCCCCAAGTGGCGCTCTCAGGGAGCATTTGAATCTGGTGAATGCCGGTTTAAAGATTCTCATAGTTTCTAAATTTTTTGTTGACATCATTGAAGAGGCTTAACAAGGGCGGCATGGCAAAATGAGGGATGACTTTCAGGATATGATTTCTTTATTAAATGAAATGTGGCAGTGTGGATTGGGTCACCATTAATGTCAGAGAAATGGAAGTCAGTAACTTTGCTCCACTGGTTCCTATCTATGTTGCTTAGTGAATTGTTGTGCCACCAACAACTAATGTAATTCCTATTAGTCCACCTTGCATGCCCTACTAACACTGATATGGCAGGTACTACCACAAGCAAACATCGAATACTTTGACAATGCACAAGGCTAGCAGGTCAGTGTAAATACTTCAGTTTACTCAGTATTTGTGTACAGTTTGGTGAACAATGCGTCTATTGTTGGAATAATTTGAAAGGTTGGCCTCTTGATGCATAAGCTTTTTCTTGATTTTAAACGATGCCAAACCTGTGTTGTTACACGTACATAGCAGTTCATTTAGAAAGTACGTGTGAAGCATGGATTATTTTTGGTGGATTTGATATTATTTTTGTTGGTATTCAAGGAGGTAGAAGTAAGCTATACTTTTCATCGCTACCTTGTCTGTTTTGTTATATTAAATAGTTTGTCAACCAAGATTTGTTACATAGCAATATATATTCTGATAGATAATGTATATGCCAATAAGGCATTTGATTTGTTCACCTACCTCAATTTGTTCGACAAAGAATGGTTTGTCATTAAGCTCCTTGACCGGATAGCAACATGTGTTCTCACAGACAAACCTTAAGCTCCTTGACCATTGTTGTTCATTTACGCTGCACTCTGACATTTTCTATAGCTTATCCCGTGCAAGCGTGTTGGCACTGCAGGAATTTTTATTTTGTCTCCAGAAACTTATTACTATTGATACTTCAGGAAATTACTTTATGGAATCTTCGAAATCATTGTTAGAGTCACACTTCTTTGATCTTGTACCTTTATTTTCATTGTATTTATCAGTAGTGTTCATGATTCAAAAGCCAATCTGATGTTGTGAATTAGACATCGAGAGGATTTCTTAGCTGAAATGCCATGGAGGTGATCCATGACATTACCTAAAGTTTGCCCCAAAATCTTCTAGGTGCTGTGCCTAAGGTGTGTGCCTAAGGTGTCCTGTGGATTTCTAGAATTTGCTGAACACTCAATTCTAATTAGTACTGACTGAGCAATGGCTGGCAATCAAAAGAAAATCATGTTTTTTATTTGCAGCTATTTCTTGTTTCGGAAGCATTGTAGTTCTAGACCATGGTTTTTGATATCTATAGTAAAGGTTAATCTTCATCAAACATGTCCAGAACTTTGCTTGCCTAGGGCGAAAGCAAATAATCAAGAGAAGAAGAAAATAAGTGTTTAAAGCCTAAGCAAAAGATATAATTAAGTATTGCCATAACCTATGTACTAAAGCGAACTAGCGAAGAAAGGCGAAGAATAGCTTTGTTCAAGCCCAAGCAATTTCAAAGTCAAAATCTATCTCTGAGAAAGCATTCAATCTTTCATCTTTATATTCTATATCTGCTTGTTTCGAGTCCTTGTTTTACTTTATCCTTCCTTTCTTTTATGATTGTCTTTCGTTCCCTTGGCAAGGAAGTTCTGATCATTGCATTGCATTGGCATTCCATGTTTGCAGGCAGCTCTTTTAAAAATGTCATAAATTTGGTTGTGCCACAGTAAAAGGATACTTAATTTCAGAATAGATTAGTTATAAAACAATTCAGGCATGTTTTTGAAGCAACAACAACAACAACAAAGCCTTTTTATCCCAAGCAAGTTGGGGTAGGCTAGAGATGAAACCTGCAGGAACCAACAAGAGAGGCAAAACCAACCAAAACTAGAAAGGGCAAAACAGGATGAAAGAGAAGAAGAGAGAAAAAAGAAAAAGAGTGAAAGAAAAAAGAAAAAGAAAAAGTTTTTTTTAAAAAATGTTTTTGAAGATAAGAAACAAATGATGCGTACTCTTGTAACCATGCAAGTTTGCGACAACAAACTAATCTTGTCGGTTGCATGTTTTACACAATAGGAGATCCTTGTCCTGCTTTTAATAAGGTTTTAATCTATTTCTTTTTGCATGAAATAAAATCAAATCCACTTATCTTTGTTGTTTATTTCAGGTGACAGACATTGTATGAAGGCACAAAGGACCATTGAAGTTAGGTTTTCTGCGGTTTTGTGTTTTCATTGTTTGTGTAACAAATTGTAAGGATCGTCCAGTATGGGCCATATATTTTGTAACTCAGACACGACAGTAAATGGAACTTTTGGCACCTCATATCGTTTCATTTCTCATTTTCATTCTTCACATTTATACCATTTGCCCTTGTTAAGTCTATAAAATGAATGGATAATCTTCTTGTTGCCAGGATGCCTGTTATGGTGCAAACAACTTTTTCCTTTTAGCTAAAGGACACAATATATTAATTTATCTTTAATTATAGATGGTGCAAATTCTTGGGATGAAATAACTTGGCAAATGCTTGAGGGGTTACTAAATAATCAATGATAACAATATCTTTTTCTCTTAGATAATGTTGATCAATTTAAAGATATATCTTTATTTATTTTTTGTTTTTCATCTTATCAAAAGATAAAAAAAATAGTAAATGAATAATATTGTTTCAACAAACAATATCTTAGATAATGTTATATAACTTTTTTTTTTGCCTAAGTTATTTTTGTTTCATCTTAGATAATGTTATATAACTTTTTTTTTTGCCTAAGTTATTTTTGTTATCCACAAAAATTGTGTTATTAGATACACATTTTAAATATCATTTTAAGTCTTTAAGACACGTACGTGGCATACGTGCATTGGTACTAGTATACGTAAGAACAGTACATATATGAATTTTTCTGTAAAAAATAATGGGTATTCAACTGAATACCCTTTACTTCATGTGGGCCCGCCTCTGACGCAAATGAGACAAATTGGCGTGGTTACAACAATTTATTGCAATTTATACTAAATCACTTGCTCTAACATTATCAATTTGAGAACGGAAAGAGTGCTGCGCTATACCACCGTTACGGAATTGTGGTTTTGTCCCATGATGTTGTTTGTTGACATTTTCTTTTTCCGAAAGTAGGCAGGAGAACTGCCCTTTAATTAAGTAGAGAATAAAAGAGGTTTCAGTACATAATCTTACAATCCCAAACGAAAAGAAGAGGAAAACAAAAGAAAAACGCAACAGAACAACTAGTCAAAGCTCTGGGTTAACTGCCATATTGAATAGGTTGATCTCCTCCTTATATTGTCCACTGTTTTGGCGTAGGATTGCTCTTTATGCTGGAAAATCCTTCTGTTGCGCTCCTTCCATATCGCCCGCCAAAAGTATAGGAGAAAAACCCATAATCTTCTTCTTCTCTTTCTTGTCAGCAACTAGAGATGTAAGTAGTTGACAGTTTCAGTCTGAGGTACTTGCTGTGTGATTGCTGCTTTCCAACTCGTCGTTCCAACTTCCAACCTTGCCCTGTTTTAGCCCGGAGAATGCACCTGCTTGTGTTGCAGATTAATCCAGAGTTTCAGCGGGTGCTGTCGTTTTGACTAGTGCATCTCAGTTGCATTCGCGATTGCTTTGGATGAGGTTTACAACATTTACGGCTTAGAAAAGAGTGCGTACGTCCTTATTTCCTGGGTACCCATACAAATTCCAAAACTGGGTGACGTTGCATCGTGATATATGCATGATGTTTAGCAGTATTTATTGGAGGGAAAAAAAATTCAGGAAGTAAGAGAGAGTGGGGCATGTGAAACCGACAGAATTAGCAGTACTCAGAACAACTTGCAGATTCAACAGATTATGTGGACGTGATAAGTATGAAAATGTGGGCATAAAGGAACAGCAAGTCACCATTAGATGGCGACGCATGCCACTCATATTGAATTGGAGGCTTCTGAAAATTTTCCAGCTTTCGTCCTTGTTTTCAGATGTCAACTGGGACCCCCATGATCGAGTTTTTTTGACGACATGCAAAATACTCTTTAAATCTTGGGGGAACACGGACAAGGACCTACACACATGACACTGTCTCATCCGAGCTAGCTGCAGTACTTTGGCCTGTTGACCAGAGGTCCCTCTTTTAATTACTTGATATTTGTCTATTATTTCTTTGGGGAACATTGCATAACCATACTTTCTGCTGTTGATTCTGAACTTTCTGTCAGACCATCGTTATGGTTCATCTTTGTGATTTTCAACGTTTCTTAGATTTTTGCACACGTTGAGCGTGAGCAATGGGCTACAGTCCATACCAGCTGGCAACGTCCATCGGCGATCAGTTCCCTTGGCCCTTGCACTTTTGGTCGGTTTTGTGCTTTAGGCAACTGTTGGTCGTTTCTGTGCATTAGGCAATAGGGCTCGGCTCACCAACTGAACTGTTGCCAACTTGCCATACACAAAGCTACTAGGATGGACACACCAAACGCCTTGCATGCAGCTTGCTTTCTGGACAGAACACTCAAAGCTGAAGTGACAAATGACATGGATGGGACCCGATATATGGATTACTTCAAATCATGCCACCGCACTGTTTTCTTGAGAGTATATTTAATTTGCATTAAAAATTGTACTTCCTGTGAACTTCAAAAAATATCTTTGTCGTTCAGTAATTTTTGTTATCTCTTCTTTATTCGAGCATGCTATTTTAAAGTGACACTTTGTGCCATATTTTTTTGGAAATTGGAAACGTTACAGTAGGGGAAGCCCCTACTGTGGTTAAACACAAAAACAAAGCGAACAGGTACAAACATAGGCTAACGTACCTAGCTACCTATACATGTACACTTGTGCTATTATTTTGTCTTAGTATTTCAAATGTCACATGTGTGACCTAAAATCTTACGAGGATGCTGTTACAAAAGTGATGAAGTTGATGGATGTTTATCTGGTTACCTTTTTTTCGTCACATATATCTAGCATGATCACTACTGTGATGTATCATTGCACCATAAGAAAGAGACAAACTCAAGTCCTTCCCATGGAAATGGGCCAATTAGTTGGTTGCCATCCATGCATGTCATTTTCCATGTGTCCAGAAAATCAACAATGTTTATCTTTTTGTACGCTGAAGAACTAGTAAGTAGTAACAGAAAGTCCCCCTTTCAAAGACCATTCTAACTTCTCCAAAGTAATAATCACTTTGGTTTAGTATCTTTTTGCTGTACCGGTGAATGGGTGAAACTATATAGGCCAATGCTTCCAGCTATGCAGGGATGCTCTTGTAATTTTCAAATGTTAATTCATTATGAAATAAATCATATGTGTTTGGGGCATTGTTTGGGCCAGTGTAAGCCAAACAAAAAGTTATTCATATTCAGATCCTGATTATGCATGTATGCTCCCTGTTTTAGGGCTGGAAAAAACCACAAAAAGTTTAGTATCTTTTTCTGATGTATCCAGCATGATCGACGGTGATGAAGTGGAACTTTGCCTATCTAGAAAATAGCAGGATTAATTCTCAAAATGAAAATATAGTATATTCAACCTTATTGTTAGGCTCATCCAAAGTTTTAAAATACTCCAGAAAAACATTTGTTTTTCGCGGGTCAAAAAGGAGAATCTTGAACCAGAGCACTGTTTGTTTCACAGCAGGGGGTCAGTGTTATATTGCACCATCAGAAAAGGACATCTACCCTACTAAGAAGGGCAACTAGTTAGAGATTTAGAGGTGCCTTTCACACATACCATTTTCCCTGAAAATTCATCCGTCAGTTCATTATAAGGTTCACACTTTTTCTGAAATTCCTATTGAGTGAATTAAAGCACGTAGTCAGCATGGAGTATGTGCCTGCTTCGTGAACTCTTCTGAATTACTAAACCGAAGGGTTCTAGACCCATAAATACCAATGACCAGAATTCAGTTTGTCCTCATTCCAACAGGGACTGTATTTCAGGGCTTTATCAGGCTGACAGAACTCCAGAAAGGCGACATTCTTTATGCCAGGCCCGCGCACAATCACACAAGACTTAGAGACTGGTTTGACACGTCAAGCGTGAGAAAGGGGCTTATTAGCTGCTCATGGACCACGAATTATACATGGCTGCAGCCTGATGCTGTCCTTTTGTTCCCTTCCATTGTGACCTCCGTGCATGAACAGAACAGTAGTGCTGGATCACTCAGCACAGAGCCGAGAAGGAACAAAAAGCCATGGAATCCAAGCATGTTTTCAGGACAGAACAACTCACAGCTGAAGTGACCAAAGCAAATGCATTGAGGAATGTGTTCGAGCAGAATAATCTGAGGCAGCGACAGACCAAAGTGGGGACAGAATATATGCGCCCAAACACTCGCTAGGTTTCGTGGACTTGTTTAATTTTGTTAAAGATTTTGATAGTCATTTGTATTATATTGTGGTGGTGGTCTTGTGGCTAACACTGAACCTTTGAGTTGTTGGGCACCAATTTTAGCATCATTGCAAAGAACTTTTCCTTTTTGCAAAGTGTTCTTTTTACCTGTTTCTGCACTGTAAACAATTATTATTCTAAAGGTGTCGTACGCTAAACACAGTTTAGAGGCTAACCTTGAATCTTTGAGTTGTAGTAGGGAGCACATTTGAGCTCTTTCGCATATGGTTATTTCTTTTTATTGTGTGATCTTATATGTTTGTGCATTGTAAATCATTCTCTACACATAGAATGTGTGTGGTTATGAAGCATTATATTCCTTAAAGACCACCCATCGAATTCCTATAATTAAATTAAAGACTCTATCTGTAGCACTATTGTCAAAAATGATTGTATAGGAAATTTTGACTTCAAAGTGAATCGCATACTTTATCTATACGTAGCACTATCTGTAGCTCTAGGGAAATGCTCCTGTTAATTAGTAGTTTACTACTGTCAAGTGCTAGAAACATGAGTATGAACAGGAAGGTTTCGCAATATCATCTGGCCAAAAGCATAACATGTAAACCATCTTCCATTTATTTGAAATTTACTCTTTCTTCATACCTGTTGCCTTATCGGATCTTTAAAAAAATAGAATGTAGCCATCCGGGTGAACAAAATTGCCGTATTGAATGTGTGGCAAAGCGAATCCTTTTTTCGTTTCTCCATGAAGTTGAAGAGCAAACTTTTTCCTTCACAATGCCTGGATATAAGTACGACGAAACATAAAGGTTAGGAGAAATTGATCATTTGAGCTGACAATGTAGACATTTTCCAATACCGCAGCGGGGAAAACTACTTTGGTAACCTACAAGCCCCCAAAACATTACTATATTATCTGGAAAATTGTGCAACAAAAGCTGCCTATCTTTTATTGGAGTACAATATTCTTGCTACATTTTTTGCGAGAAATATTCTTGCTACATTTATTGTAAAATCAAATGGAAGGCAAATGGAAAATGCTTCACATATGACCCGTTTGTCCAAATGTTAGTGTTTTGATCCCTATGATATATGAATCACCACCCAAGTGATTTTATGCATTAGATCTTCTGATCGTAAATTAGCACTTACGACAGATTAATTATTGGACATTCACCTAAAAAAACTACTTTTATATAAGTAAAAACATATAGGGACAGAATAAAGTAGAAAAATCAATTTTCAAAAGATATAGGTACAAAACCAACCCATTGGCACATAAACAAGCATAAATTGGCGATTTGCAGCACAACAAGAAATATAGTCATAATCTTGCTGAGCTTGAGTTTTTTTTTTCATTTTGCCTTTTTTTATGCTTTTCCATAGAGGAGGTTGTGGAGGGGCCTCCTGGTGCTGAGCATGAATATTAGAGTTGCATAACACTATTTGAGCTTTACAAAGATTTTCTTTCCTGTGTAGTCCTTAACTGAGTTGACAAAAAAACGTGATTGCTGTAAGTCTCTAACTGTTTTCTGCACTGTGAATCATCATTCTTATGCCACCCTTGTGGCTCATATTTAATTTTTTTGAATGCTACATGTTGGATTCCTTGGATTCGAAGATATTTTAATACTATACAACTGTCACCTGGTAAAACCGGTAGTGCAATTAAGCAAAATAGTCCTGTGTTGCAAACAATTTGTCATGCACTTTGTTTTTCCTGATGAGGCAACATGATTTAACCATTATGTCGTATTAATTGCTGCTTATTGGTCCAGAGATGTTAAATACATGAATAACAATAACCTAGAGCAACACATGCCAAATATAAAGAAAACTGTGTGGATAAAGCTATGATAATCATAACATCAAATGGCATGACTATGAAAACTGTGAAGTTTCTCAATATTTTCTGCCCTAAAAAGTAACAAGTGAGTCGTGGCATCCACTTGGTTGAATTGTTTGTGCATTTCTACATTTACCAATATTAAGTTGACAAGAAAAACGGGTTGTCAACATAGAACAGAATAAAACTATACAAGAACACCTCATTCCAGAGAAAATAACAAGTTTTGTACTTCAAATTATCCTATAAAAAATAAAATTCTTTTTCATTTTCCCTGAAGTGGAAGAACAAACTTTTTCCTAATAGTGTTGACGAACAAGTACTATTAGGCAAAACTACTATAGAATGGATAACTTGTGCAGAAAATTGAGGAATAACTTTTTAAACTTTGCAGCCGAAAAAATACGCCTAAAATCTGATGCTTAGCTTTAGCATTCGAGAACCACAAGATGGATAACTCATAATCATCTGGAAAGCAGAGCAGCACAGTAGTAGTCCTCAAGAAAAGTCAAAGCACCTCCGCTTTCAACATTATACAGTGTGGAACATTGCGCCCGTAGGCCATTTGCAGTAGAATAATATAGGGAGTTAGTGTTGGATGCAAGTAAAGTAAACTATGCATAACAATGATTCTAGAATTACTTTGCTAACTATTCTGATAACAACATGCACGATTGATCTTAGAAGGGATAGCAATATGCATTTATCGGTAATGATTTTAGTGACAAGTGGATATATAATTTCAATGATCTTTAATGCTCCAGACCCAGGTGATCATGCATGAAAGGTACAATTTTGGCTGATTAAACATACAGGGCAGAGGACTATGGACCTGTAATTTGTCTACCACGTATTGTCGTTTCAAGGTCAGGGAATATATGGCCCAACAGCAACATCAGCAGGAGCAGTGAAACAGACAGTCTCGCTTATTTTCTTCAAAAAAAAATATATATCTAGGGAGCACAGTTCACTTGCTCCATCATTCATTCCAAACAAAAAGTTTTGCCATGGTTGGATCCACGTAGATCATGATTCAAAGAGCAATCTCCTAATAGCAGAGTGGGACCAGGATGCTGAACAAAAATATACGAGAAAACAAATCCAGGGTGATTTGGTAATTTCCCTGCTTATTCGTCAATGGCGAGGGAAGCATTTTTGTTGCGAGGAATGGTGAGGGAAGCATGGTCACCTTAAACAATTTTGAGACTCAAACCCCCATCAGTTTTGCTCACCACCCAATGCTCACACCTAATGCACTTCTCTTTTTTCAAATACTCAACTTGCCTTTTCTAACAAATTCTTATGCCCAAAAGATGTAGGGCCATATTATGAGATTTAGAAGATCTAGAGGATAAAGCTCTAACAGAGACTTTTGGTGCTCGGAGTAGGAGGGGTGTGAAAAACTTTGGCAGCCATTGGATTATCAGTGGACGGCTCGGATCCATGAATCCGAAGAGAATCCGTGAAACAATCACAAGGCACTTCCTTGCGCCTTCCTGCAGGTAGCGTCCAATATAAATTTGACCCCATTCAACTCCGTGTGTGCCACTAGCTCGCTCCACACTTGTCTCTCAGCTCAGAGCAGAGACCGAGCTCCTTGCAGCTCTGTTTCATCCAAGGATACAGGAGATCGAAAGAAGATAGTTTCGAGAAGCTAGGAGCCTGGGAGCGCCACAGGCTTGATGCTTCTATTCCTTTCTTGGGTAAGTTCGCCACTCCTCGTTGCATGCTCACATACAAGTACAGCTTGTTTGACTTCTTCATCACCTTCGTCTTCCTCCATCTTAGTATTTGCTATTACAGTGGTTTTCTGGTTGACTTCTGACGAGGGTTTAAGCATCTTACTGGAATGGCTCCGGGGAACTTGGGGAAGGTATGAGGGCTGCCTGGGAAGAAGGGGGACACCATTAATGGAGAGGTAGAGCTCAATCGGCTATAGCCCAAACACACTACCAAACAGGCAAACACCACCTTTAGGTAGTGGGAACATCCATCTGCACCCTGCAGAGACGAAATGGAGAGGAAAGTAGGGGGAAGTTCTCTTGCATATCAGGTCACAATTTCTTGGAACAGTATGCTCAATGATCTTTGAGAAATAGCCGTGCAAGTGGAACAGAGGGAAAAAAAAAAAGATTGCTTGTTGCTCAACTTATTTTTCTGTAAGGTACAGGAGCAAGTAGCATCCTTTCCACTTTGTTACATATTCTATCATGCACGAAAATAGTGGCTGACAGTAATCACTAATCAGGTTTTAAAGGACCCAAGGTTTAGGTCGGACGGTCATTAGGTCCCATCTTTATACAGAGAATCTCAGCGGGGTCGATTTCTGGACATACGTGTACATATATCTATATTTGAGGAACCTTTCGTTCTGAAACTCTGAGAACAGCGAAATACGAAGTACATGTGCTGTTGAAGTCCAGCGATCAGAGACTCATGTCCCCATTTCATGCATACCAATGATTGTTCATGCCAGTAGTCAAATAGGAACATTGAAACCTAATTCAGTTCTTATAATTGTGAACATGAATTCAAGATCGTTGGCATGTTGAGGTGTACCATTCCATCTTTCTTCCAATTCTTCTGACTTTTGAGTATTTCTGTTCTCCACGCTTCTCAAGCTTTCTCTCTTGTACACCTTGTTTCAGTAATTCAGCAGTCTAGCATCTATCTAGCTTCAAGAGGGCTTCTGTTTTTTAATCAAGCAAACAGATTCAGATACGCTCAGCGTGCTTCAGTTCCTGAAAGCATAACAAAATGACAAAAGAAAGCTTGAAGCTCCTATCGCTTGTGTTGGTATTGTTGGGATGCCTACAATCTTTAGTTGCTGCAGACTTCCAAGGTAAGGTCTTCACATTACTGCCATATTACAATCATACATTCTTTCTTCGGTTACTTTGGGTACGAAAATTGCATATTCAAATGCAGAATTTGACTCCAAAGTGACTAGTGTCACAAGAGATGGAAATTATCGTGCTATTGACTTACCATCTCTACTGAGTACTGACCACAGAAGTGCCTGTTAGAGATTCCTCCCTATCGATGTCACCAGTCAATTGGTTGACCAAGAAACTCTAGAAGAAACCCACAGAATACATGTCCAAACATAATAGTAGATTGGTGCAGATCAACTGCTAAATGCGTGCCCGGTAGAATACTAGAATGAAGGAGAGGCCGGCTATGATTATCACGAGCTCGTCAGTAGCCATCGGGTCAACGAACCTGGTTCCTCCAGCCTCAAAACAGGTCTCACTTTTTTCTGATGATTGACAAGCTCGATCCCCAAGTGCTGCTAAAAGACCGGCATGATAAGCCAGACTTCCTTCAGATTGTCCAGATACTCTAGGCCAGATTGTCATGAGCACGTGGCGCAGCAGCCAACCCTCAGCACTCAAGATGTGTTGCTGTTGTGAAACGTCGTCACAGCCACAACCTGGAGTTACAAACCACTTCGAGAGAGAAATGGATACCTTGTCTTGTATGCTGTATGACTTTGTGCAGGTCCCGTCGCAGCACTCAAGACAACATGCGGGCATGAGCTCTTACTACATGCTGTATGACTTTGGCTTTCCACCGTGGTCTGTATGTTGTAGTAATTTGTTTCCAACTTCGACTTCAATTTACTTCAGGACCGAAAACAAGCAGAAGAATATGTCTCTGCTCCCCGGTGGTGTGAAAAGAGGAGTTGGCTCTTGGATTTGTTCAAAGGAAAACTCAAGTGACATACTACTAGTAATTTGTTTCCAACTTACTTCTTCAATTTCCGAATGCTCAAATAGCAATGTTCACACGCCGGGTTCACATAACGTCACGACACGCGAAGACTTGGTAACTGGATTGACACGGTGTAGACCGTGAGCAATGGGCTAGCTTATAGTTGCCTTTGCACAGCAGTCACTGTTTTGTTGACCTGCAGTCCTGCACAAAGGACGAATGGCATGGATGATTGCTTCCTGGACTAAATATCAGGACTGTGTTAGATATTTAGAAAATATAAACTAGCTATTTATTAGGAAAAAGATTTAAAACGCGTGCATGCAGATGTTGTATTTCCGTACATGGCTCAGATCAGCTGATCAAAAACTCTGAGATGATCAATCTGAGCCGTTTATTGCAGGATCCAAAGAAAAGGCCAGGAACACCTCATTGCTTCATCTTTAGGAGAGAGCTCAGATAACTTTGACCCATTCAGCTTTATGTGTGCCACTAGATTTACATTTATCCAAGAACAGGGCCGAAAGGCTAAGTTCTGTACACCACTCTCCGAGTCCAAGCTCAGTTTCATTCCCCTCTCTTGGTATACTTGCCACTCTTCATTGCATGTT
Organism: Eragrostis nindensis; assembly: GCA_012490785.1. Taxonomy (NCBI): domain Eukaryota; kingdom Viridiplantae; phylum Streptophyta; class Magnoliopsida; order Poales; family Poaceae; genus Eragrostis; species Eragrostis nindensis. Next base: position 153,224 of record JAAXCT010000038.1, on the reverse strand, counting down.
CTCTGAGTATCCTCTTGTTTCCTTTCTTATGAGTTTGCTCTCTTCTTATGCTCTATTTGCAGTGATGCTGCTGTGTAGCATCAATCTTGATCTCGCTTCAAAGGACTTCAATTTTCAGTAATAACAAATTCAGAGTACACACAGCAATGCCTCAGTTCCTGAAAGCATAGTAACAAGAGGATATTCCAAGAAAGCATGAAGTTAATAGTCTTTTGTTAGTTTTATTTGGAAGCCTACAATCTTTTGTAGCTTCTGACTTCCAAGGTAAGACGTCCTTCTATGGCTTGCATTCGATAAGATAATCTCATGTTAAATTAAGGTTTTGACTCCAAACTGGCAGGCCTCAGAAGAGATAAAAATTGTTAAACTATTGACTAGGCTTATCTCTCTGAGCTTAGACGTGTCTCTTGGAGTTTTGGCTCCCTGTCAGCAGCCAAATATCTGAACTAGAACTTTAGAAGAATACATTGTATATACTGGATTGTAACTCATACTAGTTGAGTGGTGCAGATCAACTGCTTGACCCTCTTACCGTGCACTAGTACCTTTGCAATATTCTTTCCACGGATGAATAAAAGCACCTCTAATAAGTGTGGTTCATTTTCATTAGCTAAAACAGACAGATACATACGGGCAAAATTTACTTTGGGATGACCTATAATCCAGATTGCTTGTGACATGAGACACTGAACAGAAGTCGATAAGAATGATCTTACCACTTTTGAGCACTTGAGTACATATCACAAACCCACAAATATGACTGTTTCTTTCGTCCGCAGTTGAAGCACTGTATGAAATGAGGATGCAACTCAGTGACAACCACGGTGTCCTAGAAAACTGGAAGGATAATCAAATGAGCCCCTGCTACTGGGTTAATGTTATCTGTCAAAAAAACAGTGCTATATCAATGTAAATTCCTGATCATTTCAATTATCTGTAATTTTTGAACAATATTACTGCTAAAGGAAGTTAGTTTTAGTCAAATTAACATTCTAGACAATGAATCACCTATTCTTTTAGTTAATTATGTATTAAATGATTTTTTCCAACTACTCATAACAGTCAGTTCTTCATTTGGATAGAATTTTTTGTAAGACCATGTATTCATTTCTGCATCGTTATTTTCTTAGTTTCGCTTTTGTAAGTTTGCAGAACTTTGAGCTCATCTGGATTATCAGGAGTCCTGTCGCCCAGTATTGCAAAGCTAACAACTTTACAACAACTGTAAGCTCAATAATCTATTCTCCAAAATATCTAAAATTGATAATTTATTTCGCATAAAAGAAGGGACCAGTTATAACTAAGCAATAAGCTTAACATTTTCCAAGAAGGAAAGGATAAGTTCTCTGATTTCAACATCCTTTGGTTTCAGATTATTAGATGGCAATAGCATAACTGGAGAAATTCCTGAAGAGTTTGGAAACATATCGAGTCTGACAACTCTAGAACTGGAAAGAAACCGTTTATATGGCTTCATACCTGGCTCTCTTGGCCGTCTCTCAAATCTCCGAAACCTGTAAGTTAGCCACTGATTTATGTTATCGTGGTTGATCGATAATCCTTACCATGTGATAATTTGGATAGAGATATAAGCCAAAATCAATTACGCGGGAGAATCCCAAGCTCTTTCTCAGATCTTTTATCACTGAATGATGTGTAAAATGTTCTTTCATGCTGACAGGACACATATATAGTGCTACCAAGTCTTCATCTAAAGATGCTTGCACACCTTGTAATAAAAACGGAGGGATTACTTACATATATATATGTTTAGTCTTCATTTGAGTCTTTGATTCTCAAAACTGTGTAATAATTTTACTTTTGTGGCTGTATGCAACCTGATGCAAAAGGCCGGATATTTTGTCCTTATCTCTATTAAAAAACTTACATATATATATAAAAGAAATAACCAACAATGTGGAGGACCACCTCTTCTGCTAGCCTCTAAAACAAATGAAAACAAGCGGGGAAATAATTGATGAGAAGGATCACCACAGGCTCAAAGAACTTCAGTGACGGCACATGAGAAGGGGGCTTGTAGTTGGTGTCAAATGGTGACAGAGATTGTACCTTACAGAATAGTTTACCTTCATTCGCCATTGCTAGAGAATGTAGAGAGGTGGTGAATGTAGATACGTTAATTAAAACTGCATCTGATCATGCTGCGTGCTGGCACATATACATATGTCTCAGAGAGAGCCTATTTGCCAAGCTCGCCAATCCCCCCGAAGCTTGGTAGACCCAGGAGGAATCTTGCATTTGTAAATTCATGTCCCACAGGTGCATCCAGTTCACATACAGGCTGGATTTCCTAACCTGCGGTTAGGCCCCACTTGCAGTCACCACTGGCAGCGTACCTGACAAGGTTATAATTTGGCCCCTCCAATTTCATAACTGATATCGTGAAAAGTCTTAGCAGTTAGTGTCTTAAGTACAGCCTAGGAATGGACAGACGCTTGGCAGCATCAAAGATTATTACATACTAACTACCACGCATATGGGAAGCCATGGATGAACTATTATCGTTGATTCAAGACCAACTGATGCGCATGTCGTGGTGAGTCTGTGGCCATATAAGTAAGGATTGGGTCCGGAGTGATGGTATGCGGACAAGGAGGGGGAAATCAACTCCTAGGTGGGTGGGAAAAAGGTGATGGCTGCCGGGCCGGGAGTCAACGACGGTGCGAGGATGGGGTTCGGAGCGGAAGATGTGTTGGGACGGGAAGGGTCGGGAGCCGGAGAGGTCATCACGAGCCAGTGATACTTGAATATCATTGTTGCCCATCACCAAGGCTTTTCCTATTCTAAGGACAGGGTTACATATTATTTTTTTCACCAACTTGAATGTCATAAAGAAAATCTCAACATCTTTACCTACAAGCTCTGGTTCATGACATACAAATGGTATATTTTGATTCCAGATCACTGGAAGGGAACTACATATCTGGAGAGATTCCAGTGGAGTTTAAGAACCTCTCAAGCTTGGAAAATCTAAATCTTGGAACAAATGGTTTGAGTGGGTTGATACCTGACATTCTTGGCCACCTCCAAAAACTCAAAACATTGTAAGTAGCCCACAGGGCATGCTATCATGGTTAATCTACATATACCTTTTGTGGAATATCATCTAAATTCTCAAGATGTCCGAAAAAAATGCATAATAGCATCCATTCAATATACCAGGGCATGCTCTGGCTAATAACTTCTCAGTTGTCACCTCAACTATATAACTTGTCAACAATATTAAAATGGGTGTAAATTAACCATGTCCTGTTTAAGTGTCATGATACTATGATGGTTAAACAGGGATCTAAGCGGAAACCGCCTAAGTGGGAGCATACCGAGCACTTTATCACGTCTTCAATCCTTAAATTACATGTATGTTCACCAATCACCAAAATTATTAATTTATTCCATAATCTGATAGTATATAACGCGTCACTCCAACTGTGTGCAGTAATCTGGCGTATAACAACCTTAGCGGTGACATACCGATGCAATTACTTCAAGTGGCTCAATATGAGTATGTATTTAGAATAGCATATTTGACCAACTTTCCTTATGTTTATGATTTCGTAATTACTGCCAGTTTTGTCTCCAGCTTTACGGGCAATCATTTGAACTGTGGTGACAAATCAACTCCATGTGCAAAAGGAATGAATAAAGCAGGTAATAAATTCATTAACTCTTGAACTCCAAATGCGCTCAGCTAATAGCATGGCAAATAAAATATGTACCCAGCCACATATTATTTTAACCCTTCAAACAAAACATGATGGTTCAAATGAGCCATGAATCAGGCAATAAGAGATTGAGTTACTTTGTTCCATAAGATAATTCTCAAAGTACAAAAAATTCACCTCTGTGTGTGCCTGTGGTTATCATGTCAGATCGTGGAAGCAAGCTTTGGATAATTGCCACAGCTGTTTCTCTGCTGGTGGCATCTATCTGCTTTATACTTTGCTTTGGATGGATCAGAAGGCACATGAAAGGTCAGCTAGATATGGAAATGTTGTTCTGCTAGCCATTATTACCTCCATGTAGGCATCAATTGTTTTACAAATGTTTGTAACCAATGAATCAAACAACTGTTAATGCAGGTAAGATGAGCTTAAGGGATAGACTGAAGATGAATGTGCACCGAGACGAAGTACTAGAATGGGATATCGAACAGAGCAATTCTGAGCTCAAAATTTTCGACTTTTCACAAGTTTTTGAAGCTACAAAAGAGTTCTCAGAAGAAATAAACTTGGGAAAGGTGGCTTTGGCCCCGTATACAAGGTAGAGAAAATAAGCATGGGCGTACATAGAGGGAAAAAAACGAAAACTATGCATTAAATTCAATAATAAAGAGTGATCTCACATGTCATGCAGATTGATTTGCTTCTGCAAAGCAATTTATTATAAACAAAAGGACCACATCCATGATCATGCTAATTTAGACATATTCTACAGGGCCAATTTATTGACGGGTTGGAGATAGCAGTTAAGAGACTTGCTTCATGTTCAGGACAAGGTTTCAGGGAGTTCAAAAACGAAGTCCAACTGATTGCCAAACTCCAGCATAGAAATCTGGTTAGGCTCCTGGGATGTTGCTCTCAAGGAGAAGAGAAAATGCTGGTTTACGAATATTTGGCAAATAAAAGCTTGGATTTCTTTATCTTTGGTACTGATTTCAGTAATCATACAACCCACATACTTGCATTAGTTTCTCTGTTCTATTTACGCTTAATGAATGTGCAGATGACACAGGAAGACTCTTACTGAGCTGGAATAGGCGCCTGATTATCATAGAAGGAATAGCACAAGGGCTTCTGTATTTGCATAAACACTCTCGACTACGAGTCATACATAGAGATATCAAAGCAAGCAACATTCTCTTGGACTCTGAAATGAACCCTAAAATTTCAGATTTTGGGCTTGCCAGAATGTTTAGCTCAGATGCAACTGATGGAAACACAAAAAGGGTGGTTGGGACATAGTAAGCTCTTTCGTGCCCAATATAATCATACAAGAAATCAACAAAATATATTGTTACTAGACATCAAAGTTTTTCCTTTTATGCATGTATGCCCTTGCAGCGGTTACATGGCACCAGAATATGCTTCTGAAGGCCTCTTCTCAACTAAATCTGATGTCTTCAGCTTTGGCGTGTTGATGCTTGAAATCGTAATTGGAAAAAAAAAATTCAGATTTCCATCAGTGCGAAGACTTTCTGAACCTTCTTGGATACGTGAGTCTTGTCTATCCTATAATGTTTAGATGGATTCTTATTTGTTACAAATCATAACCTTCATTGTGTAATCTGTGATGAAAATTTTCAAAGGCATGGCAGATGTGGAGAGAAGGAAGGTGGCTTGTTGATGCATCACTAGTTGCTGAGTGTCATCACACATCACAGATGATGAGATGCGTCAACATTGCGTTGCTGTGTGTGCAAGAGACTGCAGCTGATAGGCCCACCATGTCAGATGTGGTTGCAATGCTAAGCAGCGAGAGCATGACTCTTTCTGAGCCTAAACACCCAGCATATTTCCACGTAAGGGTGGCAAAGGAAGAGACGCCCACATCTGCAGAGCTGTGCAGTGCAAATGGTGTGACCATCTCTAGCCCACGAGGTAGATAGTATCTGAGTTTGTTTTAGCTGGATGTTTAAGATGGCTTGCCAATTCTGAGAATATAATCTTGCTTTAACTACAGAGCGATTTATGCAGAATGTCATTTGTTTCCCAAGAATTTGGGGATTTTTTTTTTTTTTGAGAATCCAAGAATTTGGGGATTTAAAGAGTAATGTTACTACCTCCACGTACAATTATTATAACAGTGTAGTGCGTGGTGAAATATAGCTTAAATGAATCGCACAAATTGAGTGGAATTTCATTTGCAGAAAAATTTCAGGACAACGTGTGTACTAACATTCAGCAACCCTCTAATATATATGCAGTATTCAACATTTTTTTGGTGAAAGCGGGCATAAATCTCCTAGTAACTTTCGATTGCTACCGGTAATTAAGTTTGCTACATACCTAGAACTACAGACTGCTCAACAGAACCTGCTAACACGAAAGGCCACCTGGTTCCTACAAATTTCATACGAATTGAGGGGACATTTCACTGAACAATTCAATTCCCAAAGTAGTTCAACAGCATAAGAAGTCACAATGAGGTCCTACGGCATTCAAAATAAGACCTTTCACAGAATAAGCGAGTACCGAGCGGTTTGACACTTACGCAGGGCAGCGTACTAACCGGAGCGGATGGAGTCGCCCATGCCGCCGGCGAGAGATCCCCATGCTACCGGTGCCCGGACTAGGCGGCCTCAATGGATTCCCCAGCAGCCGAGGGCCAGAAGCAGAGAGCTTGGGTGTCCGTGGATCAATGAAAGTACCACTACACCACCGGAATACCGGATATCGGAAGCAAGGAACTCCGCCGCAGTTTGTTGAGCACCGTGACGGCGGCGGGGGAGGATCCGCCGGCGTGGCCTACATGGACTCGATGCAAGGTCTCCATGGGCCTTAACTGGTTTCCCCCTTGGGCCTTAGTTCGGATAAAAAAGATGTAGGCCCATTCTTTTCCGAACATCCACCCGCAGTCGGAGGCCCATCATCAAAATGATAAATGGGAAAATTGTTACAGAAAGTTCAAATTTTGTGTATACTGGTGAAACATCCGTCCCTTGTTACGTCACAACAAATCAAAGAATAGCATGTAATTCAAGTGAACCGAATTATTAGCTCCAGAGATCTGTTGTCAAGGAACGCAAATGGGACATGATATCTCTGTTCTCAAATTGATGGTGTTAGAACAAATGATATGCGATTTGCACTGAATCATTTTTTGACATCATCAATTCAGGAATGAAGGGAGTACTGCGCTATACCACCGTAATTTTTCGTTGTGGACAGTTTCAGTCATGAGGTACTTGCGGTGTGATTGCTGCTTTCCCACTCGCCGTTCCAACCTTGCCCTATTTGGTTGTTTTAGACCGGAGAATGCGCCTGCTTGTGTTGTAGATTAATCCAGAGTTTCAGCGGGTGCTGTCGTCGTTTTGACTGGTGCATCTCAATTGCATTCGCGATTGCTTTGGATGAGGTTTACAACTTTTATGGCTTTGAGTACCACAGGCGAAGGCTGTGAGTACTACAAGTTCATTTGGGAAAACTGGGCGCCCCTCGCGTGTCAAGTTCTTTGACTGGCTGCTGGTTCAGAACAGAATTCAGACAAGAGAAAACCGTCTCAAGAAATATTGTGTAGATCCTGATGTGTGTGAGCTCTGTGGCACTAGAACTGAAACCTCAGCTCACCTCATCGCAGACTGCTCCTTCGCTGCAGGTTTCTGGAGTCGCATTGGTGTCAACATTTTGGAGATTGACCTCGCCACTCTTTGACAAGTTCAGCCACCAAGCTCCGTCCCCGCTGCTCACTTCAACATGTCCCTCCTCCTCTGCTGTTGGCGACTCTGGAAGCACCGACATGATGTAGTCTTCCGCTCCCTACCCCCATGCTATGCTCGCCTCTTTGCTGGCCTACGTGAAGACGCCGAGCTTTGGACATGTAGGCTACCGCCGGCTGATCGGCAAATCGTTCAAGTTTGGACCTCGATGTTCCATTCCCAATCCTTCTCTGTAATCATCTCGAACGACATGTAACATCATGCTCATGTATGAACCTTTTGAAATGAAATGAAAAGGTGGGGATGCTCTCCCCGAATTACTTAAAAAAACACTTTTACGACTTAGCAAAGAGTGCGTACATCCTCATTTCCTGGGTACCCATAGAAATTCCAAACTGGGTGACGTTGCATCATGATATATGCATGATGTTTCAGTATTTATCGGAGGAAAAATTCAGGAAGTAATAGAAAGTGGGGCATGTGAAACCGACAGAATTAGCAGTATTCAAGACAACTTGCAGATTCAACAGATTATGTGGACGTGATAAGTATGAAAATGTGGGCATCAAAGGAACAGCAAGTCACCATTAGATGGCGACACATGCGACTCGTATTGAATTGGAAGCTTCTGAAAATTTTCCAGCTTTCGTCCTTGTTTTCAGATGTCAACTGGGACCCCCCATGATTGGGTTTTTTTTTACGACATGCAAGTACTCTCTAAATCTTGGGGAAACACGGACAAGGACCTACACAGATGACACTGTCTCATCCGAGCTAGCTGCAGTACTTTGACCTGTTGACGAGAGGTCCCTCTTTTAATTACTTATATTTTTCTATTATTTAATTCTTGGGGAAACATTGCATAACCATACTTTCTGCTGTTGATTCTGAACTTTCTGTCAAATCATCTTTATGTTTCATCTTTGTGATTTTCAGTGTTTCTTAGATTTTGCAGACGTTGGGCGTGAGCAATGGGCAGCTCATGAACTACAGTCCATACCAGCTGGCAACGTCCATCGGCGATCAGTTCCCTTGGCCCTTGCACTTTTGGTCGTTTTTGTGCATTAGGCAACTGTTGGTCGTTTCTGTGCACTAGGCAATAGGGCTCACCATCTGTTGCCATACAAAGCTAGGAACACACAATTGCCTTGGATCCAGCTTGCTTTTCCGGGACAAAATCTCCTTCCAGCATGTGCAAGGATGCTGTTACAAAAGTGGAGAAGTTCATGGATGTTTATCTGGTTACTTTTTTCTTCGTCACATATATCTAGCATGATAGCATGATGACTACCGTGATGTATCATTGCACCATAAGAAAGAGACAAAGTTAATCCTTCCCGTGGAAATAGTCCCATTAGTTGGTTGCCATCCATGCATGTCATTTTCCATGTGTCCAGAAAATCAACAATTTATCTTTTTGTGTGCTGAAGAACTAGTAAGTAGTAACCGAAAGTCCCACTTTCAACAACCATTCTAACTTCTCCAAAGTAATAATCACTTTGGTTTGGTATCGTTTGCTATACCAATGAATGGGTGAAACCATAATACCATATAGGCCAATGCTTCCAGCTATGCAGGGGTGCTCTTGTAATTTTCAAATGTTTATTCATTATGGAATAAATCATATGTGTTTGGGGCATTGTTTGGGCCAGTGTAAGCCAAACAAAGTTATTCATATTCAGATCCTGATTATGCATGTATGCTCCCTGTTTTAGGGCTGGAAAAAACCACAAAAGGGGACAACCTTTGTGCCGCGGACCCACACACAGTTGCATATGACTCATTGGCTTGTTTGACACGTTGAGCTCAAGAGACGCTGAGCGGCAGTGAGAACCTGTCAAACAAAGAAACCAAAAACATAGTAATATCGTTATTCATTTATAATGGATCTGTGTCTACTGGCAGTGGAAAAATGAAAAGGTACATGTGTGATATAGAAACCACGCAAAGAGCGGTTCTGCAAAAGCTTTAGTTACATGCATAATATTTTCTGTACTTTCTTGAGGAATATTTTCCACTAACTTTTTCAACTGTCGCATGTATCTATCATGATCGACGGTGATGAAGTGGAACTTTGCCTATCTAGAAAATAGCAGGATTAATTCTCAAAATGAAAATATAGTATAATTTTCAACCTTATTGTTAGGCTCATCCAAAGTTTTAAAATACTCCAGAAAAACATCAAAAAGGAGAATCTTGAACCAGAGCACTGTTAGTTTGACAGCAGGGGGTCAGTGTTGTATTGCACCATCAAGAAAGGACATCTACCCTACGAAGGAGGGGAACTAGTTAGAGGTGCCTTTCACACATGCCATTTTCCCTGAAAATTAATCCATCAGTTCATTGTAAGGTTCAAAATTTTTCTGAAATTCCTATTTGAGTGAATTAAAGCACGCAGTCAGCATGGAGTATGTGCTTGCTTCGTGAACTCTTCTGAATTACTAAACCGAAGGGTTCTAGACCTGTAAATACCAATGACCAGAATTCAGTTTCTCCTCATTCCAACAGGCACTGTATTTCAGGGCTTTATCAGGCTGACAGAACTCCGGAAAGGCGACACTCTTTATGCCAGGCCCGCGCACAATGACACAAGACTTAGTGACTGGTTTGACATGTCAAGCATGAGAAACGGGCTTAGCTGCTCATGGACCACGAATTATACATAGCTGCAGCCTGATGCTGTCCTTTTGTTCCCTTCCACTGTGACCTCCGTGCATGAACAGAACAGTAGTGCTGAATCACTTTCTATTCACCCTACACAGAGCCGAGAAGGAACAAAAAGCCATGGAATCCAAGCACGTTTTCAGGACAGAACAACTCACAGCTGAAATGACCACAGCAAATGCATTGAGGAATGTGTTCGAGCAGAATAATCTGAGGCTGCGACAGACCAAAGTGGGGACAGAATATATGCGCCCAAACACTCGCTAGATTTCGTGGACTTGTTTAATTTTGTTAAAGATTTTGATGGTCATTGTATTATATTGTGGTGGTGGTCTTGTGGCTAACACTGAACCTTTGAGTTGTTGGGCACCGATTTTAGCATCATTGCAAAGAACTTTTCCTTGGAAAGTGCTCTTTTTACCTGTTTCTGCACTGTAAACAATTTTATTCTAAACACATTTGAGATCTTTAAGCTTGAATCTTTGAGTTGTGTATGGAGCACATTTGAGATCTTTCGCACATGGTTGTCTCTTTTTATTGTGTGATTATGAAGCATTATATTCCTTAAAGACTACCCATCGAATTCTTATAATTAAATTAAAGACGACTTCACTATTGTCAAAAATGATTGTATAGGAAATTTTGACTTCAAAGTGAACATACTTTATCTAGCACTTTCTGTAGCTCTAGGGAAATGCTCATGCTAATTAGTAGTTTACTACCGTCAAGTGCTAGAAACATGAGTATGAACAGGGAAGATTTCGCAATATCATCTGGCCAAAAGCATAACATGAAAACCGTCCGTTCCATTTATTTAAAATTTACTCTTTCTTAACACATGTTGCCTTGTCGGATCTAAAAAAAATAGAATGTAGCCATCCGGGTGAATAAAATTGCCGTATTGAACGTGTGGCAAAGCGAATCCTTTTTTCGTTTCTCCATGAAATTGAAGAGCGAACTTTTCCTTCACAATGCTTGGATATATACGACGGAACATAAAGGTTAGGAGAAATTGATCATTTGAGCTGACAATGTCGACATTTTCCAATACCACAGCGGGGAAGAAACTACTTTGGTAACCTAAAAGCCCCAAAGATATTACTATATTATCTAGAAAATTGTGCAACAAAAGATTATGCCCTATCTTTTATTGCAGTACAATATTCTTGCTATATTGATTGTAAAATCAAATGGAACGGCAGATGGGAAAATGCTTCACGTACGACCCATTTGTCCAAATGTTAGTGTTTTGATCCCTATGATATATGAATCACCACCCAAGTGATTTTATGCATTATTTCTTCTGGTCGTAAATAAGTCTAACAAGAGTCGTACCTACAGTAGAACTAACGACAGATTAATTATTGGACATTCACCTAAAAAAGTAAAAATTTTATGTATAAGTAAAAACATATAGGGACAGAATAAGGTAGAAAAATCAATGTTCAAAAGATATAGGTACAGAACCAACCCATAGGCACATAAACAAGCATATATTGGCGATTTGCAGCACAAGAAGGAATACAGTCATAATGTTGCTGAGCTTGAATATATATATATATATTTTTCATTTTTCCTTTTTTTATATACTTTACAATAGAGGAGGTTGCGGAGGGGCCTCCTGGTGCTGAGCATGAATATTAGAGTTGCATAACACTATTTGAGCTTTACAAAGATTTTCTTTCCTGTGTAGTCCCTAATGAGTTGACAAAAAACGTGATTGCTGTAAGTCTCTGACTGTTTTCTGCACTGTGAATCATCATTCTTATGCCACCCTTGTGGCTCATATTTAAATTTTGTTGAATACTACATGTTGGATTCCTTGGATTCGAAGATATTGTAATACTACTATACAACTATCACCTGGTAAAACCTGTAGTGCAATTAAGCAAAATAGTCCTGTCTTGCGAACAATTTGTCATGCACTTTGTTTTTCCTGATGAGGCAACATGATTTTACCATTATGAAGTATTAATTGCTGCTTATTGGTCCAGAGATGTTAAAAACATGAATAAAAATCACCTAGAGCAACACATGCCAAATTTAAAGAAATAAAGCATCTGTTCCTTGAGTTTTCTGGTCTGTGTTCACTGTTCATAAATCTATGATAATCATCAACATCTAATAGTATAACTATGAAAACTGAGAAGTTTCTCAATTTTTTCTGCCCTAAAAAGTAACAAGTGAGTCGTGGCATCCACTTGGTTGAATTCTTTTTTGTGCATTGCTACATTTACCAATATTAAGTTGACAAGAAAAACGGGTTGCCGACGTAGAACAGAATAAAACTATACTAGAACACCTCATTCCATAGAAAATAACAAGTTTTGTACTTCAAATTATCCTATAAAAAATAAAATTGCTTTTCAATTTCCCTGAAGTGGAAGAACAAACTTTTTCCTAATTAATAGTGTTGACGAACAAATACTATTAGGCAAAACTGCTATAGAATGGATAACTTGTGCAGAAAATTGAGGAATAACTTTTTAAACTTTGCAGCCGAAAAAAATACGCCTAAAATCTGATGCTTAGCTTTAGCATTCGAGAACCACTAGATGGATAACTCATAATCATCTGGAAAGCAGAGCAGCACAGTAGTAGTCCTCAAGAAAAGTCAAAGCAGCCCCGCTTTCAATATTATACAGTGTGGAACATTGCGCCCGTAGGCCATTTGCAGTAGAATAATATATGTAGTTAGTGTTGGATGCAAGTAATTGAGTAAACTATGCATAACAATGATTCTAGAATTACTTTGCTAACTATTCTGATAACAACATGCACGATTGATCTTAGAAGGGATAGCAATATGCATTTATCGGTAATGATTTTAGTGACAAGTGGATATATAATTTCAAAGATCTTTAATGCTCCAGACCCTGGTGATCATGCATGAAAGGTACAATTTTGGCTGATTAAACATACAGGGCAGAGGACTATGGACCTGTAATTTGTGTACCACGTATTGTCGTTTCAAGTTCAGGAAATATATGGCCCAACAGCAGCATCAGCAGGAGCAGTGAAACTGACTGTCTCGCTTATTTTCTTCAGAAAAATATATATATCTAGGGAGCACAGTTCACTTGCTCCATCATTCATTCCAAACAAAAAGTTTTGCCATGGTTGCATCCACGTAGATCATGATTCAAAGTGCAATCTCATAATAGCAGAGTGGGACCAGGATGCTCAACAAAAATATATGAGAAAACAAATCCAAGGTGATTCGGTAATTTCCCTGCTTATTGGTCAATGGTGAGGGAAGCATTTTTGTTGCGAGGAATGGTGAGGGAAGCATGGTCACCTTAAACAATTTTGAGACTCAAATCCCCATCAGTTTTGCTCATCACCCAATGCTCACACCTAATGCACTTCTCTTTTTTCAAATACTCAACTAGCCTTTTCTAACAAATTCTTATGCCCAAAAGATGTAGGGCCATATTATGAGATTTAGAAGATCTATTAGCTGGGTATTTAAGGAGGATAAAGCTCTAACAGAAACTTTCGGTGCTCGGAGGGGTGTGAAAAACTTTGGCAGCCATTGGATTGTCAGTGGACGGCTTGGATCCATGAATCCGAAGAGAATCCGTGAAACAATCACAAGGCACTTCCTTGCGCCTTCCTGCAGGCAGCGTCCCAGATAAATTTGACCATTCAACTCCGTGTGTGCCACTAGCTCGCTCCGCACTTGTCTCTCAGCTCAGAGCAGAGACCGAGCTCCTTGCAGCTCTGTTTCATCCAAGGATACAGGAGAAAGAAGAGAGTTCTGAGAAGCTAGGAGCCTAGGAGCGTCACAGGCTTGATGCTTCTATCCCTTTTCTGGGTAAGCTCGCCACTCCTCGTTGCATGCTCATACAAGCACTGCTTGTTTGACTTCTTCATCACCTTCGTCTTCTTCCATCTTAGTATTTGCTATTTCAGTGGTTTTCTGGTTGACTTCTGAGGAGGGTTTAAGCATCTTACTGGCCTTCAGTGAAATCGCTCTGGGGAACTTGGGGATGGTATGAGGGCTGCCTGGGAAGAAGGGGGGACACCATCAATGGAGAGGTAGACATCAATCGGTTTTAGCCCAAACACACTACAGTACCAAACAGGCAAACACCACCTTTAGGTAGTGGGAACATCCATCTGCACCCTGCAGAGACGAAATGGAGAGGAAAGTACGGGGAACTTCTCTTGCATATCGCGGTCACAATTTCTTGGAACAGTATGGTCAGTGATCTTTGAGAAATAGCCGTGTAAGTGGAACAGAGGGGGAAAAAAAGATTGCTTGTTCCTCAACTTATTTTTCTGTAAGGTACAGGAGCAAGTAGCACCCTTTCCACTTTGTTACATATTCTATCATGCACGAAAATAGTGGCGGACAGTAATCAGTAATCAGGTTTTAAAAGACCCAAGGTTTAGGTTGGACGGTCATTAGGTCCCATCTTTATACACAGAGAATCTCAGCGGGGTCGATTTCTGGACATGCGTGTACATATATCTATATTTGAGGAACTTTTCGTTCTGAAATTCTGAGAACAGCGAAATACATGTGCTGTTGAAGTCCAGCGATCAGAGACTCATGTCCCCATTTCATACATACCAATGATTGTTCATGCCAGTAGTCAAATAGGAACATTGAAACCTAATTCAGTTCTTATAATTGTGAACATGAATTCAAGATCGTTGGCATGTTGAGGTGTACCATTCCATCTTTCTTCCAATTCTTCTGACTTTGAGTATTTCTGTTCTCCACGCTTCTCAAGCTTTCATTCTTGTACACCTTGTTTCAGTAATTCAGCAGTCTAGCATCTATCTCGCTTCAAGAGGGCTTCTGTTTTTTAATCAAGCAAACAGATTCAGAATACGCTCAGCGTGCTTCAGTTCCTGAAAGCATAACAAAATGACAAAACAAAGCTTGAAGCTCCTATCGCTTGTGTTGGTATTATTGGGATGTCTACAATCTTTTGTTGCTGCAGACTTCCAAGGTAAGGTCTTCACATTACTGCCAAATTACAATCATACATTCTTTCTTGGGTAACTTTGGGTACGAAAATTGCATATTCAAATGCAGAATTTGACTCCAAAGTGACTAGTGTCACAAGAGATGGAAATTATCGTGCTATTGACTTACCATCTCTACTGAGTACTGACCACAAGTGCCTGTTAGAGATTCCTCCCTGTCGATGTCACCAGTCAATTGTTTGACCAAGAAACTCTAGAAGAAACCCACACAATAGATATCCAAACATAATAGTAGATTGGTGCAGATCAACTGCTAAATTCGCTTTCAGCAGACTATTAGTGCCCTTGCAATATTCTATTGAACACTTAATTTTGCTTAGTGGAATAGATAACTCCATATTGGCAAAATAGTTAACTCCTCCAGAATCCAGATTGCTAACCACATACACAACAGATGTCAATAAGGATTTCACCCTTTCTTGAGCACTTGAATCAACATCATGACTCCGGAAATAAAACTGTTTCTTTTGTCCGCAGTTGAAGCATTGTACGAAATGAGGATGCAACTCAACGACAGCCGTGGTATCCTAGAAAACTGGAAGGATAATCAAATGAGCCCCTGCTATTGGGTTAATATTAACTGTCAAGACAACAATGTTATATCAATGTAAGTGCAGCCTATTCATTCCAGTTGTCTGAACTTGGAACTCTATTACTGCATCAGGCAGCTAGGTTTTAATTCACATTCCAGACTCCAAACACAATGAATATCCAACTCTTTACTTAATTATGTCTTAAGTGATTGCCTTCAACTATTCGTAACAGGAGCAGAGTTTTGTTTGATGGAATTTTCATGCTCCCAGCTTTCCTATTTTTCGTATTATAAGCATGTAGTGCTATGTATTCATGTCAACATAGTTATTTGCTTAGTTTATCAGCTATATGTTTGCAGAACTTTGAGCTCATCTGGATTATCAGGAGTCTTGTCACCCAGCATTGCAAAGCTAACAACCTTACAACAGCTGTAAGCTCAACAATCTATTCTCCCAAATATCTAAAATTCATGTTTTATTCCCCAAAGTAAAAGTTTGTTGATTTCTACACATTTTGATTTCAGGTTATTGGATGGCAATAGCATAACTGGAGAAATTCCTGAGGAGTTTGGGAACCTTTCAAGTTTGAGAACTCTAAAACTAGGAAGAAACCATTTAAGTGGTTCCATACCTGGCTCTCTTGGCCGCCTCTCAAACATCCAAAATTTGTAAGTCAGCCGTCACTTATGTTATCATGGTTGATCAACAATCCTAACAATGTGATATCTTGGATAGGGATCTAAGCCAAAATTACTTAAGCGGGAATATTCCAAGCTCTTTGTCAAATCTTCCATCTCTCAATGATATGTAAGTTGTCTCTTTCATGTTGACAAAATGTACCAGCAAAATATGATGGTTGTGACACACTTTTGTCTTAAAAAGTGTTCCCTTATCAAATATCATTACTCGTTTTATTTTTCAGCAATCTGGCAGATAATGGTCTCAGCGGTGAAATACCAAAACAGTTACTTAAGGTGGCTCAATATAAGTATGTCATATCTGTTGTAAACTAGGTCGCAGAAACCAGTTTAATGTGTACTACTTTAGATGCTCAGTAAGTGTAATTTTGTTTTCCAGCTATACTGGCAACCATTTGAATTGTGGACCACATTTATTTTCATGTGACGGAGGCAGCACAAGGACAGGTACTAAGAAACTGGCAACCATATTGAACGCTATATTTGAAGGAAGATGCAATAACTATTTCCCCCACAGACTAAATTCTTTGCAATACATTCAGGCGGATCAAGAAATTCCAAGCTCAATGTGGTTCTCGGAAGCATTGGCGGAGCAGTCACTCTCCTTGTTATTGGAGTTTTATTTCTTCTATGGTGGCAAAGAATGCGTTACAGACCTGAAATATACATTGATGTTTCAGGTTTGTCAAGCAGCATAACTACATTAATTCAATTTAACTAGTAGTGGTGGTTTTAAAACATCAAATGGTTTAGCATAATTTCTAGTTCATTTAACTAATAAAATTAAGATGAACATGTTCAACCATTCCAGGTCAAAATGATCACAGACTGGAGTTTGGGCAGATAAAGCGGTTCTCATGGCGGGAGCTACAAATTGCAACGGACAACTTCAGTGAACAGAATGTTCTTGGCAAGGGTGGTTTTGGTAAGGTGTACAGAGGAATCCTTCCAGGCCCAGACAGTACAAAGGTTGCTGTGAAACGTTTGCTGAAAGTGGAAAGTCCTGAAGGGGAAATGGCTTTCCTTAGAGAAGTTGAATTGATTAGCATTGCTGTGCACAAGAACATATTAAGGTTGATAGGGTTCTGCACGACACCAACAGAGAGACTTTTGGTCTACCCTTTCATGGAGAATCTGAGTGTTGCTTCCCGTTTAAGAGGTTGAGCTAAGCAGATCATCTCTTTATATATGTTTATTTATACTTGCTATTGTTTGTCTATTTGATTGATCTTAATTCAGAAACGTCTATGAGGAAAACGGATTGCTAGAAAATTAGGAGCTAGTGTGGTAAATGCTCAACACAGAGACTGTAACACAAAACACATTTAGTTTACACTTCGCTTTCATCCAAGATAGTATTATTATTATAATTTCAAAGAGGAGCTATGTTAATTATATCATTGTTCTTCTAAAATTTGCTGCTGAAGAAACTTAAAAACAATTGCAGATATAAAACTAAATGAACCAGTATTGGATTGGCCAACAAGAATGCAAATTGCACTTGGTGCTGCCCGTGGCCTGGAATACCTTCATGAGCATTGCAATCCAAAGATCATACACCGTGATGTCAAGGCTGCCAATGTCCTGCTTGATGGGAACTTTGAAGCCGTGGTAGGAGACTTTGGGTTAGCGAAGATGGTGGACATTGGGAGGAATACAGTGACAACGGGGCTCCGTGGGACTATGGGCCACATAGCTCCTGAGTACATAAAGACAGGGAGGCCATCAGTGAAGACAGATATATTTGGTTATGGTGTCATGTTGTTAGAGATTGTGACAGGAGAGCGTGCAATAGCATTCTTTCCTCAACATATGGAAGATGCAGGTGAAATCATGCTCATTGACCAGGTAAGATAAAATTGACATGACCCTATGATTGTTTATAAATACATGATTAAAGATCATGCTGCATGATGTTACAGATAGATCAAGGAAACTTATGTAAAACAAGCATCTTAAGATCTAAGCAGCTCATGTTGCACACTTTAGTCATCAATAATTTATTAGTAGGAATTACGAAAAACAATGCATTTACCTTGCATTTTGCAGTGAACCCTTGCTTCACATGTTCACATAGCTGACATGCCCCTCCATAATAATTAGAATAAGTTCACAAATTGACTCAACTGTTTGGTTAATTAAAGGTCAAGCTGTGGATGGAAGAAGGGCGGCTGCATGACATTGTGGACCGTAACCTAGGTGGTGCATACAACCTCGAAGAGCTGGAGAAGATTACCCAGATAGCACTCCTCTGCACCCAATTGGAACCTGATCGACGCCCCACGATGTCTGAGGTTGTGCAGCTGTTGGAAGGAGATTTTGTCCCAGAAGAGCGCTGGGAGGAGTGGCAGCTGGCTGAGCTCAACCGACGACAGCAGCATGAGATGAGGCAGCAGCGTAAGCTGTTCAGCTTCAGTGAAGAGTCTCTGAATATCCAGGAAGCCATTGAGCTGTCTGCTGGCAGATGAGCTGCAACATCATCAAAAATTAACATGATTTTCACATGTTCCTTCAGTACAAGGTTGCAAGGAAACTTCAGAAGTACACACCACAAACGTTGGATATTAGGAATACTCTATAGAGTCCTCATTAATAGCTGGCATCAATAACTGCAATTATAATGTACGATGTGAGCACAATGGCTGCAGATGTGTCTAGTTCAAATCAGTATATATTATGAACTCTAGAATTTACATTTGATCTGAAGTGCATTTTGTATTGGTTGGTAACTCTTTGTGCATACTGCATAAATACTGCAAATGAAAATTTCTGATTTCTATCTTATTGCTTCTTAGGCATGGGCCGCTTGGCCAACCAGGAAAATAGCAAACCTTTAGTAAAAGCCATACACTTCAGCAGAACAAAAGAATGATCCATCCAATGTGTTTTCTGAACCAACTCACAGTTTCCATCACAGAATTAACAAAGAAAAAATCACAGAGATATTAAGATGTAAGAGTGGCAGGAGCAATGAAGACGACTATCAACAAAGATGCTACAGACAAACAAAACAAAAGATATTTGATAAAAGGACGATACATATGGTGTCAATTAACATGACATGAGCAAAGCTAGTGTACTGGTATAGGCACAAGAAACACAAACGAACATATGAAGTTCACCACCAAACATGTTCACTGTGAACACATAAGATGGTACAGTTGGTAGAGAAGTAACCTTCAATCCTTCACACAACACACAGATGGGTTATGCAATATTGAATAATCCTCAAAGTATCTAGGAAAGACTTGTTACCCTGCAGGAATACAAGCATCAAAATGGGAAAATGTAATCAATTGGCATAAGATGAAATAAAACTCGGACTTTATTAGAAAGTCAAATCACCACAGTTTCATATTGCGTAAAAAACATACCTTCGTTCTTCTCTCAAAGTTTGTGCAAAAGCAAACTCCATTTTGTCATCAAGCAGTTTGCACCCATCAATTGAAGAAAAGTGAGTATGAGCAAACTTTTGACCAGTACTAGATGACCGGACTTTTTCATTCTGGATATTATAACGTTAGTAAGTATGAGCAAAATTTTGAAAAAGTAATACTAGTCTATGGTCTTCATATATAAGTTCAAGAAATAAGATAAGAAAAGTATACCAATTACCTTCATTTGACAAAGCTGGCAGCGCAAGAAAGGAACAGTGATGATATTAAATTGCTCCTCCGTATTGGGGATTGCTCTTGATCAAGCAATGGCTGCATCATCTTTTTTCTGAAAGCTAGAAGTTCTCTTTGACATCTTTTCAGATATTTCTGAAGCTAGGGCATATCTATTTTTGTTATAGCATGAATCGATGAAGTCCGTGTAAGTTACATGGTCAACAGCATAATCCTTGTCTAAGACATTTTCAAGGAAGAGACAAGCAGCATTCAAGTTCCCCAGAGTACTGAGCTTTCTAACTAGTGCATCTACTGTGTGAGTTTGTTGCCTTTTGTCCAATCTTTCCAAGATTGATACAGCAATGTCCATCTTCTGCCTCCTGCAGTATTCAAAAGCTAAAGTGACACGAGTTACTTCGCATGGTACCAACTGTTTATCAAGCATGCCCTCGTATAATGCCCTTGCTTCCTCTAGCCTCGATTCCTTGCATAGCCCACTTATTAGTGCCCCGTAAGTTATAGAATCAGGAGCGCATCCGTGCTGAACCATCCTCTCAAAGACACTTAAGGCTGAGGTCGATTTGCCAATTTTACAATATCCTGCAATCATTGATGTGTAGGTTTGCTTGGTTGGCGCTAATCCTGTCGCGAGACATTTGTCAAACAGTTTCTGGCTTTCTTCCATTTGCCTCTGCTGGCAATACATAGCAATGATGGTGGTGTATGTGTCTATATCAGGATGACAACCATTTTCTGCCATCCGACTGAACAAATCTAGAGCATAAGTTATCTGTCCCCGTTTGCAGTGTTCAGTTATGAGTATAGTATACGTGACCTTATCAAGACGCAGCCCTTGACTTGTGGCCGTCCGGAGCACCTTGTAAGCTTCTTGAATCCGACCTTTCTTGCAAAAACCTCCGATAATGACATTGTACGTGTAAATATTGGGCAGGAAACCTTCCTGCTTCATCTTATTCAGCAGCTCAAAGGCACGACCAAAGCTGCCTCCTTTGCAGTGCCCGTCAATCAGCATAGTGTACGTGTTTGTGTTTGGCACCAGCCCCTGGTCAACCATCCGTCCCAACAGCATCTCAGCTCGAGCAAGCTTTCCCTCTTTGCAGTACCCTCCAATCATCACAGTGTACGTGTGCACATTCGGCTTGTACGAGCTACTCTTGATGAGCTTCAGGAAGAGCCGGAACGCCCGCTCAGTCCACCCGATCTTGCAGAGCCCATCGATCAGCGACGTGTGCGTGTACACGTTTGGCTTCAACCCTTTCCTGACCATCTCCTCCAGCACGTGGAACGCCTGCTTGACGTAGCCCCTTTTACACAAACCATCTATCCACGCGGTGTAATTCACCATGTTTGGAGGAGTTCCCATCCCCGACATCCTCCTGAACAGCTCGGCCACGTCCTTGAACCGCCCCTGCCGGCAGAACGAGTGCACCACGACCGTGCACGTCGCGTGGTCCAGGCAGAACCCCTGCCCCCACATGGCCGAGAGCAAGGCGTCGACCTCCTCCAGGGGCCCTTCGCGGCAGCACCCGAGGACCAGCGCCCGGAAGCTGCGCGCGTCGGGGCGCACCTCCCCGTCGCCGCCCCGCGCCGCCATTCCGTCGAACACCCTGCGCGCTAGCGGGAAGCAGCCCGGGCGGGACAGCCCGACGCGGAGCACCCAGTTGACCGTCTCGACGCAGAGCGGGAGCCCGTGGCTCCGCATCTCCAGCACCATGTCGGCCGCCTCCTGCAGCCGCCCGGGCCCGGCCTCCGCGAAGGCGGCGAGCATCGTGCGCATCGCCTCGTGCGCCATGGGCAGGTTCCCGCGCGCCACGAAGGTGGTGGCGGCCGTGGCGTAGAGACGCATGAGGCGGCGCATGTCCGCGCGGGCGGAGAGGCGGCGGAAGAGCGCGAGCGCCGCCGCGGAGCCCGCGGAGTCGGCGAGGGACGGGAGCATGGCGATGGCGTCGTCCGGGGCGAGAGCGGCGGGGTCGGTGGAGGCGGCATTGGAGGAGGCGGAAGGAGGAGGTGCGGATGCGGAGGTGGAGGTGGAGAAAGGCCGCAGCTTGGGGAGGAGGAGGCAGCGGCCGTGGCGGTGGTGGCGAGAGAGCATCTCGGCATGGAGACGGAGTTGTTTGCCCTCCAGCTCCTCGCCTCCTCTCCGGAAGAAATGAAACCCGCTTTCTAGTGGCAGAGACAGCTATATGGCGTTTTCGCTTCGGGAATACGGATCTCAGTCATCAACCGCGACACGTCAGTAACCGTTCATTATACGATGGACGCCTGTAACCTGTCGTATGCTGGTGCCGGGGACTTCTCTCGTGCTCGCCGCTCCGGCAACCGCCGCCATGGCTTTCCAGCCCCTGTCGGGTGGCACTGCATTTTGTATCTCCCCCGACGAGTTCGGGTAAGATCATACGGCCAGTCGTTCTGCCCGGTCGCCTCCGTCGACCCTCCTCCGTTTCAGTCCTGAGCAGTGCTCAACTGCTGCTCATCACTCGTCGGCGCCGCCAGGCCCTGGTCGCCTGCTTCGTTCCGCCGAGGTAACTTCCGAACCCTCGAATTCTACTCTCTTCATTGCGATGCATGCGAATATGCGATTAGTTGCTAAGTTTTAAGCTTAATTGCGTGTGTTGGGTTGGGAATTGCCCACATTGTGCTTTTGATGACACGAATCAGAGGAACTAGTTACAAATGGCCAAGCAATCCACATACACGAATCACGGATTAATTGTGGCCTGAGAGGGATTGAGGGACAAATTAGTTCAATATAATTTTGTACGCAAATCTGCTCCATCTCCGTGTACTGGTTTTATCCAAACAAACCTCTTAACGAAGCAATCAGCTGCCATGCGAGTTCACCAACTGTCAGTGTCGCTCCTAATTTTTTTTTTAAGGAATTCGGGGGGAGAGCATCCCCACCTTTTCATTTCATTTCATTTCAAAAGTCCATACATGAGCAGTATGTTACATGTCATTTTAGTTAGGTACAGAGGGGGATTAGGAGGGGAACATCGAGGCCCAAGCTTGGGCAACATGCCGATCAGCTCGCGGCAACCTACAAAACTAAAGCTCAGCATCTTCACGACATTTAGCGAAGAGCCGGGTATAGCACAGGGGCATGGAACGGAAGACGACATTATGACGGTGGTTCCATAGCCGCCAACAACAAAGAAGGAGGAAGGCGTTGAAACGTGCAGCCGGCATAGTGATTGGGGACTGAACTTGCCATAAGCTTGAGACTGCTTCTTCAGAGATGCATCTTATTAGCAAAGATCAAAATATGAAGTGCCATAAATAAATTCTAAGAAAAGGCCCACCGAAAATATAGTAAAAGAAACATATCACAAACTTTTCTTGCAGACATGTTTGCAGCTGGTGTGTTTTAACAATTGCTCAAAAAAAAAAAAGCTGGTGTGTTTTAACACAGCACCTGCTTTGCAAAACTATTCCCCATTCAATTGGAGACAAGAAGTTCTTAAGAAAATACCAAGAAATAAAAAACACAAGCTTCTATTAGAACCTTCCTGCTACTCGTAATACTGGGATCCAGAAACTATAGAAAGTTCATGAAATTCATCCACACTTTAGCCGTCGCACAAAAACACAACCAACCTGCAATCATGCACAGTAAACAGCAATCGACATGTAATCTCTCATATAGAAGCCTAAAAACATACAGGGTAGAGTACTTTTACAATTTACCACAAATGCACAAGTTTCATATACAGAAATACAATAGTCATTACATGATCAAGCTGGCTCGGGCGTGAAAATAATGAACATAAAACATTACATATAGCGTACTAAGAAATACTAGCTAGGAAACATCACATGAACAAAACTTGCCACAAAAGCGGAGCAGCTTCACGGGTGATGCGCGGAAGAAGAGTCATGCACAATGCTGATATGCACACTCCACTTCGAAACACATCCATTATTCTTCTGATGACTCATTGTACTCGTCAACGACAACTGTCGGCCCATTTGGAACCATGCTTGCCAGTACTTTGATCCGGGATGCCTTCGCTCTAGCATCTTCAGGCGCCCGAATGCTGATTGTCAGGACCACCTGCCGAAGACTTTTAAGATTTTCCAAACCATAGACACCCTCCATCGTTGTGAATCTCAGATCAAGCCTCTGAAGCTCCGGCATTGCCCCTTCCAGGAAACTCAGAGGGGGCAGCACCGGCGCCAAAAAGCGTAGCAGTTTAAGCTTTGTGAATCCTCCAGCTTGCACAAAGATGTTTCCATCTGACTCCATTACATTTTTCTGCAGAATCTTGAGAGCACTTGTTGTGTTTTGTTCTGAGTCCAGAGTAAAAGTGACAGAGAACAACTCGGGCAGCTCACCAAGGACCACCAAGGTGCTCGTCGTGAGTGAGGTTAAGGAAAGGGTTAGCTTCTCAAGGTTGTGAAGACGGTCGATCCACTTGGGCACCTGCGACAATTTACCGCACAACCCAAGGGTCTGCAGGTGCTCTGGCGGTGCTTCTGAAGCATTGAGTGAGCTGTCAAGGAAGCCACAGAAATTATCGTCGATGGAAAAGAACTTAAGGGAGCAACGGCTCAGATGCTCAATTGCAGACAGCAGCAACCGGTTGTCACTATCGTTGAAGCATACGAGTCTGTAAATGGTGAGCTTCTTCAGATTGGTGAGGTTCTCCAAGTGTGCAAATGAGCGTTGTTCTTTAGCCAAGTTAGTATTTGCCGCCTGTGCATTGGTAGTTTTCCCGACGGTGGGTCTTCTCTTGGCTGCACCACCAGAGCTTCCATGGATCTCAACTCCGGACAGAGTCTGCAGAGCTGTAATCTTTGTGATTCCTTCTGTCAATTTGAGAGCTCTTCGCTTTCTCTTATTACCAGTGAGTAGATGGGTCATTCGCTGAAGCCTTTCGACTGATGCAGGTAGCTTTCTGACGTTGGTGTCCCTTATGTCAAATACCTCCAGATATTCCAGTCTGCCTATGTTGTTGGGAACTTCCTCGATGCCTGTCTGGCGCAGACTAAGGTACTTCAACTGGTGCAAATTGCATATTTTCTTGAGCTGATTCAAGGATAAGTCCTTGCAACCTTCAAGATCCAGGACCTGCAGTATTTGAAGCTTGTGCATCGTAGAGTGAAGAGCCCTGAACTCTCCAACGCTGTCAAGGATCGCACATGTGACAATTTCATCCTCTCTACCATTTCTTTCTCTTGTTGGTCACTTCTGTGGATGGACAGCCGGCGCACCTTGTAGCTTGGAAATGGTGTCTGCCAGTGGCCACCAACCACGGTGATAAAATTCTCGTCACTTGACTTGGCAACGATGTACTCGAGAACCATGTCGTGAACCAGGCAGCTCTTCACCTTTCCATTGCTGCTGTTGTTGACCACCCGGATTAGGTTCCTGCTGATGAGTTCATTGAAGCAGTCCTCAGCGATTTCCTCGACAGTCCTCCCATGTTTTTCGGTGATTAGTCCTTCATTTATCCATCTTCTGATCAGGCGCTTTCTGCTAATCAAGCTACCCTTGGGAAACATACTCATGTAGAATAAGCAGGTCTTCAAGTCAGGTGGCAAATTCTTGTAGCAGTAGTTTAGTATTTGTGTCACTCCCTCTGTGGTGAGATTATTTCCCAGAACTGCACTTAATTCTTGGTTTAGCTTTTCCAACAGGGCATCCAACTTTGAGTTGGGCTCAGACTTAAGTTTACTAGCCATTAGACCTGCTACTACAAGTACTGCTAAGGGCAGACCTCCACAAATCTTCATGATGATCACCAGCTTGTTAACGGGTCTGGTAATTATACACGGATCATGAGAAGCACTTGATATTGTATCATAGAACAATTTGTTGGAACTTTCTTCAGAAAGTGGCTTGTGCTCGTAGACATAGCCATTGTGACGGCGGCAGGCTTCAGACACAGACTTGAACCTTGTTGTCAACACTACAGTACCGCCTTATTTTCTGGCAGAGAATCCTTTAAATTTTCCCATGCTGATACGGACCATATGTCATCTATTAAGATAAGGTACCTATTACAAGCACTGGTTAGAACGTAGTAATGTATAACAGTTACAATAAGTAAAAAGACAAGTCATCTTTCCCTAAAGTTTTCAAGGAGCTGGCTACAGTTCTAGTCCTCATATTCAGTTTTCTTTCCTAATGGCGGACAGTTAGTTCAATACAGTGTCTTTCCTTACAGTTTTACCAACAACTTAATTTTTAAAAACTCATACACACAGTTATTATTTATACTTTTTTGAGGCAAAGTTATTACTTATACTTAGATAAATATACTAGAAACATTTGGCCACTTGCAATAAACTGTTGAAGAAAGTTGTTAAAGAGATGTGCATCATATCATATATTTACTAACTGGAGGCTAGCTCCTTTAATTTGGAGCCTTCACATTAATCCTAAGAAAATCCTACAAATTACCACAAAAAGCAATAAAACATCCAGCTTGCCAAGATTTGCATGGACAAACATTTTAATTGCACGTATATATTGTTGAGATGAGTAAAAAATTTTTTCAGTTGATGTCGAGGTGCTGTGGCAATTGATGCACCCTGCCATGGTGGCAGATGCAAGGCCGGTGAAGTGACTTGGGCTAGAGTTTAACAAAAGGTGGTGTGTAGTGTGTTGATCTTGATCGGATAGACAGGTACGTTCATAAAAAAAAATATACAATCACACATGAACTATATACCATTACCCTTTGCTACCATTTATCTGTAAAGAAAAAATTTAGAGATTTCTATTTTTTTTTTCAAACGAACCAAAGAACATCAAAGTAGATTCATCAATCTAGGATAACTACAAAATAAAATTTCCTATCATAGTTGTGCTTTAATACATGGATATGACTACATCTTTGTTGTTTGTGGTTTTTAAACTCCGTTGCCAGTCATAGTTTACAATTTATTTGTCTCTACACAACAGTGAAATGTGAATGTTCATGCTCATTATCAAATGAAAGGAAAGGACCTTACATTGATGGATTCAAGTAATATCAGGGGATATCAAATCGGCATCAATAGTAGTAGTAAATAAATACAATAAATAATCAAGATACTTAAAAAAGTTCAGACAGTGATAGCTCAGGACAACCCAGATATTACTAGATTTAGATCATGTTATCGGCAAGGAGACGCGAGCATCCATGCATAAAGGGACATAGAAGCATAAGAGAAAATGTGAATTATTCATATTTGGTGATGTGAAATGATGAAATATGAAGAAGACATAACCCCCTGTTCTTTCAATTATTACTACCTATATATCTACCACTTCAGGGAAAACGTACAGATATATATAGTTGTTTGCAACGACAGGATGTGCGTATCTATTTAAGGTTAATTTTGAAAGTTTTTTATCAATTAAAAATAAGTATAGTTTTCCCTTATATGTTGTATACTTATTCCACGATTGCTAGCCCGTGCAGGCGCAGGGATTTATAGTCGAGTTTATAAACAAAGATCAAACATGAATCAGCTGATTCAAAACTATGCAGTACCTCTTCTCTTTTAGTTGATCAGCGAGCTTCTTTTTTAGCATTTCTTCTCCCCATTCCTCAATACCGTCGAGGTCATTCTTGGAAGCACCAGACTGCTGCTTATGGAACTTGGTTACAAGGCTTCGCAGAACCCTCCGGAGATGGAACTTCTGCGATGCAAGTACGGTTGCTCTGCAGTCGAACTCATCTCCAAATTTTCGGTACAGAGCCATGGCAAGGGTAGTTTTGCCAAGGCCACCAAACCCAACAATTGCAAGCAACCTCGTCTGATGCTGGGCGTCCTGCTGGGAGCTGGCCACCATGAAACATGGCTCGAGTTCCTTCACGGCGTCCTCGATGCCCACAGGTTCCATGGTGCCGATGAGCTGGGGAGGAGGCGCAGGTCGGTCTCTCAAAGCATTCGCTGCGTCTGAGCCGTCGTCTACTTCTGCAGGGTTCTCCACCCCATACCTGGTGCGCCGCTCGCTGACGTGCTGCGCCCGGGCCTTGAGGTTGCCAATCTCGGTGGCGATGCAGTGGCGCGCGTACAGCGTGGCTAGCAGGTACCACGCCCTCTTGAGGGAGACCAGCCAGCCACTCCCGCGGGGCTCGCCACGGAGGCGGTGACCAACGTTGTCGATGCAGTCCTCGATGTCGTAGGCCACCTCCCGGACCTGCTTCATCCAATCCTGCCGCTGCTCGTTGCGGCCGCCTGATCCAGGCTCTCGCTTGAGCCTGTTGAGGAAGGCCTGCATGCTGGCCAGCTCGTCGTTGATGTGTACTGGATGTCGTCGCTGACGCCGCCGATCAGGGCATACTCTTGGGCCAGGAGGCTCCCGAGCTTGTTCACCAGAGATTGGACGGCATCGTTTGAGGCGCCGACGATGAGGTCCATGGTCTCGCCTCACTCCAGCGCAGTCTCCCGTCAAGATGAGAGGAAACTAGTGCGGTTATGTGTTGGTGTGTCAAGGTTTTTGGTTTTTCTTAATGGAGGAGAAACTACCAATGGAGGCCAATTTTGCTAGCGTTAAGCTCTTGATGAGCAAGGGAAGACGGCATGCTGCACTAGTGTATTCATTACCGTCATTAATGCACCTACTACATTACGTAAAGCAAGACGTACTACGTAGCTACTAGCTACTAAAATATAGAAAAGTTATGCACTGCGGGATGCATATGCATCTGAAGCAATGGGAATTTTATCGATCGGATGGCGTGCGGGAGGGTTTTGGTATCCAGTAAGCAACGACCGACCACCTTCCTTGATCGGATGACACTTTGCATTTTCATATGCAACTTGTCGTCGCTCGAATAATCGAGAGAACGGCAAATATTTGGTTCGGGGAACAACGATCAATCGAGGTATCGATCTAGGGCACAGAGAGAGTTTTTATACTGGTTCGGGCCTCCCGGAGGATAAAAACCCTACGTCCAGTGTATGTCGTGTTGAATATGGTGGTGTGTATGATATAATCTTGCCTGTCCTCTCATCGGAGGGTTACATGTATATTTATAGTCCTGTTACCGCCTCTAGGAGTCCTTGCCTTGTTCTACAAGACTTCCGATCTGTAGTAACAGATTCGGAGTCTATCTACAAGTTTCCTTTCGTGAGATACAAGTCTTCGGAAAATACCAAACTAAGTCTTCGGGCATATCTGAAAATATGGGTTACGACATAAGCCTCCGAACATGTCCCTTGGCCGATTCGTCTTTGGTACGAAGAGATCCTATCTTCATGCGAACTTCTGACAAGGGATATGTTCTGTACTGAGCACACATACTTCAGATATTCTTTGTCTTCAATCCTTGAGTCATCGGAACAATTCACCGAACCTGGTCTTCGGAACAGCCGAACGCACAAGTCTTCGGGCAACCAACTGAACCGAGTCTTCGGAACAACTAAGAGAACCGAGTCTTCGGGGCGACTGAGAGAACCGAGTCTTCGAAACCACAGCAACCGCATTGAGTGATCGGAATAACCTTTCCTTTAAATAAACTTGCCAACACCAGGCCTTTAAGAGGACCGTCAATCCAGGGAGTTCGGAGAAAATAGTAAACAATTCTCATCCTTATCCCTTTTTCTTGGTCCAGCCGTGGCATTGATTCTGCTTCAGAGTATGAAAAGACCTTGACATGACGCTTCAGCTTCTTGTCTTTATTCTTCAAGCCAGGCCCACCAAGGTGCCTCCTGGACTCCCCGCGTCGCCGCGCGGTTCCCCAGGAAGAAACATAAACAATGCAATCTGCACTTGACCTTTCGGTTTCCAAAAAGCCACCTTTTGGCTATAAATGATTAGGACAGCAGAGCCCCCAAGTATCACTTTCGCATCCCCCATCCACCATGGGCAAGAAAAGACCCATCACTCCACAGTTCATGAAGTGGTTCTTCGACGAGCTCGCCGGCGGGTCAGGATCCTCCTCCGCACATCCCGCCGGCACTCCACCGCCGGTAACTGCTGCTCCTCCTCCGCTCTCCGCGGAAGATTACGGGCTCCCTCCTCCAAGTCCTCCTCCAGATCCATCTCAGGTCGTAGACCTAAAGGCGGACACGGCGGGAGATGAAGAGTTCGCGCGCCGCCTCCACGTTGCCCTGAACAAGGGGCCACGCGGGATTCCGGCAGACGCCAAACCCATCCTCCTCGACGACTCCGACGACGACGGCGACGACGACGGCGACAACGACGGCAATGACGACGACGAACCGAGCAAGAAGAAGGCCATGGTCCTGTACAATCCTGGCTGGGCTCCCTGGACGAGCGCTCAAGCCGGATCCAGTCAGGCGGGTGGCTCCATTCCCGTCGCCGCAGAAGATCCTCTCCTTCCTACCGAGGTCATCAACCCGGTCATGGCGTTGAACGAGGGTTCTACCCTCTCCACCACCGAGGCGCCCCTCCCGCTTATCGCTCTAAGTGAAGGCGGCGTAGGTGCAGGCTCTGCTGCTGCTGCTGCCGAAGCCTCCTCTCCCCTCATCACATATGAGGAGGACGAGGTTGACGCTGATGCTGCTGTTGCAGCCCCTGAGGACGCTGATGATCGGCGGAATTAGGGATAAGGGGATGGCTTTCATACCATCCTCTTTACAGTAGCCTAGGTTTCCTTATTTTTTCTTCTTCTCCTGTTTTATTCTTCTGTCAAGCAGGTCGGAGAGTAGAACCTAGATAGTTTTCTGCATGTCTTGCTTGTAATCTCTTTTGACTACCTCCCGGTAGGCCTTCTTGAGATCGTCCTGGGATGCATCCTTGGACACATCAAGAGCTGCCTTCAATCCAAGATTATAACCTTTGAATAATATTGCATCTGTAATGGTGGCTTCTCTTTTTTCTCTTGACAATACGTCATGAGTCTTCGAGATAACTGAACTTAGCCTCTCCGATGTGTCTCGATGAAATAAGTCTTCGTAGCAACTAACAGATCACTTGGTCGAGAACTCTTCGGGAGTAGTACCCAATACGTTTTTCACGCACCGAAGACTCTTTCCGATCCGGATCGTTAATCGAACATTGTTAATTATCCGGGGCAACTGATCCCAGGAAATATTCCAACTTCGTACCTCTCAACCAGGTAGTTATCTTTCCAAAAACCGAGCGCAAATCCAAACGCATTATTTTAATAACAGAAAAGAGCATCACCTCGGTATATTCCGCGCGTAACCCAAGGAGGAGAAATCCCGCATTTACGGGGAGGCGAACCGTCACGCCGAGTTTTACTTAACCCTTCACGCCGTATTCTTTTTCCTCCATCCTTTAGTCCGCACTCTTTTCCATTTCCTCAAACCCTAAACCTTTCTCATGGCCACCGCATCCTCGTCCGCCACAATCTCCGGCAATCCCAACGAGAATCAATCCTCCGACTCCCACGACTCCAACATTTCTCTTACCCAGGCGCAGCAGAAGATGAAGAAGGGAGAAATCCCGAATCTCCAGGAGTACTGGAAGAAATCCTCTCTTTCCCTGGAATATTTGGACGAACTGGAGAGAAGGAAGATGATCTCGGCTTTCCTAACTCGACGAAACACCGGCGAAGAGGAGTATCATCATTGCAACACCACAGAAATCCCGGTATTTGAGGCTCATCTCATGTGTGGTTTCAATCTTCCGCCCTCCAAATTTCTTGAGCAGATCTGTAGATTTTACCATATCGAGCTTGTTCAACTCAAACCCAATGCCGTGATGATGCTTAGCATGTTTGCCATCTTGTGTGAATGTTGGTTGGGCATAGCCCCTTGCTTGAATCTGTGGCGCCATTATCACCAGCCCCGGTACTACAAGGGTCAGATGATGGTGTTTTCAGTAGGCTTCGTACTTAGGAACAAATCTGAGTTCATCCCGTATCAGTACAAGTCTTCTTGGAGCGGATACGACACCAAATATCTGATCTTGGACATGGGAAAAAAGAACACCGTGATCAAGCTGGAGGGCTTAATGCCGAACCATGAGAAATGGGACAAGGGTCTTCCGACCTATGTTCCTCGATTGAATAAGATGATAGCCAGAATCAATGAGCTGATCAAGTTGGGCCTGAGAGGAGAACATGTTGTGGAAGAATTCGTCCGAAGACGCATCTTCCCTCTTCAGGAGCGTGATCCACTGGCTATGCATTATACAGGTCCTGGCGAACCTAATTGGTTACCAGTTGGAGGTAGATGTCCATCACTCATCAACATATCAGTATATACTTGATATCTGATTTCTGTTTGATAAACATGTCATCTTTTTCTCTCCTTTGCAGCTGTCGAACTCTCCGAAGACGATGTCTTCAAGAGAGTATACGATATCATGGGTACTGGGCCAAAAGAGAAGCCTTCGACAGTACCTCTTCCATATAGTGCAGAAAATCCACCTCCTGAGGTATGTTGATCATAGTTCTCCTCGATTTTCTTGAAGATATATTTTCCGCCACACTAACCTTGTATTCTGCAGAACCTTTACGAACCTGGCCCCGACGATGTCCAACCTGATGTGGATATAGTCATCGGGGACAGTGACGAAGAAGGCAACGGCGATCAGGATAAGGATATGACCGTTGCTGATGATGCTACCAGCTCTCTTGAGCGAAAGGTGGCTGCTGTTGCTACTGTCGAGCAATCTGAGGCTCCAGGAGAAACTGGGAGGCTTGAACCGGCTGCCGATACCACGTCCGGTAATATTCCGGTGGGTATCGAAGCCACTAGTCTTCCTCCACCTGCCGTCAAGTCTTCGAAGCCCCCGAGTGGGGTGAAGCCAAAGACCATGACCCGCAAGCGTTTTCGAACAGCTACTCCTGCAACTCCAGCAACTCCAGCAACTGTTGCCTCTGATGTCCCTGAACTGCCTCCAACTCGCGTCGCCAATCCTCGTACCGGCGATCAGGTACCCATCGAAATAGTTTTCGGCAGTCTCTTTAAAGGGTTTTCCAAAATCTCTCAAGTCTTGTCTTCCCAGGCGACATCCGCTTCTAGCCCTGCTGCCAAGAGAAGACGCTTCCGCACCAAGAGAGATACTTCGTGAGTATTCTAGCTAAATTCTCATGCTGTCTGAGATATTTTCATCCGATCGTCTGATGTGTGATCATGCTGTAGTGTTCTGTCCTCTTCTGCTGAGCCTGCTCCTGCTGTCACCCCTCCGGCCCCGAACGCTCAACCAGCGCCCGAACAGGCCCTAGCTGTCTCTGCTTCTGCATCCGGAACAGTTGGGGAGAACTTGGTGTTCGACAAGCTGAGCCAGGAGGTGGTTGCTGCCAAGAGGTGGCATCTGCAGACTTGCAAGCGCCTCACTGACAAGATCAAGCAGAAAGAGGAAGAACTCGCTACTCTTCAGAAGAAACTTTCTGACACTGAGGCTGCCATATGCTTCATCTGGGAAGGATGATAAAATTCGAGAGCTCGAAACGGCTCTTATTGCTTTGAACAAGATCCATGATGAAGCCAAGACATCTCATGCCAAAGAGATCGCAGATATGAAATCTGAACATAAGGAGTACCTCAAGGATCTGCATGTGGAGAGAGGGGCCTTATTGAAAACAGTGCAGGGTAATGCTTCCTGTCATATCCTGCTTCCTTTGTGCCTTTTGCATATTCCTGAAGTATTCTGACATCTTTTGTTGTAGACTTAAGCTCCAAAAATGAAGCCCTGAGCACTGAGAACACAGCCAAGACTCAAGTGATCCAAACTCTGCAGGGGAAGGCGAAGAAACTGAAGGATGCAAACAAGATCCTGACTGCAGAGAAGACCAAACTTGCCGACAAGGTTGCTGATAGCTTAGTCAATGGCTGTGCCTTTGCTCTGGCTGCTTTGAAGAACCGTCATCCTGAACTGGATGTAAAGATTGTAGAACAGGGCTTTACTTGTAGTATAGCTGAACGTGATGCACTTGTGGACGGTCTGATGGAGTCAGCCGACAAGTTCATCATGGATTTGAACTTAGATGTAACTCCTTCTGATGAAGAGAGACCTTGAAAATACTTGTACAGCCCTGCAATCAAGCAATATTTTGATGTACTGTTGGAACTCAGGCTCCTGTTAATTGGATTTAGATATGCATAGTAGCCCAGCCCCCTGCTTTTTTGGGTACAGTTTTAACTGCATGCAGGAAAGCATTATTACTAATATGCAGGATCTAAATAACATAGAAGGATGCGCATTAATTCAGTGACGCTTAGCTTTGCCATTGACAAGCGACGTTTGAACTAACTCTCTGAAATTGCTCCATATCTGGAACCCATGATAGCTGTATAACATTTGACTGTGCTCATGGCAAGTTATGTTTCAAGCTAAATAATGGGGGTGTTGATCTTGCAACATGGTCTGAAGTTGGCACTTATAACTCGATGGCTAAGGCTCTTACTTCAGACACTCGGGGAGACTTACGAAACTTATGAACCATTGGCCAAGCTATCATGTAGCACCATATGGCATAAGACTTGCAGTTTGTTGGGTGGTTGATCGTGCAACCGGCCTAGGGAGAGCCACTTATTAACCTCATGGGCTAAGGGTCCCTCGGTAGAACGTCATGGGGGTCAATTAACTTATGAACCACAGTGTGGCTAAGCCTTATGACCAATCTTGCCTGAAGAGGCTGTTCGTACCGATGCCTTATAACCCTCATGTGGCTAAGACATCAGCCAAACTAGTAGACCAACCTTTGGTCAGCCTTTGGAATCTTGCACAGTAGTTAGAGAAACTGAACACACTTTATTCATTAAACAATGGATTACACATAAAACTTTCGAAGCTGATCAGTGTTCCATGTTCCGGGCAGTATATCACCGTCAATATGGGCCAAGACATAAGCCCTCATGCCAGCATCTTCAACTACTATATAGGGTCCTTCCCATGGAGAAGACAACTTGTGCTTATCCTTGGTTTTGATATCCTTCTTGATCACCAGATCTCCCACATCTAAATGTCGACCGACCACTTTTCTGCTGTACTGCTTATTCAGAACCTCCTGATAATGTTCCACATTATGGAGTGCTGTGTTGCGTTCTTCTTCGTGGAGCAGTAGATCAACCTCTCTGGAGATTGGCTGGTCGTCTTCATAAAAATTGGTGATCCGATGAGCCCCCAAGTGAATCTCGGGTGGCAGTACTGCATCAGCGCCGTAGACTAAGAAGAATGGAGTTTCCTTTGTAGCTCGACTAGTAGACGTCCGTGCAGACCACAGAACGGTCGGTAGCTCTTCGATCCAATTCTTGCCTTTAGCTGCTAGCTTTTTGTAGACCCGTGCACGCATCCCCTTCATAAGGATCCCGTTGGCTCGCTCAACAGCACCATTGGTTTGAGCGTGAGCCACCGAAGATGTCGGGTGAATTATACCATGATCGGCACAAAATTTCTCAAACCGGCGACCGATGAACTGTCGACCATTATCTGATATCAGCTTTCTGGGAACGCCAAACCTTGTAACTATGCTCCTCATGAACTTGATGGAAGCGACTTCAGTGATGTTCACAACCGCCTCTGCCTCGATCCACTTGGTGAAAGTATCGATGGCTACGTATAAGAATTTGTACCCTCCTTTGGCTTTAGGAAACGGTCCCAGTATATCCACTCTCCAGATAGCAAAAGGCCATGTAATAGGAATTGTATGCAACTCTTGAGCATGCCTTGTACTTTGCCTGCTGAAGAATTGACAGGACTTACATGTCTGCACGAGGTGAATAGCGTCTTGCTTTGCCGTGGGCCAGTAGAATCTGTGCCTGAATGCCTTGCCGATGAGAGTGCGATAAGCTGCATGTGCACCGCAGATCCCACCGTGTATATCATGCAATAACCGAATACCATCTTCCGTAGAGACACACCTCAGCAGAATCCCATTGAGACCTCTTCTGTAGAGCACGTCGTCAACCAACACGTAATGCTTAGACTTGCGAGCCAGTCGCTCCGTGGCCGCATCATCATCTGGGATAGGACTGTTTTCGAGAAACAGGCGAATCGGTATGCGCCAGTCTTCGACAGAGCCTTCTCCCGCGTCAATAACCATCATCTCCACCGTATCATGTGTGCTTGCCGCCGATGACTTGTGGAGCTTTTCTAAGAACACATCATCTGGGACTGGAGATCGTGATGAAGCAATGCACGCTAAATGATCAGCGTCACGATTGTCCAGCCGTGGTACGTACCGCACTTCGAGACCATCGAACCCCTTCTCCAGCTTCCGAACTTCTTCGAGGTAATCGGCCATCTTCGGATCAGAACATTGATACTCCTTCTGTACCTGCCGGGCGACTAACTGTGAATCCCCTTTCACGAGCAGTCGGCTGATACCGAGAGATTTGGCAATGCGGAGACCTGTCACGAGGCCCTCATATTCTGCAACGTTGTTCGTAGCTTGGAAGAGCAACTGGACGGCGTACTTCAATACTTTTCCTGCCGGGGATATGAAGACAACTCCGGAACCGGCGCCTTTCAACGTGAAGGAACCATCAAAATACATGACCCAGTGATCTGGATCCTTCTTGTCAGCATCACCATCATCGGTCCACTCTGCTATGAAATCCGCCAGAGCTTGCCCTTTGATGGCTGTTCGAGGGACATATTCGATCTGGTATTGACCAAGCTCTACAGACCATTGAGAAATTCTGCCGATGGCATCCTTGCAATGCAGAACAGTCTGGAGCGGTCTATCCGAGACCACCTTGATTGGATGAGCTAGGAAGTAATGCTTCAGCTTTCTGGACGTCATCAGTACGGCATACAAGAGCTTCTGCACCATCGGGTAACGCGTATGCGCCTCTTTCAATATCTCACTGACAAAATAAACAGCGAACTGTTTGGGCCCAGTATCTGTTTCCCGTTCAACTGTCAGCGCAGCGCTAACAACTGAATCTGTGGCAGCAACATACAGTAGCAGTTCTTCATTGGGCTGTGGGGGTTTCAGGGTGGGCATATTTTTGAGATAAGCTTTGAGCTCCTTGAACGCCTCTTCTGCCTGGTCATCCCACTGAGAACCATCTTGATTGCGTAATAACTTGTAGAATGGCATATCTCGTTCTCCCGATCTTGAGATGAACCGGTTCAGGGCCGCCATCATACCTGCTAGCTTCTGGACTTCTCGCCTGGTCTTCGGAGGTTTCAGCTTTTCAAGGGCCGCAACTTTTACCGGATTGGCATCAATCCCTCGCTCGGAAATCATGTACCCCAATAGCTTCCCAGACTTCACTCCGAAGACACACTTGGCAGGGTTGAGCTTCATGTTGTACTTTCTCAGATTGTCGAAGGTTTGCTTCAGGTCTGCCAGAAGATCATCGGACCTCTTGGTCTTGACAACGATGTCGTCAATGTAGGCTTCGACGTTCTTCCCGATCTGATCCTCGAAGACTATGCTGACACACTTCTGATAAGTACACCCCGCATTCTTCAGCCCGAAGGGCATCGTGATGTAGCAGAATATTCCGAACGGCGTGATGAAGGCCGTCCTTTCTTGATCATCAACATTGAGGCTAATTTGGTGATATCCAGAATAAGCATCAAGAAAACTTAATAACTCACTAGTAGACGTAGAGTCTACAATCTGATCTATCCTCGGAAGAGGGTACTCGTCTTTAGGACAAGCTTTATTCAAACTAGTGTAATCGACGCACATGCGCCAGGACTTGTCTGGCTTAGGAACTAGTATAGGATTTGCTAGCCATTCAGGATAGTCTACCGTTCTAATGAACCCGGCTTTGAGAAGCCTAGTGACCTCCTCATGTATGGCGTCGCGTTTGTCCGGCGTGTACCTTCGCTGCTTTTGCTTGATCGGCTTGAAAGCCGGGTCGATCCCCAATTTGTGCTCGATCACCTCCCTGGGGATCCCGGGCATATCAAACGGCTGCCATGCAAACACATCGATATTCTCCCGGAGGAAGGCTACGAGCGTGTCTTCCTATTTAGGGTCAAGATTGTCCCCGACGTTGGTCGTCTTGCCGGGGTCGATGAAGCTAAGGCCGATCGGCTTGCCACCCTTTTTAGCGGGCTCATCTCCTTGCGCGCTTGGCTCGGGGACAGTCTTTGCTGGTGCTTGGGCGACCGCTGTCGACGGAGATGCCGCATCCGAAGCCTTCGTGTTGGCAGCTGCTGCTATCTGCCTTTGATCTCCT
Source organism: Eragrostis nindensis (assembly GCA_012490785.1). NCBI lineage: Eukaryota > Viridiplantae > Streptophyta > Magnoliopsida > Poales > Poaceae > Eragrostis > Eragrostis nindensis. Next base: position 115,282 of record JAAXCT010000038.1, on the reverse strand, counting down.
CGAGGGGTTTCTGGCTGGTGCTGAGAGTCAAAATCTTTCAAGTCAAAGTGGCCAGCAATGATCAGCGCATTGACGTCGCATCTCACGGCCTGGTCTTGATCGGCGCACAGCGTGATAACACCCGCAGGTCCTGGGATCTTGAGCATGGCGTAGGCGAAGTGCGCAGCCGCCATGAACCTGAATAGGAACGGCCTTCCCAGGATGCAGTTGTAGGCAGATTCGAAGTCAGCCACCTCGAACGTCAGGACTTCAGTCCTTCTATTCTCTCTCGGGCCCACTGTCACTGCTAGCTCTATCTTCCCAAGAGGACGCGAAGACACCCCAGGCAAGATGCCATGGAATGATTCCTCAACTGGTCGGAGAGCGGTGATCGGCAGGCCCATCTGGTCGTACGTCTTCTTCATCAACAGGTTGAGACCGCTTCCGTTGTCGATCAACGTCTTCGCGACCTTGTTCCTGTGGATAATGACTTTGGCGATGAAAGGCAACTCTGGGTTGCTTAGCAGGGTCTTCGGGTGGTCATCGGCATTGAACGCGATCGGGGTATCCGACCACTCTAGTCTTCTAGAACAAGGTTCCGCCATGGCCACCTCCCTTTGTAGCTTCTTGTACTGGCTCTTTGATGACAGAGCGGAGCTCCCTCCGAAGATCATGTTGATCTCCGGGTACCTCTCCTCCTCGTCATCGTCATGATCTCTGCGATTTCTGTAGCGCGGGCGTTCATCCCGGTCATCGCGATCCCTGGTCTCCCGATCTCGGTACTCCCGATCTCGGCGCCCACGATCCTGATTCTCCCGATCTCGGTGCTCCCGATCTCGGTGTTCTCGATCTTGGCTTTCGCGGCCCCGATCCTCTTCCCTGGCTGTCCGTGAGGTCTTGCCCTCTTCTAGACGCTTCTTTTCGAGCTTGAGGTAGTCGAAGCACTCTTCTAGTTCGTGGTTGGGGGAGCGATGTATCGGACACCACTTGGCCACGCCTTCGGGACGACCTCGCTTCTTGCGGAAGTGATTGCGATCCGATCCCGATCGATCGACCGAGTTCACCTCCCTGTCTTCTGACTTCTTCTTCGGAGCCTTGCCCCGGCCATCGGAGAGACGAGCACGAGCATCAGCAGCCTTGGCGCAGATTTCTGCTAATCGGAACAGCTCTGCAGTGGTTTTTGGCTCGTTCTCCGCTATGGTCTCCACCATCTTCACGTCCACACACCCTTCTTGGAAGGCGAGGATTACTTCTATATCGGAGATGTCTGCAATTGTGTTTTTCATTAGGCAGAAGCGCTTGATGTAATCTCGAAGATTCTCATCAGCCTTCTGTTTAACGCCTCGGAGCTGCTCTGGTGTTGCGTTGCGATTGTACGATCCAAGGAAGTTTCCCTTGAAGACCTCGCACAGTTCTGCCCAGGAATCGAAGTGATATGCCGGGAGGTTTAGCAACCACGACCGCGCTGCTCCGGTCAGGGCGGTGGGAAGATAGGCGCACTTGATTCTTTCATCTCCTCCTGCGGCATCTATCGTCGTGGAGTAGATCGACAAGAACTCTTCTGGGTTGATGGTGCCGTCGTATTTGTCGATAGACCCCACTTTGAATTTGGCTGGCCACTCGACAGTTCGGAGATAGCTACCCAGAGCCCTATACGGGGGCGGCTTAGAAGCCGTCTCTGAGCGCGTCCCTCTACGAGCTGGAGCGCCTGGAGTTTGCTGGTCTGGTTCCCCCCTTAGGGGATTGCCAGTTTTGTTCCTCCGCTGGTTTATCTGATGTCTTGCATCCGAAGGCTCCAGATTACGCCGATGTCGCCTGGGGTGATCGGATGATGATCCATGCGAGGATGAATCGGCCCTCTGATCGTTGGTAGCCCCCAGGCGTCTGTGTACTGGAGTCCTGCCCGGCGCAGCGACCTCCTGCTCTTGCGGTGGGATCACGCGGCCGGCAAGTTCTACGACTTGTTGTACCATCGGAGCTAGTGGTGTTCCGTCAGGGGCCATACGCGCGAGGGAATCCAACGCGGTTTGGAACCGGACGGCGTCGAAGTCGGTGTTGAGATTTCTCGGCGTCACATTGGATGGCGCAACCGATCGAGATCTGATCGAGCAGATGGTGCGCAAATCACTGGATGCCTCGTCGTCACGTCCCGCCATGAAGACTTCTCTGGCCGGGTTGTGACCCTGGTTTGGATCTCCGATCTCAGGGCAGTCATCGTCGCTGAAGTCGGACTCGTAATCAGGATAGCCGAGCCCGAACCCAGGAAAATACCGCCCCTCGGTAATATATTGTGCAGTGTATTGTCCCAAAAAGACAAGAAGCGTATGTATGCATGCTTCCACAGGGACTTCTAAATTTACCTAACAATTCAATTGATTTAGATATATTGTGCAGTGGCCATTTGTTGTGTCCCGTTCAACTGGATCATGCTTGGTAAAGAGTACCCAGATACTTCCATTGAGATTTATTTGAGAATGGAACATCTGCCAATAGATGTTGCATAGAGCTGCTGATTTCCTTTGAAGGCTCCAGTTGAAAGTATGTGTTCCTTTCTCGTGTGATAGATAGATATGGACACTGGCAATGCAAAGCATTTAGGTCTTGCCGAAAGTAACTATAGATTAGGCTACCCCACCTATGACTTTGAAAGAATAGATTGTGAGAATACTCATCATTACTACCACAAGCAGGGATATGCTTTTTCCTAACACGGGTACGGAAAGCATCATGGCATTTCTTTATGTTAATTAAAGAAAAGAACGGATAGATATCGCCTCAAAGCAAATATGTAAAAGTAAGGGTGTTGGCATATATACAAAAACAAAGCATGCATGCCGCCTCTTGGAGACCGTAACGATGGAGATCTTCGCCAAACATGGGTGGAAGTTTAACAATAGGTTATGCAATTGATGAACTTTTTGTTATATTTCCGCCTCATGTTAGGCTTATTTGCTTGTCGCCATTTGTTTGGCGCTTTGGTGTGTGTCTTATGTTGTAGACGGAGTCTACACATAATGATGGTTTGTAATAATGAACTGACCAAATACATCACACGATGTAGAGGTCGGGACACTTTCATTTGATTGATGAAAGAGAACTTCTCTTTATCTAAAAATACAAAAACAAAGCATATCACAGGAATTCCTTGTTTCAATGAATGTTGGACAGGGGTTAATTTTACAAGACCTTTGGTCCCCTACACATTTAAAACCAATTTCAAATGAATCATAGGAATTGGTTGTGCTTTCTGAAACAAGCGACCAAATATCTGTGGTATTGTGAAATTAACACTTTCCTTTCTGAGACTCGCGGGAAAGCAGTGTGCCATTATATTAATGGATGAGGGTAAGATACCCTCACAAACACACACACTCCCCGCCTTTAGCTCTTATTAGTTTGAGATAATTCCTTCCTTGGCCCTGAAACAAATCATGCTTCCCTCTATGGCCCTTTAAGAATCGAACTTCCCTATACGACCCAAAGTTCATTTTTCATTCCCTATTTGGCCTTCTCATCACTTCTGTTAAGTTTACCGCTTACACACCATGCAAAATGACTTCAGTACCCTCATCCTTCTCATCATTTGCACGGTTCGTGTAAAAAAATAAAATAAACCTCGGTGGCGAGAGAGGCAGAGGCAGAGCTTCAGCAGACAAGCACGCTCGCCTGCGAACGCTTGTGCGAGGGCGAGGACACCTAGAGCGCGGACTCGGGTGCCGCCTGTGCGCTTGCTGTGGGCTCCGGCGTCACCACGAGCGAGGAAGGCCGCAACGCCAGACGCAGGTCAAGGCGGCGCGGTCCAAGCCGCCGCCATCCGCTCCAGGCCATCACCATCCGCGCCTCGCCGTGCTACACCGGACCGCCGCCATCTGCTTCAAGCCATCGCCAACGCCGCCACCGCCGTCTGCTCCAGGCAATCGCCATCCGCGCCACGCCGCGCCGGGCCGTCGCCGTCCGCTTAGCCGCCACCCATCTCCACAGTTCTCCCGCTATTGCAAGAGACACTGCCTTTGTCCGCGCCGTGCTGGGTCGTCGCGCCATCCGCCGACCTGCTTCCGCTGCAGGGTCGCGGCCGCGGCGTCCTTGGTGTCGAGCGCGGCCTGGAGCGCGGGCCTTGAGGGAGACGAGGAGCTAGCCCCGCTCCGCTGGCCTCTATCGCCTCGCCGCTGGTGGCGCGGGCGAGCCTGCCTCCGCGCCTGCAGGTCCGATGGCGGCGGCGCGGCCCTCAATTCGCCACGGCGTTCGTTCTTCTCCCCCCCCCCCCCCCCCCCTATTTTCCTTTCCAATCGTGGCTCCGTCCTCCGTGCATTTCAGAGACAGAGAGAGGGACGAGGGTAATTTGGTCGTTTTGCATTGCTCCAGTGTGATTTCTCACGGTAGAAGTGACGGAAGGCCACAAAAGGAACAGAAATTTTCTTTTGATCCTCACAGGGAACTTCAGATTCAGGAGGGCCATAGAAGGAAGCTTCATTTCTTTTGAGGCCATACGGGGAATTCCTCTATTAGTTTTCATGCGTGCCTCAAGGAGCAGTGCACATTACTCTAGGCCTTTTCTACCTTTTACACTTCTCCAAGCATGTATGGTTCCGGTGAACCCAAAACTCATATAGTAGCTGGATCACGCGAGGAATAGATATCCTGCTGCCGCAAGGAATCAGCTTGGCATTGGGGGAAAGCATCATTCATTTCTCGGATGGTGTATCACTTGGTATACTGACGTACTCCCTCCAATTTTCTATTTTTTTAATTGTTTGAAGTCAATTATTTTTAAAAATTTTATGTGTTAAGTTTAAAAATATGAAAATGATATGAGTAGATTCGTATTGAAATATGATTTTATAAAAATACATTTTAAATATTATTTATAAATATTTTATAACAAAAATATTAGCTAAAGTTATGTTTTCAAGATCTTGTCAGCATCCAAAAATTAAAATTTTGATGCTGAAGGGAGTAAAATCTTCTTAGCGACTTTCAACTCTGTTGCGCTTCATCTGCTTGTTGGCGCTGGCAATTGAATATATGAAGCAACATGTTGCTGACCATGAATGCTAAAGTAAAGGGGCGGTGGCAATTGAATGTACTGTGAAACATCTGGCTCGCCAGAAGAGAGGGAAAAGCAAGTCGAAGGGCTACGTACTGGACTGGGTTCCGTTCAGACTCTCCCTCCTCCGCGTTCGCTGAGAAAGCTAGCAGTCCAGAGACTCCAGACTACCCCAGAACGCGGCCCTGCTTGCCCCTCCCGTCGTTCAAGAATGGCAGGATGTGCCGCCACTTCATAGCATGGTTTTCCCCGTCTGCAGATCGAGCTCCGCCGACCTGAAGTCTCACTACCGCTGGAAGTAGCTTCAACAAGGTATGTCTTGTGTACTACTCCACTCAGGGCATTTAACCAATCTTATTTACAGGGAAAAAAAATTAAATAGCAAGATCCATACATGTGAAATATCGGTTATTGCGTTTGCTCTTGAATCATATTCAGCCTGCACACTTGCAGGGTGTTCGACCCGGAGGTACGCGAAGTTGTGCGTGCCATGGAGCCTTCAGATGAAGAGGAGGACACCGATATCGCGCCTGCAGCTTCGTCTGAGCAGCAGCAGGTGATAGCAGAGGAGAGAGGGACCATCACGCTCGCAACTTCCGAGCAGGCGGCCGCGGCGGAGGTCCAGAAAGAATTGAAGTTGTTGGAGGACTATCTCGAGATTGCCTCTCAGCGGCTGGAGGCTTCTGGCCCGCGCGCAGCAATGGGCTACTTCAAGCAGCGTTGCTTGGCCTTCATGCAGATGGAGCTGAGTACTGTTATTGCGTCATTCAAAGTGAGCCCGCAGCCATTATTGCAGTTGCTGGATGAACTTGAGTTTGACGTCGTTGGGGTCCGGCGTGTGGTTGAGTTGAGTCGTAGCTCTGACAGCATCATTGACTCAACTACACCTCCACGTCACACGCTGCTTCGAAGAGCGGCAATGCGGTGCTTCTGCCGCCGGGATTCAACAAGTTCGTTATTGGAGTCCATGGTACGCGTGTACTTTCACGCGTCTGGATCCTTGATTTACAGTCATGTACCTCTTGCGGCTACTTCCAACCATGCTGGGCTGCCACCCCAAGAGTCCGAGGCGGTTGGAATTCCTCTTGTTGCCATCGACCGCCAAATGAAGAAGCTTCTCAGGTGGCTTGTTTCCAGCGAGGAAACGAACAGAGGCCTCAGAATCATGTGGATCGTTGGACCTGCTGGGGTGGGCAAGACGGCTCTTGCCATGGAGATCCACAACCGACTCAAGTGCCAAACTAGCGGAGCACCGTGCTCCTTCCAGTGCAACCTTATGGCACGGCTGCTGCAGACCACCTATAGCGACGAACTTCTTCTACAAGACATCCTCTCCAAAATTTCAGACCCAGCAACGCCAGCACCGTCAGTTGATGAATCACAAGCCAACAGAATGGAGCTGCTAGTTCGCCTGGTGTCGGAACTCCTGCAAGATAAGAGGTACTACTAGAACGAGCATGTGACTAATCATTGCATACATTGAGGATACAGCTGTGAGCCAGTGAATTCACTTAATTTTTTTTCACAATACTCCCCGCAGGTACTTCATTTGCATCGATGATATGCGGGAAGCATCAGGCTGGGACAAAATCAAGGGAGCATTTCCTGATAATAATCTTGGTAGCCGAGTACTGATTACAACTCGGGATCAAAGTATAGCATCGTCATATTGCTCTTATGCTGATGTGCTCGTGCACAAAATAATGGAGCCTTTGAATCACGTGGTTACAGAAAGGCTGCTATGGAAACAGTTCGCTCAACTTGGTGTACGTGTTAAGGGTCGTATCATTGGCCCTAGTTGCTTGTGGGTACAATTTTTGTACATGAGCATGTTTCCTTATGGGGGCGTTTGGCAACGGGGAATTGGGAATGGGAATTGGGATAAGAAAATGAGGTAGGAGATCTAGGCCACTCATTCTTCCACCATATTAGATCCTAACCCTCCATCCATTTCCCAATCCCAAACCCAACCCACATTTCCCACTACCCAAACACCACCTATGGGTACTTGTTTGACAAGGATCGTCTCATCTCGAAATGGTATTACGAGGGCTTTGTACCTTCCCGACACACTCTGCGTTCGTCTGTCTACTACAAGAGCAAGAAGTTTGTCTACTACGAGGGCTCTGGACGTTTCGGATACATTCTGGATTGGTCTGAGTACTACAGGACAAAGAAGTTTTTAGAGCGCTACTGTTTCTCCAGTCTAGTCAACAGCAATGTCATCACCTGGGTAGCTGCAAATAGAAAAGGAAACTAGAATTTTCGCGCGACGTTGCCGCGCCAACTGTATTAATTGTATTATGGCCTCTTGTGTGTTACCCTCATTTCTACTCTCTTGTGTGATCATATATTGTAAATAGCTTAATGCTCACATAGTAGCATCAGTACATGATTGGTGTGACATTAGACAGCATTAGTGTAACCCCTGTTGTAGCCCTTGTTTTTTTATTTAAGTACTTGCTAAAAGGTGCTACCACCATAGTGCTTTTCTCACACTCAACAAAGTTTTTAGTAGACAAAACAGTAAGGTGAATATTTCTCATTTATACTCAGAAGAAAACAGATTTTCAAATATCTTTACTAAACATTTTCTAAGCAGAAAAGGTCAAATGCAAAGTCCATCAACTACTCATCTCTTCATTTCAAATTCAAATGTAATTAAGGTAGAAGGGTGGAGTCGGAATAGCACATTTAAATTGGCTTGACAGATCAGTCAATAGCAGGTTGTTAAGTTCAGACAATCTAAAATAAAATGAGATCATAATTTCGAAGATAATGTTCCATCATACAAAGAGAGTTTCATTGTCTCTAATTCCAAATTGATGTGCTCAATCCCTACAAAGTTCTTCAAACAGAAATGTGAAGTGTCTTTCTTGTTTAAGGAGTGCTCGACGAAGCAGGAAATGCATCCTTTAAATCATCAACTTCTTGAAATAGATTTGGCTCCTGACATAGATTGTTGCCCTTGCAAGACTTGCACATTCTGATCTAGTAAGCATGGGTTAAGCATGTATGATACTATGATTTATATAATCGTCCATGTTTACATGGCCGATGGACTGCTATAATGAGAAACCACTGATGAAAATATTTTGGTTTGCTAACATCTGAAAATTCTCAAATGCAGCTATCCAAGTTCATGCAAAACAACTAATCCGAACAACTTATTGTAAAAATGTGGGAGTAATACGAACAACAATCTAAGACATTATAATTTCCTTTGTACACTTAGTAGTTGAGTAATTGTACAGCTTAAATTGGGACTTCAGGTTTTGTTCTATAGGTAGTAGTAATATATGAAAATTACATTCTGACTTTAGACTCCATATTAGCTTTCGAAGTTCCTAGCATTGGCTACTTCTAATTGATTTACCTAGAGGGCCAGGAACGGTCTTTGGTGTATATGCTACATCAAATTCAAAGGACTGTGATGTATGCAAACATCTGATATCTCTAGGTGTGAAACAGGAGTACGCATCTCCGATAGCAAGAGTATATGAAAGCGTCTTGCATCTACCACCTCTCTGCTTGGGAGGGGAGGTCAGAGGATCAGGGAGGTGGTGACATCGGTGCCATTAAGCGCAGGGTCCAAAAGAGAATAAAATCGAAGGAAGAAATCTGTCAGTGAGTATCGAGCAAAACTCTCTTCAGTTCATTCTCTCATTTTAGGGACCAAGTTTTTAGAAAAAAATATATAACATGAATATCACTGTTACAAAAAATAGTCTCAGCATTTTACAAAAATATTGAAGTAGATGGAATATGGTCAAGTCGAGATGACTGAAACTAATGGACAGACAAATGCTAGTACTTGAAGTGGATTCAAAATTGCCAAAACTGAATGGCTGAATTATATTAATGCAAGAAGATACAAGTTCTTTTCCAAGATAATGGTACTAATCAATTGGTCTAACAAAAAATGGCCAAAAATGAATATACAGCAGCAAATAGAAAGAAATCAGGATCTCCGCGCGTTGTGACAGCGGTTTGAAAACTCATTAGTCGCTAGTACCTGCACGTTGCAAAATGTAAAAAAATCACAAACCTTTTATAAGCTGTTTTTAAGGGGGAGGTGTTAGCATTGCCTATTTGTCTAAATCCTATCAGATGACACTCATAAATTATTGTTGGCACCATATATAGTTCCAAAAACTTAATATAAGTGCTTCTATAATTCCTGTTGAAACACAAACTTTTGCAATGAGCTTTGTTCCGAAGTAGTGAACAGAATTAGTAGTATAAATAAGATCCAATTAATGTTGATACTGCACTGGAATACATCCTTTATATACCGTATAAGTTAGTATACACTTGATTTTAGTATACACAAACTTTTATGTATGTTGATACTGTACTGGTAGTGTATTTCAAATGGCCCTGCAATAGGGCCAAAGATAAATCCTTCAAACTGAGACATGCATATAGCAAAGATTTTGTAAAGCCACAACTAATAATTGTGTCCATTTCAGTTATGAAACCAACTTAATAAAGAAGAAACACTTACACAAACTAAATGACAAGGGCAGCCTATAGGCTCCAACAGGATATCACCTTGTGTTGTTTAGCAATCTTCATTAATCCACCCATTATTTTTCTTGTGAGTACAAGTGATCAACCTGCACTTTAAAGTTCAGATTTACAATGGTCAACAGTGGAGCATTATTGCACTATAAGGACAGCATGTTCCTTTTCTCTGAATTCTCAATTAAAGTTCAGCAAATCAATTTTCGTTTCACGTCCTTAATCTGGTGATTGCATTGCTTCAAAAGTGTCCATGCACTGAGGTAGTAATGAATAGAATCAGATTGTTGTAGAGGCATTTCATCGAGCAACTGCCAATCATGGGGGAGTAGAGTAGAGGAAAGGACTGGAACGCACCATTGATGGCTGTTTCTAGGCTAGCAACAGAGAACTCTCGATGAGGAGCAGCAGAAGGCCGGAATAGTGAAGCTGGCGTCTCCCGCTTTCGGGCTACCAGCCTCTTTCGTGCCACTTCCTTTTGCCGAATGACAAGTTGCGCGAGGAGCCGTGGCGACCATTCGGTCAGGTTTTCGGCCTGCAGAAGGTGCTCCTCGCGTATGGCAGCATGAGGTGGGGTGACGATGAGCCGGAGGGTCGGGTAGCGGACGGCGAGGGCCAACGGCGTTGATGCCGCCTGATAATCGGAGAAGGCAATGCCGGATAGGCACAGGGGCGAGGTCCGCTCCTTTGTAAGGGCGAACGGGAGAAGACACCGCTGTCAGCGCGCCGAGGAGAGGGCCGATGGGCTGCAGGAGCCTGAGGCGGCGAGCATTAGCAAGACGCCAGGCGAAGAAGACGAAGGCGGCGCAGTGGCGCTGTAGGCAGGCAGCGGCGACGATCACCGACGAGCAGGGGGAGGCGAATGGTGTTTGACTATGCAGCGTTAATGTGCGAGGTGGAAGACCGGCTTGTACAATCTGATATTCGAATTCGATGCTTCCCGAAGGACCTGGAAGCAAATGTCTTATTAGGTAATCTGACGGCACAGTTTCGTCTGCTGAGAGATCCAACGGTGGGAACATCATGAGATGAGGTGGCATGGTCATTTTACAAGAAAACGCACGCGTTTTAGAAGAATAGAGATCGGATGAAGCAGAGGCCGGCCATGGCATGTCAATTATTCGTATCACCAATTCGCTGTCCTTAAATCTGCAGAGATGGGTTTTGCTTTCACCAGCGCGACCCTCAAGTTGGAAGAAGCACCAAAGATATCACCACGAAGGCTTGCCCTCCACCATCCAGAACACCACCTACCATCGGAGCTCGAAGCATTGGATTTGTCATGGACACGTTCGTTGGCTGTGTCTGGTGCAGTTAGCGAAATTCCCATCGACAAGTTTGTCAATTTGGTCGTGCTGGATCTAGAAGGTTGGGAGAATTTGACAGATGAGGTCCTACTGCAGGTATGCATGAGCAACATGTTCTTTTTACAATATTTGAGCATTAGGAATACTCGAGTCAGTAAGCTTCCGCATAAGATCAAGAAGCTATGCAGCCTGGAAGTGTTGGATGTAAGTTACACACAGATAAATGAGCTCCCGGTTGAGGTGTACGAGCTAGAATATTTGTCGCAATTGGATCTAAGAGGCACGCAGATAAGGAAACTGCCAAAGGGAACTGTGAGGCTAAAACAACTGTTTGCTTTGCTCCTTGGTGATGAGGGAATGATTAATTCTACTGTAACAGCAACAAGGTTGCCACATAATCTACAGCAGTTCAGGAGTCTACATACACTAGCCACAGTTGATTTGAGCGAAGAGCCATCAACTTTAATTATTGCTCTTGGTGGTCTGGGATATTTGGAGGAGCTTGCAGTAACTTGGTCCTTTCGCCAGTGCACTGACAGAGCCTACAGTGACGCATTGATATCATCCTTTCAAAAGTGGGAGTACCTCAATTCTCTGACCATTTACTGTGGACTCGGCTGCTCCATGGAGTTCCTGGGCTCCATATCTGATCCGCCTAAGGACCTTGAGAAGTTCAAGGTGACAGCAGGAAGATTTGCAAATGTTCCCAAATGGATGAGAAACCTCGACAAACTATCTTTCGTGGAAATTACCGTCTGCAAACAAGAGAAGGAGGATCTGAAGATACTTGGTGGATTGCCAAAATTGCAGTGCCTAATACTAGGCTTGGACTTCATTCCCGCAGAAGTAGTGATTGAAAGTGAGAAGTTCCCAGCGCTTGAGACATTCTCCGTCTATTGCCCAATGCCATGGCTCATTTTCAGGGCGGGAGCTATGCGGAAGCTCACATATCTTCAACTGAAATTCTGTGCGATCCCGGAGATGCGGCCTGATGTTCCATCGGATATCGGCAACCTCCAAAGTCTTACGGAGGTAGCCTTGTGCTACAACGTAATGTATGCCAGCAGCCCCAGTGTCAGGCACACCGTGAAGGAAGTGAGAGAGCAAGTTGTGAACCTCAACCAGATCATTCTCAAAAAAAAGGAAAAACAGATTGACCTCTTCATCAATGGAATACAAGATTATGATGTGGAGGCGGAGAATTGGACTGGAGCTCAGAGTGGAACGGGCGCTGAAACCATGGACGATGTTCAGGCAGTTGATGAGGAACTAGTGAACGCAGCAACTCAGATTCAGAGTGCTAGTGAAATTGAAGAGGTCTGAAGAGACGCCTAAGCTCATGAGGTAATTTAATTTATATCCATTGCTTTTAAACACGATTATATAATTAACACTAGTTTCTGACGAACTTCGTACTTGTCGCAGGACGCAGGATGGTCTCGGCGTCATCGGTTGCCAGGCACTCTGCTTCAGCTCAGGCTTCGACAACAGCTGGATGTATGCCGCCTCCCCTGCCGGAGTTGGCTGCTTGTATTCTTATGCCAGTTTCTTCATTCGTTTGGTCGTTATCTCATAATTACGTTACTTTTCTACAAGCGTCATGCCGTCGTGTATTGGTTAATTTGTGTGGTCATGTCATTTACGTTGTTTACAGATTCAGTTGAGTTATCATTCGCGCCTTGTAATAATTGCCTGTATGGTAATCAGGCACACTCCCATTTCCATTGGATATTTTTCTTCCATAGGCTCCCACACAGGACCCCGAGACTCGAATATTATGTTTGTGTTGTGGATTTCCGAGTAATGTAAGAGACTTATCATGTAATGCAAGCTTTCAGGTTATTTGTCATTCACTTATTTGCTTATGTACCACGCGTGCACATGAGCATGCATAGGAGAGTGTTATCCTTCGATGCTTAGATTTTGCATTGGCATAAATCAGGAAAGAATTTAGGTGTGATGCCCCTCTTTTTTCAAATAATCATTGCTGTGCGAGGAACAGCCGAGGTGAAGCAGTCAGTATGACAGGAGCGGGAGCTATTTCGTCGGTTCTTGACCCTTTCCATGCGGAGGTGCTTGCAGGGATCAAAAGTCTACAGGTTGCTAATGCATTGGGAATGTCAAGAGTGATTCTATAGACTGATTCCTTGATGATGAAGCAAGCTTTGCAAAGCAATGATTATGATCTTGCAGCGGTTGGCAGTTTAATTTAGAGTTGAAAATTTTAATTCATTTAGAGTTTCAGTCGTGTGATGTGGCTTATTGCCCAAGGTCTTGTAATAAGGTAGCACCTGAGCTTGCAGCTTATGGTAAAACACTAGAACCGAGTTCTGACTTCGTCGAGGAATGAGCTCGGGCCTTTGTTCAGGTCTGGGTTGCTGGCGATTTGCCTAGCACCACAGGGTAATGGAAATCTTTACATCTCAAAAAAAAAAAAAAAAAGCCCTCCAATTTTTGCAACGTTGGTGGTTTTCAAATTTTCAAATTTTCGGTACTATTGTCGGCCTCAATCTATCCAGAACATTGCTCCGGTCTGAACATTTTGATCACAGGCCAGTTTCTGTAAACATGTCAGTTCTGTTTTTTTAAGGATGCGCATTGGCTAGTTTCTGTAAACCGGATTTTAAGCCGGGCAGTCCTGCCCGTCAAAAGGTTAACTTTGAAGGTATAAAAAAAGCAAGAATGTAATGATATGCTAAATCACCGGACAAGTAATGGAGGATGAAAAATAAATCAAAAATAGAATACCAGGTAGAACAAGAACGATAGAAAAACAAACTCGTGATTGCAATTCAAGGATCTTTTCATTGCTACGTGTAGAACTTTCTCAAGCATCTACAAAAGGTTGTTCTGGTGCCACGAAGCACACCTATAAAGCAATACACCACAATAGCTAAAGGATCCTACCCAACTCTAAAAGTTCTAGATCAACCAGCTCCACAACAGAACCGGAAAGATTGGGTAACTTGGGTCTCTTGCTAGTTGCAACCTGAACACGTTGCAGGAGAAATATTGATACAAATTGGACCTGAAAACAAGTTGCAAGATGAACATCAGCACAGATGAAACTTTTTTAAGAAAAAAAGGTGCATCAAGTATTGCCAGATTGAAGCATGATTCATTTGGCCTAAATTTGAATGTAAGAAAAGGAATTCTTTCTGGGTAAGAAACTCAGCAGGTGAAAAAAGATATATGATTCATTAGGATTATTCGTCAAGAGACTTGAAAAGGTGCAGCTGATGAGTCAGCACATAAAATTTTCAAATGAATGTCGATTAAATACTAAATATACACAAGTCGAAACCAGCTAAGTTTATCAGATATGAGGGCAGAGTGCCAGACAAGATTAAAAAAAATCTACTTTCTATTATAGAAACAGAAGCAATAAGACATCACATCAGTGGATCAACAGTGTCAAGAACTGATAATAAAACAAAACAACGAACTCCAAATCCTCCATTCTTTGCTGCCAGCTGAATATTACCTTGGATTAGTTTGTACTGTCCTTGTATCCAGAATCGAAATGGTGCAGCCTCACATATCCATCTTCACCACCACTCGAAAAGCTAATAGCATAAAGAAAACAAAATTGTCAAAATTAAATTAATGCAATGATAAGAAAACGAGTGAACATTGAAAAAGAGAACACCTTGTTCATTAGAAAAGTGACATCGAAGCGAAGAAAACTAATGTCTACAATGATGAATAGGGTCAAAAGGTAGCTCTCATAAAAAAAAAATTAAACAGCCAACCAGAATAGTGTGTATAACCAGAGTGACTGGTTAAATTCATTGAGCTATCTATGGTAAAGCTACAGTGGATATAAATATTAGGAAATATGTAGCTCTCAGAATAGCTTTTCATCAACCTGAGGTCAGCATAGCGTATATCACCAATGTATTTGGCTGCAATCACTGAGCTGCATGCCCGTATATCTTGATCGAAGGGGAGAGCTCAACCATATAAAAGATAGAAATGACGAGTTCACATAGTTTTCAAAGCGTGCTGGTCTGAACGATCGCCAGGGCACCGTTCAGCCGCCTAGGCGTTCTGAACGGACGCCCAGGGTCGATTAGGCGACCTCTAGGCGGTCGCCCAGGGACCTAGGCGTCCAGGCCTTTAAGTGACTAGTCGCCTAGATTATATATACATATATCATATATATTGTTTATGTAATTTTGAATACATGAGTATCAAATCTGAACACAATGTTGAGTTGAAAATGAGCCAGCAGCAGCCCACACTGTCGAGTTGAAGATCTAAACACTACTTACCATCACCATTGAAGGAATCCGACGACTGGCTCATTTTCCCTCCAGATGGCGATGAGGCGGATGAACAGAGGGGAGGCGAGCAGAGGGGGTGCAAGAGAGGGGCGCGACGACGGAGAGCAGAGGGAGACCTGGAGGATGAACCGACGACGACGTGGATGAGCAGAGGGGCGCGGTGAGCAGCAGCCAGCGGCGGCGGCGAGCAGAGTCGCGGCGGCGGCCTGGGCGGGATGTTTTTCGCCCTCCCGCTCACGTCCCGTGATGGAATTGTGAGGAGCGCTCGTGTTGCGGCGGCTACGGTAGGCAGGAAAGGATCGCCAATTGAACGTAGGCCATAACCCTAATGGGCCAAAACAGAAAAATGAACCGGCCCTTTTACCTTCAAACTAGGCATCCACGTTCAAATCGCCCGCCTAATCGCGCCTGGTCGTCCACTAAGCGGACGCTCAGAATTCTGGGCGGGCTACTCGCTTCGGTGGTGCTAAACGAGTTGGCCCGAGCGTTTAGTCGACTAGGCGACGCCTAATCATGCTTAATCGGACGCTCTGAAAACTATGCGAGTTCAGAATTCAGTAGAGACCCAATATGTCATAGAAAGAAGAAATGATAAATTATCTAGACACAGGTCCAAACTAAAGAAATAGTGGGCTAAAGTAGCAAATTGTATTGTCGTCACCAGCCCAACAAGTAAACTCGAAGTAGAACAAAATTTCGAAAAGAGAATTCACAGAGAATTTTAATGTGCATAACAAGAAGCCAATATGAAAAGTAAACAGATCAATATAAAATATGTTCTCATCAAGGTTTATGACATCATAATGTGATTCAGAATAGCATATATTACCATTATTTAACATTGTCTTAAATCATTGAGCATAGAGTCAAAAAGAAATATGGAACACGCGCATAACCCTGTAATATGGACAGTGGCTAAATGTAGCACATAGGAATACTGACTAGAAAAGACTGACAGTCGGAATAAAAATTATCACCTCCGCCCATCAGGATTAAATGCCAACACATTAATTGGTCCAAAATGTCCTTTAAACCACAAATTTCCTCTCGCAAAATCTACAAGAATGATCATTGTATTGTTTGGAACAGCTCAGATATATTAGAAAAATTAGCAGAAAGAAGTAAAACAAAAGTCTCAAATTTCAACTGGAAAAGAATGTTGGAGGTAAAACTGAACACACTCACACACAGGACAGCTCACTGCTCTGTTCTTGATCTAGGCTTGAAGAGCAGATTTTATTGAGTGGCCTTGAGGCCTATTTATACACAAACTGGTCGGTTTGGGACTGAACCGACTGGAGAAAACCTTGCTGTATGGGGGACAGCAAAGTCCTACTTCTACATGAAGAAATTCTGCGGTAGACAGACAGAAAAAGTCCTTACTTCTAGACTACCTTGACTAAGGCCCTGTTTGTTACGGCTTCTTCACCGGCTCCTTCACCAGCTCCACGTGAACATCTGCCAAACGAGGTGCTCCCTCGACGGCTTCTCCGGGAAAACCGGAGGGAGCCGCACCCCAAAATCTCCCGAAGTGGGGAGCTGCCGAAAGGCAGCTTCGCCGGCTCCCTCCCCATCCACGTCAGCGTCATCCCAAAGTGCCCCTATGCGAGCGCGCTAAACGGATCCCGGCGGCGTGAGTCTTGCGGCGCGGAGGTCCCAGGCGGGGCGGGGCGGGAGGCCCGGGCGGCGGGGGAGGCTCGGACGCGGCGTTGCTGGAGGCCATGGAGGACGCGCGCGCGGCTCCTCTTCCTCCTGCTCGGGATCTCGAATTCTTGCCTTTTTTCCCGTTCCCCCAATTTGCAAACCCTGGCCGCCAATCCACAAAATTCACTACTGAAATCATGTGCGAGGCCGAAATTGATCGTACTACCATCTCGTGCAGCTTGTAAGCTTTCCGTTTTGCTGGTCGCTGGTCCCATTCCATCCAACTCTCACCGTCGGCGAGCTCCAGAATGAGCGCCTGTAGGCATGGACTTTGTGTCGCGAGGAAGAAGAAAGGCCTATGTGGGCCTTCTAATTTGGTTAATTAAAGTAACCCCGACCAGGCAAGTGAGGCATGTGCTTCTCAAAAAAAAAAAAGGCAAGTGAGGCCTGTGGAAATAATTACAAAAGTTTATTAGGAAAAAACTAATTACTGAATAAATGTGATTTTCTTAATAATTCATGTATATGAAATAATAGAAAACTGAGGTCTACAAATTTTAGATATGGCTAATTATTTGTAAAAACATAAACTGTATCTATATAATCAACTCTCATGTCGAGGGACACTATGGACAAATTGTCTCTTCCATCCATTCATACAATCAGGAGAAGCCGCAGGAGAAGCCGTCCTACCAAAATTTTTCAGACACAGCCACAGACACAGCCAGCACAGCTGTTTTTCAGAAAAGCCATAGCCACAGCCGGAGCCGGCACAGCCAGAGCCCAAACAAACAGGCCCTAAGTTACTTGCTAGGTACGATAGGAACCAGCTAGAGTTAACTAAGGTGGCTGCTGTTGCAGAGACGCAGCCAGAGTCTGCTAGTTCACACTGAAATGGTGCTTGATGACCTATGAAGCTAAGGCTCAACTGTCAAAAAACTTACCTTGTGATAGAATTTAGCCTCAAATTTACTAGCACCGCAATCCATCACAGTCACATTCATTGCATCCCTGACCACCTCCTAAAAGCACCTAAGAACAGAAACGAGAGCCTTTATGTAAATAAAAAATGGAATACAAAAGATGCAAAAGCATCAGCATCCATTGTGGCACCATCATCGCAAACATTAGGCCCTAGCCACAATGGATAACATATGGGTGAAAAAAATCTAATGCGGTAAGTTGTTTCCTCCTAATGTAAATGCCAGGAAAAGCTGTTATAGCTCGCAAGACTGAATACAACATACAGAATCAGACTTTAATCTTGATTCCTGGATACAAAAAAAAGAAAGAAAGATGCGACAAGTCCGACCCAATGCGTCCGACTCATGTGTTACTGGCTCATTAGACGGTTTAGCAATCATAAGTTTGCCGCTTAAATTTCAAACATCCGTTGATCTATTGCGGTTGGGTGCCAGTCTAACAATCAAATCGTATGTATAGGATTATCCCCAAAATAATGCTTTAAATAGGGAACAATGCTAAGTTTGCACTTCCAACAGTATAACATTCAACTACATCAAATCCACCAGTAAAATGTATTTACCCAAGCAATATAAGCATTGTTTAGCATAGAACCAGAGCATACATTCTAAACTCCTTATACAACATTAAGAAACACATATTCATCAGAAAGCTCATCGCAAAGTACAATGACATAAATAATTTCTGCTCAATGATTTAACATAAGTATTTTGTGCATTTAGCATGAATTAAAAGACAACCATGCATGGTGGGAAAAATTGTCTACAAATAATTAAATGTGTAAAGCTCATCCAAAAATACACCATGATATGAAAAGAAAGTTAATGACCAGAAATTTTGTTCTTTCATCATGCACACAAGAGTACGTAATTTAGCCCATGTTGAAGAGAAAACATGCATAAATTAAGAAAATCGGTAGATAGGAACTTACCGTATCATGAGTAGGAGATATGTCAACAGTATTAACAGGCCTCTCCGTGACATGTCTTGATCAGGGTTAGCGTTCTTGTATCCAATAGCTAGGCAGGTAAACTGAATGTCAGAGAAAATCAATAAAGGCAGTACAAATTCAGACATGATTATGGTAGCCACTTTAACAAATTATCACCTTAGCAGATTTATCCAATGAGCCTGTAATAAAATGAGACCAATCTGAGGATTTAGACGATCATCTAATCGCCTTCTGATGTCCAGATTCCTTATCTGACTCTTTCAGCAGTTTTCCAGTCTCCACGTCAATCAAATAATATCCTGCGGTTACTGACATGAAAAATCAGTTCATTATTATGAATAATAATTGGCATGTTTCATATAAAAATAGGGCGAAAGACCAGTATTCATATATAACCACACAACAGATTTAGTTTCCCCTTCATCTTTGCAGATACGGTGCACATAACATAAATTATCATGGTCTCAACGGATACAGATTACTAGAGTAAAGACTGGATCAGTAATCATCGACGGCTGTGTCTGTTGTGCAGATACTACCACATTACTCCCTCTATTTTTGTATTGTTGAAGTTGGTTAGTTCAATAGGAATAGGATTCGTTTTTTCTTAAAAAGGGGCCTTTTGACAACTGCCCCAACCTTTATTGAAGGCAAATATAGGCCACCAATTTCAACAACATAAAAAATAGAGTGAGTATTTGATAGTTCGTTAGTATACTAAGCTGATGTCAGTAACACGTGAAATTTGGTATAGTAAGTTTTCTAATGGTCACACTCAATGCATGACCAACGAATGTAACATAAGAACCATTTGACAACTATTAGACTGACCGCAACAGTAAACTCTATTTTTTCCCCTCTAAAGGAATATTCTAACTCTCCTGTAAAAGATTCTATCCTCTAAAATCGAATTCATTGCAGCAGTGGCCTGTAACTGCTCCTCTATCCGCTGCCGTCCGCCGTCTCCCACGCCCCTACCCGGCTCGACGCGCCCCTGCTCCGACGCTGCCACCTCCCGCGCTCCCCTGCTCCGATGCCGCCGCCTCCCGCGCTCCCCTGCTCCGACGCCGCCGACTCCCGCTTCCGGCGCTTCCCTGCTCGACGTTCCCCTGCTCGGCGCACCCCTGCTTCGGCTGGGTGCATCGGTGGACGTCACGGCGGCGCGGCGCCCCTGCTCCGGGTTGGGCATGCCGGTGGACGTCGCGGCATGAGTGCTGCAGCGCCGTCGCATCTGGAGTCGAACTCGTCGTCGCCGCCGCTGGACAACTGCAGGCTGCCGCTATTGCCGGAGTCCATCCCAAGGCACGCGTGGCCTTCCTGTTCGCGCCCGCGCTCCTCTTATCGATTCAATCTGGTTCTGTTCTGAAGATCCCGTGAGTGCTGCCTCTCCACTCGTGATCGATTCTTGCATTTGGTTCTTTTCTTTGGAAAGAACTTGCATTTTATTACGTTGGCTCTTGCACTCGTGACGAGTCTCTCAGCTCAATGACTCATCTCAATGACATGATAGTAAATAGAAACCTGGCATCTTTTGATTCTGTCTTTACTGAATTTGGTCACTTTCAATATCTCAAAAACTGTCATTGTGCAATGACATTGGTTTACAGGATGTGTTCTGTAGAGCAAATTGTTTTGCTTGATAGCCGTGATAAAAGTGATAGCAGTGATAGGCTATAGAAAAACAGAAAAACAGAGCAAATTGTTTTCCTCTTGAGAGCAGTGATAGGCTATAGCCGTGATAGCAGTGATAGGCTGTAGAACTAATTGTTTTCCTCTTGAGAGCAGAGAAGCAAATTTCAGGGCACCAATTTGTTCTGATTCAATTTCTTTTGCTTGCAGGGCACCAATCTTGTGAATCTTGTGCACAATGGATATCCCACATCCATCGGTACGGCTGCACCAAACATTGGAAGAATAAGATGATGATTGTACCTTGCTTCAATCTAGATGTTTTTTTTTTCCTTTCCCTCTTTGTACTCTATCAATGTAATTGTCCCTGGAATTCATGAGAGTTGTACTGTTTTTATTTATATAATCATGCAAGAATAAGAGTTGTACAGTTTATTTATATAATCATGCAAGAATAAGAGTTGTATCATCACGGTATATAAATCAGCATAGAAAATTCAGTTCAGGTCAGTCTCATTTTGAATTCTTGTATAGCAAATCAGTTTCCTTGTAGCAGATCGTGTGAACATCTTAAAGCCACACTGATATACATTTCAGTCACCAAATAAGTAACACTTAAGTCACCAGATATACATGGTCACCTAATATACATTTATAAGTATTCTTCTTACAAGTGTTGCTTTGACAGAGTACATGGATTTCTCTCATCAATACCACATGATCATACAGTCACCAGACACTTTAGTTTGGTAGAATACAAATTACTGTCAAGCATACTAAGTGTGAATATAAACTTCTCAGAATCAGGACCGTACCAAAATATCTGTAGCCGTGCAAAGAAGAAATGAGTCAAATATAGTGCGAGTGTATCCACTAAAATATTTGAAACTCTGATGACCTGTGTAAAATGGATCTTTGATGCTTCCGTGTCTACTTCGAATGTGCTGACATGCATGAGCCAGTTGTTTTTCACAGTACCATATATATGTTGAGAAAAAAGAAGAAAACACTGCAACAGTTTGGGACCATATATATGTACTCTCAATACTACTATGGGCAAATGAAAATCAGTTAACCAGTACAGACATGAAGCTCAGGTCTTAATATAGAACCAATTCAGTTAACCAGTACAGACATGAAGATCAGGTTTGTGGATTGATTCCCAGCACACAACCATCAACATGATGTCTCCAGTCATACAACACATCAAGCTTATTCATATAGCCAGTGACTTGGACCACGACGACGGGACTGCAACTTCAACATGATGTCTCCAGAGATATCAACTGATGCATGGCAGCAATATAATCGTCCATCCTACATAGTTGAAGAGAAAATACAGTCAACATTTGTAGTAAGAACAGGGCAACAGCTCAAATATGACTGAAATTATGAACTGAAAATTATAAACCACATCAGAAATAAATCAGTTATGATACTGAAATCTGGAACAACTAATCAGTTATGCGACTAGGGTTGTTTTTACAAATTATATATGATCTTTGTCAGTGAGAAAAGTTCATATAGCTACAGCCTACATTTATGCAATCCATGATGGCTACTGTGTTTCTATGTGAAGTTTCCAGGACTCACAATCTATGATGGCTATTGTTATGCAAAAAGGAATATAGCATGCCCATAAAAGAATGAAGCTATGAAAGGTATGTTTCCGTAGCTCAAATGGTTTTACTTTCATAAGTAAAACCTGGAATTGTATTTTTGGCTCAAACTTACTGGCTGAAACTGTATTTTATCACTTCGGAGATGACTGAAACTTGCTGTATTTTTTAGGCATACTAATTGGATTAAAATTGACTGGCAAACTGACTGAAACTTGCTGAAACCTGATAGACTGAAACTTGCTGTGTTTTTTTTGCTTCAACTTGACTTGACAAACTGACTGAAACTTGACTTGGCAAAGAGAAACTAAGTGAAACTAGTTGGATCAAAATGAATCAAAAAGACCTGACTGAAACTGAATAAGCATCATGATTGAAACTGAACAAGCAGCATGACTGACTGAAAATGGTATGTATCTCTGAACCTTTTCGTTTTCTCTTCATGTATCTCTGAACTCTCTCATTTTATTTTCTTGCAAGGTACAAGAGGCTCAAAAATAAGCAAGCAATAGCAAAGAGAGGGAGCCTGAAATACAGGGCCATCAATTCATTCACTGAACTACTGACGAGACCAGAGCAAACACCGATGATCTTAAAATTGAAGGATATTTCTATTTCAGAAGTCAGGAGTGCTATTTTGTTCTTGAAAATTTGGATTGCAAGATAGAAGTTTGCAAACTGAGGTGTCAATACCTAGAAAATCATCACATGCACACAAAAAAGGTGCAATAACAGTTCTGGACTCATACATTGTCTGAACTGATTTCAGACTACAAATTCAGTTCAGCAAGCAAGCACACAGGCAACAGTAGCACATAGCAAAATTTTTCAGCAGCGCAGCAAGCAACGCAGGCAAGCCAAGCAGCGCAGGCAACAGCCAAGAAGCAATCAATCGACGACGGCGCAGGCAACAACAGCCGAGAAATCACCTGTCTTTTGAAGTTGGACGGGGACACAGACGCGCGACGGCGACGCGGAGGTGAACGGGGACGCGGACGGGGACGCGCGACGGCGACGGGGGAGGCGGCGGACGCGA
Source organism: Eragrostis nindensis (assembly GCA_012490785.1). NCBI lineage: Eukaryota > Viridiplantae > Streptophyta > Magnoliopsida > Poales > Poaceae > Eragrostis > Eragrostis nindensis. The sequence continues at coordinate 92,278 of JAAXCT010000038.1, read as the reverse complement.
CGGGGTAGACGGCGACGAAGGAGACGGCGACGGGGGAGGTGGCGGACGCGCGACGGCGACGCGCACGATGGGGGAGGCAGCGGACGCGCGACGCCGACGGCCGATTTGGCGGACGACCGGCGCACCCGTAGATTTGGCGGCGGGGAACAGAGCCCTGGACGATGGCGGGTCGTTTACAGGGTATTGTTGCTACGGGTACAGGGTTCAAGGTCTGCTAAATTAAGGGTTCAGGCCTGTTTACAGGGTCTTGTTGCGGTCAGTCTTAGTCAGTTGAGATGGCGAACAAAAAGTTACCGCTACATCAATACTAAAAATACTAGAAAACCACCTGATATTCATAACAACCAATTGCCACATTCCTTGCACGATGTATCTTATTTCTAGCAGACAGTGAGTAGAACTTTGACAGGCATGTAACAGCGTCCTTACCTCCGAGTCCCAGATGCAAATGGTGGCGTCCTCGCCGGCGGTGATGATGGTCCTGTTCAGCGGCCCCTAGACTGCCCTGTTGGTTCTCCCCTTGATTCCGGTGATGACGAGCGCCGACTCCTCCGTCAATGCAGCCACAAGTATACTACAAATTCCCAACCTTCCATAGGAAGCTGAATGAAATGGGAGTTGCAACGCGCAACTCACGGTCCTCGAGGTCCTCGACGATGCGCTTGACCTGGACGGTGGGCGCGTGGTCCATGAAGTTGTCGGTGGTGACGACTCCGAGCGCGTCCCCGACGGCGAACTCGACGGACAGCGCCGAGGCATCGAAGTGGAAGCAGAAGAGCTCCCGGCCCGTGCCCACCTCCCAGAGCTTGGCGGTCTGGTCGGCGGAGCCGGTGATGAGGCGCGCCAAGTCGCGGGACACGTCGCGGGACCAGACGGCGCCATCGAGGCGGGCGGTCGCCGTTGTCGGCGGCGACGGCTGAAAGCCATAGACAAGGGGAATTTGCTAGCGCTTTGTTGGGCTGGGCCAGTTGAGTTGTTAATGGGCTGGCATAGAAATGGGTCAAGAACCAGTATAGCTCTGTTGGTGGGCCGGCCTGTTGCATAGTGCACGTTGACCCTAGCCCAACTGCGAGAAACAGGTCCACGTCGATGAGGCCTGCGTCCACTCCGACTCCGACTCGATCCGACCAGAGGGAGCAGAGGCGGTCTCCGTCTTCATAACATCGAGACGACCTCCGGCGCCGTGCCGCCACCGAAATCAAGCAAGCCAGCGCGCTGCATCGCATCGCAAAGAACCCCACGCGAAAAAACACGTGCCTACCAATGGCCGATGCCAGAAGCAAGGAGCTGACGACCGCCGCCACCAGCGAAGCGGTAGCAGACAACGCGGCGGCGACGGGCGAGAAGCATCCAGCAAAGCACCGGATGCCGATGAGCCACGTCAAGTGGATCCTGTCCAAGAAGCCGATGGCGCCGCCAGCGCGGTTCGCGGCGCTGAAGCGGAGCAACCCGGACCTGACGCCGCAACCGGGGGAGGAGGAGGCGGACGAGGACCTGAAGCGGCTCCTCTTCCTGGCCAAGGCGTTCTACGAGATGGAGGAACGGATGCCCAAGAAGCAGGAGTGGGTGCGCGTCGAGCTGCGAGCCAAGGGGTACGTGGAGGTCGACGACGAGTGGGTGAAGTAGAGGGCGGAGGCGCACGCGGTGTTCGACAGGGAGTGGCCCAAGATCCAGGCCAAACTCGACGCCATGATTCTCGAGGACGAGGAGTTCGCCCGGCAGCGCGCCAGCAAGGCGTCGATGAGAACGACTGCTGCTGTCAGGGGGAGGAAGAGGAAGACTCGAACTCGATAGAGGAAAATATGGGATCCACAGTGACTTCTTGGGCTTGTTAATCGATGAGAATGACTGCTGCTGTTAAGATACTATTAATCAGCTTGTTTCTTCGTTTCAGTTATCATTAGTATGGGAAAATCCACGGTTCCTGGAAAATATGGGAAATTCTTTGTAGTTTGTAGTATTATCTTTATGTAAATTAGCAATTTATAAAGTTAATTACTTCATCATGTTTTATTGTGAAATTTTGAGTTCGTCTATATAGCACATATTCTTATTAGAGTAAATTTCATAAACTCCCAGGTTTTGTGGTACTTTTTGACAAAATTATGTGTATTTTGGTTCATGTCACTTAACATTGGGTATTATGGTTAAATTGTTTCACAAAACTCAATCCCTATCAAAACAATACCAATCTTATCTATGGACACTACTTTGAATTTCGGAAGGTTACACAGTCGTGCATCCGACTAAAAGATTTGGTAATTCAAATTGACTACTCCCTCCGTTTCATATTATATGCAGTTTTGGGTTTGAGCACGGTAACTAAAAAGAGGTGAAAAAGGTGATGGACATAGAAAACAATGAGAAGTGAAGGAGGAGAGAGATAGAAATAGGCGCAAGAAACGATGCACTGGGAAATGGGAAAGATGCATTAGGAATCCATAACTACTTATATTTTGGCAAAAATTTTGAATGTTAGAACTACCTATAATATGAAGAGAAAAGTCTAATTTGCGTCTCTCAACTATTAGGGGTAGTGCAACTTTCACCCTGAACTATAAAACCGAGTATCCACAGTCCCTCAATTGTATGGGTGGGTGCAAATCGACTCCTCGAGCGGTTTTGAGAGCGGTTTTGTCCTACGTGGCACAGTGGGTCCCACATGTCAGGTGCCATGTCACCTTTTTTTTCTTTTTCTTTTTTTTTCTTCTCTTTCTCGTTTAATTCTTCGCTTCCTCTCTCCTTCCCGGTAGCTCTTTCCATGGCGGCTGGCTCATCCCGCCCCGCTCCCTTGCCGCCGCCGCGCAACAAGCCGGTCCTCCTCGTCGACCGCTCGCGCCTCGCCTCCCCTACCCCCTCATCTCTTCAGCCGCCGCCGCAACGCCGAGGCGCGGCGCAAGAGGCCGCACTCCTCCCGGCCGTAGCAAGGGGTTCGATGTAGCAAGGGGTCGAAGGGAGGCCGGCCTTCGACGCCGCCGCGTGAGGGCGAGGGTCGCGGTGGCATCATGGGAGGCGTGACAGGAGCCTGTGCGTTTGCCGTCGTACCCTCTCTAATTGCATCTCGTCACCCCCTTCGGATGCTTTCCTTACCCTGCACCCGAATGGGACTTGTCGCTGCCGCTGTCGACGCCGCCGCCCGCGCTGTCCGCCGCGGGGCCCAGGCCTCCCGTGCATTGCTCGCAGACGTCGTTGTCGGGCTCATCGTCGCCGGCACCAGCGCCGCCTAGGTGGCTGAGGCCGCCGTGCATCTTGTTGCATTGGGCTCGCGCTGGGAGTCGACACGCCGGAGCGTGCAGTCGCGGAAGCCGTTGGACAGCGCTCGAGGAACTCGCCGGAGAAGCTGTGGCTGCTGCATCCGACGGAGCGCGACCGCGCCACCTTCCCCCCGAAGGAGATGCTGCTAGTCTGATGCCATCGAATCAAGCCTGTGCGTTTGCCGGCGGTGAAGAAGCAGAGCATGAAGAATAAAAAGACCTTGTCCCGCTCACCGCTCTTTCTTCTTGTTTGTCCTCTGCCTCCAACCGATTCCCCCCGCCGACGACCTCCAAGGGCAAACGCGCAAGCGGGCGCGTCTACTCTTGCTCCATGGGATTCAATCGGGAAGCTGCATCAAGCTCCATGAGCTTCAATGGTGGCAAGCTGCCTCAGCTTGAGGAGGAGGAAATTAGAATATCCGGACTACTTTTGTGCTTGGAGAATTCGACTTGCTCTCTTCCAACGCAGATTCGATGAGATCGTGACCGGATTTGGAAGGGGCAAGGAGAATTTTGAGAGAGAGAAATGGGGAATGAGATTGAGAAGAGGAAAAGATTTCACGGCATCTGTACGAACACGAGTACGGAGGAGAGAGAGAGGATAATACTCGTCACCCGTTTCCTTCGAGGCCAGCTTCTTCCCCTCCCCGCCCGTCTTCGCTGATACCTGGTGTGGCTACACGGTGTGGCCGGGCCTGCTGTCGAGCGCGGGCTCGCCGCCGCTGTCCACGACAGGCTTCGCGCTGGCGCCGAGCGAGTCGCGCCCCGTGGACGCACCGCGAACCCGGGCTCCGGCCAGTTCGCCTGCGGCACTGGGGAGTGCGGCTCCAGCGCCGTGAAGTGCTCCGGCGGCGGGGCGGCAAGAGCTATCGGGAAGGAGAGAGGAAGCGAAGAATTAAATGAGGAAGAGAAGAAAAAAAAGAAAAAGAAAAGAAAAAGTGACGTGGCACTTGACATGTGGGACCCATTGTGCCACGTAGGACAAAACCGCTCTCAAAACCGCCCGAGGAGTCGATTTGCACCCACCCATACAATTGAGGGACTGTGGATACTCGGTTTTATAGTTCAGGGTGAAACTTGCGCTACCCCCAATAGTTGAGTAATGCAAATTAGACTTTTCTCTAATATGAAACGGATGGAGTACATCACATCCATCATACAAGCAAACGGATATAGTTCACATGCTATATTCATGGCATTTCTGAAAGAGGCGAGGTTTTGTGAAAATATAACCACAAAATATGTGGTTAAGTGACACAAACCAAAATACATGTAGTTTTGTGGGACAAGGATCTTATGAAATTTACTCTTCTTATTATCTCACCATACTAAAACCTTTTAGAGCCCAAGACGATTTTATTTGTGGGCCTTATTTCGTGAGTTTTGCTTGTTGCACATGGCCGGCCCATCAGTTGAAGGCGGGAAAGCGGTTGCTTGGGTCCGTCCCCTTGGTTGAGTGAGTGGACCGGCGGGATATGTGGCGGATGCGAGACGGGAGGTCCAAGCGAGGAGTGTGGGACCCACGGCTTCGTCTTGTAGCAGAGCAGAGCAGGAGCAGCCATACGTGTTGGGCGGCAAGAAGACGAGGCTCCCAAATCAAAGAACTGGCATGCATGTGCAGCCACCAGCCAGCTAGTAGCTGTTGCGATTCCACTTCACCCTCCTCCCTGAAGAATCAAGATTCAAGATGCATGTCCAATTATTCGATTCCATTCCACCCATCCGTTTGACATTATACACAATATGTCAATATCGCAGCAAGTAGCCGCCGCACGCATCTCCTCTCTTCCTCCCACCCGCTTCGATCCGCTCTGCAAACAAAACAACAATCGTACCGCCATGACGTCGCTCCGCGTCGCCGTCATCGGCGGGGGAGCCGCCGGCCTGGCCGCCGCGCGGGAGCTGCGCGGCGAGGGCCACGCCCCCGTCGTCTTCGAGCGCGGCGGCGATGTCGGCGGCACGTGGATCTACGACGCGGAAGGTCAAGGAGGGCGTTCGAGCCTGTACGCGTCGCTCCGCACGAACCTGCCCCGCGAGGTGATGGGGTTCCTGGACTTCCCCTTCGCCGCCGCCGCCGCCGTCCCCGGCGACTCCGTCGACGCGCGCAGGTTCCCGTCGCACCGCGAGGTGCTGCGCTACGTCCAGGCCTACGCGCGCCGCTTCGAGCTCCACGGCCTGATCAGGTTCCGCGCCGAGGTGCTCGCCGTCAGGAGGAGGCAACAAAGCGGCTGGAGCGTCCGGTGGAGGAGGACCGCCTCCTTCGACTCCTCCGAGGAGGAGGAAGAAGAAGAGGAGGCGTTCGACGCCGTGGTGGTGTGCAACGGGCACTACTCGGAGCCGCGCGTCGCCGACATCCCCGGCGCGGATGCCTGGCCGGGGAAGCAGATGCACAGCCACACCTACCGCGTTCCCGACCCGTTTGCGCATCAGGTCGTCGTCATCGTCGGGGCCAGCAACAGCGGCGCTGACATCTCCAGGGACATCGCCGCCGTCGCGAAGGAGGTTCATATGGCCCACAGAGCCGCGCCTGCTGATACTTGCCTGAGACTGCCTGGCTACCAAAACCTGTGGCTCCGGTCCATGGTACTTACTCTTAATTACTCATCTTAATCAGTAATTCAGTAGTAACAAAGCTGCGATTATATATAAGTTGAATGCAGGTGGAGCGCGCCGAGGAAGATGGCAGCGTGGTGTTCCGAGACGGCAGCTCCGTCAAAGCGGACATCATCATGCACTGCACCGGGTATGTCCTCATCGTACATACATGACATACATAACATAAAATTCCCAGAGTACTTGGTTTCCTTGCTCAATCAATAAGCTCCTGAAACAATGTAGCTACAAGTATAGCTTCCCGTTCTTGGGCGACGACAGTACCATTACCATCGATGACAACCGCATCCATCCTCTGTACAAGCACGTCTTCCCGCCTCAAACAGCTCCTTACATCTCCTTCATCGGATTGCCGTTCAAGGCAGGTTCCTTCTTTCTTCTTTGAATCACCACTCATCAGCACACGAAAAGATTTGCCATTATTATCTTGTGGGTTTGCCTTGCAAGATTCAGAATCTCCTGACATTATTCGCATCCGCCAGGTCATACCGTTTCCGTTAGTTCAACTCCAAAGCAGTTGGGTTGCCGGCGTCCTGTCAGGACGAATTCAGCTGCCGTCGACAGAGGAAATGATGGAAGATGTGAGAGCCTTGTACTCGGAAATGGAAGCTGCGGGAACGCCCACGAGACACACTCACTGCTTGAAATACAATCAGGTACTCAACCTCGTCACCGTAGAACAAGGGAATGTCCTTGATTTCAGTTTGATGATGATCTGACACCGCATTGTGATATCCATTCCTTCAGTTTGAGTACGATGATTGGCTAGCGGAGCAGTCGGGTCATGCCAAAGTTGAAGAGTGGAGGAAGCAAATGTATGACCAAGTTAGTCAGAAGAAGAAGGATTGCCCAGAGACATACCGAGACCAGTGGGACGACCACCATTTACTGGAACAAGCAAACCAATACTTCCAAAAATACCTCTAGCTAATGGTGATCCTTATTTTGCCCTTTCAAAACAAACGATATTGTATATGGAATGCAAAATTCAGTAAATTATTATCACAATTCATTGGAACTAGGAAACCTCCATACGCAGAAATGTAAAATCACTACGGGAAAACGATAGTTCGCCGTGTGCCTCAAACTTTGCCGTGTGCAATTGCTCGGGCACACGGCAAACACCTTCTTTGCCGTGTGTCATATTGAAAACACACGGCAAAGTACCGGCACACGGCAAATAAGCTCTTTGCCGTGTGCCCGAGGCCAAGCACACGGCAAACAAAGACTTTGCCGTGTGCCAATTTTTCAACACACGGCAAACATTAAAAACGTGCGTGTGCATGCGACGACCGTTAGAAAAGTGCCGGCCGTTAGGGCTTTGCCATGTGTCTTTTCATGGCACACGGCAAACTCATAAGTTTGCCGTGTGTCTTTTCATGGCACACGGCAAACACGTGACTTTGCCGTGTGCCTGCAAGCGACACACGGCAAAGTAACTCAAAAATATTCCCTTTTGACCTCCAAACTTTTTCTCCACCCCATATATATTGCTTGGCATTCTATGTTCCAATTTGATACATTTCTCAATTTGTTTGCTATATTTAACAAATTTATTTCATTCAAAGGATTTTTTTCGTATAAGTCAAATTTGAACTGCAAGTGCATGAAATAATAGAATAAAGTGAGTGGAAAAATCATATTCGTGATACTGAGGCTAGTGTAAGGCCTTATCTAGTAGTTGAAACGAAATTTCAAAAATCATATTCATGAAACATTATAACGAACTTGAGGCCGAATAGTATTTAAATTCTATAAAATTCAAGCGAAGTCTGAAAATCATGAAAATTGTCATGATGTGATCGTATGACACGTGGAGATGTGATACAAAGTTGAAAAGAAGATTTTGCACATTTTTTCATAACAATGTTTACAAAATTGAAATATCTCACAAGAAGTATAGGTGAGATTGTACGTGAAAGAGTTAGTGTATGTATTTTTTGAATACAAACTTTTTTATATGATCTCATATGAAAAATATATATATACGGAAGTTGTACAACTCAATGAAATAAAATTTGTATTTTTCAACTTTTGTATTTGAGATTGTTTAATATTTCAAAATATTATTATAAATTATCTAATTTGAAATCATAATTTTTAAAACGTTCAAATGACCTCGGATGAACATAAGTTCTATACCAAAGTTAGAGAGCTCAACTATATGTACAGCTTTGAAGTTGACAAATTTGTTAGTTGAGATTGTTTAATGCTTCAAACTCATTATAAGCTTTCTGATTTCAAATTTTAAAATTTTAAAATTTTCAAATGATCTCGGATGTAAATAAGTCCTATATAAAAGTTGTAGATCTTGACAGGTTCTAAAATTTTGTAGTTGTTCATTTTTTCATTTGAAGTCATTTAGCTATCTAAAAATTCGGTGTATGGTCACAAAAGAAACACAAGTGCCACGTCATCAATCCAACCCTTTGAAATAGAGCTCTTTTATTGGTCCTCCCCTCTCTCCCTTGGATTCTCCTCTCCATCACCTCTCTCTCCCGTGAGCTCTCTTCCTCACCTCTCTTGCTTCTCTCTCCCGTGCCTCTCTTCCTCACCTCTCTCTCTCTCTCTCCCGGCGGCGGCGCGCGGCGAACACTGGCCGGCTCCCACCTCCGACGGCGGCGCGACCACAAGCTCCGACCACGAGCTCGACGACGACGAACTCCGGCCACGACGGCGACGAGCTCCGGGCACACCGGGCATGACGTTGGCGCGGCCCCGGCGGCGCACGGGAAGGCCGGCCCATCGCCGGGCGGGCACGCCGGCCGGCCCCACGCAGGCAGGCAGGCCACGGCGGCGCGCGAGCACAGGACGGCCTGCACATCCTCGCCGGCGGCCTCAAGGTAGTCGTCGTGGTCATGGCCTCGGCAAGTACCTCAAGTTGAAGCAGTACGTCGACGCCAAGGACTTCGCCGGAGAACGCGAGGTCGTCGTGGTCGTGGCCGAAGGGCAAGCTCGGCCCTGGCAGCGGCGGCCGGCCGGAGGAGCTGATGAATTTTTTTTTATTTCTCAAAAAAATCTTTGCCGTGTGCCACTCTCTTGCACACGGCAAACTCTCCGACCCCGTGGACGAAGCGCTGTCTGATGGTGCCGTTTGTTGCTCTATTTTACCGTGGGCCGAGAAAAACACACGGCAAAGTGCTTGCCGTGTGCCCGATAAAAGGCACACGGCAAAGCCGGCTTCGCCGTCGGGCCTTACCGCCGTCGGGACTTCGCCGTAGGCCACCTACGGCGAAAACGTCGCCGTGTGTATAATGGGCTTTGCCGTGTGCCGCAGGCACACGGCAAACTCCCAGTTTCCGGTAGTGAATGGCGATGAAAGGGGGGAAAAAAAACATTCGCACCAGCCGGGAACCAAACCCAGGTCTGTACCGTGGTAGGGTCTGTAACGGTAAGGAAATACAATTAAGGAAATACAATTAACTAGTAACTTGGTTCCCAGACATCTCCATGTTAGATGTTCATCACGGCCAAAAGTAACCAGGCAATTCATTTCTTTTAAGCCTGTTTGATCAGGGTTTATAGCACATGACAATTCATTTCTTTTAAGCATGTTTGATCATCCCTTGCTAAAATAAACCACATATTCTTTTAACCAGAAATTGACATAACTGACGATTTATATATCTTGACAAAGCTGGTGTCAAATGATCTGGTCCCAATGACACCTCAGGCCGCCAGGTTTCAGCCATTTGCCTTTTGTTATTATTGCTACTGCTTTCAGTATATATACTCTTAGGATAACATTTTAACAAAAAAAATGTTTGTTAAAATGCGATATACCTCCCTATAAGCTTTTAGTGTTCCACAGTTTTGATTCATATTTTGCTAATCTTGTTCCTTCCTCTTCCGGGTCTAAAAAAATAGCAAAGATTTTCCAGCAATATGTTACAGCCGTCATGCCTAGGGATGGCAATGGGTGCCCGTTACCCGCGACCCGACGGATTTTTCTCCTATTAGGAGGCGGGTTTGGGAGGAATATTGTACCCACGGGTCAACTAATGGTGATAAAGCTTGACCCAATGGGTGAGCCGGGTTCGGAGACGGTTTGATAAAACCCAAACCCGCCACCCGTGACCACCCGCCACCACTCATTATTCAATTTATTTATATTGTCATATTGTGCCTTGTGTTGCATACTTGCTTATGCCGTCAAGTGAGTCATGACTTTGTCAACTTGATAATTTGGGTTTGAACTACAAAACAAGTTTTTGTGTTATTTCTCCTGTATTTGTTCAATTATGTCATTTTCTAGACAATAGATATGAATTTTTACTTATGTTACGCTCAAGTAAAATTGAAATGCTTGGCAGGTAATGGGTACTTGATGGGTGGATTTCACCCGATGGGTTTGGGTTTGGGTTAAAATCTCCACCCGTGACTCTTATTGGGTTATCCAGTGGGTGTTTTCTCTCTTCGCGGGTGTGGGTCTGGGAAGGCTAAACCCAGCGGGTTTTCACCCGTTGCCATCCCTAGTCATGCCAACGGAGAGATAAGGAAAAAGGAAAAGGTCACTATGCAGTCCCTCGATGTGGCGCGGTCATGCCGTGACATCTTTCTAGTGAACTTTTGGATTTGTCTTAGTGCAAACTATTTGAAGTTTGACAAAAATTTTACAAAAAAGTACCAGTATTTTAATCTCAAATAAGTATCATTAGATTCACCATGAAATATATTTTTCATCTTACGAATATATTTGGTGCCATAAATGTTGATATTATACTCTGTAGTAAAAGTTGAGATGGTTTGACTTAGGATAAAGCTAGAATGTTATTTATTTTGGGATGGAAGGAGTATCAAATCAATTGACCTTTCCGGGATCCAATGTGCCTGCAGCCAAAACAATGCCAGTTTTATTAGACAGGAGATACACTCATACACATAGTTTACTCAAGAAACTGAACAGAAATATCAAATTAGTTACCCTTTCCGGGATCCAATGCGCCTTGTGGGTACTATCAATCGCTAAAAGGCCTTGTACCGACCTACTATAAGTTGGTAAAAGTCTTTGCCGACTTATACGATAGGTCGTATAAGTGGCGTCGGTAAAAGTTTTACACATATATATCCAATTAAAAATAGGTCAGTACACGTGGATCTATCGCATTCTCAACTTACACATATATACCCAATTAAAGATAAAATGAAAACATTGCATTCCCCTTCCGATATCTCCTTGAAATGCAACCATTCTACTTTCCTAAATCTTAGCATAATAAACATAGAGGGAAGAGTGTCATAAGAAAGCTAATATAATAATGTAACTCCATACCTTCTCCTTTCCTCTAGTTTGGAGTCAGTCAAAGATCTTTGTAAGATAATGGGCGTGTTCGGCCGGCTGGAAACCAGCCGGCTGCTGCTGCTCCTGCTGCTACAGTCAACTGAATTGCTACAGTGCGCGAATCCTCCGCTACAGTGTTCTCTCTCACTATTCAAACTGCAACTGCAACTGCCTCCTCCAACCGAACACCCCGAATAACGTCAACTTAGAACAGTGTGTTCATGTGGCACCGACTCTAATTTACCTGGTAACCATGCATGCATGTGCATTTGTTTTCCCCTTGTGAACGCAACAAGGTGAACATGTCATTGTTATTGTATTAGCTTCTGAAGATTCCCACTTATGTATTAATTACAGCATGCATTCGGATGGAAAAGTACCATAAGAATGCTAATATAATAATGTAACTTCATCCATTCTCCTTTCCTTTAATTTCACTTATGAGGACTCCTCGTTTGTACTCAGTCAAAGCTCTTTGTAAAATAAAGTCAACTTACAACAGTGCTTCCCTGTGACACCAATGCTAATTTACTTGGTAACATATGCATCTGTCCCCCTTCAGAACGCAACAAGGTGAACATGTCATTGTTATTGTGTGTTAGATTCTGAAAGATTCCCACTTATGTATTAGAATGGCTCATCATAAGAGCACAAGATCAATCTCCTCATCCTAGCTAGGTCTGTGAATCTCAAAAGACCATATATATAATGGCTTTCAGTACCGCTGCTGCCATTTGCATGGTTCTGGTCCTAGCCTCGGTGGGAAAGCCTGCATCAGGGAAATGCATTCAATCTTGCATCTCAGAGTGTCCTTCCAAGTGCAATGCATATGCTGAAAGTACTTGTCAGAGTTACAAAGGTGAAGACAATTCCAGGTGCGTGTACGCTTGCAACACGTACTGCCCTAGCGCCTGTGGGGGAAGCAGCCCCGAGCAGTGCAAAATCGACCACTGCAGTAGCAACTCTGAGGGGCCTAAATACCGGGATTGTCTGGGATCAAGGTTCATTGAGTGCAAGAACAACTGCGAGAAAGACTGCGAAGGCAACAAAGTGAATAATTAAATTCAATTATTCGCCATGCCTGAATGGATAGGTTAATTGCTTGAAGTTTCCGTTGTTAATCTAATCTTTTGTACTGCATATTTTGCGCTTTAATAGCAATTGCACAATGCTATTTACGTGCATCAAAGTCATATAGGAGTCAATCATGTTTAGTTTGCTACATGTTGGATTTAAGTTGTTAGCTTGTTCTTTGAGTCACCCATGGCCTGCGGCATTTTGGGATGTTGTGTTAAAAGGCATATCACGCAATGGTGTGGAAGTTGATTTCCTTAGTTGTTGTAAGTTTGTATTTTTGGTTTTCGTACCAGAATAAATGTTGTGTTAGTATGGCTGCTCGTGCATTTACGCGGACTTATTGTACTAATTAAATTTTTTATATTATTGTAAAAGTTTAAATATAGTTTATTATTATTATTTATTTTGTACTCTATATTTATAAAATAGTTGAAATAGATTAGATAATTGCTCATAATCTCTCAATTTGAGTTTGAGCTGAGCCATCATTTATCTTGGATTGTGTCTTAACTAACTCATTGAATTTGGATCTTGATCCAGTTATTTGATTTTGTTTTAGATGTAAGGTCGGTTCAAGCATGCCATGCTAAATCACTAACATATGTCAAAAACGTGGCGTGCTACAAATAAATCTTTTGAAAAAAATGTGTTATGCTAAAATAAGAGAACATTTTATGCTAAAAATAAGAAAGTGTGCCATGCTAGCTAGACATGTGACGGTGTATTTTTATAATGGTAGAGGGCCAAATGTGTCCGAAAAAGAAGAGCAAAGCAAAAGTAGCATGACCAAAAGTGAACCAACCCCTTGGATTGCTCCGAAAAACACCATCTAATTTCAAAGTAGCTCGATCTAATTCAAAAATTTCTCCTAATTGGGCACGCCTAGCATATTTTTTTACAGTAGCAGGATCAGAATAAGTTACTCCATTAAGTTCGCCACCATAGAACTCCACTGTTACGCCTACTTGTTCAACGCTATATTTGGATTCTGCTCTTCTAAAAGGAACGTCTGCTCTCACAATTCCCTCTTCATCTACCAAAACTGCCGGAAATGTTTCAAAAAAAGTAGGCATACGACGTACAAAAAGCTCGCGCCCTTCTTTATCTCTAAAGACGGGATGTCCTAACCATCCAACAGCTATTCCATCCCCACTGTCCATTTTGTACTTTTACAAATATTTACGGAGGGTTTTGTGACTAATTTTTTTATAATGACAGCGGTGAGTCATCATTTATTTTGGATTGTGGCTTAGCTAACTCATTATATTTGATTTTTAATGCGAATGGATCTTGATCCAATTATTTGTTTTTGTTTTAGAAGTAAGGTCTATTCAAGCGTGTCATGCTAAACAACTAACATATCCCATGATAGGAAAAAAGAATGCGTCTTGCTACAAATAAATCTTTTGAAAAAAATTGTCTTGCTAGCAATAAGAGAACGCACCATGCTAGCTAGACATATGGCGATGTATTTTTATAACGGTAGAGGTATGTAGTTTTAGAAATATTTATAAGAGATTTTATGAATATTTTTGTCATAATGGCAGTAACGGGTAATTTTCTCATTTTGTGAATATTTATGGGGGGTTTTGTGACTAATTTTTTCTAATAGCTGCGGTGGGTAATTTTCTTTTCTTATTTTCTCGGATTAGTGTGGGCCTAGAAATTTGCTCCCGCCATGTGGCGCGGTTAAGAGGACGCGCGGCAGGCTGGCTGTATGCAGAAGAGCTAGCGGCGGCATTTAGGATTGGGAGCCGGATGTGATTGAAGAGCAGAGAGGTCCGCGATCGGTGGGGGTGGTGACTGCGAGTAGCGGAGGTGTGCAGGTGTGTTTTGGCGTTGGTACGTGGAGGTGGGTGGCACAGGACGAACGACGAATTGCATGTGGATCGTTTGATGCATAATGAAGGATGCAGATGCGTTTTCTTGTTGGTATCGTACGTGGGGGGCGCTTGACCAACTGCGAATTGCATCTGAGCGGTCATATGCATGATGAAGGGTGCATGTGTCTCTCGGTGTTGGTATCGCAGAGGTGGGCCCGGTAGCAAGGGGTGCGCAGGAGACACATCCTTTTTTTTTACGGTCAACGAGGGGGGGGGGGGGGGGGGGGGGGGGGGGGGGGGAGAACTCCCCACCTGATTTCCATTTCAAATGATAATGGTGGCCCAATGATGGCTCAGTACATGTTACAAATTTTAAAACACCGGTAGATATAAACATAAGGGCCTATGCGTTTTGTACAGCTTTTGAGATGAACCCCGCTGCTGCAATGATGCCTCAGCTACTCTGAGTACTTTCACCAAATCATTGAAAAAACGAGCTTGCATTGCACAGAAATCTCGACGCTTGCAATTTCTCTGGAGATTTCTGTGCAATGCTGATGGTCTGAAAGTTGGGACATGTTTGTTTTGGCTTCTACAATCGAGCTTTTGGCCTACTGTTGTGGGTCGTCTTATATGTAATAATAAACTTTTTTACGTGTTTCAAAAGTCAAAACCACATAGCTAGCATCTCAAAATGGGCTCGAAGGCTCCTAGTGTTTACAAGCACAAACTGAATTGAAAACCTCCAACTGCTGAATGAGAACAGTCGATCAACATCTGAGCATTGCTCAGGGAATGCTTCTGACAATCTCAATCACGGAACCAACAGAGTTTAGTTCACTGTCACGAACAAGCCGCAATTACTAAAAGGTACTGATTTTCAGGAGCATGCTCCGCACAGATAAGATAGAAACGTACAAGTCTTGATGTAAAAAACCTAAAGAGTTTCAGTGGAGACTAAGCTTGGCATCATATCACAGCCATAGAGCCATCCAACAGAAGCAATTTTGAACCAGCAAGGTTAACATAGCCAGACAGTTGCAGGCAAAATCTCAGCAACATAAGTCATGTAATTGCGCAAGACTTGTAATTAACATAATCGAAGACACGAGTCCGAGTTCAACGGCGCATATCTTATATTTACTAATTGGAGGCTTCTTTTGAAGCCCTCACGTTAATCGGAGAAAAATTCTCTAAATTCTCATAAAAAAGCAAAACATCTGGCCGTTAATTTTGATGCTTAACAACCCATAACCATAGGATCTGGCGTGATCCTTTCCCCATCTCACATAGACCTAGCCTGCCTCACGTGTATCAAGGGGCGCCGTCAGGGCTGTTGGGCACCGTTGCATCTATGAGCTTGAGGAGCGACTCCGGCAGGCGACCACCAAAAGCGAGGCTTGATGCGGCCTAGCCCGTAGTCACCAGGCCGTTGCCACAGGGCTTCACGCCACGATCGACAACCTCCTCAGCTCTACCTCTGCTGCGGCACTGGTGGATGCGGCGGCGGCGACGTGCCAGTCAGATTTGGCGAGTCTAACCCGTCGGCCGTCACACATCTTGCCGCCACGACAGACGACGAGCAGTCGTTAGGGTAACGGTGCGTGAGGCGCCTCGCAGATCGCATGTATCGCATGGTTCAACTACAGCTGCAAGCATCCGTTCTATACACGTGTTTTGGGGACCCGAAGTTCTCTCGATAGACCAATTAGAAGAGCACGTGTGAGGCCTCGCCGGCGGCAACTGGCCGGTCCTGTGGTTCGTTCAGCCATCGACGTCAGAGCTCATGGGCGTGACCATGCAGCGGAGGATGTGCTGCAGTACTAGGCCACCAGGAGATGCGCCATCAGTTCATGCGGATCCTAAGGTAGATAATCTGAGCAGGTACAACAAAAGGCTTAGCAGAGGTACGCATCGGAACAAGTTGTATTGCAGCAGTGACAATACCAGACGAACAAGTTGTATTGCAGGCTGTGGGTGAAAAGCAGACCAAAATCGCCAACCTGACCATGGCGCTATCACCAATGGTTTCCATTAACCTTGCTGGATCCAAGGTACGTTCCCTCTACATAATAAATCTTATGCATACATGTGCATACAGCATGATATATCTCGAAAAAAAATAAAGGAAACTGATTTATCATTATTCATGTGACTCGATTTTGTAGTCCGGATCAGTTAAGACAAACTTTTGGATTTACAAATCAGTTTGAAAAAAAAATTAAGATACAAATACGCACATGAAAGCAGTCATACCAATTCTAAAACTAAGTCCCAGTTATTATTCTAGAGACAAACTGTAGATATTATTTGGCACAATTGCATAACTGCCCTCGTTTTCAATCTTAACTGTATGTTTGCCCTCTTTTTTTAGACTTTGCAAAATTGAACCTGCTTTCACCCAAGTTGTTGCACGATTGCCCCTATTTTGATGGCAAAACTGTAATTTTTCCGATCAAAATAGGGGCAATCGTGCAACAACTTGGGTGAAAGCAGGTCCAATTTTGCAAAGTCTAAAAAAAGAGGGCAAACATACAATTGAGGTTGAAAACGAGGGCAGTTTTGCAAATGACCCATATTATTTTGGTAGAACAAAACATTTTCAAAACAAGGACCTCCTTATGATATTACAAGCACATAGATAACTAAAAGGAAGGTGAACTCATGAGTTCTGGAAGAAGCTTGATACATGATGATGAATCTATAATTATAAAGTGTAGAATAAAAGAGAAGTGCTATGGAATAAAGAAACCTTGGAAGGGAGCCAGCGTGTGTGTCCTGGGCAGACTCTGTTAACAGAGTATCATGAGGGAGCCAGCATGTGTGTTCTGGCCGTTGTTTATTATGAAACCGGGCCCCAACGTTTGACATGGATTTTGTATTTCATCTTCATCACTGTATACTAGACTAGACTACCGAACAAACATCTAGAATACGGTGAATTCATGAATATGGATATATGTGTGTGTTAAATATTGGAATCTGATCCACAATATGCTGGAAGAAAAAGAGAGAGCAAACATATCGTAGCTATAAAGCAACAATTGAGAAACTGACAATGCGAGTTGCTGGTCGTCGAATAGGTGTCGAACATTTTGTTAGCCCTTTTTGTACCATCATATACAGCGGCTATGAAAGAAATCAGGGTAACCGAATTTCAGATACATGATCGAAGCATAGAGAAAGATAATGGTAGAGCACCGTAATTGGTAGCATTTCAATCAGACACAATGGAATATGCTTCAAAATATGTATGAGACTGAGATGAAGAAAACTTTATGTTGCCATAGGTCCTAAATTTGAAAGTGTACACAGGGCACTATAAATTTTATGTTTTTTATGTAGTTTTCATAACTGTTCTATTTTTAGTTTCATACCACATATAAACCTCAAAAACAATTACATTCACTGTGGTGATTGCTTGCCCGTGCATTATGCAAAATACTCCACGGATGCGGCCTGTAGTCCAGCATACATATTATGCAAGTAATGCGTTGCAGTATTAGCTTGAACACACACATTTTTTTTTAAGGGAAATAGGATGGGATTCCCCTGTTTCCCTTTATTTGCCGTTAGTATGTGAACTCTACAGGACATAGTAGTTAGGAACAAGGGCTGCAATTACAAGGGGAGGATAGCTATGTTTCCATGTCCAATTTTAATTACAAGGAGTTGAAAGGAGGCATGTGGTGTTGTTTTGTATAAGATTAAATATAAAGAATACAAGGAGTAATTGTGTAGTTTTTATTTTTATATAAAGATTAAATATATCTATTTTTGAATTCTTAAATCTTCATCATACAATCTTCTATATTTCATAAAAGATTGCTAGCTCGTGCAGGTGCACGGGTTGATAGGCTAGTATAACTTAACAAGCGTCATGGATTACAATTAACGAGTCGCAGAATACATCAATCATCCAAGGAAACAATAGATAATGATTGATAATGCAGCCATCGTCTCGATTCCAGAACACCACTCTTAGTCCTCATCTCATCCCATGCATCTCACATTGACTGACTCCAGCAGAGCACAAACTCTAGTCCTCATCCTCCTCGTACTCGTCGCAGTCGTCCTCGTCAGCATCGTCCCACTGGGCCATCTCCGTGTCCTTGTCCTTGAGGACGATGGCTTCGAGTTTGGCTTGGATCTTGGGCCACTCTCTGTCAACAACCGCGTGCACCTCTGCCTTCTGCTTCATCCACTCGTCGGAGACCTCGACGTAGCCCTTGGCGTCCATCTCCGCGCGCACCCACTCCTGCGTCTTGGGGAACCGCTCCTCCATCGCGTAGAACGCCTTGGCCAGGAAGTAGAGCCGCTTCGTGTCCTCGTCCACCGCCTCCTCCCCCGGCCGCGGCGTCAGGTCCGGGTTGCTCCGATTCAGAGCCGCGTATCGCGGCGGCGGCGCCATCGGCTTCTGCGCCAGGATCCACCGGACGTGGTCCATCGGCATCCGGTTCTTCGCCGGCGTCGGCTTCTCTCCGTCCGCGACGCCAGCCGCCGCGTCCTCGGCCTTCGCCATGGGGGCGCACTCCTTCAGCGGGCGCGGCCGCGGCGGCTTGCTCTGGGTGTCGCGCCCCTTCATCGGCCGCCGGTGCGGCGCTTGACCTGGCCCTCCCAGCCGGCCACCGGTGGAACGAAGCCTCGATCCGCCGCTGGGAAAAATCTCGGTTGATTGCTGCGATTGCAGTGGACACACCACATGAGGCGGCGATCCGATCGTGTCGACGTATATATTGAAAACCGGAGGCTGCTGCTCCGAGTCGGATTCCGCGAGAGATACTCGGGGTCGGAAGGGAGGCGTCCATTGATCGAGTCCATCTACTCTACACATACACATGTTGTCACGTTGAACAGGAACCATAATGCAATGCCGCGCATCTGACTGTAGTAGTACCACCTCTATCTACCTTGATCAATCTTACATAAAAACGAACCAACCGGATATCCCATTCAATCAAGCTACTGTCATGTGGGGATTGATGGCCGTGTGCTGTATGCCATGGTTCCTGTTGGTTTAAGCTTCGCTTCATTGTAATCTGGCGGCACGTTTAGTCTCAACGCTGAAGTGCTTCGGCTTTTCTTTCATCAAACTCTGTTTACAGGGTCGGACAGAGCACGCCCCTGTTACGTCAAATTCAGTTTGTTGCCATTTGCTTGTGCATGTGAACTCTATGACTGTTGGTTCAGAGGTTTTGCTGGGTTATTATGTTCAGATGCAGTTCGCCCGTTCTCACTAAAGCATACAAACTTGGAGTTGGAGGCGTGATTAGTGATGTTTTCTCCTTCCGAAAAAATAAAAAGGGGGATGTTTTCTAATTCTTTGATTCATTTTGTCTGTGATGTACATGTGTGACTGTCTTCTTCTGTTTGGAATGAACAACGGCTTCTTGGGCTTTGAGTCTGAACTTGGGAATACCTATTGCATCATGTATGAAGCTAAAAAATTGCACCTTTGTGTCAGGTTACTTGATCTCTTTCATCCAGAATCCAGATCAAGGCCTAGATGAAGAATCATTAACGGGCCTGATCATTTGAGCCTTTTGCAGCTGGCTGCGTTTGCAGCTCAACAACCAACATGCTTGTTTGATCGCTTGAGATTTCAAGGTTCAGTGCTTCACTTTTCCTACAAACAATGTAGCTGATGTCTTAGCAGGGAAAAAAACGAGATGCTCTTAATTTACACACTGCAAGCACAATTTTCAACTGCTCAAACTTTAGGAAAACTTCTGTCCTTTCAAAGACTACTTCCGTGTAAAATTCTTCCGTCACTGGCCAATATGCGTTAAATTCTTGCATTTGAATTAAATCCAGCCTATTCTGTGTAAAAGGATTGAGCCGAAAAGTAGCCTACACCCAAATCTGATGCCGTGTAGACACAAAAGCACCACCCGCACGGGCGGCGGCGGTGTGTGTTCCGGCGTCACCATCCTCATCCGCACTTTGAAAAGCGTGCACGTAAAGTCGTAAAGACCAAATCCCAGACGTGGACGTGCCAATCCCTCTTTTCCACCGTAACGAAGGAGAAAAGCCTACACGGACCAGGAAGAAACGCACGAACCCTCTTCTCTCACCGACATGTGGGACCGAGATATGCTTAGCGATTCGACCCCACCAGTCAGCCAGGTCAAGCGATAACTTACCGAATGAAACCTTATCTGCACATCACCATCCTTCCGCTGACACGTCACCTCCATATCTCCTCGTCGTTGCCTTGGCCTACCAAATTACAGAAATATTCCGATTAAGTCACTCTTCTTAGCCATATGAGAACAAGCGCCTCGAGAGGGACTAAAACTGTAAACAAAAGAAAAGGATAACACAACATAAGGGCACATATGTAATAATTAGAGCATCGCAGGGACCCGTTCGTGAGTTGCTCGGAAACACTGATTATTAAAGGCACCGTTCGTCTTTACCGTAACGGCATCCAACTTCCTTCGCTTCCCTTGCCCGCTACGCGCGCGCGCGCGCTCCGTCCGTCGAACACCTCCCGCGTCCATGGCCTCCTCCTATTCCCGCTCCGGCGGCGGCGCCGGCGACGAGTCCCCGGCGATGCGCCGCCTCCGCCGCCTCTCCCTGCACCTCCTCCAGCCTTCGCCCCCTTCCGATCGATCGCTGGTATCCCCCGCCACGTGCGCGGGGGCGCGGCGCGTGGAGGGCGGCGCGGAGGTGTCCGCCGCGCTGGCGGCGTACCTGCGCGGCCGGCACCGCGCGACGCAGGCGCGCGTGTTCGAGTTCTTCCGGGACCGCCCCGACCTGCAGACGCCCGTGGAGCAGACCACGGCGGCACACCGGGACCTCTGCTTCCGCCAGCTGCGCGCGCTGGTGCGGGACGCCGGCGTGCGCCCGCTCAGCCTCATGGCGGCCGACCCCGCCGAGTACTTCGCCGTCATGGAGGCCGCCGGCGGCGTCGACATCTCGCTCGGCGTCAAGCTCGGCGTCCAGTACAGGTACGCCGTAGGCCCCCGTACACGTGTACCTGTTAAGCGTGACGTGAATTACCTGGTAGGCTGGCTGGTACTGGTACCCATCGATGTTGACTGGACGCCTCCATATCTTTCATGTGTCTATTGATGGTCGTACTGTTATGGATCGGCGCCGGGGCCTCAGCCCACGGCAGCAAGGACCTGGCCTTCTACTTCTTGCTTATCTTCTTCTCTACCCTTCTACTCTCTTTACAATGATTAGGAACCGGAACCCTAACCCTGGACGCCGCTACAGTAGCCACCGCTACTGTAGCGGGCTGCTACAGTGCGCCGCCGGCCCATAAGGCCCGACTGGCTGCCCATAACACGGTACAAGATCGGAGTTTCCATTGATGGATTGTTAGTTGTTGGATAAACATTGAGCAGTCAGCAGTTCGTGGGATTGGTAATTAGCAGTAAAGATTCAAACTCTCGTTCGCTTGATCCATCGTTGGTTGTTGGTTACCCATTGAGCAGTGCGAGGCATTTGGCAATTAGCAGTGATTGGATTCAAACTCTTGTCCGCTGACATGTCAATTCGTCATTTAGATGATTGAATTCGTACATGGTACTTCATTTATGGACGATGGGTCATCTGAACTGATAGTGCTATTGGTCTATACGATGGTCACTGTGCGTGTGGGGTTCTGGGAAAAGATGTTTCTGCTTTGTCCATGTACATACGTTTCAGTTTCTCATTTTTGTATTATTTGTCTGCCAACAGAGAGTTATCTTTGATTGCACGTTTGGAATGTGGACCTGCTTGATTGAATGGCATTTATTATTGAGCGCAATGGTTTGTTCAGTCTGTTCGTGAGCCGTTTCACTGACTAGGTGGATGATATCATGCCGTTTCGTTTATTCTTTTTAATAAGATGAACGGTCAAACATAACTCAAAAAGTCAACGGCGATAACAATTTAAGAACAGAGGGAGTAAAATCTCCGGGTACTAGAAATCACGCTCATTGCCGTTGTGGTTGCATCAGGCGAATTGTTACCTTCTTTGTTATCTTTCTGTTACAGGATACTGTAACTTGACCTGTTTCTTATTGCAGTCTCTGGGGTGGTTCTATCATAAATCTAGGAACCAAAAAGCACAGAGATAAGTTCTTTGATGGAATCGACAATTTGGATATTCCAGGCTGTTTTGCGATGACAGAACTACATCATGGTTAGATTCTTCATCTATCTTGTAATGATGACTTTCTTTTTTTTTTTTGTTGCTTTGCATTTCATCAACATACAGTTAGTTACAGCGTCGCCCTACTGTCATGGATCATCTTCTTTCGGTTCTTTTGAATAGGCAGTGCAGGCTTGAACCCACCACTTAAGACACTGTTTCAACATTCTGAGAAGATCTGGTGCTATTTCTCTCTTTACTCAACTAACTCTTTTTGTACTAGGCTCCAATGTCCAAGCCCTACAGACTACTGCAACATTCGATCCAGTTACTGACGAGTTCATTATTAACACACCAAATGATGGAGCTATCAAGTGGTGGATTGGCAATGCTGCAGTTCATGGAAAATATGCAACTGTTTTTGCAAGGTTAATTTTACCCCTCCAAGGAAAAGGAGGGACCCCTGCTGACATGGGCATTCACGCATTCATTGTCCCCATAAGGGACCTTGAAACTCATGCTGTTCTTCCTGGAATTGAGATAAATGATTGTGGGCACAAGATAGGCCTAAATGGTGTAGATAATGGAGCATTGAGATTCCGCTCAGTTCGGATACCCCGAGATAATCTTCTGAACCGATTTGGTGATGTATCACGAGATGGAAAATACACAAGCAGTCTCCCCACTATTAACAAAAGATTTGCAGCAACTCTTGGTGAGCTTGTTGGAGGACGAGTCGGTATTGCATATAGTTCTGTGGGTGTTCTCAAAGTTGCAGTTACCATTGCAACGAGGTATGCTCTTCTGCGCCAGCAATTTGGTCCTCCTAAGCAGCCAGAAATCACTGTGCTGGATTACCAGTCTCACCAACACAAACTAATGCCTATGTTAGCTTCTTCATATGCATTTCACTTTGCCACAATCTATTTGGTGGATAAGTACTCAGAAATGAAGAAAACCAATGATGAGGATGTCATTGCTGACGTGCATGTTCTTTCATCCGGGTTAAAAGCCTACATAACTTCGTATACAGCAAAGTCTATAAGCATATGCCGAGAATCATGTGGTGGCCATGGTTATGCTGCTGTAAATCGTTTTGGAGCTCTGCGTAATGACCATGACATATTTCAAACATTTGAGGGCGACAATACAGTTCTTCTACAGCAGGTACCGATCAGTATCCTTATTTCCAAACTGATCAATTACCAATGTAATATTTGATGGGCAGGTTTTGGTAAATTTTACGGTTCAAGATACTACACCACAGACTGTGTCATAATAACAAACATAATTGTGTTTTCCTGGGTTAAGAGACAATTTGACGAGTTAATGAAGATACTGTAAAGTTAATTTTCCTTTAAATAACATTTCACTTCTCATGCT
This sequence comes from Eragrostis nindensis, assembly GCA_012490785.1. Taxonomy (NCBI): domain Eukaryota; kingdom Viridiplantae; phylum Streptophyta; class Magnoliopsida; order Poales; family Poaceae; genus Eragrostis; species Eragrostis nindensis. The sequence goes on along the minus strand of JAAXCT010000038.1, from coordinate 68,758 downwards.
CTTATAGGTTGCTGGAGATCTTCTGAAGCAATACCAGGAAAAATTTAAGGGAGGGACACTCTCTGTAACCTGGAACTACTTGAGAGACTCCATGAGTACCTACCTATCCCAGCCTAATCCTGTGACTGCTCGATGGGAAGGGGAAGATCATCTGCGGGATCCTAATTTCCAGCTGGATGCGTTTAGAGTGAGTCATTTCTTCACAAGTAAAGTCTACAGATAGTTTTCCCATGCTTACTTTTATGGTACTGATTGGACAAAATTTCTTCCCAGTACCGAACATCTCGCTTACTACATAGTGTTGCTGCTCGGCTCCAGAAGCATAGCAAGACACTTGGAGGTTTTGGGGCGTGGAATAGATGTTTGAATCATCTGCTCACACTTGCAGAGTCACATATCGAGTCCGTTATCCTTGCAAAGTTCATAGAATCAGTAAAAAGGTAAAGGGTACAAACTTATTCTGCATTTGTTTGTCTACTTGTCCTCAAGTACACTGTTGCTACCATCATGGCATCTTCAGCACCTTTACTTACAGGCCTGCAGAAATGCTTTGACAGCATATATTATATTAGAATGTTATACGTGTGAAATCATGAAGATCAGTCTGCTTTGCTCAACGGTGCTGATGACCATGCTTTAAGTTCAGCATGAAAATTTCCCTGTGTCCTGATTGCATTTTCCCTTGGCAGCCGTTCTGATTCTTTATGCTTGATATGCAGAATGTTGCCTTGAAACACAAGCCACGTAATCACTTTTTAGCAGAGTGATTTAGTCATTTGTATGACAGTAATATTGATATCCTTGACCATTGCTATTCATTCTTTTGTGTTTGAACTGAACCACAAAAGAACTTGGGTTAAACTGTCCTAGGCTAAGGCTACTGATCCTTCAGATTCCGTTTATCTGAGATGCCCATGCCAATTAATGTGATCACAGCTGACAATTACTTACAATGCATATTTGCAGTTGCCCTGATGAGAAAACGCGGCAAGTACTGAAGTTGGTGTGCGACCTTTACGCGCTAGACAGAATCTGGAAAGACATTGGAACATATCGCAATGTAGACTATGTCGCCCCAAACAAAGCCAAGGTTTGTGCTTGTCACTCTCATACTGCAACTTCTGACAGGGAAACAGAACTTGATAGTGATACTCCCTTCTCTCTGCAGGCTATTCACAAACTAACAGACTACCTCAGCTACCAAGTGAGACTTGTGGCACGAGAACTCGTTGACGCATTTGATCTTCCAGATCTCATCATCCGTGCCCCGATTGGCATGCAATCGGAGGCCTATGCACAATACACCCAGCATGTCGGTTTCTAGATGATACATACTACCAAAGATAATAACTTGTCAATACAATACGTTGCAATGAAGTGTATAGTGAAAGTAATAGATCAGCAAATAAGGTGAATTAGGACTAGCATGTCAGCAATAATCTACTTGTGAACAAAATTGTCAGACTGCTTTTTGGTGTATACCGGGATGAGATTTCCGGTTGGTCAGGATGGTGGATGTTATGGATGGAATCTGTTCCTCATCCAAAGAAAGTTTGCTTCGTTTGTCCCCTTCAGTGTAAATAAAAAAGAGAAACAAGTGGGACACTTTCGGTGGGCAAATGGGGCTGATTAAGCCGAGGTGTGGGAAAATCACACTATGTTGAAAACGAATTTTGAAAGAGTAGTATTACTTTTTGGTGTAACAATGTTGAACAGGGAACTATTACTCAATTGAGAAGGATTGGCAAGCTCAAAAGACATAATTGGTTGGAGTTTTTTTTTTTTACTTTGATTGGTTTCATATCTGGCTAATAATGCCTGCACCTTTGCCATAAGCTGGAAGCCAGGAGAGGTGCATATTGAACTCCTGATAAATTGCCTACTTTGTCATTGTAATAAAGGTATAAACATGTTCCTAGCCAGAATCAAATATAGGTGAGGAAGCTATAAAAACTGCCCAGCACTGAGACATACATAATTTATGGCACTAACATTAGGCCAAATGTTGCACTATAATCTGATGATTAAGAAAATATATACCATAACCAATCAATGCCTGGCTAAGCAATTTGAGCATTTGGCCCGAAAGTCTTGTAATCATCACGAGCCACTTCATACTTGTGCTTGAGCTCCTCATACTGCTTCAGCGAAGCCTCTGAAAACTTCGTGAGGCGATCAAGAACCGTAGTCAATTTCGACTGCAACCCTTCAGCTGCTGCAACGCTTCCACACTTGCCTCCTCCTGCTCGTTGTTCTCCAGCATACCGCACTCCTGTGACTCACTTTTGGGTTTGTTTTGATCATCATGGTGCTCGGACGAGTCACGAATGAGCTGCATCACGTCTTTGATGGACTTGCATAACTCATCGGTGGGTAGTGACTCCATCATGGCAAGCCAGTCTTTGCAGAGGATGAATATTGGAGGTGAGACGGCCTGGCGAGGAGGGAACGAGGCATTGCGCCTCCGTCTGCGTCGGTCTTGGCGTGGCTGCAGCACACACTTCTGGAGCCATGCATTGAGGGCCTCAACATAAGACTTGTGAGCAGTGATCCAGATTTTGAAGCTGGAGGAAAAGCAGTCCATCTCGTTCAACAGATGCATTGCTGCCTGCCGGTGGTGCTCACCTAGCTGCACTGAGGTTGAGGATTTCACATGGTAGGCCAGTGTGATCGTGATGAACTGTTTATGATGGCATTCCAGCATTGCTTTCCACATTCTGATTAGCCTGCATAAGTTATTGAGGGTCAGTTCATGGTTAACAGAAAAGACATGTAAGCATGGTGTTGTAAATTCATCATGTCCAAATAAGATTTAGACTAGGCCAGACTGAAGGTACAATGTCAGGCATCAGAATATTAGCAAAACATGGATAAACCCGAAAATGGTTTGTGACTGTAATCTCCTGACTCTTAGTATTGTACTGTTAAAACTAATCTTGGTGTGATTGCGGCAGTTAATTTGTGCTAATAATACTAGAAAGGGGATTTTACGCTGCTAAGGTGGCATTCAATGATTGTGATAAAAGAAGAGCATGCAACAACAATAACAAAGCCTTTTAATCCCAAGCAAGTTGCTAGGCGATGAAACCCACATGAACCAGCAAGGAACGTCAAAAGAAAGTAAAAGAAAACAGAGAAATAAAGGGGTCAGAAAAGCAAACTAAGCCTATGATTTTTTTTCTTTTTTCGATAGGTATGCTATTAAGTATATACCCTTGAATACATTCGCAAAATAAAAAAAAAGAGTACATACCCTTGAATCAGCTCAACAAGCTGTGGCTGCAGTTCTTCATCTCTTATCTTCTCAATTCTTTTGGAGATCGCATCAACAGCCTGGATTGCGACAGATACCCTGGAATGCAGATCCTTTACAACAGCTCTAGTCTTGTCAATCAGTTGTGCATTTAGACCTCGTGCAAATTGACGCCGGAGCAGGTTACATTTTTCATCATAAGCCTTTCTGACATTTTCACTTGCCTACATAAACCATGCAATGCATTAAGCCATTGAGGGTGATTCATTGTATGCAAACAGTTCAACTATGAGGAAGAGTGTCCTAGTAACAAACATACAATGCTAGATAAATAAATACTGAAATACACTTGGATTATTAAGCACATAAAATAAAATGCAAAGAATAATAACGATCAAATACATCCTGCCCCAAAATTAGTTTATTTCAAGAATTTTCCTAAGTTTAACTATCTTAAGTTTGACAAACTTTATAGAGAAAAGTACCAACATAAAAAATCTAAAGCAAGCACATATGAGAATATAATTTGTGATGGATCTAATGATGCTAATTTAGTGTCATAAATATTCACTCTTTTCTATAAGCCTGGTCAAAGTTTAGACAGTTTGGCTTAGGACGACTCTAGAAATGAACTTATTTTGGGATGGAGTGGTACTAAAATATTCTCCAGTTATCATTTATCAATGCTTGTGACAGCAAACATCACTGGTCTCAGAAATACTGTTAGGAACTGCATGGCTAAATGCACCAGATTAGAAGGGGCACTAGTGATGAAATCATGATTCCAAAAAGTAAATAAATTTAGTTTGACGCATCACAGTCAACGAGATTACTGCACACAAAGTGCACATGTACTTAAAATGTACCTTGATTTCGTCATATAATTTTCTCTCCCATGCGTGTAGCCTATCCAGTGTAGAAGAGTGGCTTCCAGATACCATGGCGAATTCCTCAACAAAATCACTATTACTGTCATCCACATCATCTTTAATTATAGCTGTCATAAGTGCACTCTTAGATGATGATGATAGAGAAGAGACAGAACGCTTCCATGTGACGACCTTTGAAACATGCTGTGCAGTTTCTACAAAAAACATTAAAAATTAGTACAAACAAACATTGTAATAAGAATAATGAGAAGAGCCCAATGAGAACAGTTTAGCTACCCTGGTTGAGAATAATATCACGATTGCAGCAGACTCTAAGTGCTGATACAAATCGGGCAGTAGGAGGCTTGCCTGGAGAACCTACAATATGAGCAATAAAACAAATTAACGACTTAAAAAATACTGACGTAATTTAGAGCAAAAAAAAGACATCTGCACGCTTATCACCTGGTATTTTAGCGCATATGTCAAGTCTGATCTTCTTTGTCTCAAGCATTCTGGAAACCTCATTCCCTGCTTCAGCTGCACGTATAAATCGTATTTCAATGTCCTTCATGCTTGAAATAAAATCTTTTGCTCGATGAGTGATGAATTCAGAGGGGTCTTCTGTCTCTGCACAAAGTTCTTTTTCCATTTCACTTTCCACCTTTGCAGCAGCTCCCTCTGAAGAAGTAGCTTTGGTTGAAGCATCAGCAAATCGACTTTCATTAACTGGTTCACTCATCCCACTTTGCTTTGGCTCGCTTTCCTTTTTGGGTGACACAACATCATCAGGAACTTCAGTATGCCTTCTACTGGACATGGTTGCTTCTACTTCTTCCTCCTCTTCCTCTTCTTTCAATGGCATTATTTCGGCCACCCTTGCCTCTCTCAATCCCTTCAATCTACTAAAGTTCAATGTTAACCCATCCACATTGTTAGAGGAACCACTGCCAGCAGCATCAATGGGATCAAAGAAGTCCCACGAGGTACATAGTTCTGGGGGTAACGGTGGTGGTGGGGGCACAAAAGCAGAGACCGGGGATTCTCGCCCCACAAATTCAGCGGCAGATGGATCAATTGTGATTGTTAATGGAGTTGTTCCTGCTGCTTTCATGCAGTGAATTCTTGTTGAGGGAGGAGTAAATTGACTTCCTCGGTGCATTGGGGAGCTAACATTATCTACTGCACGAGAAGGCGAAGGAGATGCCATTGAGGAATGTGACGGCGACTTATCCACATCTGAAATGGAGAGTGATGATTCTGGTGAGATCTCTGACTCAGCATACCGCCGCAATGCAGTCCCCACAGTCCGGAGGGATTGAGTATATGATAAGTGTGCCGCTGACAACGCATCTCTTGAATTGATGGCTCGCCTAATATGGCGCATTCGATCCTTGCACAGAACCAAAGCATCCTCCCTGGTGGCTTTGGAGGGAGAAGAACCCATTGGGATTTCACAATACACTAGAGACCAGTAGATTCATCAAAGATCAGCTAAAGATCAAAGCTGCACCAGTTAGAAATCCTGCTTGTGACCAGCAGGGCTCTTCCCTACTCAGTTATTAGCAATGGAAGAAATGATTGCAGTACCTGTCCGACAAAAACATTAAAAGTAGAAATCAACCTCAAAACTTTACAAAACTGAAAACAGTAAGTGACAAAATAATGCGCATAGGAGCGTAAAGTTTTTAGCATCTGCTGCCAAGTTTGGGCTTAAGGCAGTACAAAGTACTCCTACAAAGGAGCCACACATCAATCACTCCGGGTAAACAAGCATTTCACTCCACAAACAAAAAAAACGTAGCAGAGAAATTGACAATGCTTCATAGCTCAACAGTACATCAAACAAATCCAACCAATCAATCACAATTTTTGTTAAAAAAATTACCAAGTAACTTATAAACCTCAAAATGCTCAACAGTGCATCAGAAGACAATGGTCAAAGCGCATTCCTTAAAGGCCTGCACACAGAAGCAGGGCAGCATTGAACCAGCTCTATGATTAAAGCAAGCAAGCAAGTTCTGAGCCACAGGATAAGCTGGACCAAAAGAGTGAGACAAGAAACCAGCAAAATGGGACCTTTCCCCAATTCCAACCTCTGATCAAGCACTGTATCGCACCAAAGGGCAAAAAAAATTGCAGCACTACCTCAAAAGCAGCACTTAAACAAAGATAATCGCTCCAACGCAGCCCCCAAATCCCCAGGGGATGACCAGGGCACTACCCAAATCCGAATCTTGTGAAACCAGAACAACCAGAATTTTTTTTAGAGTTTAACCAGAATAAGCAGAATGACATAGGGGAGAAGGCAACAGGGGAAAAATGTTCCCCTTCCCTCCTCATCCTCCTTTAATCCAACCCAATGTCGTCCTCAAGAACCTACATCTATACTGTAACAACTACCAATGCAGCCTCTCTGGAAGCCATGAATCAAATGCAGCACATCAAACCAAGAACCCGCCCTAGGATTAGCCTAAACCCTACCCAAAACCACCAGAGAAACAGAGCTACTTCAACCGACCTATTACCCAAAGCCACGCGCCGCCGACCGGCTGCCCACGCCTGAATAGGATCCCGTCGCTGCCCGCGCCGCACCTCGCCTAGCCAGCGCTTCCTGGTCTGCGCGGTGCCGCTCCCGAACCTCGGAACTCGCCTGAAACTCAGCGGCGGCGGCGGGAGCCGAGAGCGCACAGTTGACTAGGGGACGCGCAGGCGCAGGGCAATTCAGCTATGGATCCCCAGCCAGAAGCTCGGTCACTTCACACCCGCACAGTGACTGGGTTTTTGTTGGGTTCTTGGTGACCGTTAATGGCGGTGGCGGTGTGTACTGGTGCGAAAACAGGGGTGGGTGGAGGAGCCAAGGGAATGAAAGCAAAGGTGTGGGGGTGGGGGTAAGAATCTGCTGGTGGGGCAGCAGTGTGCGAGAGAGAATTCAGTGGAGTTCAGGAGGCGAGATCTTTTGCCTTTTTACCCTATGCATTGGTGTTTGTGCAGTCTAAAGCTAGAGGTAAAAAGGTAAAAAGAGCAGTAGTAGTATTTGCGCCGGAAAAATCCAGCCAAGGAGAAATGACGGTCAAGAATGTATACAGTCGAAAAATAACCCAAGTTTAACCCAGCAAGTTGGCCACTGACAGTACTGCTTACAAGTTACTCATACTGATCAATCTATTACTATTGCACAGACCCTTATTATGGGGGTGTACTCCTACTCAGGTATTGTGCGGGCTCACAAACCTGGTCAGGTGCCTCTCTCAAAACAAGGTGATGCAAACAGCAGTAACATGGTAGCCCTGAGTCGCCCTGAGTGGCTGTAGGCGTTACTGCCTCTCTCTCACGCCGCTCTTCCCAACACCACCGCTTCCTCGATTCCCATCCCGGCCTCGAGTTCGCCGATCTTGATCGCTCCCCCGCATCGTACATCTCCCCGACACATCAATCCTCGCATCAAAATCTCATCCTCATCTAGCTCCTTCTCGTTTCTCCCGTACATGCCTTACGGAGGAAACGATGACACCGTCTTCAGATCCTAGCGCCTCCCAGTGCCACCGATCGCCATCACCGCCGCCACCACCACCGCCGCCACCCCAGCCGCCGGACACAACCATGGAAGAAGCTGCAGACAACCTGACACCTCCACAACATCTACCCACGTCCAGCCAACACCATCCTGCGCCTGCTGTTCATGCTGGAACACAGCCTATTCTAGCACGCCAGGAAATCCCAGATCTCGCCGCCACCCTCCAAGCCATGAAGATCACTCCTACTCTATCGCTTACTCTGCCACCACCACAGGCAGAACAACCCATCTCAACCCGCCACAACCTCCTCATGAAGGTGGCTGACTCTGCCGGTGCAGCTCGAGTCCTCCCTCTATCGGCGGTTCAAGCAGCGATGCGTCAAGCATGGGGACGAAGCTTCTTTGACATCACCCATGTGGCACCAAACGTGTTCATGGCGCGGTTTAAAGATTCCCGGGCCCTGCAGTTTGTGTGGACAAAGCAGCCATGGTCAGTGGGAAAGGAGAATCTCCTGTTCGAGTGGGTCAATCCGAATCAGCAAGCTAAGCCGCTGGATGCTTACAGGTTTGCAACTCTGTATGTCACAGTCAGATTTTATGGCATCCCTGCATCTGTCCGTGTCTCCCCTGTGCAAGCTATGCATGTAGTTCGGCAATTGTTACATCAAATAGGAGCACCATCAGATATTGATCAGCTATCAGAAAGTTCTATCTTTAAAGATAAAGTCTATATTGCTGCACGGGCCAAAATCAACGTCAACAAGAGTGTTCTTGATCGCATCACTCTGAATCTCCCACAAGGAATCACTGCTACAGTTTACCTTCATTATGAGCGCATCCATCGTATATGCACCTTTTGTGGTCTCATGTTTCATTCAGTGGGAGATTGTCCACGACGCCACAACATCCTGTTCGAGCTGCCGTCAGAACAAGCACAGGACATCCCCTTTGAAGTGTACGGCCCATGGATGACCAATGCAGACAAGATCCCAGCAGAGGCAAGCCAAAGCCAGGAAGTGCAACCCCAAGACCAACTCCTTCAGCAGTTTCAGCAACATTTTGCAACCAAGAATCTGCTCGCCGCGGAACCATCGGCAGTACCGGAGAAGACTACCGGCCGCCAGCACCTGTCACATCAACCACGGCTCGTCAGAGAGCCAGGAACAGTGCTCCCTACAGTGCAGCAACTTGCACGGCAGCACCAGCAGGCACAATCCTCACAACATCTGCATGCAAGACACATACCTGTTCAACACCCAGAAGCCAGCACACGTTCACACGGAAAGTCTAAGGCGGTAAGAGAGTCCTCTCTTCACCAGCCTTCTCCGTCAAGCCTGGAGAAGCAAGCTGAGATGGGCCACCACTTCCAACAGCAGCATGGGCCAACAACTGCAGAACACAAAGTGCCACAGGCAAGCCATAAGCGCCGCTCCCTCTGCCGCTCCTCCCACACGCCACCACCACCAGCAAAGCGCCAGGCCACGGATCACCATGGGGAACCATCTCGCCCACCTCACCGCTCCTCGCAGCGTCGATCCGCATCGACAGCACCATCCTCCCACTCCTCTGCTGCATCATCCAGTCCACAACATCATCCTCCGGCGCCTCCTGTCAGCACCGCCGCACCCGGGAGCCATCCCCGTTCCCGGTCACCGCTACCACCATCTCCCCACCGCTCCGCATCTCCTGCTGGCGCCATCTCTGCTTACCAGCCGCCACACCGCCGTCACCAGCCCATCCACCACGCAGCCACTGACAAGGGCAAGCGGCACACTCAACTTGCATCCTCATCAGCCGACCCAGATGCAAGAGGACAACCAGATGCAAGACCGCCGGACCAGTTCCCGATCCGAGCTCGAGGAGACCGAAGTAGCCATGGAGGCCGATCTGGAACTCATAGAGCTAGTCGATGGGATGCAGGGCCAGGACCTGTCCCTGGAAATGACAACCAAGCTGCTGATCCTCTTAACCGAGCTCTTCCTCATGCTCCTCACCACGACAGCTACACTACTTCAAATGCTAAGGCGCCGGCTTCAAGGGCGCCACCCCAGCAATGAGTCTCCTCAGTTGGAATTGCAGAGGTTCAGGCGGGAACCTCCGCAGTTCGAAGATGCATCACCTAGCCCGCCTAATGTCCTCCACGAATGCGCAGGTAACTTTCATCTCTGAAACCCGTAATTCTTCTATTACTAGTACTAAATTATCTAACCATTTCTCTATGCACGATAGTCATATTGTTCCGGCGATTGGCCAATCTGGAGGACTCTGGGTCATGTGGAAAGATGACATGGATGTCCAGATCATCGCCTCTAGTAGCAATTTTATTTTAGCTTTTGCTGTACAAAAATCTAGTAATGTCAGTTTCAAGTTAGTCTGTATATATGGGGACCCTCAGCATGCTAGAACTAGTAACATATGGCAGGAGATCATCTCTTTTGTTGTACAAAGCCCTGATCGTCCGACCTTTTGTATGGGGGATCTAAATAATATTATGCATCCTAGTGAAAAGTGGGGGCCTGGACCTCCCAACTTATCTCGTATTGCAAATTTCTGCTCTCTAGTTAAGCAATGTGGTCTCATTGATTTGGGTTACAGTGGTCCGGCATACACTTGGACAAATAAGCGTTTTACGACTAACCCCACTTTTGAAAGATTGGATCGTTGTCTTGCTAATGCAGATTGGTGCCAGATTTTTCCAAACACTACAGTCTATCATCTTCCAATGCTTTACAGCGACCACACACCTATCCTAGCAATTCTAAACTCCACTATCCCAAAGCCAAAGCGTCGATTTCGCTTCGAAAACTGGTGGCTATCGGAACCTAACTTCCACCAGCAGGCAATGCAAGCCTGGACGCAAGCTTCAGACCAACCTTTCCACAAACGCACGACACACCTTACAAAATCACTCAAAATTTGGGTCAAAAAGAAAAAGCCTCTAAACCAGCAACTCCAAGAGATTGAGACCCAACTCCTAGCCATCCAAACTGCAGATCCCGCTCTACTAGACCACCAAGCTGAAGCTTCACTCACCGAGCTCCACCAAAATATTTTAGACAAGCTCACCGAATACTATCGCCAGCGATCCAAAAAACACTGGGCCACTAAAGGAGACCGAAACACAAAATTTTTTCAGCAGGCTTGCACTAAAAGAAGAACGAAGAACAGAATTTGCTCCATCCAGTCTACAACAGGAGATATCATTGCAAATCCGGAAGACATTTCCCAAGAATTTATATGCTACTTCACAAACCTTTTTACAACTTCTCTTACTGCAGGCACCGAAGTAAACAACCACCAGGTAACAGTTGACTATGAAACTTGTTGCACATCACCTTCTATTGATGAATGTTTGCAGATTTTAAAACAAATGAGACTCAACGCCGCACCAGGACCAGATGGACTTAATGTAGCCTTCTACAGAGCTGCATGGCAATGGATCAAGCATGACATGCACAGCCTGATATCACAGTTCTACACTACAGGTACCTTTCCTCCTCAACTCAACTCTACAGATATTGTGCTTATTCCAAAAAAATACCCTGCAACTTCTGTGACTGACTTTAGACCGATTAGTCTAACAAATGTCAATTATTGGCTTATTGCAAAATCCTTGGCAAACAAAATTAAACAAGAACTGCCAGACTATATACACCATTCCCAGCATGCTTTTATTCAAGGTAGAAGGATAACTGAAAATATCATTATAGCTCAGGAAATAGTACATTCTTTTCAGCTCAAATCCTTTAAACAAAAAGCTTTTATGCTCAAGATTGATCTAGCAAAGCCTTTGATCGCCTGGAATGGCCTTTCATTTTGGATGCTCTTCGACGTAAAGGGTTTCATGGTCATTTCATACATATGATACATACATGCATCTCTACACCGTCTTTCTCTGTTAACATAAATGGCCAGTCTTATGGTCGCTTTCGAGGCTCCCGAGGAATACGACAAGGTTGTCCCCTCTCGCCATACCTTTTTGTCCTTGCAATTAATGAACTATCTCTGCGCTTACAAACTGCTCTTGATCAATCACATCTAACAGGGGTCAAATTAAGTGCAGACTGTCCCCCTATTCATTCTATAATGTTTGCAGATGATCTCATCATTTGTGGCCAAGCAAATCATCCAGAGATCTATCAAATTAAGGACATTCTATAAACTTTCTGCAGCCAATCAGGTCAGACTCCAAACTGGGCTAAATCCTCTATCCTTTTCAGCCGCCATGTTGAATCTCACCTCCGAGCCCATATCAAAACTATTTTTCCTGTGCAAGATTTCCAGCCCAATACCATGCACCTAGGCCATCCTTTACTTATCACCCACAGAGACAAAGCCAAAGCCTATGATTTCATCTACTCAAAATTCAAATCTCGGCTCACCATCACCAAGGCAAACAATCTAAACCATGCAGGAAGGCTGGCACTCATCCAATCAGTTTTTGCTTCAATCCCAGTTTATTACATGGCAAACATCCTCTTCACAAAGAAATTCCTAGCAAAGATCACGGCAATCATTCGAACATTTTGGTGGCAAGGTGTGCAAGATTCAGAGAGAACTAAACCCTTACACCTACGATCTTGGAAATCCATCACCACACCAAAAAAGGATGGTGGTTTAGGTATCCGTGATATTCTCCTTGTCAACAAAAGCATGCTCATGGCTGCTGCCTGGCGGATCATAACCGAACCGAACTCCTTTGCAGCGTCTATTTTGCAGGGTAAATATTTCCCACAAGGAACCTTCTGGACGGCGCCGCTGTATCCACCAAAATCCACCTTCTGGTCATCCATCCTCAAAGTAAGGAAAGAGCTATACCATGACATTACTTTACAAGTCATAGACGGTAACACCAACATCTGGAACCAACCATGGTTTCCAGCATGGCAACATTTACATGACAACTTGAACCTTGCCCAAGAACAGTATTTGATCCCAAACTCCATATCGGACCTTTGGCATCCAGGTACTAAGCAGTGGCATCAGCACAAAATTACTACTATTTTTGGACAACACATTGCAGCTCTTGTTATGCAGGTACAGCCAAGCCCAGGACATGGACCAGACATCCTCTGTTGGAAACCAACTAGCACTGGAATCTGCACATCAAAAAGTTCATATCTTCAGTTGGCAATAAGAGACAGACAACAATCACCGGTACCTTTTGTGTCAATGCAGGTCCTACAGCTGCTACAGGAAGTTTGGTCCAACAAAACAATACCACCTAGAGTCAAGACCTTTGCATGGAGGCTGCTGCGGCTTGCACTCAGCACAGGTGCTCGCGTCAAGAGAATCATACCATCGGCCGATGGGAACTGCTCTAGATGTGGACAACTTGAAACTGAACCACATCTGTTCTTGCACTGCACCTTTGCAAGGGCAGTATGGTTCAGTTCAAGACTTGATCTACACACTGATGCATTACCGACGTCCGACCATGGCATCCATCAACAGTTGCAAACCATATTGCAGCAAGGTACGAATATTTCTAATGCAGGATATATTTGGAGCCTCCTCTGGTGCATATGGAAATCCAGAAATGATCATCGATTCAACAAGATTGAATGGACAGTTCGCCGAGTTCTACATGAAGCTCAAGCAATTGCCGACGAAATCAACCGCCAAGACCATCAAAACCCAGATCCGGCGCTGCCGGATCAACCCTGCAATATCCCAAGACAGGAGCCTATTCCAGATGGAAGACGCACCGACTACCGCATCTTCACTGATGCCTCCTACCAGATTCCAACATTCTATGCACCAGCAGAACCGGCGGGCATTGGAATTTTCATCATAGACAAAACACAAACTCTCTACACCACTATCTCAATCCAGGCCCTGCTACTACTGCCGACGACTCCACTCCATGCAGAAGCACAGGCGGTTCTATTGGCGGCACGATTGGCAGTACATCTTAACTGTCATCATATGGCATACTACACCGACAACCAAACTCTTGCCACAGCAGCTCAGCTCAACGACCCGATCAATCAGCCGGGTCACTGGATGTTGCGACCCATGCTACAAGAATTTTCTACACTACTCAATGCAGGCGACTACAAGATAACCAAGATATCAAGAAGATACAATTCCAGAGCAGATGGACTAGCCAAAAGGGCAAGACAGGACAATGTTACTACGTCCTGTATCACCTCTTGTATGGCTCTAAATCACAACTTACTTTGCCCAGTGCAACAGGCACTAGAAACGTTTCAATGGGATCATTTTCATCCCATCTCTGTATCATGTCTTTAATTAATGGAAACCCTTTTATCCTCAAAAAAAAAAAAAAAACATGGTAGCCCACTCTCAAAACAAGGTAGCTAGCCCACTCTCAAAACAAGGTGATGCAAAGAGCAGTAACATGTCATCACTGCCATTCTTTTTTTCTTTGTTTTTTGGTGAGGGTACTGCCATTCTATAACATGACAATACACAAGCTCAAGCTTGCACAAAATGAAACTGAGCTAGTAAAAGAATCACTACCACATCCAACCACAGATTTCCAAATCTCTTGCTTTGGTAAACAGTATTGATACAACAGGGGCGCGTAAATCACGAAGAGATTTTGAGAGTTGCAGTACAAAGTGAACAACAATAAGTAATTTTACAAAAGGGTGCATCCTAGTTTCACATTCAGTCTGAGTCGGAGTCTTCAATGGTCGATGATCTAATCCTCCTGTTCTTCGACGTATAACCCTCATCGTCGTCATCCTCATCGTCTTTCTTCTTTTCATCAATTATACCTAACATGTTTTGGAGGTTAAGGTGATTATCATTCCAAAATATGAAGTAGTCCTCTAGAACGAAACAAGAGTGGCTACCTTTCATCTTAAGAATATTTTCCAATGCTCTTGTTGAAAAGTCGTCTTTCCTCCCAAGGTCTTCAAACCCGACTAACCGGTCAACAGCTATACCCTTCCTGAAGTAAAAGTGCATCAATTGCTCTGCTATTGCTCTGCTATCTCAGATTAGTGCTTGCAAGGAGAAACATGAATAGCAAGGAGCACCATAAATTGAAACCTGTTACCCTGTGGACAGGGCTCATGAACAGTGTGTGCACTTACTTGAACAATATAACACAGGGTAATGTTTTGATTGCCAATTTGGCCACAAAGAAAGGGGCATTCTGCAGTTTTTTACAGAAAAGATTAGCCTTCATCAATGTAACAAAATTGATAGCACCCAGTGATGGAATAGCATACAGACCTCAGCATCGAGCTTGACGAATTTTGTTCCCACATAGACCGGCGCAAGGGCCTTCAAATGCTTATCCATGATCCTGGCAAAGATTCGCAGAGACTACCATAAGTATCAAAAGAAGAAGAAAAAATGTATATGTAAAAAGGAAGAAGAGAAGTTATAACATACTTGCAACGGTAAAATTCACGGTGGTAGAAATGGCATATGACCTTTTCACTGCCAGTAACCTCGCCTAAGAAGTCTCCTTCAGTTATCTCCCTGTATTCACCATGACCTTGCCTTTTTAGCACTTCACGTTTCTCAGCCTCTTTCTGTTGCATAGGAAACATTTTGAGGACAAAAGCAAACATAGAACTTCATAAGCTTCAAAAGTGAAAGATGGAGCTCAGTACCTTTAGAGCTGCAATTCTCTCTGCATGCAACTTCTCAAGTTCTGGGTCCTGGCAAACAGTTTTATGATGCAATGACAAATATGACAACTGACAATGTAACAGAATGCTATGTTCCCTGCACAGGAGGGAAATACAAGAGAAAAGTAAATAAACGTTTATGCTTCTACTCACATCCATTAGCTCATCAAGATCAACTTCATCATGGTTTGCAGGAGCTGCTTCAGCCTTTTCATTAGCCAAAATTTCCTATAACAATGTACAGCGATGTCAGCATACACAAATCCATAATTGAATATAGAAGAAATGGTGTGCTTATTACATTAGGAGAAGGGGAATTAAAATAATGTAAAAACAAAAGGGTATTAACAACCACATTACAAAGAAAAGAAAAGGCACACACATAGATAAGCGAAACAAATAACTATCATGGGCCAACAAAACTGTAAATTTGTTTGTGAAAAATAAAATTGATAGGAACAAAATAGTTTGCCGACATGTCTACACCAAAAAATTTGCAGGACAGCCAGGCAAGATATTATTTTCAATCTACAGAATTCAGTCTTTGATGTATATGGGACACAAAAAAAGTACCAATCTTCACCACTCCATGGTCCTAGCCTGGCTAAAATTTTGAATCTTTGATAGTATTAAACGTTACTAAAACCATCCTGTACCTAGCCATGTTTATATTGTTGAAAGATATCCTTTTGCTAAACGCATTACTGTATCCAAACTACCTGAGACATCATAAATCATCATAATCTAGTTTTCATAATGACACACTGTACCCTAAACACAACACTGTGAAATTGGAAAGTTCAAAATATAAGTGAGCTGGAAGAAACACATCGTTATCATATACATTTTCAGCGAGGATCTCAAAACAAGGATTGGCAGGCACGGACTGATAACATCAACCGTGATAGGATAAAAACTCCGTTACTAGTTCTACAAATCACTCTCCACACCAATAGTCTAGAACACTGCCACTACTAAACATAGCTCGTCTGAAAACCCATGGGACGGCTTTATTCATAAGAACCATCACTAATTCGACTCCAGAAACCTAAATGATTCTGGAATGGATGCATCCCATTAATTGCCCCACCTAGAGGATGGATCACTCTCCACTCTCCACTTCTCCAGCTAGCAATCTAGAGATCGATCCGCAGGCACCGAATTCGACTTCCCTTTGAAATCAAAGAATCACAACCGCATCCGCGCGCGCCGTCCCAAGAGATCCAGGACGCCGTTGCAGCTAGACACCTCATCAGACAGCTCCAAGAGACACGGCGGGATCACAGCGTAGCCCTGGCCGCGCAAGGTGGCACCGGAATGTTGGAGAGAGGAGGACGGGGGAGTCACCTTTTGGTAGTTGCGGGCGGCGGCGGCGATGACGTTGCCGAAGGCCAGGTTGGAGAGCGTGGACTTCACCGCGTCCGGATCCATCCTTGCCGCGTCTTCCTGCTCACGCCGGCGTTTCACTCCGCCGCGGCGGCTCGCCGGATTTGCTTCCGGTTTGGTTGGGGGAGGTAGGGAGGGAGAGAGCGAAGCAAAGTGTCGCAGCTGCGGGCTCAGCAGAAGCTTTGCTATGGCGGCTATTGAAGTTGGACCCAGTGAGCCGACAAATTTAAGCCCAGTTTATTGGGCTGATGAGTTTACGCTTTTTTGGGCCTTCTAATCGTTTTCTATTTTGCCCATTTTTCGGAATGAAATTTTGAGCGATATGGACGAGTGTTACGTTTTGAAACTTGAAATTTCCTTGTTCGAAGAATCGAGTCAAATATAGGATATATTTAGAAGAATATGTATGCCTAGCTCAGCAAAGATAAACGAAAAAGGATCACACAGAAGATCACCAGTTCTCAGTTTCCGACAAAACAATCTATAACACCCAGCTGGTGCATATGATTGCGTTGAATTGTTTCAACAATGTGGCGCTGTGATTCAGTAAGGTGAGCCATTTTCTTGATGTAAAGTTTACTGTGTTTGTCATTTTCCAAACATAATCTTCCTGGTTACAATGTACAAGGAAAAAAGACGACAATATCGCTAAATTACGCCGCAGAATCCAGAAGCACCTGGGCCTCCTGCATTTGTATTGCCTCCTGTACAGCTGGGTTGGTGCCGCGCTTGACTCCTAAGGTCATAATCATTGTCTTGCAACCGACCTGATGGCACGAACTATAGAAGTCCAAGAGACTTAAGCTGACTGATGTGCTCTGCAGGGAGTGGTGGAGGACACCAGTCCGTGCGCTCCCCGTCAACATCCTCTACAACATATTCCTGGAAAGCACAAAACCAACATTATGTATGACCATGATCAGCCTGTTCGGCAGGCTGTTTTGTAGCCGTTTTACTGTAGCGGCTGATGAAGAAATAACTGCGAACACTGTAGCGTCTGTAGAAGAAATAACTACGAACACTATAGCGGCTGATAAGCAGAAGGCCAGGCGAACAGGCTGGATAAATAACTGGTGGATCAGTGATCAGTGATGCTCACCTTGGTTAGCATTCTTTTAGCAAGAATGTGGTAGTGCCGCTGCCAGATTCGTTGGCCAACCATTGTCGCTACAAGGACGCTGTAGAATATGCCAATTACTGTGAACAGCCCCAGGACTATCACCCCCATGATGAGGAGCAACGGTAATCCTGCCTCCCCAGCGCCTCCCAAGCACCCACCACATTCGCCAGCAGTAGTTGCACAACCTTCAAAGCATGTAGTGCAGTCGGTCCACATGCAAAGGGTGCCTGGTAGATGGCAATCTGCACACATCCTGAAACAAAGCAAGTGTCGGACGATATATAGAACACACACTACGGAACTGTGAAAAGGTATCAAAAAGCATCAAATAAATATATATGCGCAATAGAAAACATGCTTGGATCTGATAAATTATGCAAGTGATATCAGTCCATTCATAATCTCCATCTGAAGCTCGGCACCAAATCCACTAGAATGCAGCACTCTTTATGTTACTTTTGCCTACCACATATCAACTATGTTGACCAACATATTTCAGGTTAGCATATGATTCTTTAGCCACTATATAGTGTAATGTAAAGTCTGAAGTGAAGTATACCCTGGCTGACAGCAACAAAGACACAATTCTCGACAAGGCTGAGCCAAGTCATTCCGTACTCTCCGGTCATAACAAGTTATAAAGCATCCTGATAACCCCAACAAAGCAAAAAACAATAATGCACCTGCAACAAGGAGATAGGTACTCCGTTAGTTCAAGAGTAAAACATGTGCAAGAGAAGCGATGAAAATCTTAGCAGCATAGTGCTCCTCGTAAACTAGCAGCTTGGCTCATGTTACCAAAATCGATATTTTGAATGAGACAACTTTCAATGTATGCGCTCTGAACTTAGTTTCTTCACATGCACGCCTTTTTATGAGCAATTATCATTACATAAGCAACTGGGCTGAACTTTTATTGGAAAGATGCTTGAGTAAGGCTCTGTTTGGATTCATAGAGCTAACAGTTAGTCCTTGACTAAAAATTAGCTGACTAACAACTAGTCAGCTAAATCAGTTACCTGTTTGGAGTCCTGACTAATTGTTAGTCCATAGGGATTACTATTAGTCCCTATTAGTTGGGTTCTCCTGACTAATAGGATTATTATTAGTCCCTTGATGGGCTAAAAATTAGTCCCCCTATTAGTCCTCCTGTTTGATCCTCTAGGGACTAAAATTAATCAACAATCAGTCCCATTGATCCAAACAGGGCCTAAGTTGTAAGCAAAGCTTGTCAAGGCATTTTGCATCTTACCTCCAAATAAATACCTATGTTCATAATAGCAAAGACAATATACTTAATCATACCATTAATACATTTTACTTTCTTCACATTTTCTTTTACAAATTTGAATCTCATGCCGTCAATGAAGATATATAGTGAGCAATCACGCAGAAAATTCTCAGAATCAGGGCACAATTTTATCAAACAGTCACGCCAAAAAGGTCCAAATAGTAATAAAGGAATGGTAAAGTAGTTTACCACATATATAATAAAAGCTAACTTCATTATCAAAACCCCAGGCTGTCCTCAACCAATATTGCTGGTACCCATCAATAAAATGTACCAAATACGCCAATGCAGAGATGACCTGAATCAAAGAATAAGATAATACTATTTTTCATTCAACAGAGCGTAGATAATGGAAGGAGAAGAAAAGAAAAATTCAATGACTTACAAACTGAACTAGAGCAAATATGAATAGTATATCCCTAGTAACGAAGAAACGGAACTTCAGTGTTCGCCATTTCCTGTCTGTGTGGACATGAACTCTCAAGTAATATGGAGCCTTGCAGGTTGTACAATGAGAGAATGCAAACCCTTCCTGCATATGAAGACATCAAAGCATGGTAAGCTACAGGTCATGAAAGAAAGATCAACAGTTCAGGAGAACACTATCCATTTTTATCCAACACGGTATAAAGAGTGAGGTTGATAGAAAAAGTTCAGCCCATTCGTGTAAACAGTAAATTATAACTCCGCATTAGTCAGAAGTAACATGTTTTCATGGTATAACTTGACCCTCCAACCCTATGTGAACATCCATCTGCCATTACCTACCAGCACAACTTCCAATTGATGTAGACATTCGAACACCCTAAAAGAAAGCAGACTTTGCAATACTAACTACCAGATTTGGACATGGGAACACCTGTCTAACAAACAGTGACACACACAATTAATATTTTCAAAGGAAACACAATTGTAAGCCAATAAAACGAAAAAAACAACCTAACTTCTATGAGAAGTGTTCATGAAGATGAAATTCAGAAATTAATGAACTTCAAAAGGATATCCTTTCGGTCAACTCAAGTAATCCATGTCAACTTTTATCTATCTGACAAGGGAGAACTTCCCTAAAATTGTAACTTGTTCATCAAGATTTTTTATCCAGATTGAGAAAACATTTCATCACGATATAGAAACAAGCCTGATTAAGGAAAAAAAACACCAAGATATATTTACAAAAGTTTTGAAAGTTATGCACATACAGCGACATAGATTCAAAGTGGGGAACTTTGTCAGATAAACAAATATTTCAGCAATAAATCCTTTCGAAACAGAGACCTGACGGATCAAACACAATTATCCATATAATTTATGATTAGTTGTATCAAACTGGTTACAGAAGCAAAAATTTGAGTGGTATTTCTCAGGGAAGATAATATTAAAGGTATGCAAATATGCAATGTATCTTGGGGAAAAAACTAGGCCTAGTGATTTCATTAAGAATTGAACTAGCATACCTTGATAATGAAAATAATCAGACATAGGAAAATAATATGAAAAAATGGCTCTTATATTAAGTCGAGGGTTATCATTCATCTCTAGTGTCCTGCTAGCTAGGTGGTCATAACTAATGGCTCATCGCTATAGAGAAAACAAGATGTTCCAAATTTCCAACAAGTATATTTATAAAAATATAACGCCTCTAGAAGGTAAAAGGCATCCACATATTCACAATGTATGCGATTAATGGTATAGCAACCTTCGACACATTCATCAAATCTTTCCATCAATACTTGTAAACTCAGATCAAACCATGATATATAAAATGAATGCTGCTAATCACTAGCCCCAGGTAACAAAGAGCAAGAACATCTATCCCAAACTCCACAAGGCACTGCATGGCAACAAATCCCAGGAAAAAGCTACTAACTTATAGCACACATCCAGAAGTTCCGGCATTAACATAATCAAGCAAATGAAGTTACGACATCCACACAATTAAATCAGTCAGTGGACTTCGACACAGCTCAAATAACAGCTCCCTGGAATGAGAGCAGCTGAAACCCTTCCCTTCTCGACCTCAACCACGCCATTTTGCTCGATTTCGAAGCAAAGTCCGATAAAGCAGCATCCAGAAGAGGGGAAAGCTCTCACCTTTACGGCCCTCCAGTGGTCGAGGCAGTCGCGGTGCACGTATTTCGACGTCCCCTTGCACTTGCACGGCGCGAT
This sequence comes from Eragrostis nindensis, assembly GCA_012490785.1. Taxonomy (NCBI): domain Eukaryota; kingdom Viridiplantae; phylum Streptophyta; class Magnoliopsida; order Poales; family Poaceae; genus Eragrostis; species Eragrostis nindensis. Next base: position 47,543 of record JAAXCT010000038.1, on the reverse strand, counting down.
GAAGTCCCTCCCTGCACACCAACCACACCCGCACAAGCAGTCAGATCCCCTTCGCCCTGCGAACCAAACCCCACAGTCACGAAACAACAGGCGGCGGCAGCTCCCGAATCCTACGACTCACCGTCGGTCTCGAGGCAGATCCGGCACTGCAGCTGGTCCCCGGCGCCGGTGCCCGCCTCCAGGTCGACCTCCGACGGCGGCGGGATCAGCGGCGACGACGCCAGCTGCTTTTCCTCCATCGGCGCTGCCGCCGCCGCCGCCAACAGCAACGCGAAGGAGCGCTTCTAGAGCCTTCTCGAAGCCGCGCCCATCCGAAGCCCCCTGCCTCTCCTCCTCCGCCCGCTTCGATCGAATCGAATCGAGCCGGCGGCGAGGAGGTTGGAGAGAGAGAGTTGGTGCGTGCGCGCGTGCGGCTGGTTGGTGGACTCGCGGCGAAGCGAGGTATAGGCTTGTGTGACGCGGCGGCGACTTAGGCCGAGGAGAATGACGAGTGGGGCCAGGTGGAATGTGTGGTGGGCCCAACGCCGGCCGTGGGCGGGTGGTGGAGTGGGTGGCCGTTCGTACGGGTGTGAGTTGACTCGGTGGCGGGAAGCTTCCCGGTCGGCGGGCGCCTGCACCTGTTGCGGGTTGTTGGATTGGGCTCAGAAGACATAGTGGGCCGGCCTGGTTTTTGTTATTGGGCTTGGCTCTATGTCAAGCGTTATGGCCCAAGACGTTCTTCTTTTTCTCGCCCCAAGCAGAGTTGTCCACCGCCATTCGCCTCGCGTCGCGTCCCGGACACCTTCACCGCCGCAGCGGCCGGAGCAGGAGGAGGAGCGCGCCGCCCGGTCACCGGAATCCGCCGCTTCCCCACGCCATCGGCTTCGGGTGCCAACTTCGCCCTCTCTTTATCTCCTCCGCATCCTCCTTTTCCCCCGATCGCCCTCGCCGTGTGCCTGGCTTGCGCACACGAGGTGTTCGACGTATCGCATCTCCTTGCCCTTCGCTCGCTCGCGTCGCGCGAGGCGCTTATGCCTGCGATGACGCCCTTCCGGCTTCCCCATGAACAATGCGCCCGGCCTCGCTGATCCAAGTTGTTTCTTTGTTTTTATTTTTCAGGAGATCGGATCGGCCCATGGCGACGACACCATCGCATTCGTGGGCGGACATCCCGGCGGAGCTCGCGGGCCTCGTGCTCCGCCACCTTCCCGCGCGCGTCGACCGCATCCGCTTCGCCGCCGTGTGTCCCGAGTGGCGTGCCGTCGCGCGGGAGGCTCGCCTGCCCCCGCCTTTTCCTCTGCTCGCGCTCAAGGACGGCACCTTCTATAGCGTCCCCACGAGCGTTGCGCTCCGCTTCCCTTACAGCACAGAAGGCTTCATCACGGCTTGTGACAACTGGCTGCTCATCTCGCGCTATTCCCACCTGCTCTTGGTGGATCCCTTCTCCGGTGCTACCATGACCCTTCCTGCACCGTGTCGCGATGGCAGTGACGGTGATTATTCAGACTCAAGTGAGGATGCCGTGGCCTGTGTTACACTGGGCCGCGTTCATTACCAAAGTGATGATTCATACTCAGATGATGAGGATACCATGAGCCTTCCTGCACCGTGTCACATTCGTGACGAGGGTGATTACTCAGACTCAGACTCAGACATGGATGATGATTCCGACGACCCTGATTTTTCGGAGACTAGCTTCACCATCATCAAACTAGTCGTCTGCTCGCCCCACCTTGTAGCTGCACTATTCTCGAGCAATGGTTGCTGCCGGATTGCTGTGTGCCGGCCAGGAGCCTCCTTGTGGTCAGTATTATGGAACCGGACTTTTCGAATTACTGACATCGCATTCTACCAGGGGAAGCTGTACGTCGTTGATGATGATGAGAGCCTCTTAGCTGTTGACATCGTCGTGGATGACAGTTCCGGTAACCCGCGGGTTGCTCGGTTTGTACAGGTCATCAACAACTCGCCCTACCTTATATTGAATAGGATGGTGTACCTGGTCAAATCGCATGGCTCCTTGCTAATGGTGTGCAGAAGAAATCATGTAGCTCACCGTGAATCAGAGATACACACTTATGCTGGTCTGTATGAGCCTGAGCTTGTTGCATTTGAGGCTCACTTTGGGCAGTCACAGTGGGTCGAGGTGACCACCCTGCGGAACGATCAAGCACTGTTTCTAGGACCGTGCCCAAGGGATGTTTGCATGCCTAAGTGCGACATGACAGGCAACCGTCTCTGGTTCTTGGATGACTATAAGAATTATCAGGGATGGGGTTATTGTTATGACGACATGAAAAATAGCTCAACTTCTTGTGACTGCAGCAAGAAAAAGAGCAAGCTCTCCACCCCTCTACCAATGATCTCGTGGAAGGGCTCCAGGGGTGCTGGTGCGGCATGGCTTTTCCCATCAGACTGAGGTGGGACGTTGAACAATTTTTACTAGTCTGTTCGTGTCTGTACTCTATAATATTGAATAGTTGGTTGATTGTTCAATGCTTAATTTTAGGTACTAATTTCAGACAAAGGTGTTTCCTGTTACAGAATTTTAGGATGAATGCCCAAGGTCCATCTTGTATCTTGTGTAATGAGATAAGACAGTTGATTGATGCTCCAAAATAAAGCAGAGTCTCTTTTATTGTTTCTGATGTTTCAAAAAATAGAAAAGACGATTGCTGCTCTAATCCTAAGGATGATGTTTGTTGGTATTATTTATAAATTTTCACTTAAAGTAGCTGAATGAAATTCCTCAAAAGCAAAACTAGCTGGATGAAACTGCCATACATCTTGGATTTCGTTAAATGCATGTAAATCATGTAATGTGGCTATGTGCCTATAATTCCCATAAAAACTAGATAGTGTGTATATATTATTTGTACTCTACTTCACCTGAACTTGTGTCCAACCCTTCAAGATTCTGTTTAGGAGGCCGATAGTTTCATGCTTCTAATTTGTTTATAATTTCTTACATTCGGTAAACTTTGAAAATTAGCTGATTTAGCAAAGGATGCTTAAAAGTTTATTATCATTGTTATGCTTGCTAAAAATTATGTAAAGAGATAAAAAAGCGTATCTTTGTCATAATTCTTGCTAAAGAAAGGTGCAAAATTGAAGAGCTGGCAACTTAGACAAGCACGAGGTCGAAATCTATGCTACATTTGAAGTTTATTGAATAAAATTAAGCTGTTTAAACTGTTGGTTATAGGCCATACCGCCATAATAAGAACAAGATGTCATGATCGAAGACAATCTTATCGTACGCAGCTCCAGCTTCAGGAGCTACAGATGACGGTTAGCTCTAAGAATTTTTAGAGAAAGCTAGCTGGCCGGAGCTGCTGAGCTGCAGAACAGGCCCTTAATTAAAGAAGCCTGCAGCTAGCCGGTGAAGCTCCCCAGGGTCGATCATCTCGCTGCTGTTGGTGAGCCTCATGCTTCACAATGGCATCCAATACCTTGGCCATGGCCAGCAGTTACTTCCCCGCTGGTGGACTGCCAGTGGCGCCGCCGCCGCCGTCCGCGTGGTCGGAACCTCCAGCCGGAGGTTGCCGCCACGGTGCCCCGCCGCCTGTCTGCTGGCGGCGTCGACCGCATCCGCTTCGCCGTCGTGTGCGCCCAGTGGTGCGCTGCCGCGGCAGGCGTCGTCGTCCCTGCTGCCGCTGCTCGCGCTCCCAGACGGCACCGTGCACAGCCTCCCCGACAGAACGACGTTCCAGTTTGTCAGTGGAAGATGGCTGGTCTCCGACGCCACCATGACGCTTCCCGTCCCGTCCCACGCGGAGTCCGGCATGCGAGATTTGCGAGTGATGACTATATGTTGCTCACGACACCTCATTGCGGCCTATGTCAGGTTTCAAGATCACTACGCTGGGATTTCATTGCAGTATGCTATGCAAGCCTGGAGCTTCTTCCTGGTGGTCATTGGTCAATGCACGTTGATCACTATGCTGGGATGTCAGGGAAAGCTCTATGCCCTTGATTACCTTGGTGGCGCTCTCTTCTCCATCGACATTGGCGTCGACAGCAGCACCGGTGATCCATGGGTTTCTCAAATCCAGCAGCTCATCGGCGGTGCCACCAATCGAGCATTGAGAGCCATCGATTTCCTCGGGGAGATGTTCTACCTGGTTGAATCCCGTGGCAGGTTGCTTATGGTGCGCAGGATGATCAGTGGCAGGTGGACACTACCTCATTCAGAGAATGCAGCAGTTCATGGAGCTAGACGGAACGAGTTCCGGTGTTCAAGGCTGACTTGAAGCAGGCACCGAAGTGACGACGATCGGAGACGACCAGGTGTTGTTCCTACGTCAAGGATGCTCTAAGGCTGTTCGTGTGTTTCTCAAGATGAGGTGCCTGGGGTCCGGACCTTTTTCTTGGAGAATGTTGATAAGGTTCAAACATGGTACAGCACGGAGAGCCCGAATTGTTGCAGTGTCTACGATATGACAAAAGGGAACGCCTCCGATACACTGCAATACCCATGGAGGTGTTGTGGAGGCCTGGCACTGCGGCGGCATGGCTCTTTCCTTCCTAAGGACCAAGATGCAAATGTCGCTACGGTAGACAGTTTGTCTCATGGATATGTTTATATCTGACCTATATTACAGTGATCTTTTAACACTTGCGAGTCCATGATGTCTTGGTATTATATTTGGTAAAACTAATTTTTTACTTGCCATTGCAAAATTGCACAATCCCGTATATGCCTTGCTCTATCCATGAATTTTTCACAGGTAAATAAAGCTTGTCATATATTATTTAAATTAGTAATACATTTGAACAGCTACATGCATTGGTCGATGCAGAGGCCCGGATATTGAAATATATTCCCCTTTCTAAAAAAAATTAGTAATACATACTCTATCTGATCTTGTTTTGTTTAACTTCCTAGAATCGGCGTGGACATTTTATTTATAGGTGCTAGAAATTGAATGACTGTCTGCGGAGTTCTTTTAAAATTCTGAAATGCGTTACCACTAATTTGTGGATTTAAAAAAGAGTGCAAATTTTACGTCCTGGGGTTCCGGCGTCCCCTTTAGCGAATTGGGCAACTAACAATGTTTAAAAAAATTCATCAAAAATATCATATATGTAGTACACATGAAGTTAAGGATACATGTTAGAAGCCTAGAAACAAAATAAACAAGAAACAATCTGGCATTACTAATCATGTGACAGCAGTGCCACTTATCGTTTTTGCTACTCAATGTAGAAGATGAATTTGGAAGCAAGTTTTTGCAGGTTTGTTTAACTCTTAATGTACTACATATGCAATTTTTGAGACATTTAAATATGTTGGAAAGTCACATTTTCTCTTATGGGACGCCGTAACCCTTGTCCACCAGGGAATTTCTCTTTAATGTTTTTACAAAGGCAAGCTCCTTATGAAAGCTCTATATCTGCATCTTTCTTCTGCAAGTTTGTAATATCCCGTAGCCACCAATCCGAAGATTAAAACGTGAGATGGATAAAAAGAGATAAATCTCATAGAGTATTGGGGAATTCAGAAACACTACAACAAAAAGGCACTACAGCGGCGGACCAGATTTTAGAATAGCAGCGGTTCAAACAAAATCCGCCGCTAAAAATGGTCACAACATTTTTAGAGACGGTCCATAAGGTGATCTATGTCGCTAAAAATAGCGACGGACCGCGGTATGGACCCTTGCTAAAAATAGTTGCTGAAGAACATCAACAAAGTTCATCTTTCTTTTTTAAATCTTGAGCTAAATTTTGTAATTGGTATTTCTCCCTCGTACGAGCTTTAAATTTGATGATTCTTTTTTCTATTTTCTTCTAAAATCATGCTCTTTTGATTAGGAATATATGTTTGTATGCTACACTGCTGTATATTTTATTGTTTTCACATGACTTGTTTCTTCAAAATTTATATCACTAAGATAAATATTTTCATACGATTTTCATAACAATTGCCAATGTTACATCATATTTTATTTTATTAAGGTAAATTTAAGCTTGTGCCAGATTTATGACTCATATGTGTTCAAAAAATATTTCAAGTGATGCAAACTTCAATGTTTGACTTAAGTTGTATGAAACTATAAGAGTGATGTATCCATTTGTGAACAATGTATATTCCCACTTTAGACAAATCATTTGAAATTTTTATAGAGATCTCATATACCCAAAATTGCTATGCCAATTGGTAGAATTTTCTAACCTAATTTAGATTTTTTACAATTAATCTTGAGATACCTTTTAGATACAAGTTTGGACTATCCATAGAAAATCATTGATCTTTTTCATCAATATGTTAGGCATGTTTTTTGTTCAATTGTTTGCCTGAATATGAGCCTGAATATATCTTTTGTACAATCTTTTGCATCTTTTTGGTGTACATATAGTTCGATTTGAAATTACTTTTGAAAAAACACAAATTTGTTTAAATTATAGTATATAGTAAATAGAATTAAAAATAAAATCATATGCAACAAACTATATGTATTTTATTACATGTCAAAAATGTAAAAAGGTTTAAAATTTTCATATACAAATTACTTTACAAAGGGTATTTAATATCTTGAAAATAATAAGAAAAAAAGGAGACAATGGTCTTACTGGGCCTTATCAGGCCGCCTGGTCAGCCCACGTTAATTAAGCCCATCTAGACGGCCCATGGATAACTCTATTTAAATGGCTGCCGTTCACCTCAACCCTAACCCTATCCCCCCCCCCCCTCCCCCTCTTTTCCTCTCCTATCCTCTCTGTCTCTGCGCGCGGCGGTGGCTCCCTCTCCCCTCTCTCCTGCACGCGGCGGAGGTACGAGCAGCGCCGGCTCCCTCCATACCATCCTCGATGCGCGGCGATGGCTCCCTACCCACCCTCCTCGGCGTGCGGTGGCGGCTCCCTCCCCACCCTCCTCAGTGCACGGCGAAGAAGAGGAGGGCGCGGGGCTGGGCGGTGACGGCAACGGCGCACAATGACGATGAGGGCTACACCGAGCACCTTTGCACAGGATCGGGACGGCCTCCTCATCCTCCCGGACTTCTCCTACTCCCGCGATTCGTCGTCCTCGGCTCCGGGCGAGTGGATCTGGTGTCGGGTACGAGGGCGAAGAGGAGGGAGCGGGGCTTGGCGGCGCGGCACCTCGACATCGACGGTGGCGGCGTACGGCACGACGGGATGCCTTGTAGATCTAGATCTGGAGTGCGGCACTTTTACTACAACGGTGACGCGGAACCTCGACTACAACGGCGGCGTGTGGACCACATCGGCAATGGCGGCGCTCAGACCATGTTGGCGGCGCGTGATCCAGACACATGGATTGGGCGGTGTGGTGGGACCCATGGTGGTCCCGTTGCCTACCAAATGCCTTTTTAATTTTTTTTCATTGATTTGTAGCAGCAAATGTCGTTACCGCGCGCCTCTGATCTTCAGTTTGCAGCGGCGGGTGTTGACATCCGCCGCTACAATCACCCATTTCTAGCGTCGGTTCACCCAAACAGCCGGTGTTGTGTAATTTGGTCCACCACTGTAGTGCTGTTATTTTTTTTTTGTTTTGCGAAGGGTTATATAATAAGATTAAGAAGTATTACAACCCCGTATTACAAACTGGACCAAAAAGATTGAAGAACACAATCGAAACCAACCTAGACATAACTAGGACCTTAGCACTATTCATCTTCTTCCTCGGGATTGGCCATCTCATTCTTCCGGTTCTCCAGAAAAACATGGACTTCCTCCGACAATGGTATTGACATCCATCTCTTCCCCCGAAAGCCAAGGAAAACACAAACATTGAAGAAGCCGCAATCGACACCTTCCGAAACCTTAGTCCCAAAAGGATTGACCACGAACATGATTTCGATCTGAATGTACACCGGCAGTTTCCTTGCTCCAAGCCAGGACGGTATAGGACATCGCCACCGCTTCCGAATCGAGCACAAGCAATCCTGAAAAATTCCAAAAGCAACACAGGACCAACTCCTTTAGAAGAAGAAACCCTAACCCTACCAAACCCAACACGACCCCAATCCTCATGCGAAGACTGAGAATCGGCGGGTACAAACCTCACTAGCTCTGTATCTTGGCCCGGAAGAGCCACGACACCAACGAAGAAGGGGCCGGAGTACCTTATTCGCCGAAGATGAGGACGCATCCGCCACACCATCACCGCCGCGACACCGAAGCCTCCATGCTTTCAAGGTGGGGAAGAAGCCAACGATGCAGACGCCGCCGACGCCTCCTCTGACTCCGCCGTCATGGAAGGCACAAACCCTAATCCTAGGGACCACACCGTCGACCTCGATGCCACCCACCATCCGCCGTTGCATGACCCAAAAGGCCAGCCCCGGCAGGACGCCAGGAGGGAGGAGCGCCGCCCTCAAGGCCAGCGAGGTGGACGGCGAGCGGAGTCACGCTGCCTCTCCCTTTTCTCTTTTGGCTCCGCCAAGCTAGCGTCACATTAAATCACGTAGTGCTAGTGAAAGAAAGAATAGAGAGGCGTGAGGAATAAGTTTGGGACGGAATCGTTTTACTTTTTCGTTTCTCAAGTCATTCGGTTACAGCCAGCAGCTGATATAGCCTGGCAACACTCACTGATCACTCCCCCACCCCACAAAAAACAATTACTCACTAATCACTTGGGGCCACGTACGCACACCTACTGCGACTCACGCGCTAACGCACATTGCAAGTTTGCGCTGAAGAAGATGCACTGACAAAACCCACCTTCACTGCTCTTACACGACACAATTCAGTCTCTGGATGATGTGTTCCACCTCCCTCCCCTTGAGAACTTGCTTATCGTCCCCAAGCAACTACATTGGGAAACCTCTTCTGCACGACTGCACAACACAAATTCTCCCAAGTAGCAGCTTCAGCTGGCATTTCCCTCCATCCTTTGGATCCGCTGCCACACACAATCTTTGAGATATGAAAATATTTTAGTCCAAGCTTGGCCAATGTGATCCAGGAATCTCAAATAGCGATTTTGAAGTTTTACTTACAAAACATCTCATGACCTCTTGCCGTCCACACCTCTTGATTTTTTTGTTTTGCAAAAAAGGAATTTCATTAATATTGAAGAAAATTACATCCTTGATTACAGTAGCATTCCCATCAATGCAAACACCATTGATGGAAGACAAGAAATTTTGAAAGTGCCGCAAATTCCACCATCTAGGATCACCATCCCAGACGGATATGTCACGGACAAAAACTTCAATCTGAAAGAACACGACCATCTCACCATCCACCACCATCATCCTCATCTCCGACGGAGGAAAGCTGAAACCCAACCCTTTCGCAAAAAAAGAGTAAAATGATATTTCACATGAAAGTACGAAGAACTCGTTGTCGTCGAGCCCGTAGCCGAGCCATCGCCACCTCCTTCGCCATATTCACAATGGGAAAACACAAATCCGAGCAACATTCAGATGAATGTCACCGGAAACCAAACTCTCACTAGCCCATAGTCATAGCCATGAAGGACAATGACGAGACAAAGGAGGGCCCGTAGTACCTAATTCTTCATCGATGGTGGCGCCTTCGACTCGCCACCACTGCCGAGACGCATTCTCCTCCAGTGTTACATGCCGACAAACTTGACGATTTGTTTCAATTCAATCATGCAGAGATTGTCCAAAACATTATGCAAATTCAGGTTCTTGAGAACATGAACACCTTCAAATTTCAAAATAGAAACAAAGAACCACAATAGAAAGATTTACTATTCAATTTCATGATCACAATTAAGAAGCAACATGCATGTTCTTGAGACTCGAGGCGATGCTGAGTGGTAGACCCAATGTCCAAAGATCTAGCACCATACGGTTCAGCAAAATCAACTATATTCGATTGATAATATCAAAAGGATAAGACAGATGGAAGGTGGCCACAAGAGAAGAACCAAGAGCATTCATTTTAGATAACATAAAGCACCTTGGGCTCTATGTCACAAAGAATGTTTTTCTTTGAAAATGATTATTTAGTAGGAGCCCTAAGATACATTAATCAATTTTAACCATGATTAAGGAGCGGGTGCAGCAAAACTAAAGAGAGACAAAGGGGGAAAGCGCTTTGGATGCTTTCGAATATGGATAATTAATCATTGTAGATTAATTATTTCTATTCCTAATATAGTTAATTAGTAGCACTAATTTGGGGCCTTGGGCCTTGTGTTGTCACTTCACTTGCACAAGCTATTCTACGGCCCTGCCAAACACCTTGACCGGGCCATCGAAACTGAACGCAATATGAGTAGGTAGCGATGATTCTAACATGTAGCAGAAGGAAGGGATGTTGCGTACCATTGATCGTGCCCCTGTTGCTGTTGGATTTGCTGGATTGCCAAGAAATTGCCCATATGGCCTTTCCCTAGCCAAGTTGAGTGGTCAAATTGAGGAAGTCCCCAACTCTACCTTGTAGATCTGTGATTCAGTTCATGAGGGAACTATTCTATATTTCCCAAGGTTTGAGAATGGGATTCGCAAGGGCTGTTCGGATTTAGCACCAGAGACTGATTGCCGCGGTGGCGGAATCGTACTCCTGCCGGTGTCGGGGTGTAGGAGCCGGCGGTTGTGGATGGAGTGTGGAGCGCCGTCAGAGGGTTTGGGGAAAGAGTCCCGAATCGAGTAGGGGGGATTGTTTGGGAAAAGGACCCGAAGTACCAAACCGGTGTCAGTTTTACTTTCGAATAAAAAGAAAACAATGTTTTCCATATATAAAAAGAGCAGCACTATAGGTACTTCCCTTGTGGTAGATTGAGGTATAACCCAAGCATCTAAAAGCATCTAAGTAGAGATAAGCAATTATTCAACAAAGGCAACATGCACGCTAGATCACCTCAGACGGCCAGGAGTCTACCACGGAGGTCGGATGCACAACATTTCTCATATAAAAAAGCAGTGACGGAGCACGAGATCATTTTTTTTCTCATATGCTAGGAACAAATTTGCTGGGGCCAATGGAGGAGAAACATGTAAATTTGTGTTGAAAAAAAATCACATGAGATCAAGGGTTTCAAAGTGTTTTTTTCTTTGGGGGGGGGGGGGGGGGGGGGGCATGGCCCCTGCCTCCGTCCCTGTAAAAAAAAAAAGGTAATATGAGACAATAGGTTGTGCAAATTATAACTTTGTAAGACATTACTCGCATTCAAAACTCCAAAGACAATATCATCACACCAGTATCCCCGTACCCATAGACAAAAGAAAACAATGTTTTCCTTATACGCGATATGGGTATGGGGATACGGTATGGCGATATGCCAATACGGCGGCGTCCAAAAACAAGGATACACCGATATGCGTGTATATATGTTTGTGCATTTATTTTTTTGTTAATAATTCACCAATGCAATAAAAGAAAATTGATAATTAAATATAATGTATAAATAGGCAACAATATCACAATAACATACCAAGTGGCCAAAATTTGAAAGGTTAAAGATCATAATACTGTTGATGGGCTGATGTATTATGATCTAGGTTGGTTTCAGAAGAGTATCGTGACTTAAATTATTTATTTTTAAATCATATTTTTCTGATACTCCAACGATACATGTATCGGGCAGATATCAAAGTATCAGAGTATTGTTTAAGTATCGGATACGGGTACGGCAGCCTCGGCCAAGTATGGGGAAAACATAGATCGCCAGGACATGCAGATCGGGGATGTTGGTCGGCGCAAGATGTTGCCTGAAGGTTAAACTGGAGAGAGGCTTGAGGCAAGATTTTCAGCACTATTAAACAAGGCCGTGGGAGATGTCTGATTGGCGGAGCGAAAGTTAATGTGTCTGAACGCGCCTAGTGTTTATCACCTACTGTTTGCCGATGATAGTTTGATCTTAATTCATGCAACAAGGGAGGACATTATGCAGGCTGCAGCTATAAGGTATCCTTGAATTATATTTTTTTTAGAGAAGAGGGCCCCCCTCGGTTTTCATTATAAAAACCGTAATTATCTTACAAGACCGGGACAGCAAAACTCTCCAAGTTGACAGCCAGAGGAATGGGCCCCTCCCACCCTACCTCGGCCCTACAAATAGATTCTCAACTGGCCGCAGCCTGAACTACCAGGAACAGAAAAGTGTGAAAGGGGTCTTGTCCTAATGGTTAAGACATCCGAGTAACACCTCTCAGGTTCTGGGTTCGACTCCCCGTGGGAGCGAATTTCTAAGGATTTAACGGCATTTGTGCTTTCAGTGGTAGGCGACGCTCCCGTCGACAGCGAGGCGCCAGCGGTGACTTCGTATCTTTAGATTTGCCGGCTCAGTCTTCGAAGATGCTCATAGGAGTAGGGTTTGCGTACGTGTGTTCATAAGGGTGAGTGTGCGTGCGTTGTGAGTGTCTGAGTTGTACTGTGTAATCTCAAAAAAAAAAAAGGAACAGAAAAGTGAATCCTCTCTGGTTTACATTCAAGCAGAACCACTGACCGAGCATAGCAACTAACAACTACTGAGCTTCCAACCTTCTTTGCAATGGCACCCAATTTTTTGCCAGCCTGCTGAAATCAGCCGCCACCTTCCTCAAGCAATTAGTTCCTTCCTTCATCCTACTTCCTTCCTTTTCCTGCTGCAATAAAGACCAATAATCCAACCATGGACATACTGAATATATCACAGCATTAGGGTCAGTGATTAATTGATGCTGAAAACAAGCTGCGTTCCTACATTTCCAAAGAGACCAACAAATAGCTGCTACACCTATGATCACCAAATCCTTATTCTTTTTACTGACACCTTCCAGCCAAACTGTTGTCATTTCCTGTGCATTCTTATGTATGCCTTTCAGATCAAAAGTCCATACCACCATACCCCAGACATATTTGGCTAAAGGACAGGAAAACAACAAATGGTCAGTGGTTTCTTTCACACCACAGAACATGCAGCTATTATCACCTTTGCACCCCCTCTCCTCCAGATTGCTTTTTGTCACAATTCTATCTTTTACAAGAAGCCATATGAACTTTTGAGGGAATCCAACTGTTGTATTTTCTGAACAAGATAAAAAGATTTCACACTAAACTTCATTAGCCTGTATCCTTGAATTATATGAGCGTTGTTTGGGGCAAATGATTAACAACGACAACTCAGCTATTTTGTTCAGTATACAAAGATCAAGAGGTGTGCAGACGCTGTACATTGGAATAAAATTCGCCGCCAAACAGAAACTCTCGACTCAAGAAGAAGAAGGCAACGCCGCCACAGTGGTCGGAGATGCTGCCAGATATTATCAGTCTGGTGCTTAGCTGTCTACCTACCTATGTCGACCGTGTCCGCTTTTCTGCCGTGTGCAGGAAGTGGCGCCAGACCGCCCAAAAGGCCAACCTTCCACCGCCTTTGCCGCTGCTCGTGATCCCAAATGGGACTGTCTGTGTACAGCCTACCCCGAAGCAAACCATTCCGAATCTCAAACTGCTCGCGCTACACAAGTGTCTGTGGCAAGTGGTTAGTGTTCTCAAGTGAGGACGGTGATTTCCTTAGGGATCCCTTGTCCAACATCACAGTGAAACTACCTTCCACATCTCGTGTTCGAGCCCGACATGTGAATGATAATGACCTGATGGATGGGATGAGTCTCCCAAAGATGTTAATCATCAAACTTATCTTTGGTTCATCTTCCCTCATAGTTGCATTCGTCGCTTTTGGACAGAGCCTTCGGATTGCAGTGTGCCAGCCTGGAGCCACCTCTTGGTGGTCGGTATATATGGGTAACATGTTTTAAAGATATGGCATTCCATCAAGGAACACTATATGCTCTTGGAATTCGTGATGGGCCTCTTTTCTATTGACATCAAAGTGAACCACGACACTGGTGATCCGTGGGTTTCTCGAATTCAACATGTCATCAATGGTACTCCCACATGCCCATTTAGTTATGTAGACAACCCCCTCAGTGTGATTAAGATGAAAGACTATTTAGTTGAATCATGTGGCAAGCTGTTGATGGTTCGCAAAACTGTGATGAGTCTAGAATCCATAGCGACTGCCACAGAACATGGGCATGCCAAGGTCGAGGCGTTTGAGGCAATATTTGAGCAGTCACAATGGAATAAGATGACCTCAATTAGGGAGGACCAGGTGTTGTTTCTACGTGAATCGTATTGTAGATCTGTTTGCATTTCTCGATACAATATGTTGGGGGATCATATCGTTTTCTTCGAGAATAATGGTGAAGCTTGCTTCAAATTTACCAATCAGAGACAAAGTTGTTGCACTATCTATGACATGAGAGATGGCAAGATCTCCACCTCATTGCCGGTGATATCATGGATGCACGGCGCTGCATCTGCTACATGGCTCTCCCTTGAGGCCTGAGTAAGTTCATGGTGTCATGCTCCTGAAGTTTTAACTTTTATGAATCTATTGGATCCGACTTCGTAGGAGTATTTTGCTGAGACGATTGCATGTCTTTTTGTTCTGTATTGTGTCGTTATTTTGAATTGATTATTGCATAAAAATATTGAATTGATAATAGGAACATCGATTTTTGTGATAAACTATTGAGTTCATAGTGGTATGGGCTCAAGAAGCTCTTAGTTGTTATGAAGCTAGCTATATTGTGTTTGCTAAAAGGGTTATATGTCCACAGGTTCTTGCACCGAAAAGTTTTTGTCAAGACATGATTGATATGTTTGAAAGCTATAGAGATAGGATGAGTTATGTTCTAATGACTTGATTCTAATAAGGAAAACAAACATAATACAACTGTGTTGCTTCTTTGTTAAGAGTTAAAATGTGATTCCCATGTTTCTTGGATAACTCGATAGCTGGCTTGATCATGATCGTTGTTATCTTGAATATTTGCAGAGTTGTTATCCTGAATATCTCTTGTTGTGAACTAAGGTGTACTTCTTGCAGTTCTGGCTTGCGGGATGGAAAGGAATCATGATTGATGATCTCCATCTCATAGTTCTAAGGAAAATCATGAACAACCAACAATCTTGCAGGGGCTTTCTATGTATTCTCAGTTGAGAGTTTCTGAATGAGATTGGCGTATATCTTGTACAATTCATATGCTTGTAAATCTAACAACAGTGGATGGTACATTAGATTGTTGCCTTAATTACAACAAACTATACCTATTTTCTCCTACAATGTGCTTATAGTTTTTTTTTTCCCTCAAGATGAATCTGTTCATTTTTTCTGTAAACTTTGCAATAGAAGAGAGTACGTGCACCGGGCGCAAGCGGGAGCTACGTGCACCGGGCTGCCATTTTTTTTTTTTTTGCAATAGAAGAGAGGCATCGCAAACAAAATAATGTTCAGGCCAAGTTGGATGTGCTGCAAAACAGTAGAATGTACATATTAACTGGGAGGCCATATGCTGGGCATTAGGGCTGACCACGAATGATTTTATTTTCCGTAACCAATTTTTCCCATTGCCTCAATTGATTGTTCATAGAATGTCTCACTATTGCAGAGGTGGAAGATCCTATCAAGGTAGGGGGACCAGGAGCTTATTGACGCCTTTATCGTCGGGGGGATCAGAAGGACGATGGACTGGCGTGATCGACGACAGACGAATCTTTTCTGCTCCAGCTGAACGCTTGGTTTGCATGGCTGTAATAGGATAGCTTAAAAACTTTTGCTATTTCATTGAACTTGTTTGTGTTCTTCTGGTATGGTTATATCTTTTAAGCTGTGCATACATGTAAGCTGAAACCCCCCGGAGACACCGTTTGCTTTCCAATAGCAGGGTAACTATGGTAAAAAAAATCATTTTGAAACCGTTTGCTTTCCAATTTTGGTTTCCTGAAAGCTTTACTTTTTTAGTAGACTATTTTGAGAGTAGAAATTCATGATGCCTTTACTAGCTGACTATATAAACAGCGGACTGGATAGTTTCCTTGGAGCACAAGAGTTGTTCACATTCTTCTAAATTAGATTGTCCTAAGAGGATGCAGATCGTTTTGATAATTGAAGTTTTCAAAGCTTATTTTGTTAGTAAATTTAGAAAACAAGACGAAGTGTTTTTAAAAAAACAAAGAAAGGGAGGGTCAAAATTATCATCAAAAGCGCTTTGCTTGTAACATTCGTTTTCCTTCTTTTTGAATGCACAAGTTTTAGTCATTTTGGTCTTTATTTTCGATTTGTTTTTTTCCTGGTCATGTGAAATTCAAACTTGTGGACTCGCATCTCTGTAACAGAGGGCGCTCAAGTTCCTGTAAAATCTACGACATGAAAGATGGCAAGATCTCTGACATTCTGCCGTCAGTGTTGTGGAGGAGCAACACAGTGGCTGCGTCATGGCTTTTTCCTTAGGGGTGGATGAATAATTCGCTGCTCTGTTCACTCTTTTGCAGCTCATCTTAGACTATCTCCAATGGATAGCTCATTTGGGCATTACACAGGATATAGGTACCAAAACATACAAAAACCATCTCCAAGAGATGACCCAAATAGCATACCTATTTTTGGAATCGGCCCCCTCGCCACCCACAAATGGGTACGTCGGTCACGCGACGCAGCACCGAATCGTTTTCTTTCCTTTTCCTCTTCCTTTCTCTCTCGCTCTCGCTCTCTCTCAGATTCAATCGCCGGCCGTGGCAGCGCGGGGTCCGGCGAGAGCGCGGCAGCGCGGAGCCCCGGCGAGGGCGGCGGCGCGGCGCGGCAGCGTGGCGGCGCGGCGCGGGCGACACGGCCCGAGGAGGAAGAAGAAGGAAGAAGAAGGTAGGCTGTTTTGGGTACTCCGTTGGAGATGAGAGTTTTTGGGTCAACTATTTTGAGGGAAATCCACTTCTATTTTGGGTTTGGGTCACCTCCACCGTTGGAGATAGCCTTAGAGCTGGGGTCTTTGGTGCCAAACGGCAATTAGTGTAAGTGGCATCATGGTCTGCAGTACAAGTGATGTAGCATCCGTATCACCTTGTACAAAGCTTTTGACTAAGAAAAGGACCAATGCTCCATTGCAAGGCAGCTCAGCTGCTCAAATTATTCTTGCCATGTCCACTGAAGTGAGCTCTGCTCGCCTATCCTTCTTCATCCTCAAGCCAAGTGTGAGTGTAGTTGTGTTGCAGCTGCTGCTGCCGTTTGCGTGGTCCAGTGAATTGGAGGTGTGATGCTGGTGTTGCCGGTCGGCCAACAGGGTTAGGACTCAAAATTTGATCTACAATCGGTATCATCTGGTCTTATTTTAATTATCTTTGTAATAACACTGGAGTTGATATATAGTACTATCATGCTTGTTAGCTTGAGACTTGACATTGGTGGTTACATGAGTATCCGTTTTCTCTGAACTATTGTCATCGTGGTTAGTCTTAAGATGAGTCTCTGCTGTGGCCTTTATTTTGGAACGAATGCCAATGAGCCAATTTGGAATTGAGTTTCCAAGCGTGCTGGTTTCGACTGAAATGAAGCTGTCCACCCTTGTAGTGAAATTTCAATGGCTCTTATAGTGAGATAATATTTGTGTTACACGAGTGACTGAATGCAGTGGCGAAGCTAGAACAAATGTTGTGGGGTGCAAGAATGACTCATTGAGTTGCTTAAGGGTGCTTACTAGTGAATTTAGTGGGTGCTTACATGGTGAAAATAAGCCAACTACAAGTAAAATCTAAAATTCTGTGGGTGCATTTGCACCCACCACCATACAGGTAGCTTCGCACTGAAGGGGATTACTACTGTTCTGCTCTCGAACGAGCTAAATTTAATTTTGTAGGTTTTATCTGTGAAATCATCACTTTGCAATTGGAAGTTTGAAGAAAATAATTATGGATTTCAAATGATTGTGGCCAGCGTTAAAGATTCAACTTATTCTAAAAGGAAAAAAAAATACATATATGATTTTGGAGGTAAAATCATAACAATGCAATTAGTCTCATGTGACTCTTGTTAAATTGGGGCCCAAGGATTTGAAAAACATGAGTTTATAAAATTTTAAGTTAAACAATAATGCTATACACACGACCATCCTGTACTTCTGCCGTGTACGACTGAATGGCCGTGCTTTTGCATCCATGCTAGGATGATTTAATCACTCACGCTGTGATATGCTGGCCATGGTATGTGCATGCACTTTTGTTTGCGTTTTTTGTTTTCTTTAGGTCTCCTATCCCAAGCAGAAATATCACAAGTACCGCCGCGCCCTGGGCCATCACAAGGAAAACTATACCCGAAATCCTATCCGGCATTAATTTGAAACCGCGTGCATCTAAAGCACCCTTTACTAAAATCAATGTAGTTGTATGCAAACCTAGAGCAATAGCATGGTGAACCAAGAAATCTCCGGGTCCTATTGTTAGGAAAAGCGAATTACTATTTTCATTAAAGTTGGATGGGACAGCTGCCTCTGTATCCTTGTAGTACGTATCTGTGCTTGTATGTGAATTTGTATGTTTTCCTTATCCCTTAATACATGTACGTATTGATAAAAAAAAAATGTCGATTACCACAAGAATCTAGAAACGAAAACAAATCTTAGGCTCCAAAAGGGATCCAACAAATTTAAACATAACTGTCCAGCCCCGCTTAATTAAACTTTCAGTGTATCCGGCTTACAAATGAATATAGCATGTTCCATGTATTTTTTCATTGTTCCATTTTGCTTCTATCACATTGGAAGATTAACATTCTTTTTTCTTAAAAGTTTAAACTTTGTAAACCGATTTAAAATTAAGAATTAGTTAGTTGTTTTACATATTTCTCAATTTTTTTTAAAAAAAGAATAGGAACAAGATCACTCCAAGAAGGCTGAGTCCCCCCACTCTGCACTGCAGTCTGCAGTCGTCACACAGTCCGCGCTCCGCCCTCTTCCATCCCGCCGGGCGCCGGCTCAACCTGTCGCCCGCCACTGTGTCCATCGGCGCTCGAAAAACTCTGGGAGCACGATTCCTCTACTGCGGCGGCCGATTTCTGGTACACGGATCCCTTCCCTTCCCCTACGTTCACCTCTCCTCTCTGCAGCTGCTGTTCGAGCTCGCGCCGCGGGTCGCGCACGAGAGGTGTTCGATGTATTGCCGCCGACTCTGTTCTCTATCTTCTGCTTCATTGACACCTGGTCTCTCTCTCTCTCTCTCTCTCTCTCTCTCTCTCTCTCTCTCTCTCTCTCTTCTTCTCTTTAAGGTTAGCTCAGCCTATGGCGGAGGCGACGCCGTACCCGCAGCAGCGGTCGTGGTCGGACATCCCGCTCGAGCTCGCCGGCCTGGTCCTCCGCCGGTTTCCTGCCAAGGTGGACCGCGTACGCTTCGCCGCCGTGTGCCCCCAATGAGGCTCCGCCGCGCAGCAGGTGCCCCTGCCCCTGCCGCTACCGCTGCTGGCACTTCCGGACGGCATCGTGTACAGCTTCCCCCGAAGCAAGCCGTTCTGCTTCCCTGGCTGCGTGGGTTTTGTCGGCGCTTGTGGAAAATGGCTGGTGGTCTCAAGTGAGGACGGCTTCTTCCCGAGGGATCCCTTCTCTAATGCATTGTTGACCCTTCCTGCTCCCTTTCCTGCCCGAGTCCGGTGCAATGCGCCAGGCTATGAATGGAGAGAAAGCCAGAATGCTAAAGATCTGACTCTGAGGAGAGTAATATTTTGCTCGGCTCACCTCATCGTGGCTTTGGTCATGTTCCAAGAAATTCCTGGGATTGCAATGTGCCAACGTAGTGCTGCCTCCTGGTGGTCAGTCCATCTGTCCATGTGGATGACGGGTCACTGGTGTTTGTTGACATAATATGCCATAAGGGAAGGATCTATGCCCTTGATACT
This sequence comes from Eragrostis nindensis, assembly GCA_012490785.1. Taxonomy (NCBI): domain Eukaryota; kingdom Viridiplantae; phylum Streptophyta; class Magnoliopsida; order Poales; family Poaceae; genus Eragrostis; species Eragrostis nindensis. Next base: position 27,919 of record JAAXCT010000038.1, on the reverse strand, counting down.
CATAAGGATGGCCTTTTCGCCGTCGACATAAGCATTGATCACAGCACAAGAGATCCATGGGTTTCTCAAATTAGACGTGTCATCAACACCATTCCTAGTATATCAGGTGTTGGCATTCCTGGTATGTCAGGCCTTATGTTCACAAGGAACTTCTTATGTTCACAAGGAACTTTATTTTCCATCAAGGCACTCCACCTTTTTTTTGTTTTTTGTGAAAACATCAAGGCACCCTACCTGGTTGAATTGCATGGCAGGTTGCTGATGGTGCAGAGAAAAGTTTACGGACGATTGAGAACTGAGAGAAGTGGAGCTGTTACAACAGGACAGAACGAGTTTGAGGTGTTCGAGACTTCGAGGCCGACGTGAACGGATCATGGTGGACTAAGGTGATGACAATTGGAGACGACAGGTGCTGTTTTTACATATGAAATGCCGAGAATGATGATGATGATATCCACTGGAACAACGAGGAGAGCACGATTTCTTGCAGAGTGTACGACATGAGAGATGGCATCTCCAGCGCTCTGCAGATGGTTTCGTGGAAGCGTGGCACGGTGTCTGCAACATGGCTCTTCCCGCATGATTGAATTAAAGCAGTTGGTGTGCCATCTGCTTCATGTTTCAGTACATATCTGCCCTTATCATAATGTTCTCTGTAATAAAACCTTGAGTTGTAGTTCATGCTTAAGTGTTAACCTGTGCCCTGGCATGAAAAATGGTTTCATCCGAACTTAGGCCAACAAATAAGGTAAATCATCTTATGGCCCTGATATTTCTGTTAGCATGATTATTGTTGGATCATATGATTCAGAAGAAAGTGAACAGCTATGTACAGTTGCGAACTGTAGGCTCCTTTCTTTATAGGAATTCCTTCTTTATATATTATCAGTTGAATTAATAACACACTTGACCCTGGAATCATATGCTGCAACTAATTAGCTTTGTTTTCTTCTTTGTGGACAAAAATTATAACCTCGATGTGAATTTCCTGAAAGTGATAAAAAAAAAGGGTTCAAAGAATTGTATGCAAAGAGTACGTTTGCTAAAAAGGATATAGTTTTTTTAGTTCATCTTGACTAGTATTCCAGTTGCTTAATATTTGGTTCCACATCTTTGGTTAGTCCGGGTTTAAGTGCATTCTGGTCGCAGGGATGGCTGCCTGCTGCGTGTGCCGCCATGAGTTGTTTCCTGTCTTTCTCGAGTTGGAAACATGGAACTGTAGACCGATGTCCAGCATATGAACTGGGACAGAGAATATACAAGATTCGTCATATAAATTTTAGTTTTCATATTTTTAATAAAATGTGCAGGAGTACGATTCCGCAACTACGAGGATTGATCACCTGTTCCGGCTCCCCTTCCCTTCCCCTTCGCATCACCATGGGTCGTGCAAAAGCTAGGTGTTGGACGTATTGCTAGCTTGCCCCTGACAGGGCATACATTTTTTTTTGAGGCGCGACAGGGCATACATGGATGGGATGCAAACTACTCCGTTTTGTTTTGCTCGTTGGCACTCCTCAGCATCAGGTCTAAGGAAAGTACTTGGATTGCACTGCCCTTAGCTTCTTGGCATGGCATTCCACCTGGGACAGCTCTATGCCTTTGATTTTGATAATGGCCTTTTTGCCATTGACATCAGACCAATTCCATTCACGGGTTATCCTTAGATTTCTTAAGGTCCATTTACTTTTACATTCAAAGTCATTAGTGATTAGGATGATGTACCAGGTTGAATCCTGTAGTGCGTTGCTGAGGGCGTGCAGATTGCATGGTTCATGGCAGATGGAAGCCAATGCCAACTGAATTTGAGACACACACAGTTACGGCAAAAGGTCACAATGGAAGCGCAGCATCCACGGCTCATCCCTCAAGGCTAAACTCAGAGCTTGGTGGTTGCATGAGTATCCGTTTTCCTGAACCACCATTGTGTGACTGGGCGAAGATCTCTACTGTGCCTTTTCAGGATGGAATGTCTATGAAACATAATCCATGTGGAAAATAAGGTTTGCCTGATCTCTTGACCAATTGTTACCTTGAGCCCTTGACTCTTAGGCTATGACTGGCGAGGTTTATGTGTTTCCTTTTATGTTTTTTGGGATGGAGTTTCCATGGTCCATGTGGGAAACTAATGTTAATATACGTGCTATAGTGGCTCTTTCAGCAATATGATATTTACTAGGAGAATGGCGCGGCACTACCGCGTCCAATTGCCCTCATATATTGATACGACGATAATGCATGATAAAATGTTATGATCTGCTATATAATTATATGTGTTTCTTTGTACATATAAATGCCATTGTATCTAATACGCGGTAACAGGTAAAGTTGTGACTTGAAAATTACTCACAAGGCTACAAAAAATAAATGGAAATAACATATGGTCCTTCAAAAGTTAATTTGTAAAGTATAATTGCTTCGGTCAAAATTCCTTATGTTTCAAATAAGGCTGTGAGCACATTCTGTAGATAAGGAAATTATACACACGCCAAATGTAGATAACATTTATATATAGTTAAGGACTTCGATCAATGGGAGATGCGTCCCCCTTTGACAATGTGCTGGTACTATATATAACACACTATATCCTTAACATTGGACCGATGTGAATCATAGCCAGAGCATAATCGAAAGCTCGAAAAAGAGCCTGGTAGGTGTTGTATCTATTTAAAAATGTGTATTCACACCTTGAGTTGTAAAGGAATCTCAATACGGCACTAACTTCTTTCTCGAATGTTAGGTGTTACATGCCTTGTCCCACCACCCACACAAGATCTTTAAGGGGCATCTGCATAGTTACCCCTGTTTTGAGTGTTAACTATGAGTTTGCCCTATTTTTTCGATTTTGAATCATTGCCCTTGTTTTCATCCAAGTTTTTGCATCGTTGCCCCTATTTTGATGAAAACAGTTGCAGTTTTGCAATGGTGCAACAAACTTGGTCAAAACAGGGGCAATGATGCAAAGTTTAGAAAAAAAGGTAAATTCATAATTGAGGTATAAAGTAGGGGCACTCATGCAATTATCTCGACCTTTAATCAATTCTTATCCAACTGACGACCTCGGCTGACCCCTTTCCTCACCCCCCTCCTCCATCACCCTAGAAACCCATTTCTTTATGACTCCTTCATATCGCCCCACCCTCATTCCACATCTTCGCCTCGGCAACTACATCTGTCGGTGTAACCCGCCGGCTTGCAATTGTGCGAAACCTTGTCAACCTTGCCGTTGGTCCGTTGCTACCTCTCATCACCGTCGCGCTAGATCTATATGGCTCCCCCTAAATCCGCTCAGCCCTTGTGGATCCCCCATTCTCAAACAGTGAATCCCTAACCCTGCTAGATCTTTGTCCAAAGTTGGACATAATAAGCCCCAAGTGCCCATTAATTGAAGCACGGATCTAGTGACAGAAGGAGATGGTGTGAGGGCTGATGAGAGATTTCAAGATCCTTGAGTAATGATTTATTACTGACGTTAAAGATTAACAAAGAAAGTTGGGTACTTTCTCAATTCAACCACTCAGCTTGGGGAGAGGCCAGATGGGCAATTGCTTGGCAACCCAACAGCCACCGGCCGAACAGCTGCAAGGGCAAGCTCAATGGTAAACACATCCCCTTTCTTCTACTACAAGTAGGGGTGGAGCTTGAAAATTAGAGAAGGGGGGGGGGGGGGGGGGGATTGAAATTTTACATGAAAACCTATGGTGAAATTTTGTGTTCAATAGTAGTGTGCACTAATAAAAAAAAGGGGGGGGGGGGGGGGGGGGGCAGGGGCAGGGGCAGGAAAAATAAAAAATAAAATAATGTCAGTTGTTTTCAAGATATTCGAATCTCGTACGCATAAAATCTACTGCTGGAATCTATAACTTTGATATATTTTAACAATTCGAATTGGATTTGGACAGAAGGGCACATTCTTTTATTTTAGATAGAAAAAAAGTTCCTTCTATCCAACATTAAAGATTTTTTCTGATATATTTATTGCTATATCCAATTTATAGAATTGATACACCATCTAATTGATATCATTTAGCAAAATGAAACACAACCTATGCATCCATCTTTCGGCTCGAGAATTTCATGGGATAGAGATATAGTATAAGAAATAGGCTATTAAGTAACTCCGAATGAATCGTGGATACATCTGACTACATGAAAAGCCCCGATATATTCACCACCTCTATCTCAGCTCTTTGTGATCAAATGGCCCAGGTAAGGTGTGAATGCATTGCTTCTGTCTCTATATGTCTGTATTCTGTGTCTTTGCATGCCTGTTGATTTTGGATTCTTGATAATGTGAACATTTCTTACATATGTTGTTATTTTTCTCTTATTTGCAAGGCTTGTTGCATGCCCACCACCACCATGGTCAGAAATCCTGCCAAAAATCGTTGCCCTGGTGATTAGCCGTCTGCCTACTCATGTCGATCGTGTCCGCTTTGCCGCGGTGTGCCGCAATTGGCGTTGTGCAGCTCAAAAGGCCAACCTTCCCATGCCTTTGCCGCTGCTCACAATCCCTGATGGGACTGTCTACAGCATTCCCCAAAGCAATCCGTTCCACATCTCAGGCTGCGCGGGCTATTCTAGCGTTTGTGGCAAGTGGCTAGTATTCTCAAGAGAGGGCAGTATTTTCCTTAAGGATCCCTTGTCCAACATCACCGTGACATTGCCTTCCACATCTCGCGTCCAAGCCCGGCATGTGAGCGATGATGAGTTGATGGATGGAATGAGTCTCCCAAAGATGTTAATCATCGACCTAACCTTGGGTACTTCTTCCATCATAGTTGCATTTGTCAGATTTGGACAGGGATTTCGGATTGCAGTGTGTCAGCCTGGGGCCACCTCGTGGTGGTCGGTATATATGGGTACCATGTTTGTGGACTATGTTGATATGGCATTCCATCAAGGAACACAATATGCTCTTGCTGTTCATGATAATGATCTCTTTGCCATTGACATCAAAGTGGACCATGACAGTGGTGATCCGTGGGTTTCCCGAATTCAAAATGTCATCAAAGGCACTCCAACATGGCCACTTAGTTATGCAGAGAATCGCCAGTTTGTGATTAGGAGGGTGAACTATCTAGTTGAATCATGTGGAAAGATCCTAATGGTGCGCAAAATTGTGACCACTCAAGAATCCATAGATGTTGAAATTGAAGATAAGCAGACCAAGTTCGAGGTGTTTGGGGCTAGCTTTGAGCAATCACGGTGGACCAAGATGACATCAATTGGGGATGACCAGGTGTTGTTTCTACGTCGATCGTGCTCCAGATCTGTTTGCATTTCTCACTACAATGTGCCGGGTGATCAAATTGTTTTCTTTGAGGATAATGGTGAAGGTTGCTTCGTATTTGCCTATGAGACGATGCAAGTTTGTTGCAGTGTATATGACATGAGAGATGGCAAGGTCTCCACCTCATTGCCGATGATATCATGGATGCTCGATGCTTCACCTGCTACATGGCTCTTTCCTGAGGCGTGAGTAGGATCATGGTGTCATGCTCCTGAAGTTATTTTTATCGATTAAGCTGACTTCTTAGGAGCATTTTGCTGAGAAGATTGCAAAATATGTTTGTTTGTTCTGTATTGTTCTTACTTGAATCGATTTTCCTCAAAAATAATCTTGAATTGATTATAAGAACATTGGTATCTGTGACAAACTATTAAGTTAATGTTGTTATCCTCTCTGGTTGATGTGTTCCGGTCATTCTGTTTGCGTTTGATGTCCGTGCTCTCTGTCCCTATGTGGGAACCCAGGTAAAATTGAGGTTAAATATCCACAGGTTCTTGCACTAAAATGTTTCTCTATGTTGACATGATTGATATGTTTGAAAACTAGAGAGATAGTTTAATTTATGATCTTAATGACTTGATTCTAATAAGGAAGACGTACAGAATGCAACTGCTTTGCTTCTTTGTTAATGGTTGATCACTTAAAAGTCCAAATGTGATTTCCATGCTTCTTTGTCTATAGTTGGCTTGATCTTGATCGCTGTTACCTTGAATTTTTCCAGAGTGGTAGCTTAGAGATTTATGTGTTTCCATGTTTCTCTTTTATTGAGATACTAAGGTGTACTTCCAGTGGTTGTAGCTTGAGTAACTGAATAAGATAATGACCGATGATCAAATCAAAAAGTTTGGAAGAAAATCATTAAGTGGCATTCTTGCAGGGACTTTCAATGTATTGCCACTTAAGAGTTGCTAAATAAGATTGTCCTATACCTTGTATAATTCAGAATACTAGTAAATCTAGCAGTAATGAACAGTGGATTAGATTGTTGCCATGCAACAGACTCTCTTTCACCCTAATTTCTCTCACAACTTTTTTTTCTCAAAGATGAATCTGGTCGTTATGATAATTTTAGTTTTCTGAAAGCTTTACATTATGTGCTAGTCCATTTTGAGAATGAATCGAAATTATATGATGTCTGTACGAGCTGACAACTAGAAACAGTGGATTGGACAGTTTCCTTGGAGCACAAGAGCTGTTCACATTCCTCTAGTTTGGATTTGTCGATGGAGGAAGCAGATCGTTTATCATGAAAGCGTTTTGCTCGTAACATACTCCTATGTGTTAGTTTTTTCATTTCAAATGCAGAAGTTTGAGTGGTTTAAGTCTTTATTTTCAGTTTGGTATTATTTTTCTCATGTGACATTCAAACTTTCAAATTGGTATATTTTTTTTTTTTTTTAGACGGAGCAATGGGGGGCGAAAAGCCCACCTGAACGACTGAATTAGGTCTCGAGGGACCGGGCTGCCGGAGGCAGTAAATTGTACAGTGGTTCCGGGTACAAGGGTAAGCAGAGAAGGCGGGGGAGGCACATCACGGTGAAATCTACGTTACACCAATGAGCCGGGAGCACCAAGCAATGAGGGGTTCGGTGGAGATTCCACGTCGGGCGCGGCATAGCCATAGCGTTAACTGATCGCGTAGCATGTTGCACATCTCGTCCGGTGTTGTAGCGATTTGGTCGAAGACCATCCGGTTCCTCGTCTTCCAGATTATCCAGAGGATTAGCAGCACCATGGTGTGAATTGCCGAGGCAGGGGCCCGTAGCGTGTGCGGCAGGGCCTGGGCGATGTCGCCGATCGCCGTGGGCGGGGAATGGCTGGGGAGCAGCTTCGTCCACAATTGCTGGAGACGGGCACAGCCGAAGAACAAGTGGTGTATGTCCTCCGCCATCGTCGGGCAAAACGGGCAGGTGGAGATGTCGAGGAGGCCCAGGCCGTGGAGGAAGAGGCGCGTTTGCGTCTTGCCATGGCGAAGGATCCAGAAAAAAATGCGAACCTTGACAGGAGCGAAGTTATCCCAGTTGATGTCGTGGTACGGCAGGGTTTGACCGGAGAAGGTTAGCATGCGATAGACAAAATTGGTATAGTCTTTGTAAACAGTCCAAAGTTTGAAATTCAGTGGTTTAGTCAAAATGCGCAGCAAAATGAGGGTGCTATAGGCCACACTTCACTGGTACATAGCTCATCCCCCCACTCTGCTGCAGTCGACGGTCGGCTCTTTCCCGAACCCTCTACACTGACGGGAACCATCCCGCGCGGCGGCCGCCATCGTCGCCGCCAAAACCGCTCCGGGAGTACGGTTCCTCCGCTGCAGCGTTCGATTTCCAGTACGCACCTCGTCTCCGTCCCCTACACTCGCCTCTTCTCCCCTGCCTCTTTTCACCCCTGCTCCCACCGCATGTCGCGCACGCGAGGTGTTCGACATATTGCCCGCACGTCTGCGCGCGCGCTTGCGACTTGATTTCTGACGTCTTGCTTCGTTTTTATCGACACCTGCTGCTATCTTGCTCTTCTTTGCAAGTTCGGTTCAACCGATGGCGGAGACGACGCCATCCCCGCCCCCGCCGCGGTTGTCGTGGTCGGACATCCCGCTGGAGCTCGCCGGCCTGGTGCTCCGCGGCCTTCCTGCGCACGTCGACCGCGTCCGCTTCGCTGTGGTGTGCCCCCAGTGGCGCTCCGCCGCACGCCAGGGACCCCTGCCTCCTCCGTTGCCGCTGCTCGCGCTCCCGGATGGCACCGTGTACAGCCTGCCCGGTAGTGAGCCGTTCCGCTTCTCTGGCTGCGCGGCCGCGGGCTATATTGACGCTTGTGGTAACTGGCTGCTGTTCTCCCGTGAAGGTGGCTACTTCCTGAGGGATCCCTTCTCCAATGCTCCTATTACGCTTCCTGCTCCGTCCCGTGTACGTCACAAGTATGCTGATGATGGGGCATGCAAGCCCGCATGGGTGTATGGTTTTGATTGGACCCTGGCTGCGCGTAAAGTAACGTTTTGCTCGCTGCACCTGCTTGCAGCAGTTGTTAGCTTTCAGCAATGCACTAGGATTGCAGTCTGCAAGCCAGGGTGTTAGTGCTGTTGCTGGTCACACAAGTGCCGGCAAGGATCCTGTTGCTGTTCAAGATGAGGGACAAGCAAGCCAGCGGGCCGGAAGAAGTGCTCGTGACAAGAAGCCCAACCCAAGAGTGTTCGGCCAAGATTGGGTGTAGTGTGAGTTGTGTCGAGGTTGCGTGAGTATGTTGCCTGCGCGGTTATAAGCAGAGCATCCAAGAGGAGAAGGGTACGAATTATTGTAATGAACAATCATCTTTCTTCCCAAGCAATACAGCTACCTCCCTCTGCCTATCTCTGTTCTTCCGATCCAATCTTCTTCCTGTGATTTCTCTCAAGCTTCCCTATCGGGTTGCTAACATTTGGTATCAGAGCCACAACGATCCCAACCTGGAGGAACATCACCGCCATTACACTCGGATGGCGAAGATGGCCGGCGCGGTTGATCCTAACCTGACGCTGGCGCTCGAGGCACAATCCAAGTTGTTCCTCGCCGAGATCGACAAGCGATTCGGCAAGTTCGAGTCCACATGGACCGAGCGCGTCGGAGCACTGGAGGTCCGCGTCGACAAGTTGGCGGCGACCCCGGAGCTGCGCGACGACGTCGAGGTCAAGGCGGAGATCGACAGCACCGTGGCGGCGCACATGTCATCGCTCGAGGAGTCTGCGTCGACGCGCCTGGATCTGTTCGAGGCGGCGTCTTCGACACGCGTGGCGGCGCTGGAGTCCGCGGCGGCTGCGTTCGAAGCGTGGCGTCCCCGGATCGAACACTCGGTCGGCGACATCAAGCTCTCCATCGACTCCGTTCGTGCTGAGCTCTCCAAGCTCAACGTCCACTGGGACCGTGAGATGCGCGACGCCGGGTCCACCAAGCCGAGCATCCTCAGTGATCCTGAGCCGTTGGCGGCGCGTCCTCAGGCCCGAGTGGGTGCGGTGGATGCCGATGCGGCCGGGTACGGCTACTCGTCCGGCAATATGGCCGGTCAGGAGCACGGGTTCGGCAAGGTATTCATGCACTGCCACACTCCTGATCCACACAAGGTTACATCTGCTCCTCCTTCACCAAAGTGTTTCAATGGATATCAAGAGCAATCTCATTCTCGGTTCTACAAATCTGGTGGCTCAGGGTATAACCACTCCATGGGAAAATTGCCTAAAATGAACTTCCCAAAATTTGAGGGGGATAATCCTAAGTTGTGGAAATCTCGTTGCGAGAATTATTTTGAAATGTATTCTGTTGAATCTAGTATGTGGGTAAAGATCGCTACTATGCATTTTGATGGCCCTGCAGCTAGATGGCTTCAATCTGCAGAAACTCGTGTGAGAACAGCCACTTGGGAAGATTTGTGTAAATGGATTCTCGAGCGGTTTGGTCGTGAGCAACATGAGGCTCTCATCAGGCAGCTATTTCATATTAAGCAGGTTGGGTCTGTGCAAGATTATGTTGACAAGTACGGTGAATTGGTTGATCAACTCGCTGCTTATGAACCCTCTAATGGTCCTCTATACTACAGTACTCGTTTTGTGGATGGCTTGAAGGAAGAAATCAGGTCTGTTGTGCTAATACAGAGGCCCTCTGATCTTGATTCTGCATGCACTTTGGCATTGCTACAGGAAGAAGCTGGGGATTCTTCCAGGAGGCGTGATTATCGCAAGCTTGATTTCAGTTTCAGCACAAACCAACATACAAGACTCCCCTGCCTCTTCCTCCTCCTCCGGCAAAGAATGACAGAACTCATCCTCCTCATAATGCTGATGACAAACGTGGGGTGGAGTCTGCTCGTTCCAACTCTGACAACAAGCTTGCTTCTCTCAGAGCTTATAGAAGAGCTAAGGGTCTCTGTCAATACTGTGCAGAGAAGTATGTATATGGCCACAAATGTGCTCCTACTGTCCAACTCCATGCAGTCCAAGAAGTTTGGGAACTGTTCCAGTGTGAAGACACTCAATCTCAAGTTTCTGAACATGAGCACGTTGAGCCGGAACAGTTGTTCCTAGCTATTTCCAAGGAAGCTGTCACTGGCTTGGAGTCGGCCAAAACTCTGAAAGTCTTGGGTACTATTCAGAATCAAGAAGTTGTCATATTACTAGATTCTGGTAGTTCCAGTTCTTTTGTCAGTGAGAAACTATCCCAACATCTTTCTGGCATCTCAACCATGTGTAAACCTGTTACTGTTAAAGTGGCTAATGGGGAAATTCTATATTGTGCTCATGAATTTCCTGATATATCTTGGGGAATTCAGGACTATCAGTTTGTATCAACTCTAAAGGTGCTCCCGTTGCAGAGTTATGATATGATACTGGGGTTGGATTGGCTAGAGCGACACAGCCCTATGCAAGTTGATTGGGCTAACAAGTGGCTGTCATTCCAACATCTGAACTCTACAGCTTTGCTTCAAGGCATACTACCTTCTCTTCCTGAATGCTGTGTAGTGGAAGTGTTATTGGTTGATGAAATTGAACTTCCTGATACTGATATAGAAAAATTGCCTCCTGTACCTGTGGAAATCCAGTCATTACTGAAGGAGTATAGCCATCTTTTTGAAGAACCTTCTAGCCTTCCTCCCAGCAGATTCTGTGACCACAAAATACCACTGATTGCAGGTGCAAGACCTGTAAATGTCAGGCCTTATAGGTTTCCTCCTGCTCTCAAAGATGAAGTGGAGAAACAGTCAAAGAGATGCTGAAGAATGGGTTAATTCAGGCCAGTACAAGTGCATTTTCTTCTCCTGTACTCTTGGTTAAGAAGAAAGACAATTCATGGTGATTCTGTGTTGACTACAGACACCTCAATGCCATGACGGTCAAAAGCAAGTATCCAGTGCCTATTATAGATGAATTCCTGGATGAATTGTATGGTGCCAGTTGGTTTTCTTCTCTAGACCTCAGAGCTGGTTTCCATCAGATCTTACTCAGCCCAGGGGAAGAGTATAAAACAGCATTCCAAACTCATATTGGCCACTTTGAGTTTCGTGTTATGGCTTTCGTACTTTCTGGTGCACCAGGTACTTTCCAAGGTGCTATGAACAAAACTCTGGCCCCTCTTCTCAGGAAGTTTGTTTTGGTATTTTTTGATGACATATTGATTTATAGCAATTCCTATGAAGAACATATAGATCATATTCACCAGGTTCTGCAGCTGTTATCTTAGGACAACTGGTTGGTTAAGCTCTCTAAATGCACTTTTGCAAGAAGGGAAATTGCATATTTAGGTCATATCATCAGTCAGAATGGTGTAGCAACTGATCCTCAAAAAGTTGTTGCTGTCTCTAACTGGCCAGTTCCTGCCAATATCAAAGAATTGAGAAGCTTTTTGGGCCTGGCTGGCTATTACAGGAAATTTGTTCGACATTTTGGCATCATTAGCAAACCCCTCACAAACCTATTGAAGAAAAACACCCTGTTTATCTGGACATCTGAACATGACACAGCATTCAAACTCTTAAGCTGGCTTTATCTACTGCCCCTGTGCTAGCTCTTCCAGATTTTATCAAGCCATTTCCTATTGAAACAGATGCAAGTAGTGTTGGAGTAGGTGCAGTTTTGATGCAATCAGGCCATCCTCTAGCATTCATTAGTAAACCTCTGGGTCCCAAAACTAGGGGTTTGTCTACATACGAAAAGGAGTATCTTGCTATGCTTGTTGTAGTTCAGCAATGGAGGCCATACCTTCAACATGGGGAGTTTGTCATTGTGACTGACCATAAAAGTTTGGCTCAACTTAATGAACAGAGGCTCCATACCCCATGGCAACAGAAGGTTTTCTCTCATCTCCTAGGTCTTCAGTACAAAATTCAGTATAGGAAGGGTGATGAAAACAGGGTAGCTGATGCATTATCAAGGAGGCCATGCACTGTGGAGCAATGTCATGCCATATCTGGTTCTAGCCCTCAGTGGATTTAGGCTGTGGTAGCTAGCTATGAAAATGATTCTTTTGCCCAAAACATGATTTCCTCTCTGGCTGTTTCCTCACATGCTTCTCCACACTTTACTCTGAGTGGTGATGTCCTGAGGTACAAACAAAGAATCTGGGTCGGCAGTGACAATCAGTTACATACTAAGATCATTGCTTCATTACATGATTCTTCAATGGGTGGCCACTCTGGGATCCCAGTAACTGTGAGAAGGGTTAAACAATTATTTGCTTGGAAGGGTCTCAAAGCTAGTGTTCATTCATATGTGAAATCTTGCCAAGTATGTCAACAAGCTAAGCCTGACAGAACTAAGAGCCTAGGTTTGCTACAACCACTGCCAATTCCTAAGTCTACTTGGGAAGTCATTTCTTTGGATTTTATTAGTGGTCTCCCAAAATCGGGTTCTGCCAACTGTATTATGGTGGTGGTCGACAAGTTTTCCAAATATGGTCATTTCTTGGCATTGTCACATCCATATACTGCTCACTCAGTAGCACTGCTATTTATCAACAATATTTACAAGTTGCATGGCTTGCCCTTGGCTATCATTTCTGACAGAGATCCTGTGTTTACAAGCAAGCTTTGGCAAGAATTATTCGACCTGGCTCGTGTCTCACTAAAAATGAGTTCAGCCTACCATCCCCAAACTGATGGGCAGACTGAGCATGTGAATCAATGTTTGGAAACATTTTTGCGTTGTTTTGTCAGTTCTTGCCCAAAGAAATGGAAACAATGGCTACCATTGGCAGAATACTGGTACAATACCAGCTATCATTCTGCACTTGGCAGGTCACCATTTGAAGTTCTCTACGGCCATCCTCCAAGAATGTTCGGACTTGCTGCACCAAATTCAGTGTCTCATCCTGATCTTGCTACATGGTTGTCTGAAAGAGAACTCATGACTAAGCTCGTGCACCAACATTTGGTCAGAGCTCAGCACCGTATGAAAGTCCAAGCTGATAAGAACAGGTCAGAACGACAGTTCCAGGTGGGAGAGCGAGTGTATCTCAAGCTACAACCCTATGTTCAAACTTCTATGGCCAACAGAGCTAGCCATAAATTATCCTTCAAATTCTTTGGTCCTTATCAGACTCTGGAGAAGATTGGACAGGTAGCTTATCGCTTAAAGTTACCAGATTCAAGCAACATCCACCCAGTGTTCCATGTGTCGCAACTAAAGCAAGCCATTGGTCCTGGTATCTCTCCTCTCCCTGAACTTCCTCATGACCATACTTCACTCCAAGTCCCAGAGCAGATCCTGTCCAGCAGGATGACATCAAAGGGTAACTCCACTATCTCTCAAGTGCTAGTTCGTTGGTCTTCTTTACCTGCTGAGTTGGCAACATGGGAGGATGAAGAATCTCTGAAGCAACTTTTCCCAGCTGCACCCGCTTGGGGACAAGCGGCACTTCAAGGGAAGGGGAATGTTAGTGCTGTTGCTGGTCACACAAGTGCCGGCAAGGATCCTGTTGCCGTTCAAGATGAGGGACAAGCAAGCCAGCGGGCCAGAAGAAGTGCTCGTGACAAGAAGCCCAACCCAAGAGCGTTCGGCCCAGATTGGGTGTAGTGTGAGTTGGGTCGAGGTTGCGTGAGTAGGTTGCCTACGCGGTTATAAGCAGAGCATCTAAGAGGAGAAGGGTACGAATTATTGTAATGAACAATCATCTTTCTTCCCAGGCAATACAGCTACCTCCCTCTGCCTTTCTCTGTTCTTCCGATCCAATCTTCTTCCTGTGATTTCTCTCAAGCTTCCTTACCGGGTTGCTAACACAGGGGCAGCCTCGTGGTGGTCGGTATATGTGGATCCCTGGTTTCCATGGCGTTTTGGAATTGCATTCCACCAGCGAAAGCTCTATGTCATTGACTATGACCAGGGTGACCTTTTCGCCATTGACATTAGCATGGTCGAAAGCACGGATCATCCATGGGTTTCTCAAATTCGACGGGTCATCAGTGGGAGTATCAGATACAGAACTAAGTTTAGAGAAGGCTATTTTATCACCAACACAGCCTATCTTGTTGAATCACGTGGTGCCTTGCTGATGGTGCGCAGAAAAACGTATGCCCTAGTGAAGTCAGCTTCAGCTAACGTCGAAGGAGAAGTGGGCACAGTTTATGTCGATGGGCACAACAAGTTTGAGGTGTTCCAGGCCAACTTCGAGATATCACAGTGGACCAAGTTGACAACAATTGGCCATGACCAGGTGCTGTTTCTTCGGCGACGGTGCTCCAGGTCTATTCTCGTTTCTCAGCAAGAGATACCAGGGGATCACATCGTCTTCTTGGAGGTTGATGATGACAGTGATAACTGGTACTATGACATAGGGCGCTCATGTTCCTGTAAAATCTACGGCATGAAAGATGGCAAGATCTCCGCCATTCTGCCGTCAGTGTCGTGGAAGCGCAGCACAACGGTTGCGACATGGCTTTTCCCTTAGGGGTTGACGAATAATTCACTGCTCTGCACTTCAATCTTTTGCAGCCCATCTTAGTTAGAGCTAGGATCTTTGGCGCCAAAGGGCAACTAGTGTAAGTAAATGTAAGCAAGTGGCATCATGGTCTGCAGTACAAGTGACGTAGCATCAGTAACACTTCTACAAAGCTTTTGGCTATAAGGAGCAAGATTCCATTGCAAGGCAGCTCAGCTGCTCTGCTCAAATTCCTCTTGCCATGTCCACTGAACTGAGCTCTGCTCTCCTATCCTTCTTCATCCTCAAGCCAAGGTGTGTGTGTGGTTGTGTTGCAGCTGCTGCTGCTGGTTGTGGTCCAGTGAAGTGGAGGTTTGATGCTGGTGTTTCCGGTTGTCCAACAGGAGTTAGGACTCAAAATTGGAACTATTTGTATCTCACCTGTTAAATGAATCGATACACATCTGACCTTATTTTAATGATCTGTGTAATAACACTGGAGTTGATAGTATAACGCTGAAGTTGTTTGCTTTAGACTTGACTTTGGTGGTTGCATGAGTATCCGTTTTCTCTGAACTATTGTCATCGTGGTTAGTCATAAAAAGAGTTTCTGCTGTGGCCTTTATTTTGGAAGGAATGGCTCATGCCAATGAAGCCAATTTGGAATTGAGTTTGGAAGCATGTGCTGGTTTCAACTGAAATGAAGCTGTCCACCCTTGTGGGAAGTAAACGGAAACTTCAGTGGCTTTTTGTAGTGAGATAATATTTTGTTACACTAGTGACTGGATGGGATTACTGTTGTTCTAATCTTGAACAATTTAATTTTAATTTTCTAGGTTTTCTCTGTGAAATCATGACTTTGCAATGGAAGGTTCGATTGATATGATATTTGTTTTCCTGTGATACTATTCCTTCAAACGTGGTCTTATTCGTCGTTCGGAGCTCAGAACTTTGTAGGAGTGAAGTTGCAATCTCCAAGTAACAAATCACTTGCGACAAAATCGAGAAAGAAGAAAATAATTATGGATTTCAAATGATTGTGAGTTGTCACGCGTGCCAGAAGCTAATGTTCAAGGTTCAACTTATTCTAGAAGGGAAAATACATATTTTGGTGGTAAAATCATAATAATGCAATTAGTCTCATGTGACTCGTGTTAAATTGGGGCCCAAGGATTTGAAAAACATGAGTTTATCGAACTGTAAATTTAAACCTCACATAACTTATCTCAATTACAACAAGAATCTAGAAACGAAAACAAACCTTAGGCTCCAAAAGGGATCCAGCAAATTTAAACATTGAACGCCTAAACTGTCCAGCTCCGCTTAAACTTTCAGTGTATCCGTTTCGGCTTACAAACAATATAGCACGTTCGATGTATCTTTTCCAATGTTCGAGGTTAACTGCTAGCACATCGAAAGATTAAAGTTCTAGATTCTTAGAAGTTTAAGCTTTGTAAAGCGATTTTAGTTTAAGAATTAGTGAGTTGTTTTGCATATTTTCAATTTTTCTGAAAAAACAATAGGAACAAGATCACTCCAATTCAGTCCCCCACTCTGCAATCGTCCACACACTCCGCGCTCCGCCCTCTTCGCGGAAGTCCCGCCGGCTCAACCCGGCGGCCGCTACCGCATCCATCCACGCTCGAATAGCACTGGGAGCACGATTCCTCCACTGCGGCGGCCGATTTCCGGTATACGGATCCCCTCCCTTCCCCTACGGTGGTGTTTGGATAATGGGAAATGATAGATGGGTTAGGGATTAGGAAATGATGCCTGAGGGAATGAAGGGTTGAGATTTAATGTGATGGAGAAATGAAAGGTCTTGATTTCTCAGCCAATTTCCCTATCCCTATCCCGATGCCCATTTCCCTGTTGCCAAACGCCCCGTACGTTCACCTCTCCTGTTTCCATCTGCTGTTCGTGCTCGCGCCGCGGGTCGCGCACGAGAGGTGTTCGATGTATTGCCGCCGACTCTGTTCTCTTTCTTCTGCTTCATTGACACCTGATTTTTCTCTCTCTTCTCTTTAAGGTTAGCTCAGGCTATGGCGGAGGCCACGCCGTACCCGCAGCAGCGGTCGTGGTCGGACCCCGCTCGGGCTCGCCGGCCTGGTCCTCCGCCGGCTTCCTGCCAAGGTGGACCGCGTACGCTTCGCCGCCGTGTGCCCCCAGTGGCGCGCCGCCGCGCAGCAGGTGCCCCTGCCGCCGCTGCCGCTGCTGGCGCTTCCGGACGGCACGACATACAGCCTGCCCCGCAGCGAGAAGCTCCACCTCCCTGGCTGCGCTGGCTACATCGGCGCTTGTGGCAACTGGCTTGTTTTCTCAAGCGAGGATGGTTGCTTCCTGAAGGATCCCTTCTCCAATGCAATCGTGACACTTCCTGCTCTGTCCCGCGTCAAAGTCCGGTATGTGGGCAATGAGTTAGGCCAAGCATGGAGGGAAAGCCAGGAAGCAACGGATGTGACTGTGAGCAAAGTAATGTATTGCTCACCACACCTCGTTGCAGCATTCGTCAGTATTGAAGAAAGCTGTCGGATTGCAGTGTGCCAGCCAGGGGCTGAATCCTGGTGGTCTGTGCATGTGGATGACCTGTTGCCGTGGTTTGTTGACATGACATTACACCAGGGAAAGCTGTACGCCCTGGAACATGAGAAAGGGGACCTTTTCTCTGTCGACATAAGCATCGATCAGAGCACAGGCGATCCATGGGTTTCTCGAGTTTGACAGGCTATCAGTGGTGTTTCCCATCCTAGGCTGTCTAGGTGCAAGTGGTTATATTATCTTGAAAAATCCCTACCTGGCTGAACTGCATGGCAGGTTGCTGATGGTTCATAGAGGAATTTTCGGCAGGTGGCATGCAACAAGCCCAGGCACAGTCGTTACAACTGGACAAAACAACTTTGATGTGTATGAGGCTGACTTCTCGCGGTCAGAGTGGACCAGGGTGCCAACAATCGGTGACGATCACGTGCTCTTTCTACGCCGACGGTGCTCCAGCTCTGTTTGTGTTTCTCAGTACGAATTGCCAGGGGATCGCATTTTCTTCTTCGACAATGATGATGAGGATCGATGGTGGTATGACGAGGAGAGTGCAAGTTGTTGCAGAGTCTACAACATGAGAGACGGCACGGTCTCCAACCCTCTGCCAACTGTATCATGGAAGCATGGCACGGTGTTTGCGACATGGCTGTTCCCGCAGAACTGATGTACTCTTGCTGCAGAACTGAAGTAAAGGCGTCAGTATGCTTGCTGCCGAATGCATCGGTATCTATCTCACATTAGTGTAGTGTTCTCTATAATAACCTGCTGTGGAGTTGTATTTTGATGCTCAAGTGTTAACCTGTGACTTCGTTGTAGTCCTTGAATGAGTCGATTTGATTTGAACTTAGGCTACCACTTTTAGAGGGCTTTGGTACTTCTATCAGCATGATTGTTGTTGGATCATGTCCCTCTGAAGAAAGTGAAGAAGCTATATATGGCTTGTATGTCGTAGGCTCTTTGTTTGTGAATTACCTGTCGAACTAATATTCCATTTGAACCTGGAATCACATGTGTTTGAGCTTTGTTTTCACCTCTGTTGGTGGTCTTACAAGATGACTAATTAACCAGTAAGTCAATGGAATCTAAATAAGAATATATAGTTTCTGAGATCATCTTGTCAATCTAAATAAGAATATATAGTTTCTGAGATCATCTTGTCTAGTACTTCCATTCGCTATATTTTTGGTTCAATATCATTGCGTTGGTTAGCCCGTATCACTGGTATCAGGGATGGCTGCCGTTGCGTGCAACTAGTTGGTTCAGTTTCCCGTTTTTGTTTTTCTTTTTTAGAGTAAAGGTTTCCCCTGCTTTATTCACAGCAACATCGAGTTCATGTTCTGGTTCACGCTCATTACAGGTTCAACATCCTCCGGTTCTAAGCCAACACACTCACACGGCTCTACAGCTCCTATGGTACCCACTGCATGACTAGCTTCATCCTGTGACCTCCACATCAGTGCTGGTGGAGCCAACGCCTTTTGCTCGAGTTTTTGCACGATACCTCCCAGCTCTTGTTTTTCCTCCTCTTTTGATGTGGCGTGGCCTCTTCGGAGTACGCAGAGGGGAATGGAGGATTAGGCTGGACTGGGGAATGGAGCGAAGTGGATATCGGGGACGAACTGGCGATGTGCTGCTCTCGCCGGCGGGCAGAGGAATGTCCTCCGCCACCGTGCCGAAGAACAACCCACCGCAAAAGGAGATTGTATTTCTTCGATAACCTTACAATGAGAATGACCGGCTGCCTTTATAGATTAGGCGCCTGCTAACTGACTGCTACTTCTATGCAAACTGACTAACAATCGACTAACTCTCCCTATTATTCCTCAACAGCACTAGCTCGAGCTTAGCCACTTTCGTTCCTGCGTTCCCGGCGCCGGCGCTGATAAGTGCGGCCTACAAAAGAGTCCACAACACTTCCCCCTCCCTAACAAACAGCTCGTCCGCGAGCTGCACCGACGGATAATGGCGGACGAAATCCTCCATGCGCTCCCACGACGTATCAGCGGCAGAGCGTCCCAGCCATTGTACGAGCAACTCCCACACGCCGCGGTTCAGCCTAGCCCGTAGCACCTTCTCTGGAGTTGGGATGACGCGGCCATGTAACATGTCCGGCAATGGCACCACTGCAGCTGGAGGCGTACCGTGAAACTTCTTAAGCAGCGACACATGGAACACATCATGGATCTTGGCCTTCGGGGGAAGCTGCAGCCTGTATGATACCGCACCCAACTTCTCAATCACCTGGAACGGCCCGTAGTACCTCGGTCCCAGCTTCGACGGCGTGGCCGCTGTAATGCCCATGGCTGATCGGTGCTGTAGGCGCAACCAAGCCCATTCTCCGATGACATACTCCACCTCACGGCGTCCTTGATCTTGATAATTCTTCATTGTGTCCTGGGCCTGCATCAGCCGTTCCTTTATCTCCGCCAGGAACTCATCACGATCCAGGAGTTGGCGTTCAACAGGAGCCACGCGCGCTGCCCCCGGCTGGAACGACACCAAGGTCGTTGGATTGCGCCCGTAAACGATGTGGAATGGCGAGCACTTGAGCGCCGACTGGAATGAGGAGTTGTAACAATATTCCGCCCACGGCAGCCACTGCAGCCACGCGCGTGGGCGGTCACCCGCAAGACACCTCAGGTACATGGTGATGACCCTGTTGGTTACCTCGGACTGGCCGTCCGTTTGTGGGTGAAAGGCAGAGCTGGTGTGCAGCCTCACATCCGCCAAACGAAACAGCTCGGCCCAGAATGTGCTGGTGAAGACCGTGTCGCGGTCGCTGACGATGGAACACGGGAAACCATGGAGACGTACAATGTTGTCGAAGAAAGCCTTGGCGACGGTTGCCGCCGTGTACGGATGTCCCAGCGCGATGAAGTGCGCGCACTTGGAGAAGTGATCGACGACGGTCAGGATGACGGACTTGCCGCCCACCTTGGGAAATCCCTCCACGAAGTCCATGGCAATGTCGCTCCACACCTCCGACGGCACCGGCAAGGGTTGAAGTAGACCGGCGGGGTGCAGGTGCTCGGTCTTGTTCCGCTGGCACACCAGGCAACCTTTGACGAAGTCGCGCACACGCTTGTGCGCCTGTGGGCTGAAGAAGGAGGCGCGCAAGCGGTGCAGTGTCTTCTGTGCCCCTTCATGGCTGGCGTCATGCGCATCCTCGAGCAGCTGTGGCCAGAGCACCGACACGTCCGGAACAAAGACGCGGCCCTTGAACATCAACAGGCCGTCAAACCTCTTGCCACCCTTCGGCCGCTGTCCCCGCGGCCAGCTTGTCGCGCAGCTCCTGCGCCTGTGGATCATGCGCCGCCTCGTCGCGCGCAATGTGTCAAACACCGCCAGTCGGCGACGATATGGCATGCGACGCCAGCGACTCCTCGTCGCGCCGGGAGAGGGCGTCGGCCACCATGTTCAGCTTGCCTGGTGATACTCCACTGTCAGATCATAACCAAAAAGTTTGCTCACCCACGTGTGCTGCGGAATCGTCGATAGCCTCTGGTCGAGGAGGAACTTGAGGCTGTAGTGGTCCGTGCGGAATGTGAACTCGCGCCCCTACGGCCGCCAGTTGCGCACCGCCTTGACGAGGCCAATGAGCTCGCGCTCGTACGCCGGGAGCTTTGCGTGGTGAGGCGCGACGGTGCGGCTGAAGTAGGCCACCGCGCCGTCCGCTTGGTGCAGAACCGCGCCAAAGCTGGACCTGGAAGCATCGCAGTCGACGACGAAACGCTTGTTGAAGTCCGGCATTTGAAGCAGAGGCGCCGATGTGAGCGCCACCTGGAGGTCGACGAAGGCTTGCTCCACGTCAGGGGACCACAAGAACGCCTCGCGCTTGAGTAGCGCTGTGAGTGGGGCGGCCACCATGCCATACCCCGCAATGAACTTGCGGTAGTATCCCGCCAGACCAAGGAAGCGGCGCAGCGCCTTCACCGTGCACTGGCGCGGCCATGCCTCCACTGCAGCGACCTTGGCGGGATCCATGGACACGCCGTCGGCCAAGATCACATGGCCGAGGTAGGAGACGGACTCTGCGCCAAAGGAACACTTGGAACGCTAGAGGACAAGGTTGGTGTCGCGCAGCACTTGGAAGACCGCCTTGACGTGCTTCAAGTGTTCGGACCATGATGGGCTGTACACCAAAATGTCGTCAAAGAACACAAGGACGAATTTCCGAAGAAAAGGCTTGAGGATGTCATTCATGAGAGATTGAAAGGTCGAGGGGGCGTTCGTCAACCCGAACGGCATCACGAAGAATTTGAACAAGCCTTGATGCGTGCGGAACGCCGTCTTCTCGACGTCGTCCGGGTGCATGCACACCTGGTGGTACCCGCTGCGAAGGTCCAGCTTGGTGAAGTAGAGCGCCCCGCGGAGTTCATCCAGCAGCTCGTCCACCACAGGGATATGGGGAACTTGTCCTTCAGCGTGTGCTCGTTCAGCGCCCGGTAGTCGATGCAGAAGCGCCACGTCTTGTTCGCCTTATGGACCAGCAACACCGGCAAGGAGAAAGCCGAGTTGCTTGCCCATATGATGCCTTGTTTCAGCATTTCTTCACATTGGCGCTCGATCTCGTCCTTGGACAGCTGGGCGTAGCGGTATGGGCACACCGCGATCGACGCCGTGCCTGGCAGCAGCCGGATGCGGTGATCATGTCGGCGTGGAGGAGGCAGGCCGCGAGGCTTGGTGAAGATGTCGTCGAAGGAGGACAGCAACGCGGTCAGCAGCTTGCAGATCGTCGTCAAGGCCGAGCAACTTGTGACGGCTCTGCCCACGCCCGTCCAGCGCACTGGGTGGCCATGGCGCTAGAAGGACATGGTGAGGCCATCGAAATTCCACAGGATGGGTCCTAGGGAGCGGAGCCAATGCACCCCCAGCACGACATCGAACCCTTCGAGTGGCAGGACGAAGCAGTCGATGTTAAACTCCTCCTCCTCGATTGTGATCGCCGTGCCTGGGCAAACACCCGGACTGGTGACACCCGGACTGGTGACGCGTTCTCCATTCGCGACCTTGACGGAGAGGTCGGGGCGTGGCGACACCGGCATGCCGAGGCGCCGCGCCACAGGGTCGTTGACGAACGTGTGTGTGGAGCCTGAGTCGACGAGGGCCAGCAGCTCCTCCCCGCCGATCTTGATCTTCAACTGCATTGTGTTGGCAACCCCAATGCCCGTGAGAGCATGCAAGGAGATGCCCAGCTCTTCCGCGACGCTGTCGACGTCTTGTCCTTCATCCAGCTCTAGGAGGAACACACCCTTGCCCGCGCATTTGTGACCCGACACATACTTCTCGTGGCACCAGTAACACTCGTCGTTGGCGCGCTTGGCCGCAATCTTGTCGGCAGAGAGGCGACGGAAACGCGGGCGTGAGGACGGCGCCGTCGTGTTGGTCGGCTTGCCGGGGCCAGCCGTGCTGACAGATGGAATCTTGGGTGGCGCCGGAGTAGACTTGCGCGTGGAGGACACGATGGCCCCGTTCTCGAGCAGGCCACGTTGTTCGTAGGCGCGGGCGATGCTCATCGCCGATTGCAGGTTCGTCGGCGCCTGAAGTTCAACGTCGGTGCGCAAGGGTTGCCCCAACCCGGCCGTGGACAAGTTGATCTGCTACGGGACCGACAGGCCCTCGCAGCAGCACAGCAGTGCCAGAAACTGGCGTTGGTACTCGTCGACAGAGCCCGTACGCGTATCCTTGAGCTCCGCGAGCCCATTGGAGTGGATCGGCGGCCCGAACCTAAGGTTGACAAAGTCGGCGAACCGCGGCCACGATAGGACGCCATGGTCGCGCTCGAGCGCGTAGTACCACTGCGCCGCGACGCCGTCGAGGTGCAGAGACGCCAACCACACCTTCTCCATGTCGAGGGTGCACATGCCGCGGAAGTAGGACTCACATTTGGTAAGCCAAGTCAGGGGGTCGGATTCGCCGTCGTACTTGGGGAAGGAGATCTTGGGAAGGCGCGAGTCGGGACGGCGATCGTCGTCATGCCAGCCATGGAAGCCGCCGCCGCCACCACCGCCACCACCACCGCCGCCACCACCGTGGCTGCTGCTGCTACGATGCTCCGGTGGAGGCTCTTCGCCTCTCTTCTCTTGACGGGACAGGCGAGTGTCGTGTGAGTCGAGCCGCGAATTGATTGCGGCCACCTGAGCCAACAGGCGCGTCAGCTTCTCTTAATCCGTCATGTTCGCAGAATCGGGCTCGGGACCGGCCATGGAGGGCGATATCCCGGATGAATCTGATACCAAATTGATGTGGCGTGGCCTCTTCGGAGTACGCAGAGGGGAATGGAGGATTAGGCTGGACTGGGGAATGGAGCAAAGTGGATATCGGGGACGAACTGGTGATGTGCTGCTCTCGCTGGCGGGCAGAAGAATGTCCTCCGCCACCGTGCCGAAGAACAACCCACCACAAAGGGAGATTGTATTTCTTTGATAACCTTACAATGAGAATGACCGGCTGCCTTTATAGATTAGGCGCCTGCTAACTGACTGCTACTTCTAAGCAAACTGACTAACGACTAACTCTCCCTATTATTCCTCAACAGCACTAGCTCGAGCTTAGCCACTTTGTTCTTGCGTTCCCGGCGCCGGCGCTGATAAGTGCGGCCTACAAACGAGTCCACAACATCTTTGCCCAGCAGTATGCACCATGATTTCAACATCCTTGCGATCCTCCCTGTCAGCTCCCTGTCTCCCGTCCACTTTTTCCCCTGAAAGCACAATCCATTTCTTAGTTTCCAGATAGACCAAAGAGAAGCTGCAGTCAGCATATATATAAGTTTATTCTTATTATTGCTGACCCAAAAAAGTGCTACAGATTCAAAATCTGAGCCCAGGTTTTTGTTTTGTTTTTGTATAAAAAATTTCCCCCTTTTTTTTTGGTTGGGTTCTAACTATGCAATCGTAGAGTCCTTCTCT
Organism: Eragrostis nindensis; assembly: GCA_012490785.1. Taxonomy (NCBI): domain Eukaryota; kingdom Viridiplantae; phylum Streptophyta; class Magnoliopsida; order Poales; family Poaceae; genus Eragrostis; species Eragrostis nindensis. The sequence goes on along the minus strand of JAAXCT010000038.1, from coordinate 3,809 downwards.
GAGTCCAATGTAAACCGGGGCAGGTAAGAATAGGATGTTGTCGTCATTGGCGATACTTGTCCAATCATCACGGTGAAGATCGCGGTGATGGCTCCATCATCAGTGCGGTCCTCTCGCACTGCAAGGTCACTTGCGGCACAAGCAATGGCGCCGAAGGTGCCGCCGTCATCGGGGCGGGCGTGGTCAGACATCCCGCTGGAGCTCGCCTACATGGTTCTCCGCGCCTGCCCGCCCACGCCGACCGCATCCGCTTCACCGCCGTGTGCTCGCACTGGAGCGCCGCCGCCAAGCATGGCCCCTTGCCGCCGCCTGCGCCGCTGCTCGCCCTCCCGGACGGCACCGTGTACAGCCTCCCGTTGGACCAGCCGTTCCGCTTCCCTCGCTGCGCCGGCTACACCGACGCCTGCGCAAACTGGCTGGTCTTCTCCGGCGCCGGCGGCAACGTCTTCCTGAAGGACCCCTTCTCCGCCGCCACCCTGGCGCTTCCTCCGCCGTCCCGCGTTCGCGTCGGCATCCGGCGCGTCCGGCGCCAGGATGCAAAGCATCTATCCATAGACAAAGTGATGCTTTGTTCGCCGCGCCTCGCCGCGGCCATCGTCGGGTTCGAGGGAAGCACCCGGATCGCGGTTCTGCCGGCCAGGGGCGTCCCTCTGGTGGTCGGTATCTCAACGGTGGATGCATTCTTACCGGACGGTGCAGATTGTTGACATTGCATTCCATGGCGACACAGATCTATGCCCTCGATCACAATGAAGGTCTTCTTTACGCCGTCGACTTCCACACGGACCCAAACACAGGTTATCCATGGATTTGTCGAGTCCGACGGGTCATCGATCAACGTGTTCGCACACCGTCGATGGATATTTTCCTCTAGGCAGCAATATAGTCATGGAGACAATGTACCTCGTCGAATCGCGCGGCGACCTGCTCATGGTGCTGAGAGGAATGTTTGGCGTCGTGAAATAAGCGGGGAAGAACCAGGCGAACCAGACGCGGTTGATGTTGATGGACGGAACGAGTTTCAGGTGTTCCGGGCTGACTTTGAGCTGTCACGGTGGATCAAGGTGCAGACGATTGGGGACGGACAGGGTGTTGTTCCTACGCCGGCGGGTGCTGCCGATCGGTTTCGCTTTCGCCGGAGCAGATGCCGGGGGACTCTATCGTCTTCATGGAGAATGATGATGAGATAAGAGATTGTTATGACGAGGAGAGCAGCAGAGCTCTTGCAGTGTCTACAGCATGAATATGGTAGTGTCTCCACCCTTTTGCCGGCGATCTGGAAGCGCGGCACCGTGTTCGCAACGTGGCTCTTCCCAAAGAACTGAAGTGATCTAGCTAGATGCTAATTAAGTGCCTCGATCTATACTTAGACATGGCGGTCTCCGTGCTAACTTTGGAGTCGATCGATATATAGCACCGTTCTCTAAGTTGTTCGTTCTGACTTCTATATTGTACGTGGTTGCATGAGTATTTCTTCGATTCATCGTGGGAACTAAGTTGAGCTTTTACTGGTATTGTGAGGAATTTTTTATTGTTACTAGATTAATTCAATGGGCCGGGATACTTTTTGTATATTATTTGAATAGTTGAATGAGATGGCTTTTGTACTTTTTCGAAGCAATATCACATTGAAAAGGCGCCAAAGAAGAGCTCGAAGATATTGACACCAATCTAAGAACCAACAATCTCACATTGAAAAGCTGTTGTTTAGGGAGAATACGCTCAATAGAATTGCTAACATGCTATATACTGTGTGTTGCTAGATTAATTAAGTATGGCAACACAAGTTATAGCACTTTTTTACCCCATACAACACAATGGGCAATTTGGTAGTTAATATATATAGAACTTACTTGTTCGAGTATCATTAGGAGAGACTATGTTTCTGTCCTTAACCACTTGTATTTTGGGTCAACGGGAGTATCTAGCAATGGTGGTAGATCATATCTTTAACAGGCAAAAATAGGTTATTCACTAGGGGAGAGCCCTCCTTTGCTGCTGAGTGCCAGAGGCACTGGGCAAAGGCTATATACACTCGGAAAACTCTTTGCCGAGTGTAAACACTTGGCAAAGAGCTCACAGCGAAAGTCGATCTGCAAAGAGCTCTTTGCCGAGTGTCATTTTTCGGGCACTCGGCAAAGAGACCACGTGGCACTCGGCAAACACAAACACTCGGCAAAGTGTTAATCGAAAAAACACTCAAAATATTTAGCAAATTTTTTTTAATGAGGGAAGACCCCCACAAGCCAGCCGCCCGTCACCGAAAAAAAGTCGCAAGTCGTGGCATTTTTCGCACAATTATCGCGCGCTACGCAGCTGGTGGGATTTGAACCCACAACCTCTCCCTTGCGCATGGAGCCCCTCTACTACTACACCACAACATCACTTGTGTCCATATCCAGTTTTGATTTTAAACAATTATACTAAACCAAGTGTCAAGTGATTGTTTGAGGCCCTAAACGAATTCAAATTAAAAAGTTATCAACTACAAAGTTTCGTAACTTTTCGAGATCCACAACTTTCATTTTGGTCGTTTCTCCATCCGAGGTCGTTTACAAATTTGAATTTCAAATTTGAACTATATTTCAAACTAAGTTTCGTTGACAAGACGATTTCAAATAAAAAAGTTGTCAACTGCAAACTTTGATAACTTTTGAGATCTACAACTTTCATTTTGGTTGTTTCTTTCAAAATTCAAATTTTCAAATTTTAGAAATTCAAACGTTTTTTCGTTGACAAAATTAATTCAAATTAAAAAAAGTGTTCAACAGCAAAGTTGTGTAACTTATGAAGATCTACAACTTTATTTTGAATTTTTTATCCAAAATAATAGTAGTAATATAGTTCACAAATTCAAAAACATCTCTCTTCTTGCTAGAGCCGTAGATTTGTGAACAAATTTACTAATGCTTTGTCGAATGAAAAATACCAAAATAGAAAGTGCAGATTTTGAGAAGTTATACAACTTTGTAGTTCAAAACCTTTTAACTTAAATTAATTTAGTACTTCAAAAAATCAATTGAAATTTTGTTTGCCGAATGTAGTGTGAAAAACACTCGGGAAAAGGGCCTTATTGCCGAGTGCCCGAAAAAAATACATTCGGCAAAAAAATCTTTGCCGAGTGTTTTTTTTTTGCACTTGGCAAAGACCTTGTTTGCCAAGTGCCTGGAGAAATACACTCGGCAAAGAGCTCCACACTCGGCAAACGTTGGGTTTCCTGTAGTGATTGTGGAGTATATAATCAACAATATTTTCCCTAAGAGTTTCGTCACCTGAACAATACCTCAAATTGCGATTTTCCTGCGAATATTCATTTTGAAATTTATTTTCCCTGAAAGTTCTCTGTTTTTTTTTTGTGCACACTTTGAAGAAAAAAAAAGGAGCCAATTTCGGATGTGCGTGATTTTTTGATTTTATGGTTCCATCTGGACCTTACTTCGTTTAGCCCGGAATACAATATTCCTTGTCGAGTCAGACTAGGAGCTGGAGTCGAACTTGGATCCACAGAATATAATTAAGCCGGGGCAAAAGGAAGCAAGATCGACGGCCTGTTCCATGAGTCGATGATCCTGCAGGGTGTAAAATCTATCTTATCGTCGTGGCTAACTCTCTCGCCACGGTGACAATGGCGTCGTCGAGGCCTTACCATACCAGTACCGTCGCCTCCCTTTCCTTTACAACAAGGCCGTCCCAATCAGTACGCGGCCGCCGCCGCCGCAGCCATATCGCCGTGGTCCGACATCCCGGTGGACCTCGCGGCCTGGTGCTCGGCCGCCTGCCCTCCCTCGTCGACCGCGCCCCGCTTCGCC